>CAWUFW010002914.1:0-627500 GCA_963921515.1 Calotriton arnoldi | reverse complement strand
TATTCATTGATAACACGTAGCGCTGGCCTCTTTGTGGGTCTGAGGTGCTTGACAAATAAAACTACACTACAGTGTTACACAACCTGTGTATGTTGAGCTGTAATCATTGTTATATGTGTGAGTTACACATTCATGGCGAAGGTATAAACATGAGTATGTGTGTGTGTGTTTTGAAACGAGCAATTGGAAGCATAAATGTCAGTATGTTACACATTCACAAGTTCATTTGCATGTGTTCATGTTACACATTTATATATAGAAGTTGGAAAGATTGGTGTGTGTGCGTACACATTCGTGCAGAAGGTGTAATCAGTGGTAAACGTGTGTAGTGCACAATTATGTTGTAGCTGTAACCATTGCTATATGTGTGTATTAAACATTCATAAACTGTGTAAGCGTCAGTATGCAAGGGGGATAGAACTGTATGTATAAGGTGTAAAGGGTGATATACGTGTGCTGTACATCCATGTAGCAGGCATGTTCATCGATATATGTATGCCTCTTGTCTATGTATGTAGAAAAAACGAACACTGGTACATGTCTGTGCTACAAATCCATATCAAAGATGTACGAGTGTTTTCATACTCATGTATCAGGTGCACTCACTCATGTATCAGGTGCACTCACTCATGTGTGTGTGTAATGCGTAGTCATAAAGGATGTCCAAACAATGGTATATATGCATGTTACATATTCAGGCGAAAGGTTAAACCGTTGCATCATATATGTGTATGTTATAGAGTCACAGAGAAGGTGCTTTGTATGGATATTAGAAGGCGTGAATAATTGTATGTGTGTGCAACATATTATTGCACGGAAAAAGGTGTAATCATTGGCATCTGTACATATTAGATACTCATATAGAAGGTTAAACATGAATGCATGTTTGTGTTACACATTTGTGTACAAGGTGTGCCCATTGGTGTTTGTGTGTATTAGATATTGATGTAGAAGGTATACATATTGGCGTATCTGTGTGTTACACATGCATACAAGTTTGAAGGTTGCACATGGATGGAAGTGACGCATTCACGAGGAAGGCACATTGTCTGCATGCAGGGCCTGTGCCACACACACGCTTTTCATGCTGCTCGTCATTGAACATGTATGTAGCGCCCCTCCCTCAGTGGCCGTGGCACTAGGCCACGCATGCAGGAGCTCGCGTGTTACACCCCGTGGTGTTTGACCCGCCCAGGGGACGCTCCGGAGTGTGAGCGCGCCTGCCCCCCCCCCCCCCCCCCCCCCGTCCCCCCAATCTCATGGCCGGTGCGAGGAGCCGCCAGGAGGGTGAAGCCAGAGTAATGAACGCAGCCACTGGGGTCAAGGAGTCCGTGTAACATTCCGCAGATTGGCTGGAACATTCTAGAAACGTGGCCGCCTGAGGGGAGGGAGGATGGCTGGTGTGGTGTCAATGGACAGACCTCTGAAGTGAGATAGGGGGGCACAAAGGAAGTGACCAGGACGCAGCCACTTGGGTCAAGGAGTCCGTGTAAAATTCCGCAGATTGGCTGGAACATTCTAGAAAAGTGACCGCCTGAGGGGAGGGTGGACGGCTGGGGGTGGCGGCACGGTGCATGGACAGGCCTCTGGAGTGAGACAGAGGGGCACAAAGGAAGTGACCAGGACTGGAAGGGGCGTGGGGATGAGGTAGAGATGGTGAGGTGGGTGAGATAAAGAAAGAAGGGCCTGGAGTGGAGTGCTGGGGGTGGGGTGGAGTGAGGGAAGGAAAGACAGAAAAGAGTGAGAGGAAGAGGTGGGATAGTGGAAGGCAAGAGGGGGTACATATGTCCGACTAGAAGGGGAGAGGGCGGAATGCAGCGAGCAAGAAAGACACCTGGCGAGGGAGCGAGCGTCAAAGGAAGGCGAACATCATTAGCGGCCGAGGAAGAGGAGGGATGAAGGAGAGCGAGGCGGAAGGGGACAGCAGACTCCGAGGCATTGGAGAAGAGAGCGCGAGAAAGGAGAAGAGGAAACGATGGAGAGAAAGAGGAAAACGCGGGCAGAAGATGTGACCGAAAGAGAGAGCTGGTCGGGAGGGAGAGCAGGAGAGAGGCAAAGAGAAGTAGAGAAAAAAGCAGGGACACATGGAGAGGACGAGACAGAGGGCAGGGGAGGGAGAGAGCAATGGGAGCAGAGGGCCGGGGGAAGGAGAGACGCAGGAAAGGCTAGAGAGAAGAGAAATGAAGACGAGGAAGGAAAGGGGAGTGATAAAGAATGACCCGGAGAGGTCAAGAGGAGAATTGAAAAGAGGAGAGGAGAGGTAAGGGAAATTGAGATGAACAAAGGGGGGAAGTGTCATAAGTGTAGGGGAAGGAGAGAGCAGGTGGTGAGGAACAGAGAGGGAACAGGAAAAGAGAAGAGACGATTGTCATGGGTGTAGGAAGGTGAAGAGAAAGAAGGCAACATGGAAGGAAAGAGAAATGAACCAGAGAGAAGAACAGAAAGGTACCACCCGAGATCTGATGGCAGAGAACCTAGAAGAGACAGAGAGGTACCACCGGAGATCTGATGGCAGAGAACCTAGAAGAGACAGAGAGGTACCACCCGAGATCTGATGGCAGAGAACCTAGAAGAGACAGAGAGGTACCACCGGAGATCTGATGGTAGAGAGAACCTAGAAGAGACAGAGAGGTACCACCGGAGATCTGATGATAGAGAGAACCTAGAAGAGACAGAGAGGTACCACCGGAGATCTGATGGCAGAGAGAACCTAGAAGAGACAGAGTGGTACCACCGGAGATCTGATGGCAGAGAGAACCTAGAAGAGACAGAGAGGTACCACCCGAGATCTGATGGCAGAGAGAACCTAGAAGAGACAGAGAGGTACCACCCGAGATCTGATGGCAGAGAGAACCTAGAAGAGACAGAGAGGTACCACCCGAGATCTGATGGCAGAGAGAACCTAGAAGAGACAGAGAGGTACCACCCTAGATCTGATGGCAGAGAGAACCTAGAAGAGACAGACAGGTACCACCCGAGATCTGATGGCAGAGAGAACCTAGAAGAGACAGAGAGGTACCCCCGGAGATCTGATGGCAGAGAGAACCTAGAAGAGACAGAGAGGTACCACCGTAGATCTGATGGTAGAGAGAACCTAGAAGAGACAGAGAGGTACCCCCGGATATCTGATGGCAGAGAGAACCTAGAAGAGACAGAGAGGTACCACCGTAGATCTGATGGCAGAGAGAACCTAGAAGAGACAGAGAGGTACCACCGGAGATCTGATGGCAGAGAGAACCTAGAAGAGACAGAGAGGTACCACCGGAGATCTGATGGCAGAGAGAAACTAGAAGAGACAGAGTGGTACCACCGGAGATCTGATGGCAGAGAGAACCTAGAAGAGACAGAGTGGTACCACCGGAGATCTGATGGTAGAGAGAACCTAGAAGAGACAGAGAGGTACCACCGGAGATCTGATGGCAGAGGGAACCTAGAAGAGACAGAGAGGTACCACCGTAGATCTGATGGCAGAGAGAACCTAGAAGAGACAGAGTGGTACCGCCGGAGATCTGATGGTAGAGAGAACCTAGAAGAGACAGAGAGGTACCACCGGAGATCTGATGGTAGAGAGAACCTAGAAGAGACAGAGAGGTACCACCGGAGATCTGATGGCAGAGAGAACGTAGAAGAGACAGAGTGGTACCACCGGAGATCTGATGGCAGAGAGAACCTAGAAGAGACAGAGTGGTACCACCGGAGATCTGATGGCAGAGAGAACCTAGAAGAGACAGAGAGGTACCACCGGAGATCTGATGGTAGAGAGAACCTAGAAGAGACAGAGAGGTACCGCCGGAGATCTGATGGCAGAGAGAACCTAGAAGAGACAGAGTGGTACCGCCGGAGATCTGATGGCAGAGAGAACCTAGAAGAGACAGAGTGGTACCACCGGAGATCTGATGGCAGAGAGAACCTGGAAGAGACAGAGAGGTACCACCGGAGATCTGATGGTAGAGAATCCCATACATGATGTGATGAGACAGGCAGCGAGTTGAAAAGAGTTAGGGACATCAGTAGAGTGTACATGATGTGATGAGACAGGCAGCGAGTTGAAAGGAGTTTGGGACATCAGTAGTGTGAACAGGTGCCCTGCATTTGCTGAGACAGTCCTGGTTTTTCACCATCTCTCAGGGCAGATTTCAGCAGATTTAGCACATGTCTGGGATTTGAGAGACGGTCGACAGGGTGAGGCAAGTTTCATGTGCTCCAGTACAGATTTAGGTAGCAGCTCTTATCAGAAAGCAATTTAATTAACACAGATGATGCTAAGTGTAAACCTTGCTTTCAATTACTCTCAGCGCCTGTTTGTCATTCGTCTCTCATGTTGGGCCATATCAGTTAACGTTTTCTGTGACCCCTGTGGATGCAAAATTGTAGCCCTTACACTCTGTTTGTGGAATGACTTAGTTTTGGTTTTTTAAATCTGGTCACCATAGACATGGGGGACAGTAAAACAAACATGGAAAGTGTGGTAGAAACTAGGAAAGAGGTAAATAGAGTGGTGAAGAGAGTGCACCTGTTAGGGATACAATGGTATGAGCCTAAAGAAAATGAAGTGGGGAAGGGTAAAAAGAACACAGTGAGGTAAAAGTCTAAGGCATAAAAAAAAAACATTTGGAGAAACAGGATGGGCAGAAAGTTCTTTAAATATTCTAGAAGAGTAATCATGTTTAGACAGAGGAGGGAAGAAAGCAATGTCTTAGGCATGCAGGAAAAGTGCTAAAGATGTGCTCTGTTCTTGAAAAGAAGAAAAGGCTCCTTATTTGGAAAATAAAGGAATACTAGAAACAACTACAGCAAAAATATAGATAGGATATATATATATAGACAGGATATAGAACTTAGAGCAGACGCAGCGTAAGAACAACTTGTATAGCATGGAGAGGAGAAGAATAGAGTTAGAGGGAGAGTAAACCTGGAGGAAAAAGTTGGAGAAAGAGGAGAATAGAATTGCAAAGACCGTGGTAGAGTAGAGGTGTCTTATGGATAGTAGAAAAGAGTAGAATAGACGTAGGGCCAGAATGAACATATAGGCTGGAGGTAGGGTAAAAGTTGAAAAAAACATGTAAAGACCATGGAAAAATACAGAATCCTTAGAGAGCAGATAAGAGACGAATGGCATTGTAGAAATTGTGGAAGAGCAGAGACATCTTAATGAGAATGGAAAAGAATAGCAATGACTTGAAAACATGAGAAATTACTTTAGAGATTGGAAAAAGACTCAGAGAGTGAGGAAAAGTAAACAGGAGTAATGAAGAACAGAATAGACTTTGAGAAATAAATGAAGAATATACACCTCCTAGAATGAAAAAAAGAGTAGACATTGTTTTTATGAAGCCAATAGGAGTAGAACTGAGTTAGGAAACAAGAGAACAGATTTGCAGAGAATGTGGAAGAACAGAAACTAAATTAATGGTGTGGGAGTGAATGTAAGTAGCTTGGAAATAAATGGAAAGAACAGACTAGGCTTTAAGAAATGAAAGTACTGTAGGAAATTTGTAAAGAGTAGAGAAGAGTACAATTGCATTGAAAAGAGCAAGGGAGATATGAAATGCTTGAGGAAGGAGAAAAGAGTAGATGAAGAATAGAATAGAGGAGCGAGACTTGTAGAGAGTGGGTTAGAGCAGGAACCACTTAGAATGAGGAAGAGTTGAACATATTTAGAAAAGAGAACACTAGACTATACTTGGAAACAAATGATAAGATGCAAATTACACGGAAAGCGTGAAAGATCAGAAAAAAACACTCCTGACACTAAGGAAAAGTAGAAATGATTGAAAAGGATGGAATGAGTTGAAAAGGATTTGTAGATAAGGGACAAGTAGAGAATGTCGAAATATCAACAAACTTTAGAGGGAAGAAAGAGTAACTCAAACTTCAGCAAAAGGGGAAATGTAGAAAGAACATGTAGAACCTGGTGATGAGTGGAATCAACCTGGAAAGAGTGTTTAAAGAGCAGATAAGACTTGGAAATGGCAAAGATAAGAAAATATACTCAGAGAGCAGAAAAGAAGAAAAATACTGAATAGAAAAACTTTTGAATAAAGGAGTAAATACAGAGCAACTTATGGAGAACAGAGAAGGGTAGAAAAGACGTGGAAAAAGAGGGGAAGAATGGCAGCAAACTAGAAAAGAATAGGGTGACTAGAAAAGAATGGTAGGGCATAGCAACATGATTTAGAAACACTAGTGAGAGGGGAAAGGTTCAGAAAGGGAACAGAGCAGAAAACAAGAGAAACGAGACACAGCAGTACAAACTTGGAGAAAATGAGGATACATAGAAAAGGCACAGAGAAGGAAGAGTAGAAAAAAACATAGTTGGGATGTGAAAAGATAAGAGAATGGGGAAGCTAGAAAACCCTTGGAGGGAGTGGAATAAAAACAGTGAGAGTGTTGAAGAGAGCTAAAGAACGATGATGGATTCAACCCAGATCTGTGACTGGGGGTGAGTGTCTGAAAAGTTTCAGCGCTCCGTCCTTCATCTCCTTGTGTTTGCAGTTTTGAAGAGAAGACAGCATTTAGAGGGTGTTTTAGAACAATCACTCCCTCAAACAGACTGTGAGGGAGTGGCGGGAGCATTAGAAGACGTCGTAGGAGTGGTGGTAGATTTTAATGATTTCAAGAGAGTGGCAGAATTCTTCAAGGAAGAGTCAGATGTGTTAGAAGAGTTTGAGTGAAGTGGTGGAAGGGTTTGAAGACTTTACAGGAAGAGTTGGAAGTCTTTGGTCTTTGGTGGAAGGGTTGGAAGTCTTTAGTGGAAGAGTTGGAATTCTTTGGCGGAAGAGTTGGAAGTCTTTGGTGGAAGAGTTGAAAGTCTTTGGTGGGAGAGTTAGAAGACATTGAAGCAGTGGCTGAGGAGTTTGATGACTTTGAGGGATAGGTGGAAGAGTGGAATTCTTTGGTCTTTGGTGGAAGGGTTGGAAGTCTTTGGTGGGAGAGTTGGAATTCTTTGGCGGAAGAGTTGGAAGTCTTTGGTGGAAGAGTTGAAAGTCTTTGGTGGGAGAGTTAGAAGACATTGAAGCAGTGGCTGAGGAGTTAGATGACTTTGAGGGATGGGGGGAAGAGTTGAAAGTCTTTGGTGGAAAAGTTAGAAGACTATGAAGCAACAGCTGAAAAGTTAGAAGGCTTTGAGGGAGAGGAGGAAGAGCTAGAAATCTCTATGAGCATGGAGAAAGAGTTAAAATTCCACAGAATAAAGGGAGTGTAGGAAGAGTCTGCATAGTCAGAGTGTAGTGTAGAAGAGATTTGAGATGTGACTTTAAAGTGGGAAGTTCTTGGGGAGATGTCGGAGCGTCCATGGGTTTCTGGCCCAGAAATATTTGAGAGTGGTAGAGGAAAGTAGAAGGCTTGTTGAAGAAGAACTCTTCATGTTGAGACTGTGGGATGGTCCGAGGAGTAAGGCAGAAATAGGACTCCAGAAAAAGTAAAGAGAGGAAGAAAGTGAGGGTGAACAAGCAGAATGGAGGGGAGGACTGCGAAGGGATGGGAGAAGAAGAAAAGGATGGCACAAGAAGGCAAGGCAAAGATGGTAGAGAAAGAAAAGGGGTGTTAGAGGAAGAGAAAGGGTGAGGGAGGGAATGTGAGATGAAATGTGAAGGAAGAGACTAGAGAGAATGTGAAGAGATGGTGCTGTAGGAGAGGTATGGGAAGGGAAGACACAGCTAGCAATGGAAGAGGAAAGAGTAGGACAGGAAAGAAAGATCAGCGCAGCAAGGGAAGGTGTGAAGGACAGAGAAGGGATGTGGAGCAAGCAATAGCAGGGGAACAGGTGAGAGCACAGGAAGGGAAGGAAAGGGAGAGATTGGTGCAAAAGAGAAGGGGTGGGATATCAGAGTTGAGGAAGGATCAATAAGAGAGGAAGGAACATGAAGGATGGGAAGGAATGAGAGAAAGAGAAGGGATGAGGAGGAACCGATGGGTAAGGAATGGAAATGATGGCAGAGGAGGGATGAGAGAGGAAGAAAAGAATAGCAGAGAAAGGGAGAGAAGGAATGTAAGAAGAAGACATTGGAAGCATGAGAGGGAGAAAAGGGATATGAGAGGAAGGAGTGTGAAGGAATGAGAGAAGAGTAGGAAAGGGATGGAAGAGGGTGGATGGGAGAGGAAGAAGAGGTATAGGAGAGGAGAAGAGGGATATGAGAGGAAGGAGTGTGAAGGAATGAGAGAAGAGTAGGAAAGGGATGGAAGAGGGTGGATGGGAGAGGTAGAAGAGGTATAGGAGAGGAGAAGAGGGATATGAGAGGAAGGAGTGTGAAGGAATGAGAGAAGAGTATGGAAGGGATGGAAGAGGGTGGATGGGAGAGGAGAAGAGGGATGAGAGAGGAGAAGAGGGATGAGAGAGGAAGGAGTGTGAAGGAATGAGAGAAGAGTAGGAAAGGGATGGAAGAGGGTGGATGGGAGAGGTAGAAGAGGTATAGGAGAGGAGAAGAGGGATATGAGAGGAAGGAGTGTGAAGGAATGAGAGAAGAGTAGGGAAGGGATGGAAGAGGGTGGATGGGAGAGGAAGAAGAGGTATAGGAGAGGAGAAGAGGGATATGAGAGGAAGGAGTGTGAAGGAATGAGAGAAGAGTAGGAAAGGGATGGAAGAGGGTGGATGGGAGAGGAAGAAGAGGTATAGGAGAGGAGAAGAGGGATATGAGAGGAAGGAGTGTGAAGGAATGAGAGAAGAGTAGGGAAGGGATGGAAGAGGGTGGATGGGAGAGGAAGAAGAGGTATAGGAGAGGAGAAGAGGGATATGAGAGGAAGGAGTGTGAAGGAATGAGAGAAAGAGTAGGAAAGGGATGGAAGAGGGTGGATGGGAGAGGAAGAAGAGGTATAGGAGAGGAGAAGAGGGATGAGAGAGGAAGGAGTGTGAAGGAATGAGAGAAGAGTAGGAAAGGGATGGAAGAGGGTGGATGGGAGAGGAAGAAGAGGTATAGGAGAGGAGAAGAGGGATATGAGAGGAAGGAGTGTGAAGGAATGAGAGAAGAGTAGGAAAGGGATGGAAGAGGGTGGATGGGAGAGGAAGAAGGAGGTATAGGAGAGGAGAAGAGGGATGAGAGAGGAAGGAGTGTGAAGGAATGAGAGAAAGAGTAGGAAAGGGATGGAAGAGGGTGGATGGGAGAGGAAGAAGAGGTATAGGAGAGGAGAAGAGGGATATGAGAGGAAGGAGTGTGAAGGAATGAGAGAAGAGTATGGAAGTGATGGAAGAGGGTGGATGGGAGAGGAAGAAGAGGTATAGGAGAGGAGAAGAGGGATGAGAGAGGAAGAAGAGGGACGGGAGAAGCAAAAGAGGGATTGACGATGAAGGGAAGGATGGAAGGGAAGAGAAGGATGGTTGTGGAAGGAGAGATGAGGAAGAAAGCGATGGCAGAGAAAGGGAAGAGAAAAGATGCAGAAGAAGGGAAAGGAAGGTAAAGATGATTGAGGGGGGACAGCAAAGGAAGAAAGTGATGACAGAGGAAGGAAAGGGGAAAAAGGGATGGAAGGGAATGAAATGAGGGTTATAAAAGGACAGAAGAGAAAGAAAGGGAAGGCAGAGAAAGGGAAAGGAATGATGGCTGAGGAGGGACGGCAGAGGAAAGGAAGAGAAAGGGTGGAAGGGAAGGAAAAGATGGTTGTGGAAGGACAGGAAAGGAAGAAACGGACTGCAGAGGAAAGGAAGGAAATGATGGCTGAGAAGAGACGGAAGAGGGAGGGAAGGAAAGGCTGGCTGAGAATAGACGGCAGAGGTAGGATAGGGAAGGAAAAGTTGGTTTAGAAGAGACTGCAGAGGAAGGGAAGGAAATGCTGGCTGAGAAGAGACGGCAGAGGGAGGGAACGAAATGCTGGCTGAGAAGAGACGGGAGAGGAAGGGAAGGGAAGGAAAGGCTGGCTGAGAATAGACGGCAGAGGTAGGATAGGGAAGGAAAAGTTGGCTGAGAAGAGACTGCAGAGGAAGGGAAGGGAAGGAAATGCTGGCTGAGAAGAGATGGCAGAGGGAGGGAACGAAATGCTGGCTAAGAGACGGGAGAGGAAGGGAAGGAAATGCTGGCTGAGAAGAGACGGCAGAGGTAGGGAAGGAAATGCTGGCTGAGAAGAGACAGCAGAGGAAGGGTAGGGAAGGAAACGCTGGCTGAGAATAGACGGCAGAGAAAGGGACGGTGCAGGAACTGGCTGCGGACTTCAGGCCTGCGGATGGGGGCCGGCAAAGCCAGTCGTTGCTGTGGAGCCGGCCGGCGTGCCTCTCGGTCCCCCCTGCCGCTCCCCCAGAGAACCGATCGATACAAAGTCTAAGCAATAAAGCATTTTCATTGTCAGCTGCCCTGAATGCCGAGTGTGGTGTGAGCTGCTCTGCACCCCCAGAACGGAGCCGAGCCCGCGCCCCCACCCCCCGCCAACCCCCACCAGCCCTTTATCCGTCCTGCTCAATAATTCACAACATCGCCGCCTTATTAGACTTTCGATATATATTTTATATTGCCCCTTCCTCGCATTCGGCATCTGTAACCCCTGAACCCGGAGAGGGAGGGGGCCTTCCTTCCCCTCCCCCTCTCCCCTTCTCTCTCCCTCCATCTTCCCTCTTCCCTCGCCCTCTCTATCCGTCCATCTGTCCCTCGACCTTGCTCGCCTTTGTCCCTCTGTCCCCGCCCCGCCCCCCTCCCAGGTAGTTTTATCTTCTCATCTCTTTCTCAATCACTGTTCCTTTGTCTCTCGCTCTCCCCTTTTACCCCACCCTCTCTCCCTTTTTCTCTTTCTTTTTTGCATCTTCTTTCTTTTTGCTCCTTCTTGTATTTCTCTCCACTTTGTACATCCCTTTACCCCCCCCCCCCCTGTTTCTTTCCTCCTACCTTTATTGGAGTCTGTCTTTCCCTTTATTTCCTCTTCTCCAACCCTTCTGTCCCCTCTCTGAACACTCCTTACATGTCTCTGCTCTCCTCTCTTTGTTCCTCACGCTCTCTGGACATTGGCCTTGTTGTCCACCATCTCCTTCTTCATGCCTCCTCTTCGCCACCTATCTCCATCTCTTTCCATTGGACTCTCAGCTCCCGCTTTTAATTATCCTCCCCTTCTTTGTCTTGGACTCTTCCCTTTTACCCCCTCACTTTGTTTCTCTTCCCTTCCTACCTCCTTTGTTGCTCCCAAGTTTGCCCCCGCTCTTTCCCTACCCTTCCACCCAGCCCTCCTCTCCCTTTTCGCTCAGTCGCTTCTGCATATTGAAACCTACACACATTTGCATATTATTAATATTAACAACAATAGTTTGAAATGAGTGACTGGGATTGGTTGTTGTGGCTTGGAGGGGGTGGAGACGGTAGATTGTTCTAGAAGGGCGCTGGGGCGCCTGTCACTGGTGCTGGACATTAGGCCGTGAAGGGCACTGGACAAGGGAGGGGCAGGTGAAGGGTGTGGGGAGTAGTAGAAGGGTGGAGGGTTGGTGGTAGGAAGAGGTGTGAGTGGTGTGAAGGGAGTCAAGGCGCGTATGTGAGTGATGCCTAAGGAAGGGAATGTTTGCGACGGCGCATCCCGTTAGGGAAGCCACCACTTCATCAGCTTACTATTACATAGATGCCACTGCGTAATTACCGCTTCAGAGAATACCGCTACCAAGGATAGCGTAAGTAAAAGTGTCAATGTTAGGGTAAGGCCAGAGTAAGAGTTATCGTTGCTTTAGAGTTAACGTAATGGGTGGCGTTGGAATTAGGG
This sequence comes from Calotriton arnoldi, assembly GCA_963921515.1. NCBI lineage: Eukaryota > Metazoa > Chordata > Amphibia > Caudata > Salamandridae > Calotriton > Calotriton arnoldi. The sequence goes on along the minus strand of CAWUFW010002914.1, from coordinate 615,839 downwards.
TTAGGGTTTCGATTAGGTTCCAGGTCTGGCTTAGGTAGTCTTAGGTTTAGGGTTAAGCTTGTTGTTAGGGTTACAGTTAGCATTCCAATTAGCTTTCAGGTATGGGTTATGTGGCCTTAGGTTTAAGAGTACTTCACAGGTCTTTAAAAGACAAATTGCTTTTTAAGGAGGCTTTGTTGTTTCCCACCCCTTCTCAGATCCCCTGCAGCTCCACTCTGCATACTGCTGGAAGAATCAGCCCCAACACCCCTGCCCTCCCCCCCCCCGAAATTTGACTCTAGTTGCGCCTCTGGTTCTCATTGGCATCCCAACAAGAATGAGGATATGGTCAGAGGTGCCGAGAGTGAACTGAAGAACCAGGGTCGAATCCCGACGTCGGCTCATCATCCTGTGATTCTGGACAACTCCCTTAACCAGGGGTCTTAAAAAAAGTAAGCTTTAATGCAGATGTTCTGATTGTCATGTAAAGCGCTTAAATGCCCATGGCCCAAATTCGCGCAATATCAAACTGCCAAAAATTCGGCTCTGCACGTATGACATAGAAGCTGATGCTTGCCATGTCTCTTATGTAAGGAGGCAGTTTGATTTTGCGCGAATTTGGCCCATGGGCATTTAAGCGTTTTACATGACAATCAGAGCATTTACATTATGTGGCTATTGTTAAATTCCTGGCTCACAGCCACGCCCCCAGACACGCCCCTAACTACCCACCCAGTCTAATTAGTGGGTACCGGCACTTCTAATTTCCCATTTAAAGCACTGGTTTCAGGTATGGTTTTGGTGGCCTTAGATTTAGGTTCAAACTCGTTGTTATGGTTAGGGCTTTTAGATTTAAGCTTGCTGCTAGGGTTTAGATTACGTTTCAGATATTGGCTGAGGTAGTCCATAAAACCGGCCCAACCAAAATCGTACGTAAACAAGCAGTGGCAAAGCAAGAACGTCTGGTCTTGACAAGCTGCTGCTATGGCTAATTTAAAAAAAAATATTTCAAGGGGATGACACAAAAAATAATTTGGAAAAAAAAGAAAAGATGCCGCCCGCCTAACCAAGCACTCGAAACGCAGCGAGCTACGTTACAAAGTCACTTAAACACTTTATAACTTAATTTGTATAAAGGAGTGCTGGCAAAAGAAACTGCTGTTATTTAAAGTTAATATACAAATAAATGAAAAGGTGCACTTTGAACCAGCTTTGCGGCTGTAGAGAAATGAAGTGTTTTTAGGGGGATGTGAACAGTGTGAAGGGGCCTTATACAGTCCCCCAAAGTGAAGACAGACATGGGGTAAAGTGTGCTGACCCACTGCCCAAGCTGTATGCTGTGGTGGGCGGAAGCAAACTGTGAATGACGGGTTAGCGGACCAATGGATGAAGCCCTCTGACCACAAGCCCCTCTGTGCATACACATTATGCATCATTTATTGGTGAAAAAGAGTAGCCTGAAGAGACAGCTAAAAGGTCCGACCTAAGAAGGGGGGCTGCAGACCCTCTGCATCCCCAGTCTCCACAATGGCCCTTAGAGTGCAGTCGCCCCCAAGCAAAAATAATAACGCCACATGTACCAGGACTTATGAAGGAAAACTGCTGATAATGTTTACTAATCACCAGTGCCCTGTCCCCCAAAAATAAAAGACAAAACACTATCTGTGGCCTTCAGGCAGATCAAAAACCAAAGAATTACCTTAGCACTTTTCATCCACTTAGAAGTAACTTGTCATGTCCTCTAGAGGGTGATGAAGCATCTTCCTAACCTCTCCTGGTCACAAAGAAACCCAAGCTGCTGCCGCCACAGTGCTCCCTTCCTGGTAAACAACCGGTGCTGCCCCCTAGTGGCTCATAAAATAACGTTCCTTGCTGCCCATCCTGGTTACAAAGAAGGCCTGCTCTCTGCCACTGGCCATGCACCCCGCCCTGTGATAAAACAGCCTCTGGCGCCCCCGTGAGGCAATGTCGTCACCCCTCTCTGGTCATAGTGACAGCCCCCAGCAGCAATGGTCTGGGCCCCACACCCTGTGATAAAACAGCCTCTAACGCCCCCTAGAGGCAGATATAATAACTCTCTTCACCACTCCATGGTCACAGTGACAGCCCCCTGCTGCCATGGTCTGGGCTCTCCACCCTGTGATAAAACACCCTCTGACGCCCCCTAGACGCAGATAAAACAACTCTCTTACCCCTCCCTGGTCACAGTGACATCCCCCTGCTGTCATGGTCTGGGCTCTCCACAGTGTGAGAAAACTACCTCTGACGCCCCCTAGAGGCAGATATAATAACTCTCTTCACCACTCCAGGGTCGCAGTGTCAGCCCCCTGCTGCCATGATCCCACTGTGTGACAAAACAGCCTCTGACGCCCCCTAGTGCCAGATATAATAACTCTATTCACCTCTCTCAGTCACACTGACAGCCCCCTGCTGCCATGGTCTGGGCTCCCCACCGTGTGAAAAAACGACCTCTGGTGCCCCCTAGAGGACGATAAAATAACTCTCTTCACCCCTCCCTGGTAACAGTGACAGCCCCCTGTTGCCATGATTCCACCGTGTGACAAAACACCCCCTGGCGCCCCCTAATGTCAGATATAATAACTCTCTTCACCCCTCTCTAATTACAGTGACAGCCCCCGCTGCCATGGTCTGGGTTCCCCACCGTGTGACAAACAGCCTCTCCCTCTTGTATCCCAGGGCTCCTGCCTGCTCCCCCCACCATCTCATATCCCAGGGCTCCTGCCTGCTACCCCCACCACCATCTCATATCCCAGGGCCCCTGCCTGCTGGCCAGCCCCCCCCCCAACATCTCATATCCCAGGGCACCTGCCTGCTGCCCCCCCACCATCTAATATCCCAGGGCCCCTGCCTGCTGGCCAGTCCCCCCCACCCACCATCTCATATCCCAGGGCTCCTGCCTGCTGGCCAGTTCCCCCCCCCCCAACATCTCATATCCCAGGGCTCCTGCCTGCTGCCCCCCCACCATCTCATATCCCAGGGCTCCGGCCTGCTGCTCCCCCATCATCTCATATCTCAGGGCTCCTGCCTGCTGGCCAGTTCCCCCCCAACATCTCATATCCCAGGGCTCCTGCCTGCTGCCCCCCCACCATCTCATATCCAAGGGCTCCAGCCTGCTGGTCAGTCCTGGCCCTACTATCTCATATCCCAGGGCTCCTGCCTACGACCATCCTCCACCCCCCCCCCCTCCACCATCTCATATCCCATGGCTCCTGCCTGCTGCCCAGCTCCCCCCCCCTCCACCATCTCATATCCCAGGGCTCCTGCCTGCTGGCCAGCCCCCCCCCCCTCCATCTTATATCACAGGGCTCCTGCCTGCTGCCCCCCACCCATCTCATATCCTAGGGCTCCTGCCTGCTGGCCAGTCGTCCCCCCCTCCTCCTCCACCATTTCATAGCCCAGGGCTCCTGCCTGCTAGCCAGTCCCCCCCTGCTCCTCCACCATCTCATATCCCAGGGCTCCTGCCTGCTGGCCAGTCCCCCCTGCTCCTCCACCATCTCATATCCCAGGGCTCCTGCCTGCAGGCCAGTCCCCCCCCCCTGCTCCTCCACCATCTCAAATCCCAGGGCTCCTGCCTGCCGCCCCCCCACCACCATCTCATATCCCAGGACTCCTGCGTACGGCCAGCCTCGCCCACCATCTCATATCCCAGGGCTCCTGTCTATGGCCAGCACCCACCCACCCCCCACCATCTCATACCCCAGGGCTCCTGCCTGCCGCCCCCCCACCACCATCTCATATCCCAGGGCTCCTGTCTACGGCCAGCACCCCCCCGCCCCCCCACCATCTTATACCCCAGGGCTCCTGTCTACGTCCAGTGGCCCCTGCCCCTCCAGCCAGGCTCACGCTGTACACATACCGTCCACGCACACACAGGTGAACCTGTTCTCTCAGGTGCCTGGCTGGTCTCTTTCACACACTGGCCTTATTTTGTGGAACTTTGATGGACTCATGTCCTGGCCCTGGGGGAGGGGTGGCCGGCCTTCTGCGTGCTTCATCCACATATTATTTTGCACTGGCAAGTGCTTCTTTGCTACCTGGATCCATCGTGTAAAACAATGGTGCTTCCACAATCAGTGAAACAGTGACAGACGGCACGACAGACGTTCTGTGGCACAGGTGGCCTCATAACGTGGTTCCCTCAAAAGTGTGTCTACATTACTACTTGGGCCAGCTGTGTAGCATGTCCTGGGACACTGCCAGCCTCACTGCACCACTCAATATTGAGTGTTCTTTGTGGCTTGTGTTGGGTATTTTTTGTGGCACAATAATAGGTGTTCTCTAAGATACATGCGTGTCTCATTCTGCTGCACAGCGGCGGTGCGTCATGTTCCCTAGTGATGACTGCTTTCTGGGGCGTGAACAGCATTTCTGCTGGGTCATTCCGGGACTGGCATCGCTTGTCTTAGTGTAGACACTGTTACTGGGAGCATTACACCTTTTACTTTGTCTCTATCTGCACAGTAATGTGTGTGTGTTTTTGTTCCTGTTTTCATTGTTTCTCTTAGTGTTGTGCCTCTGTCATTGGGAAGATGTCACATGTTACTTTGTTTCTGTCACACGGTAATGTGTGTATCTCTATTCCAGTTGCCAGTGTTTCTCCTAGTGTGGTGCTACTGTTACTGTGAGGGCTTAACGTGTTACTTTGTTTCTGTATCACAGTATTTTGTGTATCTGTGTTCCAGTTGGCAGTGTTTCTCCTAGTGTCGTGCTACTGTTACTGTGAGGGCTTAACATGTTACTTTGTTTCTGTATCACAGTATTTTGTGTATCTGTGTTCCAGTTGGCAGTGTTTCTCCTAGTGTCGTGCTACTGTTACTGTGAGGGCTTAACGTGTTACTTTGTTTCTGTATCACAGTATTTTGTGTATCTGTGTTCCAGTTGGCAGTGTTTCTCCTAGTGTCGTGCTACTGTTACTGTGAGGGCTTAACGTGTTACTTTGTTTCTGTATCACAGTATTTTGTGTATCTGTGTTCCAGTTGGCAGTGTTTCTCCTAGTGTCGTGCTACTGTTACTGTGAGGGCTTAACGTGTTACTTTGTTTCTGTATCACAGTATTATGTGATTCTGTGTTCCAGTTGGCAGTGTTTCTCCTAGTGTGGTGCTACTGTTATCGTGAGGGCTTAACGTGTTACTTTGTTTCTATCTGCACAGTATTGTGTGTATCTTTCTTCCTGTTGGCAGTGTTTTGAGTGGTTACATGTTTCATGCATATATCTGGGGCACATTTCTTCTCGATGCCAGGTATCCTGGAATGCATTTCTTGTCTTGACAGTAATACGCGGTGCATTCATTCTCCTGGCACAGTTTTATGAGGTAGATTATTTTACCACATCTTTCATGGACTCATTACGTATCTTGGCCTGGCATCACGAGTGACATTAATTCTTTCACCACATTATATTGGAGGGCGATAACTCTTCTAGCGTGGTTTTATGTGACCCGTTCTTTGTTGGCACAGTTTTCCAAGGGACACAATTAGTTTTGGCACAATTTTATGAAGTACTTTATTTTTTATTTTTGCACAGTATTCTGAGGCTCATTAGTTCTACTTTGAGCGAGCATGAAGAGTGCCCTTATATATCAGGATAATGGCTGGCATCGTTTCTCTTGGCACAGTATGCTCTTGGCAAAGTCGGTGGAGTGGAATTAAAGACAGTACAGTATAGGGAGGGGCCTATTATATTGTAGAATTAAGACGAGAGGGGCATTGTTTCTCTTGGCACAGTATGAGGAGGGGCATTATTTCTCTTGGCACAGTATGAGGAGGGGCATTATTTCTCTTGGCACAGTATGGGGAGGGGCATTATTTCTCTTGGCACAGTATGAGGAGGGGCATTGTTTATCTTGGCACAGTATGAGGAGGGGCATTATTTCTCTTGGCACAGTATGAGGAGGGGCATTATTTCTCTTGGCGCAGTATACTCTTGGCAAAGTCATCGGAGTGGATTTAAAGTCTCAGCACAGTATGATGAGGGTGTATTATACTGTGAACCTGTATAATAAGGGACATTATTTCTCTTGACACCTTATGAAGGGCACATTATTTGTCTTGGAACAGTATGACGAGGGGCATTATTTGTTTTGAAACAGTATGAGGAGAGGCATTATTTCTCCTGGCACGGTATGAGGAGGGGCATTTTATCTCTTGGCACAGCATGAGGAGGGGCATTATTTCTCTTGACACCTTATGAAGGGCGCATTATTTGTTTTGGAACAGTATAACGAGGGGCATTATTTGTCTTGAAACAGTATGAAGAGCGGCATTATTTGACTTGAAACAGTATGAAGAGCGGCATTATTTCTCTTGGCACAGTATGAGGAGGGGCATTTTTTCTCTTGGCACAGTATGAGGGGCATTTTTTCTCTTGGCACAGTATGAGGAGGGGCATTATTTCTCTTGGCACAGTATGAGGAGGGGCATTATTTCTCTTGGCACACTGTACTCTTAGCAAGGCATGTGGAGTGAAATTAAAGTCTCAGAACAGTATGCTGAGGGTGTATTATACTGTGAACCGGAGTATAAGGGGCTTATTTCTCTTGACACGTTATGAAGGGCGCATTATTTGTCTTGGGACAGTATGATGAGTGGCATTAATTGTCTTGGAACATTATGACGACGGGCAAAATTTATCTTGGAACAGTATGATGACAGGCATTACTTGTCTTGGAACAGTATGACGAGGGGCATTAATTGTCTTAGAACAGTATGATGAGGGGCATTAATTGTCTTGGAACTGTATGACGATGGGGAATTCATTGTATTGGAACGGTATGATGAGGGGCATTAATTGTCTTGGAACATTATGACGACGGGCAAAATTTATCTTGGAACAGTATGATGACAGGCGTTAATTGTCTTGGAACAGTATGACGAGGGGCATTAATTGTCTTGGAACAGTATGATGAGGGGCATTAATTGTCTTGGAACGGTATGAAGAGCGGCATTATTTGACTTGAAACAGTATGAAGAGCGGCATTATTTCTCTTTGCACAGTATGAGGAGGAGCATTTTTTCTCTTGGCACAGTATGAGGGGCATTTTTTCTCTTTGCACAGTATGAGGAGGGGCATTATTTCTCTTGGCACAGTATGAGGAGGGGCATTATTTCTCTTGGCACACTGTACTCTTGGCAAGGCATGTGGAGTGAAATTAAAGTCTAAGAACAGTATGCTGAGGGTGTATTATACTGTGAACCTGAGTAATAAGGGGCTTATTTCTCTTGACACGTTATGAAGGGCGCATTATTTGTCTTGGGACAGTATGATGAGGGGCATTAATTGTCTTGGAACGGTATGACGAGGAGCATTCATTGTATTGGAACGGTATGATGAGGGGTATTAATTGTCTTGGAACATTATGACGACGGGCAAAATTTATCTTGGAACAGTATGATGACAGGCGTTAATTGTCTTGGAACAGTATGACGAGGGAAATTAATTGTCTTGGAACGGTTGACGAGGGGCATTCATTGTATTGGAACTGTATGATGAGGGGCATTAATTGTCTTGGGACAATATGACGATGGGCATTAATTGTCTTGGAACAGTATGATGACGGGCATCATTTACAAAAGAGACAAAGCGAGACAGGCAGACAGACACACAGGCAGCTAGAGAGAGACAGGCAGACAAACATGCAAACAAAGCTGGAAAAAGAGAAACAGGCAGGCGAACTGGAGCGAGACAACGCTAGATACGCAGACAGGCAGACAAACACAGACTGCTAGACAGACACAAATCACAAAGATAGGCAGGCCAGACAGGCAGCTAGAAATAGGCTCAGACACAGAGACAGACAGGCAAACAGACAGGCAACCGACAAATAGCTAGAAAGAATGACAGACAGAAAGACAATGAGAAAGACAGCTAGTGAGAGAAAAGGACACAGACAGTCAGGCAGCGGGAGAGAGAGCGGGAGAAACAGCCAGGCAGGCTAGAGAGACACAACACTAGATAGGCAGACAGGACAGACAGGCAGACAGACAGGTAGAGAGACACGCAGGCACAAAGACAGGCAGACCAGACAGACATAGAGAGAGACAAACAAACTCGTGAGTACATAGACATACAGTTAGAGAGAACTGAGAAGCAGAGACAGGTGGGCAGACAGACAAAGAGGCAGGCGGGCAAGAAGTGTAGCTGGAAAGAACGACAGACATGCAGGCAGAGCATCAGATATCCAGAGACAGACAGACACATACGGAGAGTTAAAAACACTACCCCTTCACCGATAGATGCCGATATATCTGCGTATAGGTAGCTACAGACAGACAGACGGACCGTCCTGGGGTGGCTCTGAGGCCAAGGTACGGTTTTCCCCTAATGATCGGACGGAAGGAAGGCCCCTCCCTCTGCCCCCCGCCCTCAGCCCGGCCCCCCCGGGGAGAGTGCTCTAATAATGTATTTGATCGACTCCCAGCCCGCGTACAAGCGATTATTGTCTTGTAGGGAGTCAAAAGTATCGATCCGGCGAGAAATATGAGAGCGGAAAATGGAGGCCGCGTGTCAGTTACAATCACCGCAGACTCTGGGGAGGCCGCACCGACACCGCCGTCTCCTTTAATTACCGCCTCCCCGTGATCCGTCATCCCTGGCGCACCTCGCCGCGGGGGGCTACCTGCCAGGGGCCCGGGGGGCCTGGATGGGGTGAAGTCCGCCTGCCAGGGGCCCGTGGGGACCAAGAAGATATAGGGTCTACCTGCCAACGGCCCGTGGGGCCTGGATGGTGTGGGGTCTGCCTGCCAGGGACCCGTGGGGACGAAGAAGGTATGGGGCCTGCCTGCCAAGGGCCCGTGGGACCTGGATGGTGTGGAGTCTGCCTGCCATGGGCCCTTGGGGACCAAGAAGCTACAGGGTCCACCTGCCAGGGGACCTAGAAGGTATGGGGTTTACCTGCCAGGGGCCCGTGGGGACCAAAAAGGTATGGGGCCTGCTTGCCAAGGGCCCGAGAAGGTATGGGGTCTACCTGCTATGGGCCCTTGGGGACCAAGAAGGTATGGGGTCTGCTTACCAGGGGCCTGTGGGGCCTGGATGGTGTGGGTCTGTCTGCCAGGGGACCTTGGGGGCCTGGATGGTGCGGGTCTGCCTGCCATGGGGCCGTGGGGACCAAGGAGGAATAGTGTCTACCTGCCAGGGCCCTGTGGTGACCAAGAAGGTATGGGGCCTGCCTGCCAACGGCCCGTGGGGCCTGGATGGTGTGGGGTCTGCCTGCCAGGGGCCCGTGGGGGCCTGGATGGTGTGGGGGGTACCTGCCAGGGGCCCGTGGGGACCAAGAAGGAATGGGGTCTACCTGTCAGGGGCCTGTGGGGGCCTGGATGGTGTGGAGTCTGCTTGCCAGGGGCCCATGGGGACCAAGAAGGTGTGGGGTCTGCTTGCTAGGGGCCTGTGGGGACCTGGATGGTGCTGGGTCTGCTTGCCAGGGGCCCTCAGCGACCAAGGAAGTGTGCGGTCTGCCAGCCAGTGGTCTGCAGAGCCCAGGATGGTGTGGAGTCTGGATGGGGTCTCCCTGCCAGGGGCCCTCAGTGGCCAAGGAGCTGTAGACTTTGCATCCAGTGACCCTCAGTGAACAAGGAGCTGTAGACTTTGCATCCAGGGGCCTTCAGTGACCAAAGAGGTGTAGACTTTGCATCCAGGGGCCCTCAGTGACTTGGGAGGTGTAGGGTCTGCCTGCCAGGGGCCTGCAGTGACTAAGAAGGTGTGGGGTCTGCCCACCAGGGGCCATCAGTAACCAAGGAGGTGTAGGGTCTGCATCCAGAGGCCCCCAGTGACCGAGGAGATGTGTGGTGTGCATGTCAGGGGCCAGCAGTGACCAAAGAGGTACAGGGTTTGCCTGCCAGGGGCATAAAGTGATTAAGAAGGTGTAGGGTCTGTCTGCCAGGGGCCCTCAGTGACCAATGAAGTGTAGGGTTTGCCTGCCAGGGGCATAAAGTGATTAAGAAGGTGTAGGGTCTGTCTGCCAGGGGCCCTCAGTGACCAATGAGGTGTAGGGTGCCTGCCAGGGGCCTGCTTTGGCTAAGGAGGTGTAGGGTCTGTCTGCTAGGGGCCCTCGGTGGCTAAGGAGGTGTAGGGTCTGTCTGCCAGGGGCCCTCAGTGACCAATGAGGTGTAGGGTCTGTCTGCTAGGGGCCCTCGGTGGCTAAGGAGGTGCATGATGTCCTCAGTGACCAAGGAGATGTGTGGTGTGCATCGCAGGGGCCAGAAGTGAGCAAGGAGGCATGGAGCCTTGGTGCCAGGGGCCTTTGGAGACAAGGTCATTCTGTGGTGTAGTTGCCAAAAGGGACCAGTTGGCAAAGCTGTTAGCTACTGGTTGACCAGGTAGAATGGGGTTACTTGCAGGAAACCCCTAAGATGAGGGACACTGAGCTGGGGACAAGAGCAGGGTGGGGAACACCGGACACCTGCCGTGCGGAATCACCGGGGGGCTCCTGCTGGGCACATGTAGGGATCAGTTGGGCTGGAAGGTCAAACTCCTAGTTAGCTCGGAAGACTGGACTAATGGAGGCCTCTTTCAGGAAGGACTCTGGCTGTGGATTGGACAATCATCTGCTGGGGACGGGTGGCGACTGCCTTCCTCAGACACTCTGCGGCCAATCACAGCGGTCCCTTTGCTGTCATATGAAGACTGAATGGCGTCCAGGGTCCCGGAGCTGCGGGAGCAGTGAAGAGGGGAGGCCTGTCAGGTACCAGAACACAATGGGACGATGTTCTTGGGTTCCACAGGAGAATCACATAACATACCATACCATAACATAATAAAACAAAGCATAGTATAGCATAACATAACATACTGTTATGTTATGTTATGCTAACATAACATAGCATAACATAATATAACATAATATAACATAGCATAGAATACCATAGTTAGCATAACATAATATAACAAAGCATAGTATAGCATAACAAACATAACATAACATAGCATAGTATAACATAATATAACAAAGCATAGTATAGCATATCATAACAAACATAACATAACATAGTATAACATAATATAACAAAGCATAGTATAGCATAACATAACATACTGTTATGTTATGTTATGCTAACATAACATAGCATAACATAATATAACATAATATAACATAGCATAGAATACCATAGTTAGCATAACATAATATAACAAAGCATAGTATAGCATAACAAACATAACATAACATAGCATAGTATAACATAATATAACAAAGCATAGTATAGCATATCATAACAAACATAACATAACATAGTATAACATAATATAACAAAGCATAGTATAGCATAACAAACATAACATAACATAGCATAGTATAACATAATATAACAAAGCATAGTATAGCATATCATAACAAACATAACATAACATAGTATAACATAATATAACAAAGCATAGTATAGCATAACAAACATAACATAACATAGCATAGTATAACATAATATAACAAAGCATAGTATAGCATATCATAACAAACATAACATAACATAGTATAACATAATATAACAAAGCATAGTATAGCATAACATAACATACTGTTATGTTATGTTATGCTAACATAACATAGCATAACATAATATAACATAATATAACATAGCATAGAATACCATAGTTAGCATAACATAATATAACAAAGCATAGTATAGCATATCATAACAAACATAACATAACATAGTATAACATAATATAACAAAGCATAGTATAGCATATCATAACATAGCATAACATAATATAACAAAGCATAGTATAGCATAACATAACATAGTATAACATAATATAACAAAGCATAGTATAGCATAACAAACATAACATACCATACCATAACATAATAAAACAAAGCATAGTATAGCATAATATAACATAACATAACATAGCATAGAATACCATAGTTAGCATAACATAATATAACAAAGCATAGTATAGCATAACATAACATAGCATAACATAATATAACAAAGCATAGTATAGCATAACATAACAAACATAACATAACATAGTATAACATAATATAACAAAGCATAGTATAGCATATCATAACAAACATAACATAACATAGTATAACATAATATAACAAAGCATAGTATAGCATATCATAACATAGCATAACATAATATAACAAAGCATAGTATAGCATAACATAACATAGTATAACATAATATAACAAAGCATAGTATAGCATAACAAACATAACATACCATACCATAACATAATAAAACAAAGCATAGTATAGCATAATATAACATAACATAACATAGCATAGAATACCATAGTTAGCATAACATAATATAACAAAGCATAGTATAGCATAACATAACATAGCATAACATAATATAACAAAGCATAGTATAGCATAACATAACATAGTATAACATAATATAACAAAGCATAGTATAGCATAACAAACATAACATACCATACCATAACATAATAAAACAAAGCATAGTATAGCATAATATAACATAACATAACATAGCATAGAATACCATAGTATAGCATAACATAACATAACAAACATAACATAACATAGCATAGTATAGCATAATATAACATAACATAACATAGCATAGAATACCATAGTTAGCATAACATAACATAACAAACATAACATAACATAGCATAGTATAACATAATATAACATAACATAACATAGCATAGAATACCATAGTTAGCATAACATAATATAACAAAGCATAGTATAGCATAACATAACATAGCATAACATAATATAACAAAGCATAGTATAGCATAACATAACATAGTATAACATAATATAACAAAGCATAGTATAGCATAACAAACATAACATACCATACCATAACATAATAAAACAAAGCATAGTATAGCATAATATAACATAACATAACATAGCATAGAATACCATAGTATAGCATAACATAACATAACAAACATAACATAACATAGCATAGTATAGCATAATATAACATAACATAACATAGCATAGAATACCATAGTTAGCATAACATAACATAACAAACATAACATAACATAGCATAGTATAACATAATATAACAAAGCATAGTATAGCATAACATAACATAACAAACATAACATAACATAGCATAGTATAGAATACCATAGTTAGCATAACATAACATAACAAACATAACATAACATAGCATAGTATAACATAATATAACAAAGCATAGTATAGCATAACATAACATAACAAACATAACATAACATAGCATAGTATAGAATACCATAGTTAGCATAACTTAATATAACATACCATACCATTACATTAGGTGCAGGCGCAGGCTCATCCCTTGGGGCATCTTGACATTGAATAACAGATGTTTATTGTTACCCCACTCACCAGTATTCATTTTATCAACCTCAAAAGGATGAAGAGCTGAGTGGGCCGATGGAATTTGAGCCTGTGACCATGGGGTCAAACACAGATTCCTGGAGTGGACGCAGTGTCCAGTGGGTCACCAGCCCTGCATCCAGTGGGGGCGGGGTGGGACACAAAGCGTGGGTCTCATGGAAACTGAAGAGCATTGGACAGCACCTTTAGGGACCTGTGGGCTGTGGTACTCCGAGGAGCTATCTGTTGGGCGCTGTAAGGATCAGAACTGGCTGATGACATATGAGAACGAGGGGTGTCATGGGGGAAACAACTGGGGCCTCAGAAGGATGGAACTCCCTGCTGGATAGCTGTGGTCACCAAAGTGTTGCTGGGGACATGCCCTGGGGCCCATCGGAAACTGAACTCCAGGACTGATCCCAGCCATAAACCTGCAAGGACTGAAGTGAGATCGAGGCCTGTGGGCTGGTGACCAGCGCTTTGACACCCTTTACGGTTGATTTGCAGCGCTCTACAAATACTGACTGATTGACTGACAGGACAGGGGCTCCCGCAGAGGAGCAGAGCATTGTATCATAGGGTGGGTTTCACCTGCGTGACTGTAGGTGCCTGGGATGTGGGGGGACACATGAAGGCGATCACCGTGGACCTGGGGGGCATTGTGTGCTCCTAGGGGGAGCATGGTTCAACCAGAGACGCCTGGGCCAGCTTGTGAGGAACGGGGGCAGAATATGGACATCTGTGTGGGACAAGCAGTAGGGGGGGGCTTTCACCTTGGGTGCATAGGGGTGGGGAGCTGTACTGCTGGGAACAGGGTGTGGGGGGGGTTAGAGGGACTGGTTGAAAGAGAAGTAACTACCCTGAACAACTACACGACAGGAGGTCTGGGGATCACCTGTCAGGTGCTGCAGGGACAGGAGGGTGGGGAGTCCACCTGCGGCCCCAGGTGCAGGGCACCTGCCAGGGCACGAGGCAGGCACTAAATGGGAGCCAGCAGAGACTGTAACAGTCTGAGGGGGGGGGCCGGTGTGGAACTGCAGTCAGCATGGTTATGCAGGTAGCACTCTAAAATCCAGTTCACCAGTTCCAAATGACTTCTATCGGATCCAGTGGGGAAAGATTGCATTTAGACATGTAATTGTTTCTATCTTATAAGTTCATGTAGCGTGCTCATAGCTCATACACCAAAACGCTTTCTTGGCGCTATGGAGAGCAAGGAAATAACTGACAAAATTAACTCAATTTAATAACATTCTGACTGAATCCAGTTGCATGTTGGGAATGGTGATTAGTGTCTAATGGTGCCTGGTAGAGCTGGAAGCCACATGCTGGACACGCGACGAGCACGTGAGAGTGAGGCAGCATGGCGGGCATATAACAAGCATGTAAGACTGTGGCTGTATGGTGGGCATGCTAAGAGCATGTATGACAGTGTCTGCATGGTGGACATGCAGTGAGCACGTGAGAGTGAGGCAGCATGGCGGGCATATAACAAGCACACGAGACTGTGGCTGCATGGTGGACATGCTAAGAGCATGTATGACAGTGTCTGCTTGGTGGACATGCAGTGAGCACGTGAGAGTGAGGCAGCATGGCGGGCATATAACAAGCACACGAGACTGTGGCTGCATGGTGGACATGCAAAGAGCATGTATGACAGTGTCTGCATGGTGGACATGCAGTGAGCACGTGAGAGTGAGGCAGCATGGCGGGCATATAACAAGCACACGAGACTGTGGCTGCATGGTGGGCATGCTAAGAGCATGTATGACAGTGTCTGCTTGGTGGACATGGAGTGAGCACCAAGAGGGAGGATGCATGGTGGGCATATAACAAGCACACGAGACTGTGGCTGCATGGTGGACATGCTAAGAGCATGTATGACAGTGTCTGCATGGTGGACATGCAGTGAGCACGTGAGAGTGAGGCAGCATGGCGGGCATATAACAAGCATGTAAGACTGTGGCTGTATGGTGGACATGCTGAGAGCACCAAGAGGGAGGATGCATGGCGGGCATATAACAAGCACACGAGACTGTGGCTGCATGGTGGACATGCTAAGAGCATGTATGACAGTGTCTGCTTGGTGGACATGCAGTGAGCACATGAGAGGGAGGATGCATGGTGACCCAGAGTGAAGACATGAGACTGAGGCTGCATGATGGGAACACAATGGGCACATGAGACTGAGGCTGCATAGTGGACATGCAGTGAGCACATGGGACTGAGGCTGTACGGTGGACACACAGCGAGCACGTGAGTCCGAGGCTGCAGGGTGGCCCCAGTGGACACGGGAGACACAGGGTCCCTGTGCAGTAGGATGTGTCAGGGCTGGGCCGCCTGCCCCCTCCTGGTGTGTACCATACTCTGCCTGGTAAGGGCTGGCCCCTCCCAAGCCAGGACAGCCTGCATCGCCCCTCTCTCCATCTCTCCTCCCTTATTCCATCCTCTGGCCGTCTCGTCTGGCCTGTCCCCTGCCTCTCATCTCTCGTCCCCTCCTCTCTCCACCCGCCCCTCTCCCCTGGTCCATTTAGCCCCTTCCTCCCCTCGGTACCTCTATTGTTCGTTTCTTTACTTTTCCTCCATCCCTGATCTCTCCCGAGTCCCTCCGATCTTTTGGGAGGAGGAAAGGTTTGGACGAGCAAATGGGGAAGCGAGAGGATGGTAAGGCCGCAGAGGAAGAGAGGTGCAAAAGGAGAAAATAGACTTAAACGTGTGTGTGTGTGGGAAAGAGAGGAGACATGAATTGTCGACAAAAGAAAGAATAAAAACGAACGAAATATAGGAATACAAAAGAAAGAAGGAAAAAGAGATATACAAAAGATAGAAAGATGAGGCATGAATCAAGGGCAGGGATAGCGCTGCGAGTGTAGCGTTAGACTGCACGTGGAGTCAGGCGTAGGCTGTCCTTGGGCGCTGCTGGCAGAGCAGAGATCCCCAGCCAGACTGGACAAAGGACGAGGCAGCAGCCCCAGAGAGAGCCCCTGAGACGGCCACGGCCGTGTCCGAGGCAGAGACACACGCCAGCAGAGACCCGAGGCCCTCAGACAAAGGAGGAGGCCGGAGAGCCCACGGGGGGGTGGGGCTGGGGCGGGATGGGATTTATAACACTTTTCAGCCATTTCCTCCTTGAAACCTCCAAAGCAACTGAACCTTTCCTACACCTGCCGCTGCGAGCGCCTCCATCGGTGGGGCGGCAGCGCCCTCCTGCGTTCCTTTTTGGTACTGCACCCTGCATGTCCGCACCGGTAACGTATCTGATCAGTTTTATCCGCCGCCTGCTTTGGATGTGGGGGTCTGTGGGGGTCTCGTTCATGCAGCACTGCCCTCCGGCGTCAATAAGAGGAACTGCAGCTGTGGTTTTTACGTACCGTCAAACCCTATGGCAACTGAGTGCAGTTTATGCTGATATGCGCTATTTCAGGTAGCAGCGCCCTCCCATGCTCATTCTATGCATTGCGGCCCTACAGGCCCTCGTTTTAATGCCTCTCCCCACCGCCCGCACCCCGCTCGCTGAATTTATATCTGCTTAAAGCCTCAAGGTGTGCCAGACTGCTAGTGGCGCCAAACTCAGCCAAAAAAAGAGCCTTCTCTGTCAATCAGTGCTGCAGCTTGGCTTGGTCTGCTTCGACCAACAGCGCCTGTCCGTGGCCACCCTGAGTACTGCAGCTCCATTGGATGTTTTTGCCGGCATCGTCTTTCGATGCTAATGTCACGTTATGTGGTCGACACTTTGTTTTATCCAGCAGCGCCTCCTGTGGTAGTGTTGGGTACTGCAGAATGATATACTTTGTCCTAAACATCAGTGCTCTCCTGTGGCAGTGTGTTGTACAGAACTCTAACACGCTTTGTTTCAGGCAGCAGTTCCCTGCTGTGGCAGTGCTGGGCACTGCAGACTAAAATGCTATGTTACAGCCAACAGCGCTGCCCTCTGACTAATTGGGTATTACAGTGTGACATGTTCTGTTTCAGGCAGTAGTGCCCTCCTGTGGCAGGCCTGAGTACTACAGTCTGGCATGTTTTGTTTCAGGCAGTAGTGCCCTCCTGTGGCAGGCCTGAGTACTACAGTCTGGCATGTTATGTTTCAGGCAGTAGTGCCCTCCTGTGCCAGTCCTGAGTACTGCAGTCTGACATGTTCTGATTCAGGCAGTAGTGCCCTCCTGTGGCAGGCCTGAGTACTACAGTCTGGCATGTTCTGTTTCAGGCAGTAGTGCCCTCCTGTGCCAGTCCTGAGTACTGCAGTCTGACATGTTCTGTTACATCCAGCAGCCTTGCCCTGTTTCGATGCAGTGTATTGTTAACAAACTTTGACAATGGAGAAAATCATGCTGCCAATACCAAAGGGTGAAAATGTCCCTCAAAAACATCTGTGCTACATCCCATGAATGCGTTATTAAGTTTTGTTGATGTTTGTTGTGCATTTGAAATTCTGTTTCCACGTGATAGTTTTTTGTGTCTACCCTCCTTACGTATGACTCTGTTTCACACCTACATATGACAGCCCACATTTTTCCATGTAGTTTTTGCAGCCAGAACATATTTTTCATTTTTCTGCTGATTAAATAGTCATGATTTACAGCAAACAAATAATGTCAAAATTTGCTAAAAAAGTTTCTGTGGGTACTCTGTTCATCCTCTCTTGGAGCGCCCACAAGTCTCACGGATGTCTGCTATTACAGGAGCATGATCGCCATAGACCAGTGCTACAGGATGCAACACAAACCTTTTTGGATGAAAGGACCGTTAGTCTAGTGTCCTCCTGTCCACAGAGGTAGCCTTTCCTCACAAAAAGTAATGATAGCATCCCTCAAAAACTAAATCCTTCTTGCGATAACTACGTTTGCATGTATGTCAGGGGTAATGGTAACTTCTACCATAATCCTCGCAGGGACGGGTTTCTCTGAATGACATCACAGACTGGGCAGATCTCTTCTTATTAGTGCTGTCCACCATGCCTGTTTAGCACACATCCACTTGTGTCTCTACATGCTCACCATTGTCTGTGAAGTTTTTGTTAAGCAAGCATAGCGTTGTATACCCCACAATTTTGGACCAACCCACAGCTTGCAGAGTTTCCTGCTTTTCCGATGACCTCATATTATTTTCTCTTGTTAATGTTGAATTACCAGTAACTTGTAAGCTTTTAGTTTGTATGCCTTGCTTAGCCTTTTCTTTCTCATACTAACAAACCACCTGTGCTCGCAACTAGCTAGCGAGACCAACATCCATTTCAAAGCTCCCATCTGTACCTAGAGGCGTCACTGGTTGCTTCTGTTCCACCTTCTCACCACTTTGAGTCTGGCTTTGAGTCATCAGTCAGGGCCCTTGACCAATCAGGAGGGTCTTCCTGCGGAGTTAGCATGTCGCCGCAATGGCGGGTGGGGGGCAGTTCATGGCAGTGCATTATCTGTCTGGTGCTGAGCTCTGTTGCCATGGTGACCACAGGACAAGCTGAACCTTTTCCGAGTGTCCTCGTTTCAGACATGATTGGGTAGGGAGAGTGGGGGTCGTGATGGCAGGAGCAGGAAGCGTTACCTGACTTCACTGCGGGGCAGACAGGATGCTGGTTAGATGGGGGTACATACCGCCCCACTTCCTGCTTAGGATAGGAAGAAGTTGGCAGGAAGTGAGGTATGGTTCCGTTCCCGAATCTCTGGCCAAGGGCTGCATGTTTTGCATCCATCCACAGGCAAGGTCATTCCTTCTCTGATGTTGCCACCACCAGCTTACACCTCACACCTGTTGGCAAGTATAGCAATTGCAGGGTCCCACATTTTACCAATTTTAATATTTGAGCAACCCTAGAGCAATGATGAGGCCTCAGCTGGTGGGTTCAGCACTGAAATATCAGCACCCTACAACACCACCACACACCAGCCTATCAATACAACACAACACCCGTCACCACAAAACAATACATAACAACATTTTAATATCCCACACTATGCACCTATGCATTAATTACACAAAATGCACAGCTGGACCCCTTTGTATTAATACCACACACTACTGCCACACACGTCTGCACAGCAATGTATTAATACAACACAACATATTAATACCACACAGTGCAACACTGTACAAAAATGTATTAATGCCACATCATCCGGCATACCAAAGTATTAACTTTTGCTGAACAATGTGTTAATACCACACAACATATTAAAAACATGCAGTGCAACAATACACAATAATGTATTAATAGCATACCGCCATGCACAAATGTATTAATTCCATTCAATGAAATACCACACTTTAATGTACAACACTGATGTACCAGTACTAGAACTAGAAACAACTCTACTATACCGTTTACACCAATACTATGCAACACACTGCAGGACCTCTTTCATATCAATGCTGTGTTGCACAACCACAGACCAATGTATCAATGCCACACAACACCAGCACTGTATCAGTGCAACACAACATAGCAGCCCACATAAATGCATCAACGCCATGTATACACGTGTGTATAAATAGTACTGTATTGCCACCTGCCAATTAATAGCACACCATTCCACAGAGCTCTAGTATATCAATAACATGCAATACTATTAATCACAGATCTATAGTAAGTAAGTAATACGTTTATAAAGCACGCGATCCCCGAGGTATCTCGGCACCAGCAGAAACCCTCTGAGGTGCAGATGCCCAGCAGAACCTAGGTAGAAGAGGAGGTAAAAAGCTGTGTTTTTAATGATTTCTTAAAAAGGAAGTGGCTGTCTTGGGATCTTAAAGATAGGGGCAGGGAATTCCAAAGTTTGCCAGCTACGTTAGAAAGCCTTCTAGCGCCCCAAGTGGACGTTTCTATTTTTGGAATGGTAAGCCTTCTAGCGGTGGCAGATCCTAAAGTTCTCAATGGAATGGAGCTATCAATGTACGGGCCTTGCGCTAGTTTGTGCAACCACAAATGTATCAATACAACACAACATCTCCACATGCTGATGTAACACTATCATAAAACAGATTACATCACACTGATAAAGGAGTAACAGAACACCACTACCCCTCAGCGACTCATTAATACAACACAGTGTCACAAAATGGTGTATACAAACCCACTCTGCCACATCCTGATACAATAACACAAAGCACTGTCTTATATGATGGAAAAGAACAAAACTAATTTGAACTTTAGCAAAGGGAGAACCTTGAAAATATATAAAACTGGGCGTCCCTGCAGTTTTTTTTTTGTATGTCTGTGTGCGGGTGTGTGTGTTAGTGTATGCATTTCTCTCCCTGTGTGTGTTGACCTTGCTGTGCCTGTCTTTAATCTCTGTGTTATTGTCAGCATCTGCTGATCGTATTGTGCCTGTCAAGAGTGTGTTGATTTTTTGGAGTCTTAAAGAGGTATTTCCCTGAGTTTGTGTACATGTTAGTTTTGAGTGCTGTTTCTATGACACTCTTACACTTTCTGTCTCTATCACATCTGTGTGACCAAGTGTGTCGAGGGTGCTGTGCTCTGTCTTTGTGTTGCAATGTTTGTGTTGTACTTCTGTGCCCATGTACAGGTTTGTAATAGAAAGTATTCCTCAGTGCCTTCTATTAAAGGTTTGCTGGTCCCACTGCCAGGTAGTGCTTCTGAGAGTGCCTGTCCCTGCGGGGGAGGAGGAATGGGGTGAAGGGCTCGGTGTGGCCACAGATTCTATTGCAGGGCACTGGTTCCTGCATGTGTTTCTCTTCTCGCGTTCCTTCATCTCACAATATTAACACCATAAAGCATGGAGCAGACCTCTGCCAGAAAGGCCTCTCCGGGGAGTGCTCACTCACTCTCCAGAATTATAATCCAGGGCAGGTGTCCAATCACATGGAATGGGTGCCCTATGCAAATGGGGGTGCACTGCAGCCAAGTAACCTGGGAGTGTGTCTGGTGTAGAGACACACACACACACACACACATGCACGCACACTCGCACACACACACACACATGCATGCAGCACACACACACGCACGCACATGCACACACACATGCACGCACATGCACACACACATGAATGCACACACACACGCACACCACATGCACACACACACACATGCACACACACACATGCACACACACACCCATGCACACACACAGACACACACATACACAATCACACTCATGCACACACACCCACACACACACACATGCACACACACATGCACACACATACCCCCACACACACCTACACACACACACACCTACACACACACACACACACATACACACTCACATGTACACACACCCATACATACTTCTGTAATTTTGTTAATTCCCCATCCCTGCAAAGCCTCATTTATGGTAAACCGCAACCAGTGCTTACATTATGTTGGTATTTGCAGATGGCGGGCACCAGCACTCATCTTGAAAGACCAGGGCTTAGTTATATCAGCAGACCTTGAATCAGAGCAAGAAAAAAAATGGAGACAAGAGGGAACATTCAAAGACAGGAAAGTCTCTGAATTCATAAAAATACTATACAGAAAACGACATTCGTGGTTTGTGAATAGCAAAAAAATAGTAAACTTACACCAAAAGTCTATGTTTACCTTTGTGTGCAAGGCCCGCATTGTTGTATGCGTCCTGCAGTAGGTGAGGTACGCCATGGAACTCGCCGCAAAACCGCGTCAACATTCATGTTAAATATATTGTGGTCAGTTCATGATTGGTTTTTATCATTATTTTTGTTTTTTATATTGCCTATTATTATTGTGATATTTTTATGAATCGTGATATGGGGGGTTGTCTCAAAATATGAACTGTTGTGAGAAATCCAATGCTAAAACGTTGATGTAAGATAATGTTAAATATTGAGATTCATCGGAGGACAAAGGAAAATTTGTGAAAAGTTGTTTCATAAATGAGAACATATTTTTTAAATAAAAACAGGTGTGAAAGTGTAGCACATATTACTACAAAAAATCCCTCTCATAACTAAAGCTACATAAGGAATACCTGTTAATCTCAAGATATTGCTTGAAGGAGAACTCACTTTTGGGAATAGGTTTAATGACCCCTGTCCCCTTCTGCTGTTTGCAGAGTTACTTTCCAAATTGGAGAATTCTGTCAGTTCGAGAAATATCCGGAGCTGTCCTGGACTAGGGCCTTTCTTTCCCACCAAAGCCAAACACTTAGGGCCTGATTCCAAGCAAAAGTGTTATTTATCGTCCCTGGTAAATAGGGATGTCTTGGGGTACGTTATTTATCAGGTGTGAGAAATAGCACCTATTACAAGTTCATGGAGAATAACCTGTGGATCTCGGTGTTTAACGCATTAAATCCGCACGATACAGTAAATTCCGTAGGTTTTTCCCTGTTACATTTCGATGGGTATGACCTGCTGAAATGTAATGAAGGTTAAGTTATTTAATGCATCTGATACTTATCAGATGAATTGAATACCTTCAAACTTGTAATTTCGACCCGAGTTTACGCATGGGTCCGAATATTAGGCGGAACTCGTAATCAGGGCCCTAGTTTCGAGTCATTTGAATTTTCCTCGCGCCTGGTGCCTTGCAGCCTCCCACAGCGGTCCTCTCTTTCTTGCTTGCTGCTCAATATTTTCATTTGCCGCCTTGGCCCAGTCACTCAACCAACTCCAAGCCAACATCCAAATGTATGTGGGTGGTACTCAAATTCACTTCCAGCTGGGCCGCCGCCCAGACATTCTCTCCAAAATCATCGCCTCTTGAGCGGATCATGGGCTCCACTGGAAGAAGGGAAAGGTGAACGGAGACAAAACAGGGGTGCTCTTCAAGGTAGCGCTGAGACCAACGCACTACCTTTCAACTGGCCTCCTGGTCTAGGAATCGCCTCCCCCATCACCCACCCAAACAACCTCAACCTGGAGGTGCTGTTTAAGCAGCAACAGTAGTCAAACTCATCAAGCTCCATGGTCTTTGGGCTCATCTGCCTTTAGATCCTTTTCAGATGAGCCTGGTCTGTCTGTAGAGGGCAAAGAGATTGGGATAGGCTGGTCTCTGGTGCCCTCTGCTGGCAGTCAGAAGATTTCTCAGACACAGTTGCTTTGAAGCTTGAAGATGCAGCCCTCTTGGTGTCATTTTAAGACCCACTCTCTCTGTCTCTGCGGCTTCTTCTCACCTTATCTGTATATTCACCTAGTTTCTACCCCTTCTCTCTGCTCCGTTCTTACTGCTCCTGCTCCCTTCTCTCTGCTCCTGCTCCCTTCTCTCGGCTCCTGCTACCTTCTCTCTGCTCCCTCCTCTCTGCTCCCTTCCCTCTGCTCCTTCTCCCTTCTCTCTGCTCTTGCTCCCTTCGCTCTGCTCCCTCCTCTCTGCTCCCTTCCCTCTGCTCCTGCTCCCTTCTCTCTGCTCATCTCTGCTCCCTTCTCTCTGCTCCTGCTCCCTTCTCTCTGCTCCCTCCTCTCTGCTCCCTTCCCTCTGCTCCTGCTCCCTTCTCTCTGCTCCCTTCTCTCTGCTCCTGCTCCCTTCTCTCTGCTCCCTCCTCTCTGCTCCCTTCTCTCTGCTCCTGCTCCCTTCTCTCTGCTCCCTCCTCTCTGCTCCCTTCTCTCTGCTCCTGCTCCCTTCTCTCTGCTCCTGCTCCCTTCTCTCTGCTCATCTCTGCTCCCTTCTCTCTGCTCCCTTCTCTCTGCTCCTGCTCCCTTCTCTCTGCTCCTGCTCCCTTCTCTCTGCTCATCTCTGCTCCCTTTTCTCTGCTCTTGCTCCCTTCTCTCTGCTTCTGCTCCATTCTATCTGCTCCCTCCTCTCTGCTCCCGTCCCTCTGCTCCTGCTCCCTTCCCTCTGCTCCTGCTCCCTTCTCTCTGCTCCTGCTCCCTTCTCTCTGCTCCCTTTTCTCTGCTCTTGCTCCCTTCTCTCTGCTTCTGCTCCATTCTATCTGCTCCCTCCTCTCTGCTCCCTTCCCTCTGCTCCTGCTCCCTTTTCTCCGCTCCTGCTCCCTTCTCTCTGCTCCCTTTTCTCCGCTCCTGCTCCCCTCTCTCTGCTCCCTTCTCTCTGCTCTTACTCCCTTCTCTCCGCTTCTGCTCCCTTCTCTCTGCTCCTGCTCCCTTCTCTCTGCTCCTGCTCCCTTCTCTCTGCTCCCTCCTCTCTGCTCCCTTCTCTCTGCTCCCTCCTCTCTGCTCCCTTCTCTCTGCTCCTGCTCCCCTCTCTCTGCTCCCTTCTCTCTGCTCATACTCCCTTCTCTCTGCTCTTACTCCCTTCTCTCCGCTTCTGCTCCCTTCTCTCTGCTCCTGCTCCCTTCTCTCTGCTCCTGCTCCCTTCTCTCTGCTCCCTCCTCTCTGCTCCCTTCTCTCTGCTCCCTTCTCCCTTCTCTCTGCTCCTGCTCCCTTCTCTCTGCTCCCTTCTCTCTGCTCATACTCCCTTCTCCCTTCTCTCTGCTCTTACTTCCTTCTCTCTGCTCCCTTCTCTCTGCTCCCTTCTCTCTGCTCCCTCCTCTCTGCTCCCTTCTCTCTGCTCCCTTCTCCCTTCTCTCTGCTCCTGCTCCCTTCTCTCTGCTCCCTTCTCTCTGCTCATACTCCCTTCTCTCTGCTCTTACTCCCTTCTCTCCGCTTCTGCTCCCTTCTCTCTGCTCCTGCTCCCTTCTCTCTGCTCCCTTCTCTCTGCTCCCTTCTCTCTGCTCCCTTCTCCCTTCTCTCTGCTCTTACTTCCTTCTCTCTGCTCCCTTCTCTCTGCTCCCTTCTCTCTGCTCCCTCCTCTCTGCTCCCTTCTCTCTGCTCCTGCTCCCTTCTCTCTGCTCCCTCCTCTCTGCTCCCTTCTCTCTGCTCCTGCTCCCTTCTCTCTGCTCCTGCTCCCTTCTCTCTGCTCCCTTCTCTCTGCTCCCTTCTCTCTGCTCCCTTCTCCCTTCTCTCTGCTCTTACTTCCTTCTCTCTGCTCCTGCTCCCTTCTCCCTTCTCTCTGCTCTTGCTTCCTTCTCTCTGCTCTTACTTCCTTCTCTCTGCTCCTGCTCCCTTCTCTCTGCTCTTACTTCCTTCTCTCTGCTCCTGCTCCCTTCTCTCTGCTCTTACTTCCTTCTCTCTGCTCCTGCTCCCTTCTCTCTGCTCATCTCTGCTCCCTTCTCTCTGCTCCTGCTCCCTTCTCTCTGCTCCCTTCTCTCTGCTCCCTTCTCTCGCTTCTGCTCCCTTCTCTCTGCTCCTGCTCCATTCTCTCTGCTTCCGTCTCTCTGCTCCTGCTCCCTTCTCTCTGCTCCCTTCTCTCTGCTCCCTTCCCTCGGCTCTTGCTCCCTTCTCCCTTCTCCCTTCTCTCTGCTCCTGCTCCCTTCTCTGCTCCCTTCTCTCTGCTCCCTTCTCTCTGCTCCCTTCTCTCTGGTCCCTTCTCTCTGCTCCCTCCTCTCTGCTCCCTTCCCTCTGCTCCTGCTCCCTTCTCTCTGCTCCTGCTCCCTTCTCTCTGCTCCCTTCTCTCTGCTCTTACTCCCTTCTCTCTGCTTCTGCTCCATTCTATCTGCTCCCTCCTCTCTGCTCCCTTCCCTCTGCTCCTGCTCCCTTCTCTCTGCTCCTGCTCCCTTCTCTCTGCCCCCTTCTCTCTGCTCCTGCTCCCTTCTCTCTGCTCCTGCTCTCCTCTCTCTGCTCCCTTCTCTCCGCTTCTGCTCCCTTCTCTTCTCTCCGCTCCTGCTCCCTTCTCTCTGCTCCTGCTCCCTTCTCTCTGCTCCCTTCTCTCTGCTCCTGCTCCCTCCTCTCCGCTTCTGCTCCCTTCTCTCTGCTCCTGCTCCCTTCTCTCCGCTCCTGCTCCCTTCTCTCTGCTCCTGCTCCCTTCTCTCTGCTCCCTTCTCTCTGCTCCTGCTCCCTCCTCTCTGCTCCTGCTCCCTTCTCTCTGCCCCCTTCTTTCTGCTCCTGCTCCCTCCTCTCTGCTCCTGCTCCCTCTCCCTGCTCCCTCTCCCTGCTCCTGCTCCCTTCTCTCTGCTCCCTCTCCCTGCTCCTGCTCCCTTCTCCCTGCTCCTGCTCCCTTCTCTCTGCTCCTGCTCCTTTCTCTCTGCTCCCTTCTCTCTGCTCCTGCTCCCCTCTCTCTGCTCCCTTCTCTCCGCTCCTGCTCCCCTCTCTCTGCTCCCTTCTCTCTGCTCCTGCTCCCTTCTCTCCGCTTCTGCTTCCTTCTCTCTGCTCTTGCCCCCTTCTCTCTGCTCTTGCTCCCTTCTCTCTGCTCCTGCTCCCTTCTCTCTGCTCTTGCTTCCTTCTCTCTGCTCCTGCTCCCTTCTCTCCGCTTCTGCTCCCTTCTCTCTGCTCCTGCTCCTTTCTCTCTGCTCTTGCTCCCTCCTCTCTGCTCTTGCCTCCTTCTCTCTGCTCTTGCTCCCTTCTCTCTGCTCCTGCTCCCTTCTCTCTGCTCCCTTCTCTCATTTTTGCCTCGTCTCGCCCGCCTCCCTCAGCATGCCATCTCAAGTGGTGCAGCACACAATGATGCGCCCATTGCAGAAAGTGGTGGGTGTCCCTTAGGCTTCAGTATCTCACAGATATTCATATGCCTCAGGCTGAGCAGGGGCCCCTGAAGGGCGGGGCCCCCTGCATGGCAATGGCTTTAGGGGCCTACATCATGTCCTTGCCGTGTCTCGCTCCAGCCCTTTTCTTCTTTTTCTCTCCCTCACTCTTACCAATCCCAGATGACTGCTCCCTATTCCATGTGTAGCCATCTGTCCTACTTGATGTGATGTTCTTTCACATTCTCTCTTTTCACTCCTGTCCCTTTCTTTTGTCTCACAGTTGCACCCTGCACTTCCCTTCTGTCTGTCCTTCAACACAATTATTAGCTCCTATTCTTGTCTCCTTCTCCTTTCTCAGTCTTCGTTCTCCCTCCTCACCATTGAAAACATCCTTCTCTTATTCTCTATATGAGGCCATAGCTGCCAAGTTTTCCAGGTTTATGTTTGATACCTACAGTTCGAGCTATCACCCACCTCCCAGTTCCAACAAAGAATCTTCACCAGGTCCATTGCAGGACCAGTTACAACTGGTCTACTGGTCTGTTAAACAAGAAGAGTCTTTCGGGTCCCTTCTTGTGCCCCTGGGGCTACCACAAGACCAGTCAACCCTGAGCCATTTGCAGAAGAAAGGTCCCAGTTCTTGGCTGGGATGGGCCCGCTCTCACCCAGAGTTCAGCAGTGGCGTGTCTGCCTCCAAGTTCTGCGCCAGGGATGTTCATGATTTGGCTGTCAGTTTCTCATGTCCAGACTTCCTGGACTGTTCTATCTGTTGTGCCACTATCAAGGATGGGGTGTGGTGGTTAACAAGCTACATACACAACTTCCCTCTGCTGCATTCCAAACTTTGGAGGAGTCTGTGTCCCCAGTCTTGCTGTCCAGGTAGCAGTCTTCACTATGAGAAGTATTTCCTCTAAACCCTTAGATGGGCAACAAATTCCACACACTTGTTTCCTTTATCACGCGGATCAATATTTATTTCATAAATTGGGGAATGCTTGTTTTTCAATTGCCTATGGTCTTGAAGAAGCAATAGGATATCGCGAAACACATGTCGGCCAGGAATATGACATAAATATTGGTCCGCAATGTAAAGGAATTGAATACGCATAATTTGTTCTGCCTCTACGGATTTGGAGTTAGTTTTTGTTTAAAGCTGTACCTGACCGGGCAAGTCGGTGTACAATGATGGCGTAGAACGTTGGCCTGATTTTTTGGATTTGCCTGAATGGACGTCCTTATAAGTATGCCTGTGAAAACATAAGTGCTTTTGATCTCAAACCACATCAGATATCAAAGATGGTACCTGGCCGAAGTGGAAAGCTGGGGAGCAGGACAGCGTTATTCTGATCAGTGCTTAATTTGAGCCGGTGGTTTACGGTGCGCGGCACTTAGTTTTCAACACCGGCACTTATGACAGTCTGTGACATGGTGGCGCTGTTTGCATAACTTAGAGATGAGCACAACAACAGTTAATTATTAATTCAGTATACATTAAAAATGACTTTTACGTGCTGTCCAAGCCATTCTTATAACTTTGGGGGCCTGGAATTGTCTGAATTGTCACACTTGTAGTAGTGTGATGGTTAGTATTTGTGTTGGTACTGTCATTGTCAGCGCTGGGAGGGGCGATGAGTGGTACAAGCTGCAGTGGCCTCCTGACAAGGGCCCTAGCACTTTTTTTTTTTTAACAAATTAAGCACTGACTCTGATCCTCCACCTTCAGCTCCTTTCTATTGTATTACAGGTTTCTCAATTATGACAAAAAATCTGTAAAGTGAGTATTCACTTTGAAGCTTTTAAAATGTCAACCAGTAATGGTAGAAAAATGGCCTTTCCTTGCCTAAGACATTTACATTGATTCCATGCCAGGGCAAAACAAGGCAGGTCTTATACAAACGGGTTTGATGATCTCTCTTCTTCAGCCTCCCTGTAAACAGCACCATCATGTCCCCCATTGCTTGTAATAGTAGTGCACCCTGGCAAGCCTCCCATGTCCCTCTCGTATCTCCTCTCCCAGTTCCTGCCAGGGAGATGCTGTCATCAGATGCAGCCCGTCTGCAGCTCCTGCGTGCTGAGAACAGACAGGACCATACCTGCGAGTGAGACACGAGGGGCCTGATTTAGATCTTGGCGGATGGAATACTCTGTCACAAACATGATGGATATCACGTCCGCCGTATTACAAGTGCCATAGGATAGAATGCATTTGTAATATGGGGAACGGGATCTCCATCACGGAGCAACCCTGTCCACTAAAGCTCTAAATCAGGCCCTAAATGCAGTGAGTTTGCATGTAACCACCACCACCCCCCAAAAACTGAGTCTTGAATTTGTTCTCCATGCTTTAAAAGACACACACTCACTCAGTAACCAGTTAGTGGTTTCTCAAGGCACAGCGTCAAAATGTCAGCAGTACCTAGCAAAGAAAAGGAGGGGAAATATTAACCCTGGGTGGGTAACTCCACTCCGCCAGCAGAGTTTGCGGAGATTTGCCTACTCCGCGCTCTGTTGCGAACGCGGAGGTAGGCAAAACTCCGACTACGTGGCGGAGCAGAGTTAGCCAGCCCCTCCCCCCTCCCAAATTATTTAAAATTTAAAAAAGAAGGCACTTACCTGCGTGGCTGCCTCCTCTCCTGCCTAGCCGCTCTTCTTACTGCTCCTCGCGTCCTTCTTCAATGAAAAAACCCTACGTTGTACGTCTTGTGGGTGCGCATGCGAATGCGCAAGACGTACAACGTAGGAGTTTTTTCATTGAAGAAGGACGCGAGGAGCAGGAAGGAGAGAGGCCAGGCAGGGGAGGCGGCAGCCACGCAGCTAAGTGCCTTCTTTTCTAAATTTTAAATAATTTGGGAGGGGGGAGGGAGCGGAGCGAAGCCGAGCTCCACGGAGTTTCTTTTCAAACTCCGTGGAGCTCCGAGTAGAGGTACTACGCCAGCTCCGCCCACCCTTAGGAAATATATGAAAACTCATTCTTCCCACACTGCCCTTTTGCCCCTGTCCATTCTTCACTCTCCCTATGCCCTTCTTCACCCACCTCTCCGCTCTTTCCTCTCCCTCTCGTTATGCACGTGTCTTTCCACCGCTCTCTCTTTCTGACCTTGTGCGCATGAGCCTCCCCCTTCCTCCTCACCTGTGGTTGTGCACCTGTCGTTCCTCTGCCTGCTCTCCCTGTCTCTGTGTGCCTGCCTCTGTTATTTCCTTCTTCCAGGTCATGTGCACGCCCCCCTCTGTTCCTTCCTTCTATGCCATTCTAGCAGGGGCCTCTTTAACTTCTTCAGGTTCCTATGCACCTGCCCCTCACTCCCCCCCCCTCTTCCAGGCCTTGGGCACTAGGCCCTTCATCATAGTCCCTCTAGTTAATATCCCTCATTCTTCTCTCTCCCTGTCCCGGTGAACCTGCCTCCATTCTCACCATCCCTGTCCTTGTGCAAGCACTCACCCCATCCCCTGCTGCCTATCACTGCACATCAGTCATTCTAACTCCCACCCCTCTCCCACCACTGAGGGAGAACTGTTGAGACAATGCCTGCCCTGGCGGGAGAGAGGCACACGTGGTGCTGGAGAGGATGTAGGCAGAACCATGACACGACATTCGGGAGGAGGGGTCTGAGCAGTGAGGGAGTATTAGATGTCTGAGCAGTGATGGAGTATTAGGGAGAAGGGCTCGGAGCAGTGATGGGATATTCGGGGAGGTGGGGTCTGAGCAGTGATGGGATATTAGGGACGTGGAGTATGAGCAGTGATGGAGTATTAGATATTTGAGCAGTGATGGAGTATTAGGGAGGTGGGGACTGAGCAGGGATGGAGTATTAGAGGAGGTGGGGTGTGAGCAGAGATGGAGTATTAGAGGAGGTGGGGTCTGAGTAGAGGTGGGGTCTGAGCAGTGGTGGAGTATTAGGGACCTGGGGTCTGAGCAGTGATGGAGTATTAGATGTCTGAGCAGTGATGGAGTATTAGATGTCTGAGCAATGATGGAGTATTAGGAAGGTGGGGCCTGAGCAGGGATGGAGTATTAGAGTGGTGGGGTCTGAGCAGTGATGGAGTATTAGGGTGGTGGGGCCTGAGCAGTGATGGAGTATTATGGGAGGCGGGGTCTGAGCAGTGGTCGAGTATTAGGAACGTGGGGTCTGAGCAGTGATGGAGTATTAGGGACCGGGGTATGAGCAGTGATGGAGTATTAGATGTTTGAGCAGTGATGGAGTATAGGGGAGGTGGAGTCTGAGCAGGGATGGAGTATTAGGGGAGGTGGGGTCTGAGCAGTGATGGAGTATTAGATGTCTGAGCAGTGATGGAGTATTAGGAAGGTGGGGTCTGAGCAGTGATGGAGTATTAGATGTCTGAGAAGTGATGGAGTATTAGGGAGAAGGGCTCTGAGCAGTGATAGAGTATTAGGGAGGTGGGGTCTGAGCAGTGATGTAGTGTTAGGGGAGGTGGGGTCTGAGCAGTGTTGGAGTATTAGATGTCTGAGAAGTGATGGGATATTAGGGAGGTGGGGTCTGAGCAGTGATGGAGTATTAGATGTCTGAGCAGTGATGGGATATTAGGGAGTGGGGTCTGAGCAGCGATAAAGTATTTGGGGATGTGGGGTCTGAGCAGTGATGGAGTATTAGGAAGGTGGGGTCTGAGCAGTGATGGAGTATTAGATGTCTGAGCAGGGATGTACTATTAGGGGAGGAGGGGTCTGAGCAGTGATGGAGTATTAGATGTTTGAGCAGTGATGGAGTATTAGAGAGGTGGGGTCTGAGCAGTAATGGAGTATTAGGGAGGTTGGGTCTGAGCAGTGATGGATTATTAAGGGAGATGGGGTCTGAGCAGTGGTGAAGAATTAGGGATGTGAGGTCTAAGCAGTGATAGAGTATTAGAGGTCTGAGCAGTGATGGAGTATTAGGGGAGGTGGGGTCTGAGCAGTGGTGGAGTATTAGGGACCGGGGTATGAGCAGTGATGGAGTATTAGATGTTTGAGCAGTGATGGAGTATAGGGGAGGTGGAGTCTGAGCAGGGATGGAGTATTAGGGAGGTGGGATCTGAGAAGTGATGGAGTATTAGAGGAGGTGGGGTCTGAGAAGTGATGGAGTATTAGATGTCTGATCAGTGATGGAGTATTAGGAAGGTGGTGTCTGAGCAGTGATTGAGTATTAGAAGTCTGAGAAGTGATGGAGTATTAGGGAGAAGGGCTCTGAGCAGTGATAGAGTATTAGGGAGGTGGGGTCTGAGCAGTAATGGAGTGTTAGGGGAGGTGGGGTCTGAACAGTGATGGAGTATTAGATGTCTGAGAAGTGATGGGATATTAGGGAGGTGGGGTCTGAGCAGTGATGGAGTATTGGATGTCTGAGCAGTGATGGGATATTAGAGAGTGGGGTCTGAGCAGCGATAAAGTATTTGGGGATGTGGGGTCTGAGCAGTGATGGAGTATTAGGAAGGTGGGGTCTGAGCAGTGATGGAGTATTAGATGTCTGAGCAGGGATGTACTATTAGGGGAGGAGGGGTCTGAGCAGTGATGGAGTATTAGATGTTTGAGCAGTGATGGAGTATTAGAGAGGTGGGGTCTGAGCAGTAATGGAGTATTAGGGAGGTTGGGTCTGAGCAGTGATGGATTATTAAGGGAGATGGGGTCTGAGCAATGGTGAAGAATTAGGGATGTGAGGTCTGAGCAGTGATGGAGTATTAGATGTCTGAGCAGTGATGGAGTATTTGGGGATGTGGGGTCTGAGCAGTGATGGAGTATTAGGAAGGGGGGTCTGAGCAGTGATGGAGTATTAGATATCTGAGCATTGATATGGTATTAGGGGATGAGGGGTATGAGCAGTGATGGAGTATTAGATGTTTGAGCAGTGATGGAGTATTAGGGAGGTGGGGTCTGAGCAGTAATGGAGTATTAGGGAGGTTGAGTCTGAGCAGTGATAAAAGTATTAGCGCAGTTGGGGTCTGAGAAGTAATGGAGTATTAGGGAGGTTGGGTCTGAGCAGTGATGGAGTATTAGGAAGGAGGGGTCTGAGCAGTGATGGAGTATTAGATGTCTGAGCAGTTATATAGTATTAGGGGATGAGGGGTATGAGTAGTGATGGAGTATTAAATGTCTGAGCACTGATGGAGTATTAGGGAGAAGGGCTCTGAGCAGTGATGGAGTATTAGGGATGTGGGGTCTGAGCAGTGATGGAGTATTAGGGGAGGTGGGGTCTGAGCAGTGATGGAGTATTAGATGTCTGAGCAGTGATGGGATGTTAGAGAGGTGGGGTCTGAGCAGAGATGGAGTATCAGATGTTTAAGCAGTGATGGGATATTAGGGAGGTGGGGTCTGAGCAGTGATGAAGTATTTGGGGATGTGGGGTCTGAGCAGTGATGGAGTATTTGATGTCTGAGCAGGGATGTACTATTAGGGGAGGACCAGTATGAGCAGTGATGGAGTATTAGATGTTTGAGCAGTGATGGAGTATTGGGGAGGTGGGGTCTGAGCAGTAATGGAGTGTTAGGGAGGCTGGGTCTGAGCAGTGATGGAGTATTAGGGGAGGTGGGTTCTGAGCAGTGGTGGAGTATTAGGGACGTGAGGTCTGAGAAGTGATGGAGTAATAGTTCATGAGCAGTGATGGAGTATTAGATGTCTGAGCAGTGATGGAGTATTAGAGAGGAGGGTCTGAGCAGTGATGGAGTATTAGGGAGGTGGGGTCCGAGCAGTGATGGAGTATTAGATGTCTGAACAGTGATGTAGTATTAGGGGAGGTGGGCTCTGAGCAGTGATGATGTATTAGGAAGGGTGGGTCTGAGCAGTGATAGAGTATTATATGTCTGAGCAGTGATGGAGTATTAGAGGGGTAGGATCTGTGCAGTAATGGAGTATTACAGAGGTGAGTTCTGAGGAGTGATGGAGTATTAGATGTGTTAGCAGTGATGGAGTATTAGAGAGGGGGTCTGCTCTGAACAGTGATGGAGTATTAGGGAGGTGGCATTTAAGCAGTGATGGAGTATTAGGGAGGTGTTGTATGAGCAGTGATGGAGTATTAGGAAGGTTGCGTTTGAGCAGTAATGGAATATTAGGGAGGTGGGGTATGAGCAGTGGTGGAGTATTAGGGGCGTGGGGTCTGAGAAGTGATGGAGTATTAGTTCATGAGCAGTGATGGAGTATTAGATGTCGGAGCAGTGATGAAGTATTAGGAAGGTGGGTTCTGAGCAGTGATGGATTATTAGATGTCTGAGCAGTGATGGAGTATTAGGGGAGGTGGGCTTGGGGCAGTGATGGAGTATTAGGAAGGTGGGGTCTGAGCAGGGATGGAGTATTAAAGAGGTGGGGTCTGAGCAGTGATGGAGTATTAGATGTCTGTGCAGTGATGGAGTATTAAGGAGGGGAGTTTACTCTGAACAGTGATGGAGTGTTAGGGAGGTGGCATTTGAGTAGTGCTGGAGTATTAGGGAGGTGGTGACTGAGCATTGATGGAGTATTAGGGATGTGACGTTTGAGTAGTGATGGAGTATTAAGGAGGTGGGGTATGAGCAGTGATGGAGTATAAGGAGTTGGCGCCTGAGCAGTGATGGAGTATTAGGGAGGTGGTGTTTGAGCAGTGATGGAGTAACGGGAGGTGGGGTATGAGCAGTGATGGAGTATTAGGGAGGTGGGGTCTGAGCAGTGATGGAATATTAGAGAGGTGGGATCTGAGCAGTAATGCAGTAACAGAGGAGGTGGGGTCTGTGCAGTGATGGAGTATTAGAGGAGGTGGGGGTCTGAGCAGTAATGGAGTAACAGGGGAGGTGGGGACTGTGCAGTGATGGAGTATTAGATATCTGAGCAGTGCTGGAGTATTAGAGGAGGTGGGGTCTCAGCAGTGATGGACTATTCGTGTTGGTGGTGTTTGAGCAGTGCTGGCGTATTAGGGATGTGGGGTCTGAGCAGTGCTGGAGTATTTGGGAGGTGGGGTCTGAGCAGGGATGGAGTATTAGGGATGCGGGGTTGGAGCAGTGCTGGAGTATAAGGGATGTGGGGTCTGAGCAGTGATGGGGTATTAGGGATGTGGGGTCTGAGCAGTGCTGGAGTATTAGGGGAGTGGGTCTGATAATTGCTGGAGTATTAGGGATGTGAGGTCTGAGCAGTGCTGGAGCATTAGGGAGCTGGGGTCTGAGCAGTGCTGGAGTATTAGGGATGTGGGGTCTCAGTAGTGCTAGAGTATTAGTGAGGTGGGGTCTGAGCAGTGATGGAGTATTAGATGTCTGAGCAGTGATTGAGGATTAGGAAGGTGGGTATGAGCAGGGATGGAGTATTAGGTATGTGCGGTCTGAGCAGTGCTGGGGTATTAGGGATGTGTGGTCTGAGCAGTGCTGGAGTATTAGGGAGGTGGGGTCTGAGCAGTGCTGGAGTATTAGGGAGGTGGGGTCTGAGCAGTGCTGGAGTATTAGGGATATAGGGTCTGAGCAGTGATGGAGTATTTGGGGATGTGGGGTCTGAGCAGTGCTGGCGAATTAGGGAGGTGGGGTCTGAGCAGTGCTGGGGTATTAGGGAGGTGGGGTTCTGAGCAGTGCTGGAGTATTATGGATGTGGGGTCTGAGCAGTGATGGAGTATTAGGGATGTGGGGTCTGAGCAGTGATGGAGTATTAGGGAGGTGGGGTCTGAGCAGTGATGGAGTATTAGGGATGTGGGGTCTGAGCAGTGATGGAGTATTAGGGATGTGGGGTCTGAGCAGTGATGGAGTATTAGGGAGGTGGGGTCTGAGCAGTGCTGGAGTATTAGGGAGGTGGGGTCTGAGCAGTGATGGAGTATAAGGGAGGTGGGGTCTGAGCAGTGATGGGGTATTAGGGATGTGGGGTCTGAGCAGTGATGGAGTATTAGGGAGGTGGGGTCTGAGCAGTGATGGAGTATTAGGGATGTGGGGTCTGAGAAGTGATGGAGTATTAGGGATGTGGGGTCTGAGCAGTGATGGAGTATTAGCTATGGGGGTCTGAGCAGTGCTGGAGTATTAGGGAGGTGGGGTCTGAGCAGTGATGGAGTATTAGGGATGTGAGGTCTGAGAAGTGATGGAGTATTAGGGATGTGGGGTCTGAGCAGTGATGGAGTATTAGGGATGGGGGTCTGAGCAGTGCTGGAGTATTAGGGATGTGGGGTCTGAGCAGTGATGGAGTATTAGGAAGGTTGCATTTGAGCAGTAATGGAATATTAAGGAGGTGGGGTATGAGCAGTGGTGGAGTATTAGGGGCGTGGGGTCTGAGAAGTGATGGAGTATTAGTTCATGAGCAGTGATGGAGTACTAGATGTCTGAGCAGTGATGGAGTATTAGGGAGGTGGGTTCTGAGCAGTGATGGATTATTAGATGTCTGAGCAGTGATGGAGTATTAGAGAGGTGGGGTCTGAGCAGTGATGGAGTATTAGGGAGGTGGGGTCCGAGCAGTGATGGAGTATTAGATGTCTGAACAGTGATGTAGTATTAGGGGAGGTGGGCTCTGAGCAGTGTTGAAGTATTAGGAAGGGTGGGTCTGAGCAGTGATAGAGTATTTTATGTCTGAGCAGTGATGGAGTATTAGAGGGGTAGGATCTGTGCAGTAATGGAGTATTACGGAGGTGAGTTCTGAGGAGTGATGGAGTATTAGATGTCTTAGCAGTGATGGAGTATTAGAGAGGGGGTCTGCTCTGAACAGTGATGGAGTATTAGGGAGGTGGCATTTAAGCAGTGATGGAGTATTAGGGAGGTGTTGTCTGAGCAGTGATGGAGTATTAGGAAGGTTGCGTTTGAGCAGTAATGGAATATTAGGGAGGTGGGGTATGAGCAGTGGTGGAGTATTAGGGGCGTGGGGTCTGAGAAGTGATGGAGTATTAGTTCATGAGCAGTGATGGAGTATTAGATGTCGGAGCAGTGATGGAGTATTAGGAAGGTGGGTTCTGAGCAGTGATGGATTATTAGATGTCTGAGCAGTGATGGAGTATTAGGGGAGGTGGGCTTGGGGCAGTGATGGAGTATTAGGAAGGTGGGGTCTGAGCAGGGACGGAGTATTAAAGAGGTAGGGTCTGAGCAGTGATGGAGTATTAGGGATGTGGGGTCTGAGCAGTGATGGAGTATTAGGGAGGTGGGGTCTGAGCAGTGATGGAGTATTAGGGATGTGGGGTCTGAGCAGTGATGGAGTATTAGGGATGTGGGGTCTGAGCAGTGATGGAGTATTAGGGAGGTGGGGTCTGAGCAGTGCTGGAGTATTAGGGAGGTGGGGTCTGAGCAGTGATGGGGTATTAGGGATGTGGGGTCTGAGAAGTGATGGAGTATTAGGGATGTGGGGTCTGAGCAGTGATGGAGTATTAGATGTCTTAGCAGTGATGGAGTATTAGAGAGGGGGTCTGCTCTGAACAGTGATGGAGTATTAGGGGGTGGCATTTAAGCAGTGATGGAGTATTAGGGAGGTGTTGTCTGAGCAGTGATGGAGTATTAGGAAGGTTGCGTTTGAGCAGTAATGGTATATTAGGGAGGTGGGGTATGAGCAGTGGTGGAGTATTAGGGGCGTGGGGTCTGAGAAGTGATGGAGTATTAGTTCATGAGCAGTGATGGAGTATTAGATGTCGGAGCAGTGATGGAGTATTAGGGGAGGTGGGCTTGGGGCAGTGATGGAGTATTAGGAAGGTGGGGTCTGAGCAGGGACGGAGTATTAAAGAGGTGGGGTCTGAGCAGTGATGGAGTATTAGATGTCTGTGCAGTGATGGAGTATTAAGGAGGGGCGTTTACTCTGAACAGTGATGGAGTGTTAGGGAGGTGGCATTTGAGTAGTGCTGGAGTATTAGGGAGGTGGTGACTGAGCATTGATGGAGTATTAGGGAGGTGGTGTTTGAGCAGTGATGGAGTAACAGGGGAGGTGTGGTATGAGCAGTGATGGAGTATTAGGGAGGTGGGGTCTGAGCAGTGATGGAGTATTAGAGAGGTGGGGTCTGAGCAGTAATGGAGTAACAGAGGAGGTGAGGTCTGTGCAGTGATGGAGTATTAGAGGTGGTGGGGGTCTGAGCAGTGTTGGAGTAACAGGGGAGGTGGGGACTGTGTAGTGATGGAGTATTAGATATCTGAGCAGTGCTGGAGTATTAGAGGAGGTGGGGTCTCAGCAGTGATGGACTATTCGTGTTGGTGGTGTTTGAGCAGTGCTGGCGTATTAGGGATGTGGGGTCTGAGCAGTGCTGGAGTATTAGGGAGGTGGGGTCTGAGCAGGGATGGAGTATTAGGGATGCGGGGTTGAAACAGTGCTGGAGTATAAGGGAGGTGGCGTCTGAGCAGTGATGGGGTATTAGGGATGTCGCGTCTGAGCAGTGCTGGAGTATTAGGGGAGTGGGTCTGATAATTGCTGGAGTATTAGGGATGTGGGATCTGAGCAGTGCTGGAGCATTAGGGAGCTGGGGTCTGAGCAGTGCTGGAGTATTAGGGATGTGGGGTCTGAGCAGTGCTAGAGTATTAGGGAGGTGGGGTCTGAGCAGTGATGGAGTATTAGATGTCTGAGCAGTGATTGAGGATTAGGAAGGTGGGTATGAGCAGTGATGGAGTATTAGGTATGTGGGGTCTGAGCAGTGCTGGGGTGTTAGGGATGTGTGGTCTGAGCAGTGCTGGAGTATTAGGGAGGTGGGGTCTGAACAGTGCTGGAGTATTAGGGAGGTGGGGTCTGAGCAGTGCTGGAGTATTAGGGGTGTAGGGTCTGAGCAGTGATGGAGTATTTGGGGATGTGGGGTCTGAGCAGTGCTGGCAAATTAGGGAGGTGGGGTCTGAGCAGTGCTGGGGTATTAGGGAGGTGGGGTTCTGAGCAGTGCTGGAGTATTATGGATGTGGGGTCTGAGCAGTGATGGAGTATTAGGGATGTGGGGTCTGAGCAGTGATGGAGTATTAGGGAGGTGGGGTCTGAGCAGTGATGGAGTATTAGTGATGTGGGGTCTGAGCAGTGATGGAGTATTAGGGAGGTGGGGTCTGAGCAGTGCTGGAGTATTAGGGAGGTGGGGTCTGAGCAGTGATGGAGTATAAGGGAGGTGGGGTCTGAGCAGTGATGGGGTATTAGGGATGTGGGGTCTGAGCAGTGATGGAGTATTAGGGAGGTGGGGTCTGAGCAGTGATGGAGTTTTAGGGATGTGGGGTCTGAGAAGTGATGGAGTATTAGGGATGTGGGGTCTGAGCAGTGATGGAGTATTAGCGATGGGGGTCTGAGCAGTGCTGGAGTTTTAGGGAGGTGGGGTCTGAGCAGTGATGTATTATTAGGGATGTGAGGTCTGAGAAGTGATGGAGTATTAGGGATGTGGGGTCTGAGCAGTGATGGAGTATTAGGGATGGGGGTCTGAGCAGTGCTGGAGTATTAGGGATGTGGGGTCTGAGCAGTGATGGAGTATTAGGGATGTGGGGTCTGAGAAGTGATGGAGTATTAGGGAGGTGGGGTCTGAGCAGGGATGGAGTATTAGGGATGTGGGGTCAGAGCAGTGCTGGAGTATAAGGGAGGTGGGGTCTGAGCAGTGATGGGGTATTAGGGATGTGGGGTCTGAGCAGTGCTGGAGTATTAGGGGTGTGGGTCTGAGAAGTGCTGGAGTATTAGAGATGTGGGGTCTGAGCAGTGCTGGAGCATTAGGGAGCTGGGGTCTGAGCAGTGCTGGAGTATTAGGGATGTGGGGTCTGAGCAGTGCTAGAGTATTAGGGAGGTAGGGTCTGAGCAGTGATGGAGTATTAGGGATGTGGGGTCTGAGCAGTGATGGAGTATTAGGGAGGTGGGGTCTGAGCAGTGATGGAGTATTAGGGATGTGGGGTCTGAGCAGTGATGGACTATTAGGGAGGCGGCGTCCGAGGTGTTGGGGGTCACCCCACCCTGTCAGAAGGGAAGCGCCTTGGGTTTTCTTGACCCAGTTCTTAGGGTGTGGGAGAGTTCGGGGAGGTCCTCTCGTGGGAGGGGGCAGTGAAAGCCCCCCCCCTCCCCGACACAAATATAAACCTATTTTCTCTCTTAAATGCAGCATCAGCAGCTCGTTGACTTCCTTCTGTTCCGGAGTTCCCGCCACAAGCCTCGCATGGCGTCCCGAGCAGTGAGCTCCGGGTCATAGGCGAGGTCGGGGGGCGCATGGGGGGGGGGTGGTCTCTGTCCCGTGCCCTCACCAGTGACTATAGGCCCCGAGGAAAGATATAACCCCCCCCACACCACCCCCATGTGCGCACACACACAGCTGGTGGTAATATTGCCCTCTGCTTCTGGCCCACAGTCCCCCGCGTTGCTGCTTGTTTTGCCCCTATCGAGCCGGGGACTGAATCCGTTGTGAACTTGTTCACCACCCTCGTGTCTGGGACGGCTGAGCGCAGTCACCAGCCTGGGATCGAAAGTAACCGCAAGGTCTCTGCAGCCTCTTCCGCTGAGACGTGATGAAGTATTAGGGATGTGGGGTCTGAGCAGTGATGGAGTATTAGCGATGGGGGTCTGAGCGGTGCTGGAGTATTAGGGAGGAGGGGTCTGAGCAGTGATGGAGTATTAGGGATGTGGGGTCTGAGAAGTGATGGAGTATTAGGGATGTGGGGTCTGAGCAGTGATGGAGTATTAGGGATGGGGGTCTGAGCAGTGCTGTAGTATTAGGGATGTGGGGTCTGAGCAGTGATGGAGTATTAGGGATGTGGGGTCTAAGAAGTGATGGAGTATTAGGGATGTGGGGTCTGAGAAGTCAGGGAGTATTAGGGATGTGGGGTCTGAGAAGTGATGGAGTATAAGGGAGGTGGGGTCTGAGCAGTGATGGGGTATTAGGGATGTGGGGTCTGAGCAGTGCTGGTGTATTAAGGATGTGGGGTCTGAGAAGTGATGGAGTATTAGGGATGTGGGGTCTGAGCAGTGATGGAGTATTAGGGATGTGGGGTCTGAGCAGTGATGGAGTATTAAGGATGTGGAGTCTGAGCAGTGATGGAGTATTAAGGATGTGGGGTCTGAGAAGTGATGGAGTATTAGGGATGTGGGGTCTGAGCAGTGATGGAGTATTAGGGATGTGGGGTCTGAGCAGTGATGGAGTATTAGGGATGTGGGGTCGGAGCAGTGATGGAGTATTAGGGATGGGGGTCTGAGCAGTGATGGAGTATGAGGGAGGTGGGGTCTGAGCAGTGATGGAGTATTAGGGATGTGGGGTCTGAGCAGTGATGGAGTATTAGGGATGTGGGGTCTGAGCAGTGATGGAGTATTAGGGATGTGGGGTCTGAGCAGTGATGGAGTATTAGGGAGGTGGGGTCTGAGCAGTGATGGAGTATTTGGGATGTGGGGTCTGAGAAGTGATGGAGTATTAGGGAATTGGGGTCTGAGCAGTGATGGAGTATTAGGGGTGTGGGTCTGAGAAGTGCTGGAGTATTAGAGATGTGGGGTCTGAGCAGTGCTGGAGCATTAGGGAGCTGGGGTCTGAGCAGTGCTGGAGTATTAGGGATGTGGGGTCTGAGCAGTGCTAGAGTATTAGGGAGGTAGGGTCTGAGCAGTGATGGAGTATTAGGGATGTGGGGTCTGAGCAGTGATGGAGTATTAGGGAGGTGGGGTCTGAGCAGTGATGGAGTATTTGGGATGTGGGGTCTGAGAAGTGATGGAGTATTAGGGAATTGGGGTCTGAGCAGTGATGGAGTATTAGGGAGGTGGGGTCTGAGCAGTGATGGAGTATTAGGGAGGTGGGGTCTGAGCAGTGATGGAGTATTAGGGATGTGGGGTCTGAGCAGTGATGGAGTATTAGGGAGGCGGTGTCCGAGGTGTTGGGGGTCACCCCACCCTGTCAGAAGGGAAGCGCCTTGGGTTTTCTTGACCCAGTTCTTAGTGTGTGGGAGAGTTCGGGGAGGTCCCCTCGTGGGAGGGGGCAGTGAAAGCCCCCCCCCCTTCCCCGACACAAATATAAACCTATTTTCTCTCTTAAATGCAGCATCAGCAGCTCGTTGACTTCCTTCTGTTCCGGAGTTCCCGCCGCAAGCCTCGCATGGCGTCCCGAGCAGTGAGCTCCGGGTCATAGGCGAGGTCGGGGGGCGCATGGGGGGGGGTCTCTGTCCCGCGCCCTCACCAGTGACTATAGGCCCCGAGGAAAGATATAACCCCCCCCCCCCCCACGCGCACACACACAGCTGGTGGTAATATTGCCCTCTGCTTCTGGCCCACAGGCCTCCGCGTTGCCGCTTGTTTTGCCCCTATCGAGCCGGGGACTGAATCCGTTGTGAACTTGTTCACCACCCTCGTGTCTGGGACGGCTGAGCGCAGTCACCAGCCTGGGATCGAAAGCAACCGCAAGGTCTCTGCAGCCTCTTCTGCTGAGACACAATGCCTGTGCCCCCCCCACCACCACCTATTTTTACTGTATGCACAAGCCTGCAGTCACAGACCCCTCCACCCTTACACCATTTGTGTGGCTTGACCCAAGACTGTCTTTATCCATCAGAAGAACCCCCCTTTAGTACTCAGTGAGTGTGTGCATGGCACAGGGAGCACAGGGTGTAGGGTCCGTAGACACAGCAGTGAGTGTGTGCATGGCACAGGGACCACAGGGTGTAGACACAGCAGTGAGATGGTGCATGGCACAGGGAGCACAGAGTGTGGAGTCCGTGGACACAGCAGTGAGTCACGTGCACGGCACAGGGAGCACAGAGTGTGGAGTCCGTAGACACAGCAGTGAGTGTGTGCACGGCACAGGGAGCACAGGGTGTAGACACTGCAGTTAGATGGTGCGCGACACACGGAGAACAGGGTCAATAGACCCGGCGGTGGGTGCACGAGGCGTGACGGGGTGTGTGTGGCACTAAGCTCGGCAGGCAGTGGGCGTGGTGGATGTGGGTGGAAAGAGAGCGCTTCCTCCCGTTCTCTAGTGCCTCTACGAGTTGCCTGCGCACATGATGTGTGTGCCGTGGTGCCTGGCAGCTCTCTCACCGGGCACGGTGAGCGCAGGGGCAGGTCCTGTGCCCTCGGAGACCACGGCGGGTCTCTTCCACCCGTTCCCCGCCCAGGGGGGCACCGGGGCAGGCGGCATCATGGTGCACAGCAGGACATGGCTGTCAGGTAGGGGGCGTCAAGTGACTGGCCTCAGGTCCCCTCTCCTGGGCTGCTCTTCCTGCACACTTGTATGGTGAACCACTCCTCCCAGCGTGACCCGGCAGCCTCACAGCGATGGTGATACTGCAGCACCTCTAGTGAGAGTGTAGTGACCTATTGTGACACTGTGCACACCCCTAGTGATAGTATAGTGACCTCTTGTGACACTGTGCACACCTCTAGTGATAGTGTAGTGACCTTCTGTGCTACTGCTTAGACTTATAGAGAAAGTGTGGTGACCTATTGTGATACTGTGTACCGTTATAAGACAATGTAGTGACCTCTTGTGATACTGTGCACACCTGCATTGTTAGTGTATAGACCTACTGTGGTACTGTTCACACCTGTAGATGTAGTGTAGTAATCTACTGTGGTACTGCACACACCTCTAGTGTTATTTTAGAGTTACTCTGGTACTGTTCACACATGTAGATATAGTGTAGTGATCTATTGTGATACTGCTCACACCTATAGAGATACTGTACTGACATACTCTTATACTGCACACGCACACACCTGTGGTGAAGATCTACTGTGGTACTGCTCACACCTATAGAGACAGTAGAGCGGCCTACTGTGACACAGCACACACCTGTAGTGTTAGTGTAAATATCTACTGTGATACTGCTCACACCTATAGAGATACTAGAGTTGCCTACTGTGACACAGCACACACCTGTAGTGTTAGTGTACATATCTACTGTGATACTGCTCACACCTATAGAGACAGTAGAGCGGCCTACTGTGACACAGCACACACCTGTAGTGTTAGTGTAAATATCTACTGTGATACTGCTCACACCTATAGAGATAGTAGAGTTGCCTACTGTGACACAGCACACACCTGTAGTGTTAGTGTACATATCTACTGTGATACTGCTCACACCTATAGAGATAGTAGAGTGGCCTACTGTGACACAGCACACCTGTTGTGTTAGTGTAAATATCTACTGTGGTACTTCTCACACCTATAGAGATTGTGTCCAGGCCTACTGTGACCTATTGTGATGATGCAGAGCTCCATAGTGGTAAAGCTCACACGTATTGTGATAGTGCAGAGATGTACTGTGGTACGGCTCACACCTATTGTGATACGGCAGAGGTGATCCGCACCACTGATGAGACATTCTACGGTGCTGTTCACATTTGTTGAGATATTGGTCAATCCTGTTGCAGTCCTGAGCGCCCGACAATGATTCTATTTCTATCCCCTCTATGGTGCTGCACACCTACTGCACCAATGTTCACAACTATTGCGGGACTGCTTACACTTATCCTATGGTACTGCACAGACTGACCTGTGGTGGTATTGCTTTCATGTAATCTTTTGTGCTGCACACACTCATTGTGACACGGCACAGTTCTAACACACATATTATATTAGTGCACCTCTGTGGTGTGCCACATGTGAGCACACTTTCTCTTGGAGTCCCG
The DNA here is from genome assembly GCA_963921515.1 of Calotriton arnoldi. NCBI lineage: Eukaryota > Metazoa > Chordata > Amphibia > Caudata > Salamandridae > Calotriton > Calotriton arnoldi. Next base: position 571,752 of record CAWUFW010002914.1, on the reverse strand, counting down.
CGTCAGGCGGGACACTGCTCAGGGCCCTGTAGTGGTGCTGTGGTTTTGCACTACTGGCCTTTGAAACCCTCAGGGTAGCGAGGCAACTAGTCAAGGCCAACTCTAGGAGGGGCACATGGGTTGGAGCGCGGAGTATTTATGAAAATACTAAATAATTACTGTGTCCAATCAGAACCACAGAGTCTGGTCTTTTATTCATATGTCAGGAGGAAGAGGAGTTAAAAACAGACTGAACACAATCCGAGTATGTCCCAACACCGTCTTGAGTTAACAAAGGGCCCCAAACAATATTATAGGGACTATTGTATGGTCTGTACACTTGGCGCTATGATCTCAAATATGCTTATTTTATGATACTACTCACACATGTATGTTAACAGCCTATGCTTGTTTATGGTACTGCTTACACGTGTGTTAATAGCTTATGATTATTTTATGGTAAGGGCACACATTTGTGTAGTGATAGCTTCTGTGTATATTATGGCACTGACTCACACTTGTGTATTAATAGTTTATGTGTGTGTTATGGTACTAGCTCACACTTGTGTGTTAATAGTTTATGTGTGTGTTATGGTACTAGCTCACACTTGTGTGTTAATAGTTTATATATGTGTTATGGCACTAGCTCATACTTGTGTGTTAATAGTTTATATGTGTGTTAGGGTACTGCTCACACTTGTGTGTAAATAGTTGTTATGTGTGTTATGGCACTAGCTCACACTTGTGTGTTAATAGTTTATGTGTGTGTTATGGTACTAGCTCACACTTGTGTGTTAATAGTTTATATGTGTGTTATGGCATTAGCTCACACTTGTGTGTTAATAGTTTATATGTGTGTTATGGAACTGCTCACACTTGTGTGTAAATAGTTGTTATGTGTGTTATGGCACTAGTTCACACTTGTGTGTTAATAGTTTATGTGTGTGTTATGGCACTAGCTCACACTTGTGTGTTAATAGTTTATGTGTGTGTCATGGTACTGCTCACACATGTGCGTTAATAGTTTATATGTGTGTCATGGCACTAGCTCACACTTGTGTGTAAATAGTTTATATGTGTGTCATGGTACTGCTCACACTTGTGTGTTAATAGTTTATATGTGTGTCATGGTACTGCTCACACTTGTGTGTTAATAGCTTATATGTGTGTCATGGTACTGCTCACACTTGTGTGTAAATAGTTTATATGTGTGTCATGGTACTGCTCACACTTGTATGTTAATAGTTTATATGTGTGTTATGGCACTAGCTCACACTTGTGTGTTAATAGTTTATGTGTGTGTCATGGTACTGCTCACACATGTGCGTTAATAGTTTATATGTGTGTCATGGCACTAGCTCACACTTGTGTGTAAATAGTTTATATGTGTGTCATGGTACTGCTCACACTTGTGTGTTAATAGTTTATATGTGTGTCATGGTACTGCTCACAATTGTGTGTTAATACTTTATATGTATGTCATGGTACTGCTCACACTTGTGTGTAAATAGTTTATATGTGTGTCATTGTACTGCTCACACTTGTGTGTTAATAGTTTAAATGTGTGTCATGGTACTGCTCACACTTGTGTGTTAATAGTTTATATGTGTGTTATGGTACTGCTCACACTTGTGTGTTAATAGTTTATATCTGTGTTATGGCACTAGCTCACACTTGTGTGTTAATAGTTTATATGTGTGTTATGGTACTGCTCACACTTGTGTGTTAATAGTTTATATGTGTGTTATGGCATTAGCTCACACTTGTGTGTTAATAGTTTATATGTGTGTTATGGCACTAGCTCACACTTGTGTATTAATAGTTTATATGTATGTCATGGTACTGCTCACACTTGTGTATTAATAGTATATATGTGTGTTATGGTACTGCTCACACTTGTGTGTTAATAGTTTAAATGTGTGTCATGGTACTGCTCACACTTTTGTGTTAATGGTTTATATGTGTGTTATGGCACTAGCTCACACTTTTGTGTTAGTTTATATGTGTTTCATGGTACTGCTCACACTTGTGTGTTAATAGTTATATGTGTGTATGGTACCGCTCACACTTGTTATGTGGTCACAGATACAGTTATTTCCCAGTGCTGCTTACATTTATGCAATATTTTCTCATTTATGAAGTGTGAAAATAAGCCGTATTTTTGGGTTCTTTCTAAACCTCACACTTGCTATGTGGTAGTTGTTGAAGTTATGTATGTATGTATGTATATATTATTTGTATAGTGGGGAGCATCCTGGCGCTGGGCGGAGATTTAGATAACACTCAAAAATGCTGGTATTGCATATGATATTGCACGGTATGACTCAAACTTGTGTGTTAGCGTCACTTGTGAGTTATATTACTGCTCACAACTGACGTGCAGTGTTTGCTCACACTTGTATATTTGCTGCTACTGCTGAATGGTACTGACAGGGCCACTGGAATTATACACCAGGGGAGCACCAAAGTATTCAGCAGTCTTGACTAAATTATGCGGCAAGAAAAGACAAATTATTCGGCATACTGGTGCACAATTTGTGATAGCATTACTTCGTTCTTTTGTGATTTATACACATGGCAATTCTGTCGGCACACACATTTCACTTAAGTAGTACCACTTTAACAACCAAATGCAGAATTAAGCAGCTGAAAGATGACCAGCTAACCTTTGGAAAGGGCTTTCCCCACCTACAAACACATTTTGCCACGTTTTCAGTAACTTCAGATCCGTTTGAGTTGGAAACAACCTTTTTTTGGTAAAATCTGTAGATTATGTAGCAGGTAATGGATTCTCTGGCAAATGTGGCAAATTCATAATTACGCGGAAAATGCATCGGCTGCAGAACCGCCTAATTCTGATGGCCCGGGGTACTGCTCGCAATTACAGTGAGGAAGAGATGAGTTCCTTGAAGGGAAGCTATGGAGAGGTCTGTTTCTGCTGCTAGGTTGTGCGTGTCGCGCAGCAGTATCACCGAGCATAGCGCCTTGAGCGCATGGCGCATTTACAAGAGCTTGAGGCACCCAGTTGTCTGCACCGCAGTTGTTTCTCCGTGAAGTCCATCCTCTAGGGCACCAGTACTCTTCGGTTTTGTTGCACGGTCATGCTGCCACTTTCTTGCTCTTACACTCCGCCTGTTTGCCCACCGGTAACTTACTCTCTGGTGCTGGTTCTCTGGGCTGTTTTTAGGTCTCGCCTGGCGTTAGCAGCGCGCATGCGCTGCTCTCGCCATGCGAGGGCCTTTTGGAATCAATACGGATTCCAGATGTGCACGCGGACGGACAGAAGGTGTGCACGCGGGGACTGGATGTTTTACTCGCGGCGTGAGACGGACGCACTATTTTTCACACTGGCGGCGCTTTCGCTTGTTCGTATTTGTCTTCCTTTTTTCTTCCCGTTTTTGTCCCCTCCCTCTGCATTCCTCCTTCTTTTTCTCCCTACCGTTTTTTAATGCGCATTGGTAAAATGCAAAGTAGTTATCGGAGCGCTTTACATGAACACCAGTTACATTACATGTTTACACAAGATTTTATTTCTTTTGTATGCGTGGGAAGATTAAGTGCTTTTTTTTTAGTTAGGTGATGTGGCTGACTTTAGTGTTTTTTGTTCTCGGCATCCGCATCTTCTCAAGAAAATGATATTAGTCCGGCTGAGCTTATCATTGTTGGCGTCCGTCAAGCTGGGGGGGGGGTTGGGGGGATGTGTTACAGGTAAGGACGTTGCTTGTTTTATTACCTGAAGCAATGGCTGTTCGTTTCAGAGATCACTGAGCCTAAGTATACACTGTTTTTGTATCAGCATGACAGCTGGTGACAAAAACGAACATTATCGCATAATAAAGTTTTTCAAAGCGCCTTTAAAACTCGCAGAACTTTGTCTATTCTCTTGCATCGACTGCCTTCATGGATTTCCATCATACAACTTGTCACGTGTTCTTTGGGCACAGTGCACGACTAAATCCATTTGTATGGCTACAAGTATTTACATACATGTTTACATATTTCCAGTCTAAAAGTCGTAGAAGTTAAAATCCTCAGATGCTAGTACTAGAGTAAATACAGAATTTAGGGTGTTTTTAAGTTTGAGGCTGCAAACGCATTACGTGCTAAAAAAAACAGAATGTCATGTTGTTAGACAAAAATCAATCCTAAAATTATTCCAATTGCTGTGCGCCTGCCAGTGATAGCTCAGCGTGTAAGGAACCCACTGTGCCAGCGACCTTATGGAATTCGCTGGTTACAGGTTTGACTCCCAACAGGCCAATCTGGAGTTTATTTTAACACTCCCAGTAATGCTCAAGAGGGGGGTCGGGAGGGGGATGGGGGTAATGGCAAAACATTTACAGGCGAAGTTTAACCGTTCGGCGCATTACAAATCTTTCTGAAAATTAACAGGCGCTGTGACTGTAATACTGCACGAATCACGGTGACTTCAAAGAAATGACAATCACGTCTTCAGCTCGACTTTTTTTTCGATAGCGGGTAGTTGTTTCTGCCGATTATTGCTCAAATTCTTTGGACAGGTTTAAAATACTGGGGGAATGACTCGGGTGATAATACTGGACAGAGAATTCTTGAGAAATGTTAAAGCAGATTCGTGGCCTTCCACCTTCTGAAATCTCTAAACCTCATATGGTGTACTCGGGAAACAATAACATCAGGAAGTGCCAAGACACACTTGAGCAACGGTGTACAGGTCACAACAGGTCAATGTTACTGCTGTTCTACGCAAATTCACAATTTGGTTTCATGATGATAACTCATCCAACTCTGGAGCGTTGCCAGCAGCATCCTTTTAACGGCACTCAAATGTATAGGCCCCAGAACTGCCAACATTACAAATAAAACAAGCATTTGCAATGCAATAGGTCTCGCAATTACGCGACTTTGAGCTATTGGCATTCTAAACGACAATGCCTTTTTTGTTTTGTTTTAATTTTTAAAAACATAAATGAAAGGCATTGTTATTTACAATGCCAATAGCTTAAACTCTCATAAATGCGAGACCTATTGCATTGCAACAGGTCTCGCATTTACCCGAGTTTGAGCTATTGGCATTGCAAATGACAATGCCTTTTATTTATGTTTTTGTTTTTGAAACATAAATAAAACGCATTGTCATTTACAATGCTAATAGGTTAAACTCGCGTAAATGCGAGACCTATTGCATTGCAAATGCTTGTTTCTCCCTAGATCTGTAAATTCTGGCGCGGCCACTTTACGTGCTGCTGAGACTCTGGCACAGTTACTCTCTGATGTTGTGATGCTGACACTATTTTATTCTGTAATTCAGTGGCACTGTTGACATCTAATATTCTATGATGTTAGTCTGGGGTTCAATTACTTTGTGGAGCTATTTATTTGGGTGTCTCCTTTCTGATGCAGTTACTCTCTGCCTGTCTGGTGCCAATACTCTTCTGCTGTTACTGTCTGGTGCTGTTCATGTGCAGTGCATCTGTGTACTGCCTGGGGCTGTTCTCTCTGATGCATTTTATTTTCTAGTGCAGTTACTCAAGGGCATGGTTACTCTCAGGTGCTGTTACTGTGCATTGCATCTATTTACTGCCTGGGGCTGTTATCTCTGATGCTTTTTACTCTCTGGTTTAGTTCACTGAACAGCGCTCTTACATTCTGCCTCTTTTACAGTCTAGTGCTTTTTACTCTCTGGTGTTGTTACTCGCCAGCACTTTTACACTTTTTAGCTGTTACACTCTAGTGCTTTTTACTCTCTGGCGCTTCTTTTCCTGTTTGCCTTTGTCAATTTTGTTGTATGTGCTGTTTTTTATCTGTTTTGTATGGCTTATTGCTATTTATTGTTGGATCTTTTGTATGTGGTGGCTGGGGTGGTTACATGTCTATTTACTCATAGGTACCCTAGTATATCATGATGTTGGGCTTCTGTCGTGTTTTTATTGAATTCTGTGTGAAGAATATGAATACAAATACATAAAATACTATGAAAAAAATATATTTTGATAAATGCATGAATTAAAAAAAATTATTTTTCTATAAAAATATTGTTGGTCTGTGGGTTTTCTTGAAGTATGGACTTATGACCAATGTTAGAGGTATACATGTGAGGGAAGGTTTTTGTTCAATTGTAGACACTTTTTAGCTGTTACACTCTAGTGCTTTTTACTCTCTGGTGTTGTTACCCAACAACACTCTTACATTCTGCGTCTGTTGCTCTATAGTGCTTTTAACTCTCTGGTTTTATTACTCGAAAGCCCTTTTACATTTCTCAGCTGTTAGACTCTAGTGTTTTTTATTCTCTGGTGCCTTTTAATCTCTGGTGTTGTTACTCATCAGTGCTCTTCCACTTATCAGCTGTTACACTCTTTTGCTTTTTTCTCTCTGGTGATTTTTACTCGCTGGTGTTGTTACTCAACAGTGCTGTTACGCTCTGGTGCTGTTACTCTTTCACTCTTCATATTTTGTCCTACCACCATCTGGTCTTGTTACTCTCTGGTTCTGTTACTCTGTCCCCTTTTGCCCTGTTACTCTGTGGTTGTATTGCTCTCCAGTGCTGCTGTTACACTCTCCGGTACTCTTACTTTGTCACATTCTGCTCTGGTACTCTGTGGTTGTATTGCTCTCCAGTGCTGCTGTTTCACTCTCCTGCACTCTTACTTTGTCACATTCTGCCCTGTTACTCGGTGGTGGTTGTGTTGCTCTCTGGTGCTGTTACACTCTGGTGCCGTCACCCTGCCATATTCTGCCCTGCTATCCCCTGGTCTTGTTGCTATCCTTTTCTGTTACACTCTGGTGCTGTTAGTCTATCAAACTCTGCCCCATTACTCTGTGGTAGCGTTGCTCTCCAGTGCAGTTACAGTCTGGTTCTGTTACCCTGTCACATTTTGTCCTGTTACTCTGTGGTTGTATTGCTCTCCAGTGCTGCTGTTACACTCTCCAGTACTCTTACTTTGTCACATTCTGCCCTGTTACTCTGTGGTGGTTGTGCTGCCCTCCTGTGCTATTACACTCTGGTTCTGTTACTCTGTTTCTCTGTTACATTCTGCCCTTCCGCCATTTGGTCTTGTTATTTTCTGGTTCTGTTACACTCTTGTGCTGTCACTCTTGTCACATCCTGTCCTTCCACCATCTGCTCCTCTTACTTTCTGACTCTGTTACTCTCTGGCTCTGTTACTCTCTGGTTCTGTTACACTCTTGTGCTGTCACTCTGTCGCATTCTGCCCTTCCACAATCTGCTCCTCTTACTCTCTGGTTCTTTAACACCCTGGTGGTGTTGCTCAATGGTCCTGTTACTCTCTGGTCCTGTTACTCTCTGGTTCTGTTACTCTCTGGTCCTGTTACTCAGTTTCTCTGTCACATTCTGTCCTTCCACCATCTGGCCCTGTTACTCTCTGGGTCTGTTTCTCTGGTCCTGTTACTCTCTGGTTCTGTTACTCTGTCACATTCTGTCCTTCCACCATCTAATCCTGTTACTTTCTGGTTCTGTTGCTCTCTGGTTCTTTTACTCTTTGGTTCTGTTACTCTCTGGTCTTGTTACACTCTGGTGCTGTTACTCAGTTTCTCTGTCACATTCTACCCTTCCGCCATCTGGTCTTGTTACTCTCTGGCTCTGTTACTCTCTGGTTCTGTTACTCTCTGGTCCTGTTACTCTCTGGTTCTGTTGCTCTCTGGTCTTGTTACTCTCTGGCTCTGTTACTCTCTGGTCCTGTTACACTCTGGTGCTGTTACTCAGTTTCTCTGTCACATTCTACCCTTCCACCATCTGGTCTTGTTACTCTCTGGTTCTGTTACTCTCTGGTCCTGTTACTCTTTGATTCTGTTACTCTCTGATCTTGTTGCACTCTGGTGCTGTTACTCAGTTTCTCTGTCACATTCTGTCCTTCCGTCATCTGGTCCTGTTACTCTTTGTTTCTGTTACTCTCTGGTCTTGTTACTCTCTGGCTCTGTTACTCTCTGGTTCTGTTACTCTCTGGTTCTGTTACTCTCTGGTCTTGTTACTCTCTGGTCTTGTTACTCCCTGGTCTTGTTACTCTCTGGCTCTGTTACTCTCTGGCTCTGTTACTCTCTGGTCCTGTTACTCTCTGGTCCTGTTACTCTCTGGCTCTGTTACTCTCTGGTCCTGTTACTCTTTGGTCTTGTTACTCTCTGGGTCTGTTACTCTCTGGTCCTGTTACTCTCTGGTCCTGTTACTCTCTGGCTCTGTTACTCTCTGGTCCTGTTACTCTCTGGCTCTGTTAATCTCTGGCTCTGTTACTCTCTGGTCCTGTTACTCTCTGGCTCTGTTACTCTCTGGTCTTGTTACTCTCTGGTACTGTTACTCCCTAGTCCTGCTAGTCTCTGGTCCAGTTACTCTCTTGTGCACTCTCTTCCGGGCCCCATGTGCACAGATCCACCCCTGGGGGTCCGGGAAGCAGCACACGCAGTGGCCAGGCAGGGTCCCATGTGGGGGTGCCCTGTGCAACCGTCGGGGGGAGGGAGGGCCCGGAGGGAGGGCCCCCGTGGGGGCGGGGGGGTGGGGGGGAGGGGGCTCTATCGGAACAGGCCCTCTTCCCAGAGCGCACTTCTCTCTTATCGGACCGGCTATTTTTAGGGCGCTGTCGGTAAACGCCGCGCACTATCAGCTCAGATCTGCGAAGGGAAGCGAATTGGAGAAGTGAAATGAGCAGCGGGGACGCTTGACTGCTCCCCTCAGCGACAGACGAGGCACCCCAATACCGCATCGAAGGGGTGCAACCAGATATGGGTGCAACGGTACCGAGTGCAGCAGAGCCAGGCCCCCCGACCTCCCGTGCAGTGACTGGGGGTGTTGGGAGGGGGCACGAGCTTATAGGGGGTGCTAAAAACGCGGTCGTTAATGAATGAGCGATTGAAGCAAATGAGTGAACAACCTTAGTGGGGAGCACATGTTTGTGCTAAGGAGGGGGCTATTTAGGGAGCTAGGGACGGGGCTATTTAGGGCGTCCGAGACTTTTTTTTGCAACCGTGCGGTTCAATAATGCGCTATGAAGCAGTGTTCTCGATAACTTGAGGCCATTTTTATTCAAAAATAATGTTTTAAAAAGATAACTTTGAGTAGTATGACAGTGCATCTGTTTGTTTTCTCACCCTACATCGGAGCTCGCCTTCCCCCACCACTTTCCACAATTACTAGGCCCCGGTGAGCACTGGTGCCGTGCACGCCTTGCACGTGCCTCGAGCTCTGCTGGACCATAGGACCCATCACTAGAGAGACCCCCGTCCCTCCACTACTGCCGGGCCTCGGCAGCCACACGGTGTAAGGTTAGAGACACAAGAGAAGCAGGTGTTCTTTGGGGGCCCTTAATTACCAGCTGATGCTGCTGTGAGAAAGAAACTGAGTAAGTTACCACTGACCATTCACTGCCTCTGGACAAGCAGCTGATGCTGCTGCGAAAAGAAAACTGAGTGAGTTACCACTGACCCTTCACTGCCTTGGACAAGCAGCTTATGCTGCTGTGAGAAGGACACTGAGTGACCTACCACTGACCCTTCTCTGCCTTGGACAAGCAGCTAATGCTCCTGTGAGAAAAAAACTGAGTGAGTTACCACTGCCTCTTCACAGCCTCTGGACAGCAGCTGATGCTGCTGTGAGAAGAAAACTGAGTGAGTTACCACTGCCTCTTCACAGCCTCTGGACAGCAGCTGATGCTGCTGTGAGAAGAAAACTGAGTGAGTTACCACTGACCCTTTATTGCCTCTGGACAAGCAGCTGATGCTGCTGTGAGAAAAAAACTGAGTGAGTTACTGCTGACCCTTCACTGCCTTGGACAAGCAGCTGATGCTGCTGTGAGAAGAAAACTGAGTGAGTTACCACTGACTCCTCACAGCCTCTGGACAGCAGCTGATGCTGCTGTGAGAAGAAAACTGAGTGAGTTACCACTGACCCTTTATTGCCTCTGGACAAGCAGCTGATGCTGGTGTGAGAAGGACACTGAGTGAGTTACCACTGACCCTTCACTGCCTCTAGACAAGCAGCTGATGCTGGTGTGAGAAGGACACTGAGTGAGTTACCACTGACCCTTCCCTGCCTTGGACAAGTAGCTGATGCTGCTGTGAGAAAAAAATGGAGTGAGTTACCACTGGCCCTTCACTGCCCCTAGACAAGCAGCTGATTGATGCTGTGAGAAGAGAACTGAGTGAGTTACCACTGACCCTTCACTGCCTCTGGACAAGCAGCTGATACTGCTGTGAAAAAAAAACTGAGTGAGTTACCACTACCTATTCACTGCCCCTGGACAATTAGCTGATGCTGTGAGAAGAAAACTGAGTGAGTTACTACTGACTCTTCGCTGCCTTGGACAAGCAGCTGATGCTGTTGTGAGAAGAAAACTGAAGGAGTTACCACTGACCCTTCACTGCCTTGGATAAGCAACTGATGCTGCTGTGATAAGAAAACTGAGTGAGTTACCACTGACCCTTCCCTGCCTTGGACAAGCAGTTGATGCTGTGAGAAGAAAACTGAGTGAGTTACCACTGACTCTTCGCTGCCTTGGATAAGCAGCTGATGCTGCTGTGAGAAAAAAACTGAGTGAGTTATGACTACCCATTCACTGCCTCTGAATAATTAGCTGATGCTGTGAGAAGAAAACTGAGTGAGTTACCACTACCCATTCACTACCTCTGGACAAGCAGCTGATGCTGTTGTGAGAAGAAAACTGAAGGAGTTACCGCTGACCCTTCACTGCCTTGGATAAGCAACTGATGCTGCTGTGAGAAGAAAACTGAGTGAGTTACCACTGACCCTTCCCTTTCTTGGAAAAGCAGCTGATGCTGTTGTGAGAAGAAAACTGAAGGAGTTACCACTGACCCTTCACTGCCTTGGATAAGCAGCTGATGCTGCTGTGAAAAAGAAAATGGAGTGAGTTACAGATGCCCCTTCACTGCCTCTGGACAAGCAGCTGATGCTGCTATGAGAAGGAAACTGAGTGAGTTACCACTGCCTTGGACAAGCAGCTGATGCTGCTGTGAAAAAGAAAACGGAGTGAGTTGCCAATGCCCCTTCACTGCCTCTGGATTAGCAGCTGATGCTGCTATGAGAAGGAAACTGAGTGAGTTACCACTGCCTCTGGACAAGCAGCTGATGCTGCTGTGAGAAGAAAACTGAGTGAGTTACCACTGCCTCTGGACAAGCAGCTGATGCTCCTGTGAATGAAACGGAGTGAGTTACATCTGCCTCTGGACAGTTAGCTGATGCTGATGTGAGAAAAAAACTGAGTGAGTCACCGCTGACCCTTCACTACCTCTGGACAAGCAGCTGATGCTGCTGTGAGAAGAAACTGAAGGAGTTACCACTGACTCTTCACTGCCTCTGGACAAGCAGGTGATGCTGATGTGAGAAGGACACTGAGTGAGTTACCGCTGACCCGTCACTGCCTCTGGACAAGCAGGTAATGCTGCTGTGAGAAGGACACTGAGTGAGTTACCACTGACCCTTCACTGCCTCTGGACAAGCAGTTGATGCTGCTGTGAGAAGAACACTCAGTGAGTGAGTTACCGCTGACCCTTCACTGTCTTTGGACAAGCAGGTGATGCTGCTGTGAGAAGGACACTGAGTGAGTTACCGTTGACCCGTCACTGCCTCTGGACAAGCAGGTAATGCTGCTGTGAGAAGGACACTGAGTGAGTTACCACTTACCCTTCACTGCCTTTGGACAAGCAGGTGATGCTGCTGTGAGAAGGACACTGAGTGAGTTACCACTGACTCTTTACTGCCTCTGGACAAGCAGGTGATGCTGCTGTGAGAAGGACACTGAGTGAGTTACTGCTGACCCGTCACTGCCTCTGGACAAGCAGGGAATGCTGCTGTGAGAAGGACACTGAGTGAGTTACCGCTGACCCTTCACTGCCTCTGGACAAGCAGCTGATGCTGCTGTGAGAAGAACACTCAGTGAGTGAGTTACCGCTGACCCTTCACTGCCTTTGGACAAGCAGGTGATGCTGCTGTGAGAAGGACACTGAGTGAGTTACCGCTGACCCGTCACTGCCTCTGGACAAGCAGGTAATGCTGCTGTGAGAAGGACACTGAGTGAGTTACCACTTACCCTTCACTGCCTTTGGACAAGCAGGTGATGCTGCTGTGAGAAGGACACTGAGTGAGTTACCGCTAACCCGTCACTGCCTCTGGACAAGCAGGTGATGCTGCTGTGAGAAGGACACTGAGTGAGTTACTGCTGACCCGTCACTGCCTCTGGACAAGCAGCTGAAGCTGCTGTGAGAAGGACACTGAGTGAGTTACCGCTGACCCTTCACTGCCTCTGGACAAGCAGCTGATGCTGCTGTGAGAAGGAGACTGAGTGAGTTACCGCTGACCCTTCACAGCCTCTGGACAGCAGCTGATGCTGCTGTGAGAAGAAAACTGAGTGAGTTACCACTGCCTCTTCACAGCCTCTGGACAGCAGCTGATGCTGCTGTGAGAAGAAAACTGAGTGAGTTACCACTGACCCTTCACTGCCTCTGGACAAGCAGCTGATGCTGCTGTGAGAAGAAAACTGAGTGAGTTACCACTGACTCCTCACAGCCTCTGGACAGCAGCTGATGCTGCTGTGAGAAGAAAACTGAGTGAGTTACCACTGACCCTTTATTGCCTCTGGACAAGCAGCTAATGCTGCTGTGAGAAAAAACTGAGTGAGTTACCGCTGACCCTTCACTGCCTTGGACAAGCAGCTGATACTGCTGTGAGGACACTGAGTGAGTTGCCACTGACCCTTCCCTGCCTTGCACAAGCAGCTGATGCTGCTGTGAGAAGGACACTGAGTGAGTTACCACTGACCCTTCACTTCCTTGGACAAGCAGCTGATGCTGCTGTGAGAAGGACACTGAGTGAGTTACCACTGACCCTTCACTGCCTCTGGACAAGCAGCTGATGCTGCTGTGAGAAGGACACTGAGTGAGTTACCACTGACCCTTCCCTGCCTTGGACAAGCAGCTGATGCTGCTGTGAGAAAAAAACGGAGTGAGTTACCACTGGCCCTTCACTGCCCCTAGACAAGCAGCTGATTGATGCTGTGAGAAGAGAACTGAGTGAGTTACCACTGACCCTTCACTGCCTCTGGACAAGCAGCTGATACTGCTGGGAAAAAAAACTGAGTGAGTTACCACTACCTATTCACTGCCCCTGGACAATTAGCTGATGCTGTGAGAAGAAAACTGAGTGAGTTACTACTGACTCTTCGCTGCCTTGGATAAGCAGCTAACGCTGCTGTGAGAAAAAAACTGAGTGAGTTACCACTACCCATTCACTGCATCTGGACAATTAGCTGATGCTGTGAGAAGAAAACTGAGTGAGTTACCACTGACTCTTCGCTGCCTTGGACAAGCAACTGATGCTGTTGTGAGAAGAAAACTGAAGGAGTTACCACTGACCCTTCCCTGCCCTGGACAAGCAGCTGATGCGGTGAGAAGAAAACTGAGTGAGTTACCACTGACTCTTCGCTGCCTTGGATAAGCAGCTGATGCTGCTGTGAGAAAAAAACTGAGTGAGTTATGACTACCCATTCACTGCCTCTGAATAATTAGCTGATGCTGTGAGAAGAAAACTGAGTGAGTTACCACTACCCATTCACTGCCTCTAAACAAGCAGCTGATGCTGTTGTGAGAAGAAAACTGAAGGAGTTACCGCTGACCCTTCACTGCCTTGGATAAGCAACTGATGCTGCTGTGAGAAGAAAACTGAGTGAGTTACCACTGACCCTTCCCTTTCTTGGACAAGCAGCTGATGCTGTTGTGAGAAGAAAACTGAACGAGTTACCACTGCCTTGGATAAGCAGCTGATGCTTCCCTTTCTTGGACAAGCAGCTGATGCTGTTGTGAGAAGAAAACTGAACGAGTTACCACTGCCTTGGATAAGCAGCTGATGCTGCTGTGAAAAAGAAAACGGAGTGAGTTACAGATGCCCCTTCACTGCCTCTGGACAAGCAGCTGATGCTGCTATGAGAAGGAAACTGAGTGAGTTACCACTGCCTTGTACAAGCAGCTGATGCTGCTGTGAAAAAGAAAACGGAGTGAGTTACCAATGCCCCTTCACTGCCTCTGGATTAGCAGCTGATGCTGCTATGAAGAGGAAACTGAGTGAGTTACCACTGCCTCTGGACAAGCAGCTGATGCTGCTGTGAGAAGAAAACTGAGTGAGTTACCCCTGCCTCTGGACAAGCAGCTGATGCTCCTGTGAATGAAACGGAGTGAGTTACATCTGCCTCTGGACAGTTAGCTGATGCTGATGTGAGAAAAAAACTGAGTGAGTCACCGCTGACCCTTCACTGCCTCTGGACAAGCAGCTGATGCTGCTGTGAGAAGAAAACTGAAGGAGTTACCACTGACTCTTCACTGCCTCTGGACAAGCAGGTGATGCTGCTGTGAGAAGGACACTGAGTGAGTTACCGCTGACCCGTCACTGCCTCTGGACAAGCAGGTGATGCTGCTGTGAGAAGGACACTGAGTGAGTTACCACTGACCCTTTACTGCCTCTGGACAAGCAGCTGATGCTGCTGTGAGAAGAACACTCAGTGAGTGAGTTACCGCTGACCCTTCACTGCCTTTGGACAAGCAGGTGATGCTGCTGTGAGAAGGACACTGAGTGAGTTACCGTTGACCCGTCACTGCCTCTGGACAAGCAGGTAATGCTGCTGTGAGAAGGACACTGAGTGAGTTACCACTTACCCTTCACTGCCTTTGGACAAGCAGGTGATGCTGCTGTGAGAAGGACACTGAGTGAGTTACCACTGACTCTTCACTGCCTCTGGACAAGCAGGTGATGCTGCTGTGAGAAGGACACTGAGTGAGTTACCGCTGACCCGTCACTGCCTCTGGACAAGCAGGTAATGCTGCTGTGAGAAGGACACTGAGTGAGTTACCGCTGACCCTTCACTGCCTCTGGACAAGCAGCTGATGCTGCTGTGAGAAGAACACTCAGTGAGTGAGTTACCGCTGACCCTTCACTGCCTTTGGACAAGCAGGTGATGCTGCTGTGAGAAGGACACTGAGTGAGTTACCGCTGACCCGTCACTGCCTCTGGACAAGCAGGTAATGCTGCTGTGAGAAGGACACTGAGTGAGTTACCACTTACCCTTCACTGCCTTTGAACAAGCAGGTGATGCTGCTGTGAGAAGGACACTGAGTGAGTTACCGCTGACCCGTCACTGCCTCTGGACAAGCAGGTGATGCTGCTGTGAGAAGGACACTGAGTGAGTTACCGCTGACCCGTCACTGCCTCTGGACAAGCAGCTGAAGCTGCTGTGAGAATGACACTGAGTGAGTTACCGCTGACCCTTCACTGCCTCTGGACAAGCAGCTGATGCTGCTGTGAGAAGGAGACTGAGTGAGTTACCGCTGACCCTTCACTGCCTCTGGACAAGCAGCTGATGCTGCTGTGAGAAGGACACTGAGTGAGTTACCCCTGAACCTTCACTGCCTCTGGACAAGCAGCTGATGCTGCTGTGAGAAGGATACTGAGTGAGTTACCGCTGACCCTTCACTGCCTCTGGACAAGCAGCTGATGCTGCTGTGAGAAGGAGACTGAGTGAGTTACCGCTGACCCGTCACTGCCTCTGGACAGCAGCTGATGCTGCTGTGAGAAGTACACTCAGTGAGTGAGTTACCGCTGACCCTTCACTGCTTCTGGACAAGCAGCTGATGCTGCTGTGAGAAGAACACTCAGTGAGTGAGTTACCGCTGACCCTTCACTGCCTCTGGACAAGCAGCTGATGCAGCTGTGAGAAGGACACTGAGTGAGTTACCGCTGACCCTTCCCTGCCTTGGACAAGCAGGTGATGCTGCTGTGAGAAGGAGACTGAGTGAGTTACCGCTGACCCTTCACTGCCTCTGGACAAGCAGCTGATGCTGCTGTAAGAAGGACACTGAGCGAGTTACTGCTGACCCTTCACTGCCTCTGGACAAGCAGCTGATGCTGCTGTCAGAAGAGCACTGAGTGAGTTACCGCTGACCCGTCACTGCCTCTGGACAAGCAGCTGATGCTGCTGTGAGAAGGACACTGAGTGAGTTACCGCTGACTCTTCACTGCCTCTGGACAAGCAGCTGATGCTGCTGTGAGAAGAACACTCAGTGAGTGAGTTACCGCTGACCCGTCACTGCCTCTGGACAAGCAGGTGATGCTGCTGTGAGAAGGACACTGAGTGAGTTACAGCTGACCCTTCACTGCCTGGGACAAGCAGGTGATACTGCTGTGAGAAGGACAGTGAGTGAGTTACCGCTGACCCGTCACTGCCTCTGGACAAGCAGGTAATGCTGCTGTGAGAAGGACACTGAGTGAGTTACTGCTGACCCGTCACTGCCTCTGGACAAGCAGCTGATGCTGCTGTGAGGAGATCACTGAGTGAAAGGGTTCATTGTTTTCATTATTATCCTGACCTGCCTGTGCTTCTGGGGTGCTGCGGTGCCTGCTGCACCCCTAGTTCCAGTGCCCCTGCTCCCACCTCTGCCCGGAAGGGCAGCACCCATAGCAGCCAAGTCCACCTAGGAGCACAGCACCCAAGCAGCGCAAGAGCCACAGGGGCACCCCCTCCGTAGCACAGCTCATAGCAGCTCATCCCCTACTAGCAGAGCACCCTCAGCAGCACAGCCCATAGCAGCTCATGCCCTACCAGCACAGCACCCAGCAGCACAGCACTCAAGCAGCACGAGAGTCCTGGACCCAGTACCCTGCAGGAGCACCGCCTCCGCAGAACAGCCCATAGCAGTTCACCCCTACCAGCACAGCACCCAAACAGCACGAGAGCCCTGTACCCAGTACCCCACATGAGCACCCCCTCCGCAGCTCAGCCCATAGCAACTCATGCCCTACCAGCACAGCACCCAGCAGCACAGCACCCAAGCAGCACGAGAGTCCTGGACCCAGCACCCCGCAGGAGCACCCCCTCCACAGAACTGCCCATAGCAGTTCACCCCTACCAGCACAGCACCCAGCAGCACAGCACCCAAGCAGCACAAGAGCCATACAAGCCCAGCACCCCACAGGGGCACCCCCTCCGCAGCACAGCCCATAACAGCTCATCCCCTACCAGCAGAGCACCCTCAGCAGCACAGCCCATAGCAGCTCACGCCCTACCAGCACAGCACCCAGCAGCACAGCACCCAAGCAGCACGAGAGTCCTGGACCCAGCACCCTGCAGAAGCACCCCGTCCACAGCACAGCCCTTAGCAGCTCACCCCTACCAGCACAGCACCCAGCAGCACAGCACCCAAGCAGCACGAGAGTCCTGGACCCAGCACCCCGCAGGAGCACCCCCTCCGCAGAACAGCCCATAGCAGTTCACCCCTACCAGCACAGCACCCAGCAGCACAGCACCCAAGCAGCACGAGAGCCCTGTACCCAGTACCCCACATGAGCACCCCCTCCGCAGCTCAACCCATAGCAACTCATGCCCTACGAGCACAGCACCCCTCTGCAGCACAGCACCCAAGCAGCACGAGAGTCATAGGAGCCCAGCACCCCACAGGAGCACCCCCTCCGCAGCACTGCCTATAGCAGCTCACCTCCTACCAGCACAGCACCCTCCGCAGCATAGCACACCGAGCTGCACAGAACCTGCACAGCAGGCTCAGCAGGCCACCGTAGTTAGCAGACCACCAGCACTGCTAGCACAGTACAGCTCCCTGAAGAGCAACACCGCTCCAGGAGCAGCACAACAGCCAAAACAGCACCTCACGTTCCGCAGCACCACACACCCACCACTAGAGGGAGCATCTCGGGCTGCACGGAAGCGCCTGCAGCGCAGCAGTATAGCGCCTCTAACACCACAGACACACCTCCTGCCTCTCCCACTCCTGCTGTCTCTCCCACACCGTCTCTCGGTTTCCTTCTCGAGCCGTCCTTCATTCATTCTTTCCCCACTCTCCGCCTTCCCACGCCTGTTGTCTGGGTCACCAGTCTGACTCCCTCATTCACTCAGTCCTGCCGCTCCTTCTATGTTGCCTTTCGTTCTCCGCCCCTCGCTCTGCCAGCTTACATCTCCCACGTTTGTCTCAATCTGGGCTCAGTCACTTTTTCCTCGATTGCCTCCACAGTCCTCAGGTCCTTCTGTTCAGACCCCACACCTCGACCCCTCGGCTGTCTTTCTCCCCCTGTACCCTCTCTCTTCCCTTGTCTCTCCGTCTCTCTCCGTCTCCCTCTTTCTCTCTCTCTTCTCTCTGTGCCGCCTCACACTCTAATTTCTTTCAACTGGACTGTCTCTCTTTTTATGTTACTTCTTTTTCATTTTTTCATCTTTGAAGTCTGCAACTGTGAGATTGTGAGTGAGTTCAGACCCCTGGACCTCCCTCTTCATTCGCTCATCTCTGAAGGCTGAGGCTGTGAGAGGGTGAGTTCAGATCCCTGTACCTCTCTCTTCACTCACTCATCTCTGAAGGCTCAGGCTGTGAGAGGATGAGTGAGTTCAGACTCCTATACCTCCCTCCTCACTCACTCACTCACTCATCTCTGAAGGCTGTGGCTGTGAGAGAGTGTGTGAGTTCAGATCCCCCTCCTCACTCACTCATCTCTGAAGACTCAGGCTGTGAGAGGATGAGTGAGTTCAGACCCCTATACCTCCCTCCTCACTAACGCACTCATCTCTGAAGGCTGTGGCTGTGAGAGAGTGTGTGAGTTCAGATCCCCCTCCTCACTCACTCATCTCTGAAGACTCAGGCTGTGAGAGGATGAGTGAGTTCAGACCCCTATACCTCCCTCCTCACTCACTCATCTTTGAAGGCTCAGGCTGTGAGAGGGTGAGTGACTTCAGACCCCTATACCTCCCTCCTCACTCACACGCTCATCTCTGAAGGCTGTGGCTGTGAGAGAGTGTGTGAGTTCAGACCCCCTCCTCACTCACTCATCTCTGAAGGCTGTGGCTGTGAGAGAGTGTGTGAGTTCAGCTCCCCCTCCTCACTCACTCATCTCTGAAGACTCAGGCTGTGAGAGGATGAGGGAGCTCAGACCCCTATACATCCCTCCTCACTCACTCATCTTTGAAGGCTCAGGCTGTGAGAGGGTGAGTGACTTCAGACCCCTATACCTCCCTCCTTACTCACACACTCATCTCTGAAGGCTGTGGCTGTGAGAGGGTGAGTTCAGATCCCTGTACCTCTCTCTTCACTCACTCATCTCTGAAGGCTCAGGCTGTGAGAGGATGAGTGAGTTCAGACCCCTATACCTCCCTCATCACTCACTCACTCATCTCTGAAGGCTGTGGCTGTGAGAGAGTGTGTGAGTTGAGATCCCCCTCCTCACTCACTCATCTCTGAAGACTCAGGCTGTGAGAGGATGAGTGAGTTCAGACCCCTATACCTCCCTCCTCACTCACGCACTCATCTCTGAAGGCTGTGGCTGTGAGAGAGTGTGTGAGTTCAGATCCCCCTCCTCACTCACTCATCTCTGAAGACTCAGGCTGTGAGAGGATGAGTGAGTTCAGACCCCTATACCTCCCTCCTCACTCACACACTCATCTCTGAAGGCTGCGGCTGTGAGAGAGTGTGTGAGTTCAGACCCCCCTCCTCACTCACTCATATCTGAATGCTGAGGCTGCGAGAGGGCGAATGAGTTCAGACCCCTGTGCCTCCCTTCCACTCATTCATCTTTGAAGGATGATGTTTAGGTCTGGGCAGTGTTCGTGGAGTTCTTGTAGGTGGAACTCCATGAAGTGCAGAAAAAACTCTGCAGTGCTCTGAGGAGTTCCCAAGCAGCGGAGTGGGGTAAGTCGCGCTGCTCACGCTGGTTTTTAGTGCGCTGTAAAATCAGTGAGAACAGCACCACGCGCAGAACAAGAGGCTGCTTCTTTCAGCCGCTCGAGTAGATGTTCTACTCGAGTGGCAGCTTCCTCAGCGTGAGCTGGGAGGTTGTCTAGTGTATGATTTTCCTCACTCGCGCTCGGCAACTTAACATTGGCGAGTCGCACAAGGGGAAAAACTCTACTTTGCAGAAATGTTTGGAACTCCGTGCTCTACGCAGAGCGCGGAGTGGGCAAAACTCCTTGAACTCTGCCAGCGGAGCGGAGTTCACCGCCTACCCCTACTGATGGTGTAAGAGGGTGAGTGATATCATTCTCACGTGTCTCCAGATTCACTCATTCATCTCAGAAGGCTGAGGCTGTGAGAGGTGAGTGATATCAGACTCATGTGCTTCTCTCTCTCACTCACTCATCTCTGAAGGCTGAGGCTGTGAGAGGGTGATTAATTTCAAACCTCATGCCTCCATCCCACTCACTCATCTCTGAAGGCTGAGTCAGTGGGAGGATTAGGGATTTCATACCTCATGCCTCCCTCCACTCACTCATCTCTGAAGGATGAGTCTGTGAGTGGGTGATTGAATTCATACCTCATACCTCCCTCCCACTCACTCATCTCTGAAGGCAGAGTCTGTAAGAGTGGGAGGGATATTCACACCTCATACCTCCCTCCCACTCAATCATCTTTGAAGGCTGTGGGTGGGTGAGTGAGTCCAGACCCCTGGACACTACATCACCTCAGACTGGCTGAAGGACTATCTTCTGGTGGTTGTAATTGGATATGTGTGTGTAATGCGTGTGTAACCCAGTGTGACCGTCACAAGTGTCTGCTGGACGACACAACGACATGTTTGTGTGTCTATGTAGCAGTGTCCAGGCTCAGAGGAGTGTACAATATATCTCCATCAGGGCCTGTGCAGCACTGTCATCATCACAGCCTGTAACTTGACAAACACCAGTGTCTAGTTGACACATTGTGTGCTGCTGAATGATCAGACCTGTAGCATTTTGTCTCAGTTCATTTCAGAGCTTTTCCGACACATGGCGTTGATATTGACAATTCAATGAAAACAATTTGTTTGAAAACTTTTTATCATTGTAGAGTAGCCTTGATTGTTACTGATTCCAGTACTTTTGAAATGTTTTTGTATATTTTGCTAAACCTTGAAAACTTAACCTTAGCTCGATTCTAACCAACATCCGCAGCCTTAACTTTTCCAGGTCCTCGCTCCTCGCTCCTCACCCTTGCAAACCCTAAACCCAACACAGACTTAAACCCTACTGTGAGAAGTTGGCCTGGTATATCATGTCCACTAATTAAAGTGGGCACCTTGCACCAGTCCAAACAACCCTTATGGTGATTTAAGAGGTCAAAGATAACCTTAGAAAGCTATCCAAGTGGTAGCTGTGGAGAGCAGCCTTCAGGCTTAGGGGCCGATTCCGATCTCGGTCGGTAGGGCACCGAATCGGGTTTGGCTTAACCGGATCCGATTCGGAGCCCTCTTTCCCGACCAATTCGTACGTGCGTCCGGCCGAGCGAGTACGATGCGAGCGCACGCGAAATCACCGACCGACTTGTTCGCGGGTCCGAAGCGCTCCGACCGACTCGCACGGACACGACTCGCACCGCGCGATGGAGACGTACCCCGGCCGGGCAAGTACGATGCGTGCCGCGAGCAGTCCGACCGACTCGCGCCGTCCGGCTCGAAGGAGCAGTCGGAGCCACACTTTGGGGGTCCGTGTCGGACCCCCCTGTACGCGTAGCCGCGCGTGTCGCACACAGGGGGGACCCATGGGTCCCCCCTACCTGTGCATGTATGCCGCGAGTCGCTTCGAGGCGTACCCGCTGTAGGGGGCACCCTTGTTCGCCTCGCACCCATTGGGTCAATGGGAGCCCGCGTACGCGTTGTACGTCCGGCTCCCATTGACTCAATGGGAGTCCGACCGACTTGAGTCCGATTGCATGCGTGCGCATCGTACTCGTTCGGTCGGACTGCCAGAGTCCGATTCGGTCGGAAATCTCTCCGGGTCCGGCTCGGTCGGAGAGATTTCCGGCCTGAATCGGAATCAGCCCCTTAGTCTTGAAGGAATGTTAAGCAGCTTGTTTTACCAGAATGCAACCTTTTTGTATTGGTTAAATGAAAGGACAACCACACAGTAGTTATAAAAGTATGTATTTATTATTATAACACACGCTAAATACCTCACAGTATCTGCTACACACAGATAAACACAAAGCACACAAAACTGTAGCACAGAAACAATCGTAAGTAGCACTAATACACAGTGGGCTCCAGGGGGAGACCAAACCATATACTAAAATAGTGGTATAAGAACCACGACTCGAGTCAAGACAGTGTCTAGAGGTTGTAGAATCGCTGGGACCCCAAGGAACCACCCATGGTGAGAAAGGAGGGACCCCACGGAGGATGGGTGCAGTATGAGAACACGACCTCGTTCTACGTACAATTCAATGGGAGAGTCGCGGTTGCAGTTTTAAAGTTTAAGGACACTTTCCAGTGGAATACGAGGAAGTCCTTTGGATCATAGGAGATTGAAGAGCCACCCCACCCGTGGATACCGTAGTACCAGAGTTAAGCTGGGTGTATGGGCTGAATTGGTGTCGGAAACCGCCGTCTATCTCAATGGAGGACTTCAAGGAAAGGCCACTGCGGGAAAGAAGAAAAGTGTCAGTTGGAATCCAAAGGTGGATTCTTGTCGAAGAGTACCTGAAAGCAGAGGGGACAGAGTCTGGGTCACTCAGGAGTGACCAGGGACTCGGTAGATGAATGCCCACCGATGTCGGGTGCTTCAGGTGTGACGATGGAGACCGTGACTCTACAGCTGCAGGGACCAGGAGACGTCGAGGACAACCAGGAGCCGGATACGAGCTGTCCCACGAAGGATGTTGAGTGCTGAGGGGTCGGTGTTCGGCTGGAGCACCAAAAAGCCTTGGCAGCTGCAACCCTTGAAGAAGGTCAAGGAAGGTTACGGTCTGGCCCAGCAAGAACCAGGGGACTCACTACAGCAAGGAGAGTCAGGGCAGGCCTGGAGCAGCCAGGGGAGCACAGGAAAAGCAGTGTTGACCCTCAAGAGGACCCACAGGCCGGAGGCACAGTAATCGTGAGGGGACCTCAAGCAGATTTACAAAGCAACAGCCCACAGAGCACTCAGTGCAAGGAGGCCAAAGTTCTTTGGTGGAAATGTGCCCAGAGATTGGGGCTATTCGTAGCCCAATGCACTTGTTCGAAAACACCAACAAGCATATGCACTTGCAAAAGTATTTGGTACACAGGGGTTCGGGTTATGCAGTCCCCACGAGGGATACTGGCCTCAGACTTGGTGAGAGGGCAGCTCAACCTCAAGGAACGTAGTAATCCACCTCCTGTGTTGCTGGAACCTTTGCGGTCCGCAGGAGCTCATGATCAGCAGACCAGTCAGTTGCATTACGGTGCCTGTGAATGCAGGGGAGTGACTCCTTCACCCCAAGGGAGATAACTTCAGTTGTCCTTAATGCTCCACAGGTCCTGCACGGAGCCTGTATGGTGCCCGGGCAGAGACAATGCTTTGGACGGAGAGGGAGAAGAAGTCGGGCCCAGTCAAAGTCCAGCGAAGTCCAGAGTGTCCAGACGGTCGGAGGTCAGTGCTTTCTTTTTCAGAATCTTGTCCATGTCGAATCTAGGGTCCTACAGCCAGGTAAGCCCTTTTGTACCCAGGGGAGTGGGTTGGACAGATTCAGGGGTCCCTCCCAGGGGAGGGTCAGGACAGTGGGGAGGATACTCCCATGTCCTTTGTCCAGTTTTGCGCCAGAGCAGGAGCCAACAGCTCCCAGGATTGGTTTGAACTGGACTATGCACAGGGACACCAAATGTGCCCCTCATGCAGACTTTCGGTCGCTGGCAAGCGCACCCACCCAGGCCTAATACACTAAATCCTGTCTGGGAGGTGGTCAAACCTCCCTGTGACAGGATGCCTATTCTTCTGTCTTCCCCTGCTCGAGCTTGGCTCAGCAGCAGGAGGGCAGAAATGTGTCTCTGGTCGGTAGCAACCATTTTTGGATGCCTGTGACCAGAAGGCTGCTACCGAGAATACCAGGGACCTCACAAAGCTTGTTTCTGAGGGGTGGAATCATACCTCCCACACCGGTTAACAGTGTGGGGGTATGATTCCACAATGTTTGACACCAAACACGAGAGGGTTACTTTCAGCCATTCAGCCATTTTAGAGTTGGTCATCACACGGTCGCATAATGCCACTCTATATGTCGTAAATGGCTGTAGCATTAACAACCCGGGAGAATGGACTCCGTAGGCTTCAGGGGTATCCTGCTCATGCAGTGGCACCCTCTCACTTAGAACCAAGCACCCTGCCTTCAGGATTGTCAAGGCCTGCTATAGGGGTGACATAGGTTTTAAGTGTAGTGACCCTTAGATATAGTAAACCTATATCTCAAGTAAGTGATGCATGCACCAACTTATACAGGCTGCAATGGCAGTTCTGTAGATTCATTTTGCATGGCCTCTCATGGGTGGCATAATACATGCTTTAGCCCATGGGAGGCCTCTGGGGTACCTATGCCCTGGGTACATGTGTACCATATACTAGGGACTGACAAGGGTACCCCAGTATCCAATCTGGAGTGTACCTAAGTACAGGATATAACATTTTAGGGACAAAGCAGAGAGACTGGCGTCCTTATTGGCAGGATCCCAGTCAGACTAGTCAAAAACCAGTAAAACACCAGGCAAAAATTGGGGGTAACCATGCAGTCAGATCCTACCTTCCTACACCTACCCTCCTTCTTCATAATCCAACCCTGACCCTAACCCATGCCCTAATAATTATCCTACCCTGACCCTAAACTTGAAGCTTCCCTTTACTCCTACATACTCCTAACCCTGACCAAAACCCAAACCTTATAACACTAACCATATCCCTCACCTTCCTTCACCCTAAGAGAGAGCCACCAGAAGCAAGCCGTGGCATTTACTGCAGGATTATGGATTTACCACACGTGCCACATAATCAGCCAGCTGCTGCTTAATTTGCAGATTCCAAGAAGATGTTTCTCCTAGCCGAGATGGATTAATGCAAAAGTTGCCACACAAGGGGACAAACCGGGGCAGTGCTAACAATAGAACTCAGCAAGCAGTGTCCATGCTGGGTCACCAACGGAACTAGTGAACAGACTCCAGAAGATATGGAATGCAGAGCCGGGGCAGTGCTATCAATAGAACTAACAAGCAGCGTCCATTCGGGGCCACCAACGGAATTAGTGAACAGACTCCAGAAGATATGGAATGCAGAGCCGGGGCAGTGCTAACAATAGAACTAACATACAGCTTTAATGCGGGGCAACCAACGGAACTAGTGAACAGACTCCAGAAGATATGGAATGCAGAGCTGGGGCAGTGCTAACAATAGAACTAGCAAGCAGCGTCCATTTGGGGCCACCAACGGAATTAGTGAACAGACTCCAGAAGATATGGAATGCAGAGCCGGGGCAGTGCTAACAATAGAACTAACAAGCAGCGTCCATTTGGGGCCACCAACGGAATTAGTGAACAGACTCCAGAAGATATGGAATGTAGAGCCGGGGCAGTGCTAACAATAGAACTAGCAAGCAGCATCCATGCGGGGCCACCAAAGGAACCAGTAAACAGACTCCAGAAGATAAGGAATGCCAAGCTAGGAGTACAGTGATAATTCCTATGTGTAATCATATCCCTCCCATCCTGCAGAGAATATACCAACTGCAATTTAATAATACAATTCAGTTTCAGAGAACAACCATGGTGATTAAGTCTCTATGGACTAGGGCCCCTCTTGATGTAAAGAACACTGGAAAGGGTCCCTGAGCTTCGAAAAATCTTAAAGTCTTCTGTTTGTGCCTAGACTTCCAAGAGCTGCCACATACGCGCTGTAAAGTACAGTTCTTGAACCAACTGCCATGAATTCCAACTGAAACCTGACATTTTATGACTTAATAAGAGAGAAAATCATATTGTTTTCACTGTCTGCAGGGTTGGGTCTTGTTACATATGGTTTTTGGCGAAGCTCAAGCCACTAGACGACTGGTATTAAGACTTTGGTAATCAAATTTCTCCCACATGACTTCTTTGTTTTTAGTATTGTCCAGTCTACATTTTTATTCAATTTTGTTATACTAACAATTGAGAACTCTTTTCGAAGAACGCTTAATAGATTTGAAATTAAGTTTAGCAGCAATTTGCTCTAACAAATACTTTTCTGGAATACTGTATGAACCTTAAGCTTACTGAAGTTATTTCTCATAAAGCAAGGTTTCTAGAGATTTTAACAGTACATATTCAGGAAGGTCATCACTATCCTGGTTCAGTATTAGTAACAGGTGTAATTTGACATGGCACAGTGTTTTTCAGGAGCACTATCTGACCGAGTACTCTATTTCTAATAGGGGTGCGTTTCTCATTGTAGAGTACTCCAGTGGCTATCTCAAAGAAGCCTCTCTTGATGGGTAGTGTTTCAGTGTGCACGGTACTTGGAATGATCACCATTTCTTATGGCACAGTTTTCTTGGTGAACAATATTTGATATAGCACAGTATTTCTTTTGTGCCTTTTTTCATGGGACAGATTTTTTTGTGGACATTGTTTCCTTATTGAGATTATTCTCCATAGCACAGCTGTTAGGGTGGGAATATTTGTCACTGCACATTTCTAATGGGCATTATTTTCATGGTACAGTATTCTTGGTTAGCATTATTTCTTGTAGCACAGTATTTCATGTATGTCTTTCTTCATGGCTCGCCTTTCCCTGAGGGCATTATTTTCCTTATGGGGATTGATTCCACAGCACAGTTGTTATGGGCAGAATATTTCCCATTGCACATTTCTAGTGGGCATTATCTGCATGGCACAGCATTCCTGTAGAATGATTACAAAGGCGCCAGAATGGTATTCCGTATTTATCGTACCTAATAAAATCTAGGAGCAGAGGGGTCAGAATTGCTCTTTTCGCAAGTTTTATCCCAAGAGTGCCCTGTTAAATTCCAGCAGGTTTAATCTGTCAAAATGTGTATAGGGATGCAGACTTTATCACATCTGAGAATTACCGGATGTGATAAAGAGGAAAACATCTCTTAGGATTGTTTCTGTGCAGGAAGGTGCCCCTTCATGCACAAAAACAATCCTGCAAGCAACAGAGGCACCCTTGCACCATGGTGCAAGGGTGCCTACGTTGGAGCTAGGCTGCCAAAACGGTGCCAGCGCAGGGGGAAAGCACAGGAATGCACCATACTGCATAAATACAGTGCATTCCTGCCCTTTCACTTGGCATAGGGCAGTCCAGCAAGGTGACATGTTGCGCTGACCTATGCCAAAATCCCATAAATGAGGGCTGCAGTGTGCTCAGGCAATCTACGCTGATTCACTAAAATCTGCAAATGAGGTCTGAATATGCAAACGAGTCGTGCATGAAGAGGGACATGATGCTTTCATCCAAGTTTCTCTGTGGTGTCAGGGGAAATCATAGATAAATATATACTCTGTGTTTGAGCTTTGCACCAAAAGCTTTCTTGTACCCCTGCACCTCTTTGAAAATCTCCTCCATATCCCCCTGACCTCATGCTGACCTTGATACCGGTAAGGTTCCACAGGAACCTAGGTATATCCATATGGCCCTGTCCACCAGGTGCCCCTCAAGCCCTAGGACCTCCTCATGCTCATACTCATAGGATCTCCTGCTGCCTCTATGCTCCTTGTGGCCTTACATCCTTTTTGTGCTCTAAGGGCATTCTTGTGCCATAGACCCTCATGGTGTCCTAGAATCCCCTAATGCCCTTGATCTACTCATGCTTCTGGAGCCCCTCTTTTTCCTTGATCTCCTCACCCATCTACAGACTCCCTGGCACTCCAAAACCTTGAGTCATCTAAACCTCCTTCTGACCATAGGGCCTCGATTTCCTCCAAGATGTCTCCTCACCAATAAAACTGTTTGTGCACTTAGGGCGTCCTTGTTCCTCTGGGACCTCCTTGATTTGCTGTGACATCCTCGGGCTCCCAGGACCTCTTCGTGCCTCCAGGACCTCATCGAGCCTCCAGGACATCCTTGAATCCCTGAGACCTCCTCAAGCCTCCAACACCTCCTTGTTCCTCTGGGACCTCCTTGAGTTCCTGTGACCTCCTCAGGCTCCCACTACACCCTCGTGCCTCCAGGACCTCCTTTTTTTTTTTTTAAGGTTTATTTTGAATTTCCACAGACAAATACAGGCAATCAACCTCAGTTACATCTTATGTTGAGAGACAGAAGTCAGCACAGTCAGTAACCGCATAATACTGGTCATGCAAACTTATAGGTTACACAAAAGGTCTACATCTGTATTTGTTGAGACACGCAATGTGACAGTTATCAAACTTGTGATGTATCTGTAGACTGAGAGTCAGGCAGTGGTGATGCAGGTGTATCTGCCGCACTGGGGGCGTTTCGTTCTCTGAGCCAAGTAATAAAGGGCTCCCATATGTCTTTGGGGCGGGAAGCCATTGGCATAAGATCCCAACAATGCGTTAATTGCTCCTGACAGTATGTGATGTCTTGCAGCCATTCAGTAATACCAGGACATCTAGGGGCTCCCCAGTGTATAGCTATACGTCTCTTAGCTAATAAGAGCATCATAGCAGTGAGTCGGCGGGCAGTTGGTGGGGTTTTCTCCACAAACCCAAGCAGTGCAATCAGTGGGGAATAATCCAGTGTTTGCCCTGTTACTTCCCGTATTATAGCGTGAACCTCCACCCAGAAACCAGATAGCGCAGGGCACTCCCAGGCAACATGTAAAAAAGTTGCAGCATCTTGTCCGCATTTCCAACAGCGAGAGTCAACTCGCAGTCTAATCCTGAACAGGTGTAGAGGTGTGTGATAATAACGGTGGAGGAATTTAAAATGAATAAGACGTAGTTTATAGTTCGGGGAGAGATGTTGAATTTGTGCACAGCAGAATGCCCACTGTTCGTCCGTAGGCAAATCAGCTGGCTCTGGTCTCCACTGTTGAAGAGGTAGTGGAGCAGACCAGGGGCTACCAGCCTGCGTGAGTGTGTAGAGTCTAGATACCAATCTCCGGGGGGATGGCGTTGCCAGTAAGTTTTGTAGGGACTTCAAGGTGGATGGGGCCGTAGGGAACGTGGCGTGTAACGCTTTACAGGTAGACTTCAGCTGGTGGTAGAGGAGTTTATCTAGTAACGGTAGCTGTGCGCCATCCGGGCCCGGCAGGGTCTCTATAAAAGTATCTTGCGGATAAAGATCACGCCTCCAGGACCTCCTTGATCCCCCAGGACCTTATAGTGCCTCTCGGCCCTCCTCGAGCACTTGGGACTTCCTCGTGTTCCCCAGGACTTCCTCAGGCTCCCATGACCTCCCTGTGTGCCTGCAATCTCTTTGGGGTCCCAGGACCTCCTTGAGCCTCCAGGATCTCTCAACCTTCCAGGACTTCCTTAAATCCCTGGAACCTCCTTAAGTCATTGGGACCTCCTCGGGCTCCCGGGACCTCCTCACATCCCTTGAACCTTCTTGTGCCTCCAGGACCTCCTTGTTCCTCTGGGACCTTCTCCAGTCCCGGGGACCTTCTTGAATTCTTACAACCTCCTTGTGCCTCTAAGATCTCTTGATCCCCAGGGGCCTCCTTGTGCCTCTGGGCCCTCCTAGTGTCCCTGCAGCTGCCTCAAGCCCCCAGGACCTCCTTGAGCCTCCAGGACCTCCTTGAGTCCCTGGGCCCCCCTTGGGCTCCACGAACCTCCTCGTGCCTCCAATACCTCCTTGTGCCTGTGGGTCCTCCTCGAGTCCCTGGGACCTTCTTGAATTCTTGAAACCTCCTTGTGCTTCCAAGATCTCTTGATCCCCGGGAGCCTCCTTGTGCTTCTGGTCCCTCCTCGAGTCCCTGGAGCCGCCTCAAGCCTCCAGGACCTCCTCGAGTCCCTGTGACCTCCTTGGGCTCCGTGGACCTCCTCGTGCCTTCAACACCTCCTTGTTCCTCTGGGACCTCCTTAAGTCCCTAGGACCTTCTTGAATTCCTGGGATCTCCTTGAGCCTCCAGGACCTCCTTGAGCCTCCAGGACCTCCTTGGGCTTTCAGGACCTCCTTAAATCCCTGGGACCTCCTGAAGTCCCTGGGACTGCCTCGGGCTCCTAGGACCTCCTCGAATCCCTGGAACCTCCTTATGCCTCCAGGACCTCCTTGAGCCTCCACGACCTTCTCGAGTCCCTGGGACCTTCTTGAATTGCTGGGAGCTCCTGAAGTCCCTGGGACTGCCTCGGGCTCCTAGGACCTCCTCGAATCCCTGGAACCTCCTTATGCCTCCAGGACCTCCTTCTTCCTCTGGGACCTTCTCGAGTCCCTGGGATCTTCTTCAATTCCTGGGACCTACTTGTGCTTCCAGGATCTCTTGATCTCCGGGGACCGTCTTGTGCCTCTGGGACCTCCTCGATTCCCTGGGACCGCCTCAAGCCTCCAGGACCTCCATGAGCCACCAGGACCTCTGGGAGCCCCTGGGACCCCCTCAGGCTCCGCAGCCCTCCTCAAGCCCCTCAGGACCGTCTTGACCCAGCTGGACCTCCTTTAGTCCCTGGGACCTTCTTGAATTCCTGGGACCTACTTGTGTTTCCAGGATCTCTTGATCTCCGGGGACCTCCTTGTGCCTCTGGGCCCTCCTGGAGTCCGTGGAACCCCCTCGGGCTCCGCAGACCTCCTTAAAGCCCTCAGGACCTTCTTGACCCAGCGGGACCTCCTCGAGTCCCTGGAACCGCCTCAATCCTCCAGGACCTCCTTGAGCCTCCAGGACCTCCTCGAGGGCCTGGGACCCCCTCGGGCTCCGCCGTCCTCCTTAAAGCCCCCAGGACCTTCTTGACCCAGTGGGACGTCCTCAAGTCTCAAACACCTCCTTGTTCCTCTGGGACCTCCTTGAGTTCCGGTGACCTCCTCATGCTCCCAGTACCTCCTCGAGCCTCCAGGACCTCCTTGAGTCCCTGCAGCCGCCTCAAGCCTCCAGGACCTCCTTGAGCCTCCAGGACCTCCTCGAGTCGCTGAGACCCCCCTTGGGCTCCGCAGACCTCCTCAAGCCCTCAGGCCCTTCTTGACCCAGCAGGACCTCCTCAAGCCCCCTGCCTCTACCTGCCTATGGTTCCTGGTGACCCTGAGGTCAGTGCAGGTGGCTGCAATTTCACATGACACCAGCCCATCCTCACACCTCTGTGATTGGTTGAGCTGTGCCAATGGTACGACAAAGCTTGTGTCTGCTGATGCCCACCGGTGGCACTACGTGGAATTGGAGATGGTTATAAGCCGTGGTCCAGAGCCCCTCAGGACAGCGGTAGAAGTGGAACACACCTGAGAGGGGTAGGTGCCTTAACACTGATCAGTTAGGTGTATTGTTGTGAGTGCGCGTGTGTGCACAACTGCATGTAGGTGTGCACATCCTTGTGTCTATTGATGTGCTGAACTGTGCACAAGTGCGTGTATCTGTGCTTATACCCAAGTGAATGTGCCTCTATCTCTCTGTCTCATTTAGGGAAGTTCCAAATATAGCAATATATTAGTTACAATTTTTAGTTTTTCAAATTCCTATAATCAATCAATTAACAAGTAGGACTTTTTTTCAAATTATTGAAACACTTTTTAGAACTTTAAATATGAAATGTGTTTGATTTTTAAACCTTACCAAAAATATATATTTTTACATTTTTGGGATTGTTTGCCAAATAATGCTGTTTTGAATGTTGTTAAAAATTGCCTCAAGTAACATTCGTGTAGAAAAGGTTGCTTCAAACATTAGTATGAATTTGAATACATTTAAGAAAGAGTAGGCATTTTTTTAACCTCTTCGGTGCTCAGGACGGCCCCCGGCCATCCGACGTCACGGTGGGCGTGTGCTAAGGACGGCCGGGGGCCGTCCGATTCCCGCCCACTTATTAATTCTCCCGCACAGCGGGAGAATTCACGCAGCGCCGAAGGGGTTAAATCAACTTTACAGAGCTTTTACCTACACATAGTATAGAAACTCTATACATCTCAGTATCTATGTATGAGTATGTAGAGGCTTTGTGTAACTTTCTGGCATATATTTCATACGGCCCTGGGGCGTCGAAGCGCTTTACAAAATTATAAAACATTTAAATAATAAGTATTTATTTTAATCTATGTTTTATTTAATGAAGACTTAACCAAGGAGTATTAAGGCAGTATACAAAACAATAAACAAATGATGCACTTAAAACATAATTGAAATAAAATAGTATTGGTTTCAATGTTATAGTATTTTAAGTAGAGCTGGGGCGCCGTGGTTAAGGATCAGTACACAGTGCCAGAAAATGTAAACACCTTTGTCCTGGATGACACCTGAGCGAGTGGAAGACGCAGCTCCGCATGAAGGGGACCCCAAGACCTAGGGGGTGTGGCAGAAACAGCCTGAGGCTTCTTAAATCCTGGATCAGACTTACTCTGAGAACTCCTGTCTTCTCCGGGCACTTTGAGCCTCCCTTCTGAATATAACAGCAGGCTCAACAGATGGGTAGATGTGAAGCTAGGTCCCTCCTCTAGGGGGCACCACTGTAAAGGTGATGCGCACTATCTAAACCTGGACATAACGCAGCGTTCATGGAAGAGGCAAGTGGGTGCCACCAAGGTTCACGCTCAAATAGACAGGACCCAAATTGTAGCTCGTGATACAACCCTAATCGGTGGTTTCACCCAAAGACCACCTGGAGTGAGATAGATATTTACAAAATGAAAGGGTTTAGTGCCTTCAAAATTCACTTCTATCTCAGGGTTGGTGTAATCCCAAAAGTTGAGTTGGTATCAAAGCGACTTGACATGGTCTGTCGTTGTGGTGTACAGGAAGGAAGCCAAAAGGTTGTTGTAATTTAGTCCTTTTTATTTATAGTTTTCTTAAAATGAAGGTGAGAACAGAAACAGCCGACACGTGTTTCGCCCAGTGGCCTGCTGGCCTAGGCTTCTTCAAGGCAAAAAGTCATGGTAAATTGTTCGGGCTTATTGTCCAAAAGGTCATGACAAATAGTTCAGGCTAATCGTTGAACAAGTCCTAGGATAAATCCTGCATCCCTCGGCGGGATGCCAAACAAAACTGAATGCGGTCTGACCTGGACATAATGCAGCAAGGCCTGCTCTGGGCCAATCACATTCCGGAAAGTTAAGGCACTCTTGAACGAAGCTGCCTGTCAGTAGCACTGCTTTGGTTGAGTGCGTTTGTGTGTGTGAGTTTGTAAGCTCTTGTTCTGTAACCGTTTGTGTCGGGTTCTGATGATCAAAGGCTGAATTGCAGGTGTGTGTCAGTGTCTGTCTCCTTGTCGAATAGCTAAAGAATTCGATTTTCTTGCATTTTAGTGCCTGTGTGTGTTTTCGTGTGTGCTGGTGTGTGTGTGCGCATTATGTCTGTTTGTAGTTGTCCAAGGTTGTGTGGGCGCATGTGTGTCAGTCTTGGAATCTGAGTGTGCCTGTGTCTACGTGTGAATGTATGATGCTGTGTGTGTGTGTGAGACCATTATGTCTGTAGTTCTCCATGGTTGTGTGGGCGCATGTGTGTCAATCTTGGAATCAGAGTGTGCCTATGTTTACATGTGCATGTGCGATAGTGTGTGTGTGTGAGCGCATTATGTCTGTTTGTAGTTGTCCATGGTTGTGTGGGCGCATGTGTGTCATTCTTGGAATCTGAGTGTGCCTATGTTTATGTGTGCATGTGTGATGGTGTGCAAGTGAGCGCATTATGTCTATTTGTAGTTGTCCATTGTTGTGTAGGCGAATGTGTGTCAGTCTCAGAATCTGAGTGTGCCTGTGTCTGTGTGCATGTGTGATGGTGTGCATGTGAGCGCATTATGTCTGTTTGTAGTTGTCCACGGTTGTGTAGGCGCATGTGTGTCAGGCTTGGGATCTGAGTGTGCCTGTGTCTGCATGTGTGATGGTGTGTGTGAGCACAATATGTCTGTTTGTAGTTGTCCAAGGTTGTGTGGGCTCATGTGTTTCAGTCTTGGGATCTGAGTGCGCCTGTGTCTACGTGTGCATGTGTGATGGTGTGCGCGCGTGCGCATTATGTCTGTTTGTAGTTGTCCACGGTTGTGTGGTCGCATGTGTGTCAGTCTTGGAATTTGAGTGTGCCTGTGTCTACATGTGAATGTATGATGTTGTGTGTGTGAGACCATTATGTCTGTTTGTAGTTCTCCACGGTTGTGTGGGGGCATGTGTGTCAATCTTGGAATTGGAGTGTGCCTGTGTCTACGTGTGCATGTGTGATAGTGTGTGTGTGTGAGCGCATTCTGTCTGTTTGCAGTTGTCCATTGTTGTGTAGGCGCATGTGTGTCAGTCTCGGAATCTGAGTGTGCCTGTGTCTATGTGTGCATGTGTGATGGTGTGCGAGTGAGCGCATTATGTCTGTTTGTAGTTGTCCATGGTTGTGTGGGCGCATGTGTGTCAGTCTTGGGACCTGAGTGGGCCTGTGTCTATGTGTGCATGTGTGATGGTGTGCATGTGAGTGCATTATGTCTGTTTGTAGTTGTCCATTGTTGTGTAGGCGCATGTGTGTCAGTCTCGGAATCTGAGTGTGCCTGTGTCTATGTGTGCATGTGTGAAGGTGTGCGAGTGAGCGCATTATGTCTGTTTGTAGTTGTCCACAGTTGTGTAGGTGCATGTGTGTCAGTCTTGGGACCTGAGTGGGCCTGTGTCTATGTGTGCATGTGTGATGGTGTGCATGTGAGTGCATTATGTCTGTTTGTAGTTGTCCATTGTTGTGTAGGCGCATGTGTGTCAGTCTCGGAATCTGAGTGTGCCTGTGTCTATGTCTGCATGTGTGATGGTGTGCGAGTGAGCGCATTATGTCTGTTTGTAGTTGTCCACAGTTGTGTAGGTGCATGTGTGTCAGTCTTGGGACCTGAGTGGGCCTGTGTCTATGTGTGCATGTGTGATGGTGTGCATGTGAGTGCATTATGTCTGTTTGTAGTTGTCCATTGTTGTGTAGGCGCATGTGTGTCAGTCTCGGAATCTGAGTGTGCCTGTGTCTATGTGTGCATGTGTGATGGTGTGCGAGTGAGCGCATTATGTCTGTTTGTAGTTGTCCACAGTTGTGTAGGTGCATGTGTGTCAGTCTTGGGATCTTAGTGTGCCTGTGTCTGCATGTGTGATGGTGTGTGTGAGCACAATATGTCTGTTTGTAGTTGTCCAAGGTTGTGTGGGCTCATGTGTTTCAGTCTTGGGATCTGAGTGCGCCTGTGTCTATGTGTGCATGTGTGATGGTGTGTGTGCGTGCGCATTATGTCTGTTTGTAGTTGTCCACGGTTGTGTGGGCGCATGTGTGTCAGTCTTGGAATTTGAGTGTGCCTGTGTCTACGTGTGAATGTGTGATGGTGTGTGTGTGTGCATTATGTCTGTTTGTAGTTGTCCACGGTTGTGTGGGCGCATGTGTGTCAGTCTTGGATGGAACCTGAATGTGCCTGTGTCTACGTGTGTATGTGTGTATGTGTATGTGTGTGTCATTGTGGCTACATCTTGGTGTGATGTATGCCTGCCCATGTTTTCATATATGATTACTCGCCCCTGTGTCTTTGTGCATGTTGGTTTCTGTATGCTTGTGTAGTAGGGTGTCCCCTCACTACATGAGACTCTCTACAGCACCAATCACATGTTATGTGGGGTGGCCGTGTTGATGGAAGTCAATGGTGTACGTGCATGCTTCAGGAAATAGTTACCATGGACCTGCTTCTGCAATGTTTCCACTGCCTCTGCCCTTGTTGATTTCTGCCGTGTGTCCGTGTGTCTATTTCTGCCGTGTTTCCGTATTTGTTCATTTCTGTTGCATCTCCGTGCATGTTGATTTCTGTTTTTCTGCTGTGTGTTTGTCTGCCGCAGCCCTGCTTCCATTTTCCACATTTGCATATGTCAATCCTGCCCCCGTTCTTGCCAATATTAGCTGTTTTCCTGTATGTTTGTGTGTCTGCCCTGAAAGAGTGCTTGGTAAATGTCTGTTGTACCTCTGCTTTCTGTGTTTATTCCTGCTATGCCTTTGTGACTGGATACACGTGCTGTACGTCCAATTATGGGTATTTACGTTGTACCTGTGGGTGCTTCTTGAGTTCTAATAATGTTCCCCTGTACATGTTTTTAATGTTGTTGCATGTCGAGACTGACTCTGCACATACTTGTTTATCTATACAGAGATTTGTTCTTGTTCATTTAAATTGTTTCTTTTGTGTCTCCAGGGTAGTTTTACTTCTGGTGTGTGTCAGTGGTTGTGTAGATTTTCGTTTAATCTTTGTGTGTTGATTTTCTTACCCTTGTGCATGTATATTAGTGTTTTTTTTGTTCGTTCTTTATGTCTCTGTTAGTTTCTTGACGGCTTGTTTATTTCTGTCTTGGGTGTTTGTTTTAGCTGTGTTTCTGTAGTCCTCTCGTTTTTGCATAGTTCTTTTTTATCCTCTGCACTTCTTGGATCTGCCTGCTTCGCCTCCTTGCCGGCGGTGTGTTTTGTTTCCGTTTGGGCGTCCCTGGTTTCTCGCAGCTGCCCGTGTTGTTCAGTTTCTTTCCTCGTTTGTTCTGGACAGTTCTCAAGAGGATGTGCCCTACAACCGTCCAGAGCACATTTCCTACTCTCCCAGCCACGTGGAGGAAGGGTTTAGGGAGGGCCACGGAAGCGGAAGTGGTAGTAACAGGTGGGGTGGAGGACAGCCTGTTCTGGCTCATCTGGGTGGTGGTGCACCCGTGTGGGAGTGTGGGACGTGGTGCTTACTCGTCACTGTTTCCTAGCCTCGCTTTCTCTGGTGTGTTGCTGGTGTCAGCACCTGTGAAGTGAGGATGAAACCGCCCTCATGAGCCACTTCTCATCGGTAAGGTCTGAATACTGACACCGAGAGGAGGACAAGGGGGCGGTACAAGAGAGGGGAAGCTGGCGGGGTCAAACTGCCCCTCTTGCGTCAACTTACGCCAACCCGAGGGGAAGGTGTCATAGTTCACTGCAGGAGGCCTCGTCCATCAGGCACTAGCATTTACCATCATCCCATCAGGCAGACAGACTAACGGTCACCAGTAGGCGCAAACCATCGGTCTATGAGGCATTGTCAGTTGTCCCCAGAGGCCACCTCCATCACTCCAAGGGGCACCTTCCCTTACCCAAGGGGACATCTTTCATAGCTCCAAGAGGCCACCTCCATCATCCCAAGGGGCGCCTTCCCGTACCCGAAGAGGCATCTTTCATAGCTCCAAGAGGCCACCTCCATCATCCCAAGAGGCACCTTCCCTTACCCAAGGAGCATCTTTCATAGCTCCAAGAGGCCACCTCCATCATCCCAAGAGGCGCCTTCCCTTACCCAAGGAGCATCTTTCATAGCTCCAAGAGGCCACCTCCATCATCCCAAGGGGCGCCTTCCCTTACCCAAGGGGGCATCTTTCATAGCTCCAAGAGGCCTCCTCCTTCATCCCAAGAGGCGCCTTCCCCTACCCAAGAGGGCATCTTTCATAGCTCCAAGAGGCCACCTCCATCATCCCAAGAGGCGCCTTCCCTTACCCAAGGGGGCATCTTTCATAGCTCCAAGAGGCCACCTCCTTCATCCCAAGAGGCACCTTCCCGTACCCGAAGAGGCATCTTTCCATCTTTCATAGCTCCAAGAGGCCACCGCCATCATCCCAAGAGGCGCCTTCCCGTACCCCAAGGAGGCATCATTCATAGCTCCAAGAGGCCGCCTCCATCACCCCAAGGGGCGCCTTCCCTTACCCAAGGAGCATCTTTCATAGCTCCAAGAGGCCACCGGCATCATCCCATCAGGCAGACAGACTAACGGTCACCAGTAGGCTGACCATCGGTCTATCAGGCATCTTCAGTTGTCCCCAGAGGCCACCTCCATCATCCCAAGAGGCGCCTTCCCTTACCCAAGGAGCATCATTCATAGCTCCAAGAGGCCACCTCCATCATCCCAAGAGGCGCCTTCCCTTACCCAAGGGGGCATCTTTCATAGCTCCAAGAGGCCACCTCCATCATCCCATCAGGCAGACAGACTAACGGTCATCAGCAGGCGCAAGTCATCATTTTATGAGGCATCTTCAGTTGGCTCAAGAAGCGCCTTCCGCTACCCAAGGGGGCATCTTTCATAGCTCCAAGAGGCCACCACCATCACCCCAAGGGGCACCTTCCCTTACTCAAGGGGGCATCTTTCATAACTCCAAGAGGCCACCGCCATCATCCCAAGAGGTGCCTTCCATTACCCAAGGAGGCATCATTCATAGCTCCAGGAGCCCAACACCATCATCCCAAGAGGCACCTTCCCCTACCCGAAGAGGCATCTTTCCATCTTTCATAGCTCCAAGGGGCCACCTCCATCATCCCAAGAGGCACCTTCCCTTACCCAAGGGGGCATCTTTCATAGCTCCAAGAGGCCACCTCCATCATCCCATCAGGCAGACAGACTAACGGTCATCAGCAGGCGCAAGTCATCATTTTATGAGGCATCTTCAGTTGGCTCAAGAAGCGCCTTCCGCTACCCAAGGGGGCATCTTTCATAGCTCCAAGAGGCCACCACCATCACCCCAAGGGGCACCTTCCCTTACCCAAGGGGGCATCTTTCATAACTCCAAGAGGCCACCGCCATCATCCCAAGAGGTGCTTTCCATTACCCAAGGAGGCATCATTCATAGCTCCAGGAGCCCACCACCATCATCCCATCAGGCAGACAGACTAACGGTCACCAGTAGGCGCAAACCATCGGTCTATGAGGCATCTTCAGTTGCCTCGAGAAGCGCCTTCCCCTACCCAAGGAGCATCTTTCATAGCTCCAAGAGGCCACCTCCATCATCCCAAG
The DNA here is from genome assembly GCA_963921515.1 of Calotriton arnoldi. Classification (NCBI taxonomy): domain Eukaryota; kingdom Metazoa; phylum Chordata; class Amphibia; order Caudata; family Salamandridae; genus Calotriton; species Calotriton arnoldi. The sequence continues at coordinate 533,258 of CAWUFW010002914.1, read as the reverse complement.
AGGCGCCTTCCCGTACCCCAAGGAGGCATCATTCATAGCTCCAAGAGGCCGCCTCCATCACCCCAAGGGGCGCCTTCTCTTACCCAAGGAGCATCTTTCATAGCTCCAAGAGGCCACCGCCATCATCCCATCAGGCAGACAGACTAACGGTCACCAGTAGGCTGACCATCGGTCTATGAGGCATCTTCAGTTGTCCCCAGAGGCCACCTCCATCATCCCAAGAGGCGCCTTCCCTTACCCAAGGATCATCTTTCATAGCTCCAAGAGGCCACCTCCATCATCCCAAGAGGTGCCTTCCCTTACCCAAGGGGGCATCTTTCATAGCTCCAAGAGGCCACCTCCATCATCCCAAGGGGTGCCTTCCCCTACCCGAAGAGGCATCTTTCCATCTTTCATAGCTCCAAGGGGCCACCTCCTTCATCCCAAGAGGCACCTTCCCTTACCCAAGGCATCTTTCATAGCTCCAAGAGGCCACCTCCATCATCCCAAGGGGTGCCTTCCCTTACCCAAGGAGCATCATTCATAGCTCCAAGAGGCCACCTCCTTCATCATAAGAGGCACCTTCCCCTACCCGAAGAGGCATCTTTCCATCTTTCATAGCTCCAAGAGGCCACCGCCATCATCCCAAGGGGCACGTTCCCTTACCCAAGGAGCATCTTTCATAGCTCCAAGAGGCCACCTCCATCATCCCAAGAGGCGCCTTCCCTTACCCAAGGGGGCATCTTTCATAGCTCCAAGAGGCCACCTCCATCATCCCAAGAGGCGCCTTCCCTTACCCAAGGGGGCATCTTTCATAGCTCCAAGAGGCCACCTCCATCATCCCATCAGGCAGACAGACTAACGGTCATCAGCAGGCGCAAGTCATCATTTTATGAGGCATCTTCAGTTGGCTCAAGAAGTGCCTTCCGCTACCCAAGGGGGCATCTTTCATAGCTCCAAGAGGCCACCACCATCACCCCAAGGGGCACCTTCCCTTACCCAAGGGGGCATCTTTCATAACTCCAAGAGGCCACCGCCATCATCCCAAGAGTTGCCTTCCATTACCCAAGGAGGCATCATTCATAGCTCCAGGAGCCCACCACCATCATCCCAAGAGGCACCTTCCCCTACCCGAAGAGGCATCTTTCCATCTTTCATAGCTCCAAGGGGCCACCTCCATCATCCCAAGAGGCACCTTCCCTTGCCCAAGGGGGCTTCTTTCATAGCTCCAAGAGGCCACCTCCATCATCCCATCAGGCAGACAGACTAACGGTCATCAGCAGGCGCAAGTCATCATTTTATGAGGCATCTTCAGTTGGCTCAAGAAGCGCCTTCCGCTACCCAAGGGGGCATCTTTCATAGCTCCAAGAGGCCACCACCATCACCCCAAGGGGCACCTTCCCTTACCCAAGGGGGCATCTTTCATAACTCCAAGAGGCCACCGCCATCATCCCAAGAGGTGCCTTCCATTACCCAAGGAGGCATCATTCATAGCTCCAGGAGCCCACCACCATCATCCCATCAGGCAGACAGACTAACGGTCACCAGTAGGCGCAAACCATCGGTCTATGAGGCATCTTCAGTTGGCTCGAGAAGCGCCTTCCCCTACCCAAGGAGCATCTTTCATAGCTCCAAGAGGCCACCTCCATCATCCCAAGAGGCGCCTTCCCGTACCCCAAGGAGGCATCATTCATAGCTCCAAGAGGCCGCCTCCATCACCCCAAGGGGCGCCTTCCCTTACCCAAGGAGCATCTTTCATAGCTCCAAGAGGCCACCGCCATCATCCCATCAGGCAGACAGACTAACGGTCACCAGTAGGCTGACCATCGGTCTATGAGGCATCTTCAGTTGTCCCCAGAGGCCACCTCCATCATCCCAAGAGGCGCCTTCCCTTACCCAAGGATCAACATTCATAGCACCAAGAGGCCACCTCCAGAATCCCAAGAGGTGCCTTCCCTTACCCAAGGGGGCATCTTTCATAGCTCCAAGAGGCCACCTCCATCATCCCAAGGGGTGCCTTCCCCTACCCGAAGAGGCATCTTTCCATCTTTCATAGCTCCAATGAGCCACCTCCATCATCCCAAGAGGCACCTTCCCTTACCCAAGGGGGCATCTTTCATAGCTCCAAGAGGCCACCTCCTTCATCCCAAGAGGCACCTTCCCTTACCCAAGGGGGCATCTTTCATAGCTCCAAGAGGCCACCTCCATCATCCCAAGGGGTGCCTTCCCTTACCCAAGGAGCATCATTCATAGCTCCAAGAGGCCACCTCCTTCATCATAAGAGGCACCTTCCCCTACCCGAAGAGGCATCTTTCCATCTTTCATAGCTCCAAGAGGCCACCGCCATCATCCCAAGGGGCACGTTCCTTACCCAAGGAGCATCTTTCATAGCTCCAAGAGGCCACCTCCATCATCCCAAGAGGCGCCTTCCCTTACCCAAGGGGGCATCTTTCATAGCTCCAAGAGGCCACCTCCATCATCCCAAGAGGCGCCTTCCCTTACCCAAGGGGGCATCTTTCATAGCTCCAAGAGGCCACCTCCATCATCCCATCAGGCAGACAGACTAACGGTCATCAGCAGGCGCAAGTCATCATTTTATGAGGCATCTTCAGTTGGCTCAAGAAGCGCCTTCCGCTACCCAAGGGGGCATCTTTCATAGCTCCAAGAGGCCACCACCATCACCCCAAGGGGCACCTTCCCTTACCCAAGGGGGCATCTTTCATAACTCCAAGAGGCCACCGCCATCATCCCAAGAGGTGCCTTCCATTACCCAAGGAGGCATCATTCATAGCTCCAGGAGCCCACCACCATCATCCCATCAGGCAGACAGACTAACGGTCACCAGTAGGCGCAAACCATCGGTCTATGAGGCATCTTCAGTTGGCTCGAGAAGCGCCTTCCCTACCCAAGGAGCATCTTTCATAGCTCCAAGAGGCCACCTCCATCATCCCAAGAGGCGCCTTCCCGTACCCAAGGAGGCATCATTCATAGCTCCAAGAGGCCGCCTCCATCACCCCAAGGGGCGCCTTCCCTTACCCAAGGAGCATCTTTCATAGCTCCAAGAGGCCACCACCATCATCCCATCAGGCAGACAGACTAACGGTCACCAGTAGGCTGACCATCGGTCTATGAGGCATCTTCAGTTGTCCCCAGAGGCCACCTCCATCACCTCAAGGTGCACCTTCCCGTACCCGAAGAGGCATCTTTCCATCTTTCATAGCTCCAAGAGGCCACCTCCATCATCCCATTAGGCAGACAGACTAACGGTCACCAGTAGGTGCAAACCATCGTTCTACGAGGCATCTTCAGTTCGCCCAAGAGGCGCCTTCCCCTACCCAAGGAGGCATCTTTCCTTGCTCCAAGAGGCCACCTCCATCTTCCCAAGAGGCGCCTTCCCGAACCCCAAGAGGCATCTTTCCATCTTTCATAGCTCCAAGAGGCCACCTCCATCATCCCAAGAGGCGCCTTCCCATACCCCAAGAGGCATCTTTCATAGCTCCAAGAGGCCACCTCCATCATCACAAGAGGCACCTTCCCCTACCCAAGGGGGCATCTTTCATAGCTCCAAGAGGCCACCTCCATCATCCCAAGAGGCGCCTTACCTTACCCGAAGAGGCATCTTTCCATCTTTCATAGCTCCAAGAGGCCACCGCGATCATCCCAAGAGGCTCCTTCCTGTACCCGAAGAGGCATCTTTAAATCTTTCATAGCTCCAAGAGGCCACCTCCATCATCCCAAGAGGCGCCTTCCCGTACCCAAAGATGCATCTTTCCATCTTTCATAGCTCCAAGATTCCACCTCCATCATCCCATCAGGCAGACAGACTAACGGCCACCAGTAGGCGCAAACCATCATTTTATGAGGCATCTTCAGTTGGCTCGAGAAGCGCCTTACCCTACCCAAGGAGGCATCTTTCATAGCTCCAAGAGGCCTCCTCCATCATCACAAGAGGCACCTTCCCCTACCCAAGGAGGCATCTTTCATAGTTTCAAGAGGCCACCTCCATCATCACACGAGGCACCTTCCCCTACCCAAGGAGGCATCTTTCATAGCTCTAAGAGGCCACCTCCATCACCCCAAGGGGCGCCTTCCCTTACCCAAGGGGGCATCTTTCATAGCTTCAGGAGGCCACCTCCATCATCCCATCAGGCACACAAACTAATGGTCACCAGTAGGCGCATCCCATTGTTCTATGAGGCATCTTCAATTCGCCCAAGAGGCGCCTTCCCCTACCCAAGGAGGCAACTTTCATAGCTCCAAGAGGCCACCTCCATCATCCCAAGAAGCGCCTTCCCGTACCCGAAGAGGCATCTTTCCATCTTTCATAGCTCCAAGAGGCCACCTCCTTCATCACAAGAGGTGCCTTCCCAAACCCGAAGAGGCATCTTTCCATCCTTCATAGCTCCAAGAGGCCACCTCCATCGTCCCAAGAGGTGCCTTCCCCTACCCAAGGAGGCATCTTTTATAGCTCCAAGAGGCCAGCTCCATCACTCCAAGGGGCACCTTCCCCTACCCAAGGGGGGCATCTTTCATAGCTCCAAGAGTCCACATCCATCATCCCAAGAGGCGCCTTCCCCTACCCAAGGGAGCATCTTTCATAGCTCCAAGAGGCCACCTCCATCATCCCAAGGGGCACCTTCCCTTACCCAAGGGGGTATCTTTCATAGCTCCAAGAGGCCACCTCCATCATCCCAAGAGGCGCCTTCCCTTACCCGAAGAGGCATCTTTCATAGCTCCAAGAGGCCACCGCGATCATCCCAAGAGGCGCCTTCCCATACCCGAAGAGGCATCTTTCCATCTTTCATAGCTCCAAGAGGCCACCGCGATCATCCCAAGAGGCGCCTTCCCGTACCAGAAGAGGCATCTTGTCATCTTTCATAGCTCCAGGAGTCCACCTCCATCATCCCAAGAGGCGCCTTCCCGTACCCGAAGAGGCATCTTTCCATCTTTCATAGCTCCAAAAGTCCACCTCCATCACCCCAAGAGGCACCTTCCCCTACCAATGGGGGCATCTTTCATAGGTCTAAGAGGCCACCTCCATCATCCCAAGAGGCACCTTCCCATACCCGAAGAGGCATCTTTCATAGCTCCAAGAGGCCACCTCCATCATCCCAAGAGGCGCCTTCCCCTACCCAAGGAGGCATCTTTCATAGCTCTAAGAGGCCACCTCCATCATCCCAAGAGGCACCTTCCCTTACCCAAGGAGGCATATTTCATAGCTCTAAGAGGCCACCTCCATCATCACAAGAGGCACCTTCCCTTACCCAAGGGGGCATCTTTCATAGGTCTAAGAGGCCACCTCCATCATCCCATCAGGCAGACAGACTAACGGTCACCAGTAGGCGCATCCCATTGTTCTATGAGGCTTCTTCAGTTCGACCAAGAGGCGCCTTCCTCTACCCAAGGAGGCATCTTTCATAGCTCCAAGAGGCCACCTCCTTCATCCCAAGAGGCACCTTCCCTTACCCAAGGAGGCATATTTCATAGCTCTAAGAGGCCACCTCCATCATCACAAGAGTCACCTTCCCTTACCCAAGGGGTCATCTTTCATAGGTCTAAGAGGCCACCTCCATCATCCCATCAGGCAGACAGACTAACGGTCACCAGTAGGCGCATCCCATTGTTCTATGAGGCTTCTTCAGTTCGACCAAGAGGCGCCTTCCTCTACCCAAGGAGGCATCTTTCATAGCTCCAAGAGGCCACCTCCTTCATCCCAAGAGGCACCTTCCCTTACCCAAGGGGGCATCTTTCATAGCTCCAAGAGGCCACCTCCATCATCCCAAGAGGCACCTTCCTCTACCCAAGGGGGCATCTTTCATAGCTCCAAGAGGCCACCTCCATCATCCCAAGAGGCACCTTCCCTTACCCAAGGGGGCGTCTTTCATAGGTCTAAGAGACCACCTCCATCATCCCAAGAGGCACCTTCCCTTACCCAAGGGGGCATCTTTCATAGCTCCAAGAGGCCACCTCCATCATCCCAAGAGGCACCTTCCCTTACCCAAGGGGGCATCTTTCATAGGTCTAAGAGACCACCTCCATCATCCCAAGAGGCGCCTTCCTCTACCCAAGGGGGCATCTTTCATAGCTCCAAGAGGCCACCTCCATCATCCCAAGAGGCACCTTCCCTTACCCAAGGGGGCATCTTTCATAGCTCCAAGAGGCCACCTCCATCATCCCAAGAGGCGCCTTCCTCTACCCAAGGGGCATCTTTCATAGCTCCAAGAGCTATGAAAGATGCCCCTTCATCATCCTAAGAGGCGCCTTCCTCTACCCAAGGAGGCATCTTTCATAGCTCCAAGAGGCCACCTCCATCATCCCAAGAGGCACCTTCCCTTACCCAAGGGGGCATCTTTCATAGCTCCAAGAGGCCACCTCCATCATCCCAAGAGGCGCCTTCCTCTACCCAAGGGGGCATCTTTCATAGCTCCAAGAGCTATGAAAGATGCCCCTTCATCATCCTAAGAGGTGCCTTCCTCTACCCAAGGAGGCATCTTTCATAGCTCCAAGAGGCCACCTCCATCATCCCAAGAGGCACCTTCCCTTACCCAAGGGGGCTCTTTCATCCCTTTAGTACTTTCACCCTCCCTGTGAGCATCTCTTCATTTCTCAAGGGTCATCTTCCACTTACATTGGGCCAGAGGTCTTCAAACGTTTTGATGCTGAGACCCCCTTGTCGAAGTTTTTTAGGCGTAAGGACCCCCTCCTGAGAAAAATTTCTAGAACCTGGTACTCCTCATCATCGACAACCATTAACGTCCCCAATTCCAATAGCAAATAATTTTTACGGTGGGGAAATAATATTAAACAGTGTTTAGCAAACCAAAGGTCAGTGAGCGTAGCTAAAAACAAAGGGCCTTATTTATGAGGATTGGCGTAGGGCAGCTCTGCAAGTCTTCTTGCGGCGCTGTAGGGCAGCTCTGCAAGTCTTCTTGCGGCGCTGTAGGGCAGCTCTGCAAGTCTTCTTGCGGCGCCGTAGGGCAGCTCTGCAAGTCTTCTTGCGGCGCCGTAGGGCAGCTCTGCAAGTCTTCTTGCGGCGCCGTAGGGCAGCTCTGCATGTCTTCTTGCGGCACCATAGGGCAGCTCTGCAAGTCTTCTTGCGGCGCTGTAGGGCAGCTCTGCAAGTCTTCTTGCGGCGCCGTAGGGCAGCTCTGCAAGTCTTCTTGCGGCGCCGTAGGGCAGCTCTGCAAGTCTTCTTGCGGCGCCGTAGGGCAGCTCTGCAAGTCTTCTTGCAGCGCTGCCCTACACCAATGTGAAAGGGAAGGAATGCACCATATTTATGAAATACAGTGCATTCCTGTCCTTTGCCCTTGCGTTAGTGCACAAATTGCTGCCTTGCACCAACATAGGCAGGATTGTTTTTGTGCAGGAAAGGGCACCTTCCTTCACAAAAACAATCTCAAAAGGTGTTTTCCGCTTTCTATGTGAGCTGCAGAATGCAGCACACATGGAAAGAGGAAAAAACAAGGAGAAATAAAAACAGTTCTCCTCATTGCGCCTCCACTGGGGAGGCGTACAATTTTGGCGCTGCCCCAGGTTTACATGATTTTGTAAATATGGAGCAGCATCAAAATCCATGGGTGTTCCGTGGGAACCCACACGCAACGCCTATGGAACACCTCCTCGACGCAGAGTAAGGCAATGCCCTGACTTGCGCTGCTTTGTCTAGCTCCATATCCATGAGGCCATGCAAAGCCATGCAGGGTGACTTTGCGCCGCCTCATAGGTATGGTTAAGACACTTGCGCCGCCGGAGCATCATAAAAAGTGATGCTCTGGTGGCGCAAGCCTCTCACAAATAAGTTACAAAATATTCTGTACGGTTTTAGGTCTTTCACCATCAAGTACCTACATATAAATTAATGGACAGCGTAAATGAAAAATACATTTAAAAAGTTGTTACTCATTGGGAAATGCACTGCAGTACATTATGAAGTGTCTATTAGTTAATGCACTACAGAGGTCTGTGTGTAACCAGTGAGCCACAAAATTAAATCTTGGTTGGTGCAGTGGAGAATAGTGACTTGTGTATTTTTAGTGCTATGAGGTCACATCCTGTGACAGAAAGCACTGTGAATATTTAAGTCGTTATTTTATACTTGCATTGCATTACACAGTATAAGATAGACTGACGCAAAATGTGTAAATAGCTTTACAATAAAATGATGCTTCCAAAATGTAGATTTTAGTAATACCAGGGCGTATGTAATGCATTTTTTTTTACATAACTGTCCCTTCAACACCTCCTTAGGGGTACTAAGGGCTGTGTAAATACAGTTAGGATTAAAAACAAGCACTTCACAGCCCAGTTGATAACTCTTTGCACTACCACTAAAAAAAACAAATCTTTGTCATCACAAAGGTTGGAGTGATTTAGGGGGTCCTAAGCACCCTTTGCATTTGCAGATTAACAAACAGGGCACATTTGCATTTCTTTCAGGTGACCAGGCACCCTGGCACGAAAGCTTTACACAGCACAGGAGAGTCAAATGAAGCATTTTAATAAGCGAAATTAGCTGTCCCAGGAGGGCTGTCTTTTTCCAAAGCGAAAACAAACGTTTTGGAATCATAGCACAAGTGAGGCTGGGGAATGTGCGACCCCCTTCCCAGGACTCCAGGGCCCCCCTGGGGGTCGCGCCCCACAGATTGAAGACCTCTGCATTGAGCAGTGCCTCAAGAGGTAAAGGCTGGTGCCTCATTTCAAAAGCACCTTCCATAGTCCCTAGAAGAACCTTCTGTGGCCATATTCAGCACTTTCTAGAGCTCTTCTGGGCACCTACCATAATGCACTTCGGCGGCCTAGGTCCATTATGACATTAAACATCTTCTGTTGTCCCCAGGTGGCCCGTCATTGTCTCCGTAGAACCCATTGCACCCCTGATGTCAGCATGACGTCACATTATGTTTTATGACCGATGACATCACATATTACTGTGTTTCTCTACTAATCTACTAATATTACAGGATTGCAGGTCGTTTGCTTATGACACCATTGAACACCATTTACTACTGCTGTTGACATCACAAATGTATAATATGGGTTACATGTCGTCACACTGAGTTATAACGTCATCACTGTGTTCTGCATGTGGTGAAGTTCTATTAATTAGATTTCCATACGAAATATACCATGTAAAATACTGCATAAATGAGAAAGAATATATATGTGGCAAAATATGCACAGAAATTGTGTTTTTTACTCAACTTTTCCACAGGAATTTCATATAAATGGCACGGAGGTCCCGCTGTCAATTCACAACTTAACTATAAAATCCATACTCTGAAAATGTATTTGTAGGGTTTTTGATTTGGTGTTGGATCTCGTCCTATATCAGGTGGTGCTGTTGTGTGTGACGTTAAATAGAACAGAATGCTGATACTAGGCCTGGGCTTGAAATTCCGCTCCGCTTGCGGAGTTTGTGGAATTTTTCCCTCTCCGCACAGCGCGGAATTCTGAATACTCCGCTCCACTCCGCGGACTTTTTTCCACACTCATGCTCGCCCACGTTAAGTTGCCGAACGTGAGCGAGGAAAATCTTACTCCAGACCACCTCCTGGCGAGATTTCTCAACGCAGGCGGTCGCACACGGCCGCTACCCCTACCGCTTGTGTGAGAAACCTTCCGTTCATGTTGAGGAAGCTGCCGCTTGAGTAGAACATCTCCTCGAGCGGCAGAAAGAAGCTGCGCACTCTTGTGCTGCGTGTGGTGCCGTTCATGCTGATTTTACAGTGCGGGCAAACACCTGGCGCTAAAAATCTGCGCGAACGGTGCGACCTAATGCACTCCACCGCTTGCAGAAATCCACATACCGCAGCGGAGTTTTTTGGTCCCTTCGCGATACCTGTATTTTGTTTGGAACTGAACTGAATACTCTGCATTGTTGTCAAAATAAAAGTTGTGATTCTTTTATTCCTCCAACATGATACAGATGTCTGAAGTGTCTCCCGCACTGCATGTCTACAAAAGTTAACCTGTCTCTCATCTCTCTCTCCCGCTGTCTCCATCACTCTTTGTTTTTCCCTGTCGATCTGTCTCTCCCTCCCTCCGTTTGTCGCTCATCCTCACCCCCCATGTGTGCCCTCCCCTCTCCATCACAATCCTTCTGCTGCAGAAATTAGAATGTCGAAGCCGGGGGAGGCCGAGAAGGTGCAGTCAGACGCAGACTCCCCGCTGGACCGCACAGGTGAGTGAGTGCACCGGGGGCGGGCTCTTCGGGTATGAGCTCTCATGGCCTGCTCTCTCTTATTGGGCATTTTGTACGCACACTTGGGTCTCCTGGATGCTGATTCAACAAAATGCTAGTTATAGCGGAAGTGACATCACACTTCCTATGACCCACAGTGGCATCACACATCCCGTGACCCACAATGACGTTACACATCCTGTGACCCACAGTGACATCACACATCTTGTGACCCACAGTGACATCATACATCCTATGACCCACAGTGACCTCACACATTCTATGACCCAAAGTGACATCACACATCCTATGAACTACAGTGACATCGCAAATCCTATAACTCACAGTGACATCACACATCCTATGACTCACAGTGGCATCACACATCCTATGACTCACACTGACATCACACATCCTATGACTCACAGTGACATTACACATTCTATGACCCAAAGTGACATCACACATCCTATGACCCACAGGGACATCACACGTCCTATACCCACAGCAGGCCCAGCTCTAGAATTTTTTCTTTGGGAGGGCCGGAAAGAAGCTTGGGTGGGCCATGAAAGCAAGTGAGTACTGGCCAAAAAAAACCAGAGTATTTAATCGATCTGATATTTTAGGCATTGGCATCTGTCCACGTTTGACATTTTTAGCACAATAATCAGCACCCAAGGAGCTACATACTTCGCTTTCTTTGATGTGGGGAAGGGGAGGGATGCTGTGCTTGTCAAATCTTTAAGATGCAGAACTTTAAGACTGCAGCATGCTCATGGTCATGTGCCACAGCAGGAATGTTTCTGCTGCCATACAGAGCCACTTTACAGCTTTTCATGTTTTTATAAAAACTTTGGCAGCTTTTTACTTTGCAAAGCATCGGAGTTTAAAAATACGATGCAAAAAGCCCAGAATCATAATTCAGTTTTCAGGATATCTATGCTTGTCATTTGTGCATCATAGCAGTGAATAAACTCTGCTGACTTCACACCTCTCCCCAGGCCTAAAAGTATCCTAAGTCAATGGTGTTTATCGCTAAAATAAACGATAAAGGAGAGTCCACTGGGCTGCACGCTCCTGCGAAACATTAAGGTGACAAATGTGTTTTTCAGTCTGAATGGCCTTGGGTGAGCCAGAGTATTCCTTGGGTGGGCCTGGCCCACCTGGCCCACCCTCTAGAACCGGGCCTGACCCACAGTGACATCACACATTCTATGACCCACAGTGACATCGCACATCCTTAGACCCACAGGGACATCACACGTCCTATACCCACAGTGACATCACACATTCTATGACCCACAGTGACATCGCACATCCTATGACCCACAATGAAATCACACATTTCATGACCCACAGTGACATCCCACATCCTATGACCCACAATGATATCACACACTTTATGACCCACACCGACATCACGTCACTGTCCTTTCCGCACATTATGTCCTCTACAGCCGCATCTTCACATCTGTAGAGGGAAGGTTCTGGAGCCAGAGCACAACAGAAGGTAAACATGCCACATCACAGGGTCCTCTTTAATGCCTGTTCCTGGAGCTGCCTTCATGACCTTGAGATCAGGGTAGCAAGGGCAGTGCTTGGTGGACCAAAGGGCGAGCCAGGGCTAGCAGTTTCTACTTCTAATCTGATGGTAAGGCTTGGTAGGGGATTTTAGATTATCAAGAAAAAATAGAAACAAAGTAGTGTGTTGGGTCCCACTTAATAACAGCAGAGAAAGGGATGTTTTATGGGTGAGGGTCTCAATAACAGCAGACAAAGGGATGTTTTATGGGTGATGGTCTCACTTAATAACAGCAGAAAAAGGATGTTTTAGGGGTGATGGTATCACTTAATAGCAGCAGACAAAGGGATGTTTTATGGGTGAGGGTCTCACTTAATAACAGCAGACAAAGGGATGTTTTATGGGAGAGGGTCTCACTTAATAACAGCAGACAACTGGATGTTTTTGGGGAGAGGGTCTCACTTAATAACAGCAGACAAAGGGATGTTTTAGGGGAGAGGGTCTCACTTAATAACAGCAGAAAAAGGATGTTTTAGGGGAGAGGGTCTCACTTAATAACAGCAGACAAATGGATGTTTTAGGGGTGATGGTCTCACTTAATAACAGCAGACAAAGGGATGTTTTAGGGGTGAGGGTCTCACTTAATAGCATGAGACAAAGGTATATTTTAGGGGTGATGGTCTCATTTAATAACAGTAGACAAATGGATGTTTTAGGGGTGAGGGTCTCAATAACAGCAGACAAAGGGATGTTTGAGAGGTGATGGTTTCAATAACAGCAGACAAAGGGATGTTTTAGGGGTGAGGGTCTCAATAACAGCAGATAAAGGGATGTTTTAGGGGTGATGGTTTCAATAACAGCAGACAAAGGGATGTTTTAGGGGTGAGGGTCTCAATAACAGCAGACAAAGGGATGTTTTAGGGGTGAGGGTCTCACGTAACAATAGCAGACAAAGGGATGTTTTAGGGGAGAGGGTCTCACTTAATAACAGCAGACAAAGGGATGTTTTAGGGTGAGGGTCTCAATAACAGCAGACAAAGGGATGTTTGAGAGGTGATGGTTTCAATAACAGCAGACAAAGGGATGTTTTAGGGGTGAGGGTTTCAATAACAGCAGACAAAGGGATGTTTTAGGGGTGAGGGTCTCAATAACAGCAGACAAAGGGATGTTTGAGAGGTGATGGTTTCAATAACAGCAGACAAAGGGATGTTTGAGAGGTGATGGTTTCAATAACAGCAGACAAAGGGATGTTTTAGGGGTGAGGGTCTCAATAACAGCAGACAAAGGGATGTTTTAGGGGTGAGGGTCTCAATAACAGCAGACAAAGGGATGTTTTAGGGGTGAGGGTCTCACGTAACAATAGCAGACAAAGGGATGTTTTAGGGGCGAGGGTCTCACTTAATAACAGCAGACAAAGGGATGTTTTAGGGGTGAGGGTCTCAATAACAGCAGACAAAGGGATGTTTTAGGGGTGAGGGTCTCAATAACAGCAGACAAAGGGATGTTTGAGAGGTGATGGTTTCAATAACAGCAGACAAAGGGATGTTTTAGGGGTGAGGGTCTCAATAACAGCAGACAAAGGGATGTTTGAGGGGTGATGGTTTCAATAACAGCAGAAAAAGGGATGTTTTAGGGGTGAGGGTCTCAATAACAGCAGACAAAGGGATGTTTTAGAGGGGAGGGTTTCAACAACAGCAGACAAAGGGATGTTTGAGAGGTGATGGTTTCAATAACAGCAGACAAAGGGATGTTTTAGAGGTGATGGTTTCAATAACAGCAGACAATGGGATGTTTGAGGGGTGATGGTTTCAATAACAGCAGACAAAGGGATGTTTTAGGGGAGAGGGTCTCACTTAATAACAGCAGACAAAGGGATGTTTGAGAGGTGATGGTTTCAATAACAGCAGACAAAGGGATGTTTTAGGGGTGATGGTTTCAATAACAGCAGACAAAGGGATGTTTTAGGGGAGAGGGTCTCACTTAATAACAGCAGACAAAGGGATGTTTTAGGGGTGAGGGTCTCAATAACAGCAGACAAAGGGATGTTTTAGGGGTGAGGGTCTCAATAACAGCAGACAAAGGGATGTTTGAGAGGTGATGGTTTCAATAACAGCAGACAAAGGGATGTTTTAGGGGTGAGGGTCTCACGTAACAATAGCAGACAAAGGGATGTTTTAGGGGTGATGGTCTCACTTAATAACAGCAGACAAAGGGATGTTTTAGGGGTGAGGGTCTCACGAAACAATAGCAGACAAAGGGATGTTTTAGGGGTGAGGGTCTCAATAACAGCAGACAAAGGGATGGTTGAGAGGTGATGGTTTCAATAACAGCAGACAAAGGGATGTTTTAGGGGTGAGGGTCTCAATAACAGCAGACAAAGGGATGTTTTAGGGGTGAGGGTCTCACGTAACAATAGCAGACAAAGGGATGTTTTAGGGGAGAGGGTCTCACTTAATAACAGCAGACAAAGGGATGTTTTAGGGGTGAGGGTCTCAATAACAGCAGACAAAGGGATGTTTGAGAGGTGAGGGTCTCAATAACAGCAGACAAAGGGATGTTTTAGGGGTAAGGGTCTCAATAACAGCAGACAAAGGGATGTTTGAGAGGTGAGGGTCTCAATAACAGCAGACAAAGGGATGTTTTAGAGGTGATGGTTTCAATAACAGCAGACAAAGGGATGTTTTAGGGGTGAGGGTCTCAATAACAGCAGACAAAGGGATGTTTTAGGTGTGAGGGTCTCAATAACAGCAGACAAAGGGATGTTTTAGAGGTGATGGTTTCAATAACAGCAGACAAAGGGATGTTTTAGTGGTGAGGGTCTCAATAACAGCAGACAAAGGGATGTTTTAGGGGTGAGGGTCTCACGTAACAATAGCAGACAAAGGGATGTTTTAGGGGAGAGGGTCTCACTTAATAACAGCAGACAAAGGGATGTTTTAGGGGTGAGGGTCTCAATAACAGCAGACAAAGGGATGTTTTAGGGGTGAGGGTCTCAATAACAGCAGACAAAGGATGTTTTAGGGGTGAGGCTCTCACGTAACAATAGCAGACAAAGGGATGTTTTAGGGGAGAGGGTCTCACTTAATAACGGCAGACAAAGGGATGTTTTAGGGGTGAGGGTCTCAATAACAGCAGACAAAGGGATGTTTTAGGGGTGAGGGTCTCATGTAACAATAGCACACAAAGGGATGTTTTAGGGGTGATGGTCTCACTTAATACCAGCAGACAACGGGATGTTTCAGGGGTGATGGTCTCACTTAATAACAGCTGACAAAGAGATGTTTTAGGGGTGAGGGTCTCACTTAATACTAGCAGACAAAGGGATGTTTTAGGGGTGATGGTTTCAATAACAGCAGACAAGGGGATGTTTTAGGGGTGAGGGTTTCAACAACAGCAGACAAGGGGATGTTTTAGGGATGAGGGTCTACACGGATGCATGGAAGCTGCAGCTGAGAAACTGCAGCTGAGTTTCATCGTCAAATGATTCTCTTTGCCATCTAACCCTGTGCTCAAGGTAGGCCAGCTGGTTGTGTCAGGATACCCAGGGCAAAAACATCTGTGTCGGGATACCAAGGGAAAACACATCTGTGCCAGGATACCAAGGGAAAACACATCTGTGTCGGGATACCAAGGGAAAACACATCTGTGTCAGGATACCAAGGGAAAACACATCTGTGTCAGGATACCAAGGGAAAACACATCTGTCAGGATACCAAGGAAAAACACATCTATGTCAGGATACCAAGGGAAAACACATCTGTGTCATGATACCAAGGGAAAACACATCTGTGTCAGGATACCAAGGGTACAAACATCTGTGTCAGGATACCAAGGGAAAACACATCTGTGTCGGGATACCAAGGGAAAGCACATCTGTGTCAGGATACCAAGGGAAAACACATCTGTGTCAGGATACCAAGGGAAAACACAGCGGTACACACTTCTGGGTCAGAACACCAAGGGCACAAACATCTGGGTCAGAACACCAAGGACAAAAACATCTGGGTCAGAACACCAAGGGCACAAACATCTGGGTCAGAACACCAAGGACAAATACATCTGGGTCCGAAGACCAAGGACAAAATATTATGGGGTCAAAATATCGAAACCTAAATATTGAGTCCCAAAATATTGCAAGGGTTGGTGTAGATTTGGAATTCCTAACTCCACATCTGGGCACCTCGAAGCTATATTTCGCCAAGGTACATATATGTGAAGTTGTGCAGTAGACCTACACTCACCTGCACAATGCTTTGATCCTTCGTGTGTAGGCCTCACTGCTTTGGCCCCACAATATCTTGTAGTCGATATTCTGGTGAGCCCCAGACCAGACCGAGCACGTGGCTAGATTATCGCATAGGACCAGCTCCACACCGACATGAACATTGAGGTCTCTTTGGCCCAGCTAGGCTCCGCCCCTGGATCCGGACAGCAGAGCTGGGTTTGACCAGCTTCCACATCGACATGAAGATTGAGGTCTCTTTGGCCTAGCTAGGCTCCACCCCTGGATCCGGACAGCAGAGCTGGGTTTGACCAGCTTCCACACCGACATGAACATTGAGCTCTCTTTGGCCCAGCTAGGCTCCGCCCCTGGATCCGGACAGCAGAGCTGGGTTTGACCAGCTTCCACACCGACATGAACATTGAGCTCTCTTTGGCCCAGCTAGGCTCTGCCCCTGGATCCGGACAGCAGAGCTGGGTTTGACCAGCTTCCACACCGACATGAACATTGAGCTCTCTTTGGCCCAGCCAGGCTCCGCCCCTGGATCCGGACAGCAGAGCTGGGTTTGACCAGCTTCCACACCGACGTGAACATTGAGGTCTCTTTAGCCCAGCTAGGCTCCGCCCCCTGGATCCGGACAGCAGATCTGGGATTGACCAGCTTCCACCGAGATGAACATTGAAGTCTCTTTGGCCCAGCTAGGCTCCGCCCCCTGGATCCGGACAGCAGATCTGGGATTGACCAGCTTCCACCGAGATGAACATTGAGGTCTCTTTGGCCCAGCTAGGCTCCGCCCCTTGGATCCGGACAGCAGAGCTGGGTTTGACCAGCTTCCACACCGACATGAACATTGAGCTCTCTTTGGCCCAGCTAGGCTCCGCCCTCTGGATCCGGACAGCAGATCTGGGATTGACCAGCTTCCACCGACATGAACATTGAGGTCTCTTTGGCCTAGCTAGGCTCCACCCCTGGATCCGGACAGCAGAGCTGGGTTTGACCAGCTTCCACACCGACATGAACATTGAGGTCTCTTTGGCCCAGCTAGGCTCCGCCCCTGGATCCGGACAGCAGAGCTGGGTTTGACCAGCTTCCACACCGACATGAACATTGAGGTCTCTTTGGCACCAGCTAGGCTCCGCCCCCTGGATCCGGACAGCAGAGCTGGGTTTGACCAGCTTCCACACCGACATGAACATTGAGGTCTCTTTGGCCCAGCTAGGCTCCGCCCCCTGGATCCGGACAGCAGAGCTGGGTTTGACCAGCTTCCACACCGACATGAACATTGAGGTCTCTTTGGCCCAGCTAGGCTCCGCCCCTGGATCCGGACAGCAGATCTGGGATTGACCAGCTTCCACCGACATGAACATTGAGGTCTCTTTGGCACCAGCTAGGCTCCGCCCCTGGATCCGGACAGCAGAGCTGGGTTTGACCAGCTTCCACCGACATGAACATTGAGGTCTCTTTGGCACCAGCTAGGCTCCGCCCCCTGGATCCGGACAGCAGAGCTGGGTTTGACCAGCTTCCACACCGACATGAACATTGAGGTCTCTTTGGCCCAGCTAGGCTCCGCCCCTGGATCCGGACAGCAGAGCTGGGTTTGACCAGCTTCCACACCGACATGAACATTGAGGTCTCTTTGGCCCAGCTAGGCTCCGCCCCTGGATCCGGACAGCAGAGATGGGTTTGACCAGCTTCCACCGAGATGAACATTGAGGTCTCTTTGGCCCAGCTAGGCTCCGCCCCCTGGATCCGGACAGCAGAGCTGGGTTTGACCAGCTTCCACACCGACATGAACATTGAGGTCTCTTTGGCCCAGCTAGGCTCCGCCCCCTGGATCCGGACAGCAGATCTGGGATTGACCAGCTTCCACACCGACATGAACATTGAGGTCTCTTTGGCCCAGCTAGGCTCCGCCCCTGGATCCGGACAGCAGAGCTGGGTTTGACCAGCTTCCACACCGACATGAACATTGAGGTCTCTTTGGCCCAGCTAGGCTCCGCCCCTGGATCCGGACAGCAGATCTGGGATTGACCAGCTTCCACACCGACATGAACATTGAGGTCTCTTTGGCCCAGCTAGGCTCCGCCCCCTGGATCCGGACAGCAGAGATGGGTTTGACCAGCTTCCACACCGACATGAACATTGAGGTCTCTTTGGCCCAGCTAGGCTCCGCCCCCTGGATCCGGACAGCAGATCTGGGATTGACCAGCTTCCACCGACGTGAACATTGAGGTCTCTTTGGCCCAGCTAGGCTCCGCCCCTGGATCCGGACAGCAGAGCTGGGTTTGACCAGCTTCCACCGACATGAACATTGAGGTCTCTTTGGCACCAGCTAGGCTCCGCCCCCTGGATCCGGACAGCAGAGCTGGGTTTGACCAGCTTCCACCGACATGAACATTGAGGTCTCTTTGGCACCAGCTAGGCTCCGCCCCCTGGATCCGGACAGCAGAGCTGGGTTTGACCAGCTTCCACACCGACATGAACATTGAGGTCTCTTTGGCCCAGCTAGGCTCCGCCCCCTGGATCCGGACAGCAGAGCTGGGTTTGACCAGCTTCCACACCGACATGAACATTGAGGTCTCTTTGGCCCAGCTAGGCTCCGCCCCTGGATCCGGACAGCAGAGATGGGTTTGACCAGCTTCCACCGAGATGAACATTGAGGTCTCTTTGGCCCAGCTAGGCTCCGCCCCTGGATCCGGACAGCAGAGCTGGGTTTGACCAGCTTCCACACCGACATGAACATTGAGGTCTCTTTGGCCCAGCTAGGCTCCGCCCCTGGATCCGGACAGCAGATCTGGGATTGACCAGCTTCCACACCGACATGAACATTGAGGTCTCTTTGGCCCAGCTAGGCTCCGCCCCCTGGATCCGGACAGCAGAGCTGGGTTTGACCAGCTTCCACACCGACATGAACATTGAGGTCTCTTTGGCCCAGCTAGGCTCCGCCCCTGGATCCAGACAGCAGATCTGGGATTGACCAGCTTCCACACCGACATGAACATTGAGGTCTCTTTGGCCCAGCTAGGCTCCGCCCCCTGGATCCGGACAGCAGAGATGGGTTTGACCAGCTTCCACACCGACATGAACATTGAGGTCTCTTTGGCCCAGCTAGGCTCCGCCCCTGGATCCGGACAGCAGAGCTGGGTTTGACCAGCTTCCACACCGACATGAACATTGAGGTCTCTTTGGCCCAGCTAGGCTCCGCCCCCTGGATCCGGACAGCAGATCTGGGATTGACCAGCTTCCACACCGACATGAACATTGAGGTCTCTTTGGCCCAGCTAGGCTCCGCCCCCTGGATCCGGACAGCAGAGATGGGTTTGACCAGCTTCCACACCGACATGAACATTGAGGTCTCTTTGGCCCAGCTAGGCTCCGCCCCTGGATCCGGACAGCAGAGATGGGTTTGACCAGCTTCCACACCGACATGAACATTGAGGTCTCTTTGGCCCAGCTAGGCTCCGCCCCTGGATCCGGACAGCAGATCTGGGATTGACCAGCTTCCACCGACGTGAACATTGAGGTCTCTTTGGCCCAGCTAGGCTCCGCCCCCTGGATCCGGACAGCAGAGCTGGGTTTGACCAGCTTCCACACCGACATGAACATTGAGGTCTCTTTGGCCCAGCTAGGCTCCGCCCCCTGGATCCAGACAGCAGATCTGGGATTGACCAGCTTCCACACCGACATGAACATTGAGGTCTCTTTGGCCCAGCTAGGCTCCGCCCCCTGGATCCGGACAGCAGAGATGGGTTTGACCAGCTTCCACACCGACATGAACATTGAGGTCTCTTTGGCCCAGCTAGGCTCCGCCCCCTGGATCCGGACAGCAGAGCTGGGTTTGACCAGCTTCCACACCGACATGAACATTGAGGTCTCTTTGGCCCAGCTAGGCTCCGCCCCCTGGATCCGGACAGCAGATCTGGGATTGACCAGCTTCCACACCGACATGAACATTGAGGTCTCTTTGGCCCAGCTAGGCTCCGCCCCCTGGATCCGGACAGCAGAGATGGGTTTGACCAGCTTCCACACCGACATGAACATTGAGGTCTCTTTGGCCCAGCTAGGCTCCGCCCCTGGATCCGGACAGCAGAGATGGGTTTGACCAGCTTCCACACCGACATGAACATTGAGGTCTCTTTGGCCCAGCTAGGCTCCGCCCCTGGATCCGGACAGCAGATCTGGGATTGACCAGCTTCCACCGACGTGAACATTGAGGTCTCTTTGGCCCAGCTAGGCTCCGCCCCTGGATCCGGACAGCAGAGATGGGTTTGAGAGTGACAGGGCGATGCCCTTCAGCTGTCTCTTACATTATTCTGTGAGATCAGCGATGCAAGGCCTGTTGAGCAGCATTCAAGCTCCGCGCTGCGTCTTGTTATCAAATAAGGGGGGATTGTTTTATTAACTATCGTTTTGATGTTTGTGCTGCATTGAATATGAATCTGAAAGCCTAGAGCAGATCGACTTTAAAGTTGTATTTAAGTGTCATAATAACAGAATTGGAAGAGTTCATGCTGACCTTGTAAAGAGTGAATACTCGAGGTGGAACTTTTCAACACCTGGTACCTGCGGTATTGTCTGCAACCTGGCTCTCTTGGCTCTCTTGGCTCTCTTGGCTCTCCTGGCTCTCTTGGCTCTCTTGGCTCTCTTGGCTCTCTTGGCTATCTGACTCAACTATATATGTTGTGTATGTTATGTAATGTGCTGTGATTTTATGTTATCCAATGTTCTGGTATTTTATGTAATGTGTTGCTATTTTTTGTGATGTGATGTGATGTTATGTTATCCAATGTTGTGTTATTTTATGTGATGTGATGTTATGTGAGGTTATGTTATGTGCTGTCCTGTTATGCTATGTCATGCCATGTGATGCTATGTTCCGTTCTGTTATGTGATGTTATGGTATGCGATGTGATGCTATGTGAGGTTATGTTATGTGATGTTATGGTATGCGATGTGATGCTATGTGAGGTTATGTTATGTGATGTGACGTAATGCTATGTTATTTCATGTTACGTTATGATATGCTATTGTGGGAACGTTTTCAGGAGTCCAGGGGCAATCAAGGGATAAAGGACTCAAACTCTAACAATCAGAGCCTGTTACTCCTGGTGTCCCGGGGCTTTGCCTCACTATTGATCCTAAAAGAGCGCATTAAGTACAGCCCTGTTGCTCGTGATTATCAGAGTAGCGGGGCACAGCCCTGTTGCTCGTGATTATCAGAGTAGCGGGGTACAGCCCTCTTGCTCATGATTATCAGTGTAGCGGGGTACAGCCCTGTTGCTCGTGATTATCAGAGTAGCGGGGCACAGCCCTGTTGCTCATGATTATCAGAGTAACGGGGCACAGCCCTGTTGCTCATGATTATCAGAGTAGCGGGGCACAGCCCTGTTGCTCATGATTATCAGAGTAGCGGGGCACAGCCCTGTTGCTCGTGATTATCAGACTAGCGGGGCACAGCCCTGTTGGTCGTGATTATCAGAGTAGCTGGGTACAGCCCTCTTGCTCATGATTATCAGTGTAGCGGGGTACAGCCCTGTTGCTCGTGATTATCTGAGTAGTGGGGCACAGCCCTGTTTCTCATGATTATCAGAGTAGCGTGGCACAGCCCTGTTGCTCATGATTATGATAGTAGCGGGGCCGAGCAGTCCAAGGCGTGTTCAGGGAAGTGACATGGGACAGAGACTTGGAACTCACTGAGAGAGCCAGTGTTTTCACTGAGAATAAATGTTTACTTGGCAGACAATACAGTATGGTACATGGTGACAATATTATAGTAAACAACGAGTGACATCACCTTTACAGTAAGAGGGGGCAGTCTATATGGGTTTGCACTACTCCTGTGGAACAGGTATCACTATATTCAGTACCCGTCCGAGCATGTTGTCCTCGCCGGGGGAGGGGTGGGGTACGATGGGTCCTACTCTTTATCTGTGTTCACTCCTCCTAAACGATACTGGTTGAGTGGAGGCTAGCGTAATCCAACCCAAAAACATCTCCCTGCTGTGTCCTGTCTTTCACTTTCCTCAAGTCTCGGCAGCTGGCTGATGGTCAGTGCTCAGTAGTGTGCCACCCACACAGCCCACGAACACAGACAGGAGGCAACAGATGCCAACCGTACTGAGGGAGGAACTGGCACCACCCCAGGCCAAGGACACCACCTCCAGACCTGTCCAGACCTGGGCTTCCCTGACACCCAACTAGACCAGGGATCTCTAACCTCTCCTGTAATGAGCGCTACTTCTGATCAGTGAAAATCGTTGTGATCTACTGAAGGCGTTGTTACCAGACACCCCCTCGCCCAGCTTCATTGACTTCAGACTGAGGGAGCTTCTGATTCTAGCACAGACTGAGGACTCCAGACACATGCTTTGATACCGGTGCAGGGCAGGGGCAGCCTCTCTCATTTCGACGAGTAGCCGAGCTTGTACTGATGAATAACATCCTCTTCTACTTTTTCTTCCAGACACAGAACGGAATGGGCCAGACACAAACCACCAGGTGAGACCATGCTGTCCCATCAACTGATTTCATCAATCATTTGTCTCACACTATCAGTCCCAGGGCAGCCGGTACGGTGAAGTGAGAGATGGAGGCATGTGGTGGAAAGGGGAGTGTGTTAAACAGAGTGTGGTTGGAGAAGAGGGGGCGATGTTGAGAGTGTGGTGGAGGACGAATGAGAAATAGGGAGGGTGTGCAGGAGATGGAGTGAGATTTAGGGAGGGTGTAGGAGGTGGTCTGGGTTATAGAGTGAGTGAAGTTGTGGCAGAGTGAGAGGTGTTCAGACTGGGGAGTGTGGATGAGGTGGACGAGGTGGACTGAGAGATGTCAGTAGTGTGGTGGAAGTGGGCTGAGAGATGTGGGGAGTGTGGCGGAGGTGGACTGAGAAATGTGGGGAGTGTGGTGAAGGTGGACTGAGAGATGGGGGGAGTGTGCGGATGTGGACTGAGAGATGTGAGGAGTGTGGCAGAGGTGGACTGAGAAATGTGGGGAGTGTGGTGATGGTGGACTGCGAGATGTGAGGAGTGTGGCGGAGGTGGACTGAGACATGTGGGGAGTGTGGTGGAAGTGGGCTGAGAGATGTGGGGAGTGTGGTGGAGGTGGGCTGAGAGATGTGGGGAGTGGTGCAGGTGGACTGAGAGATGTGGGGAGTGTGGTGGAGGTGGGCTGAGAGATGTGGGGAGTGCTGTGGAGGTGGACAGAGAGATGTGAGGAGTGTGGTGTGGTGGACTAAGAGATATGGGTAGTGTGGTGGAGGCCGAGTGAGAGATGTGGGGAGTGTGGTGAAGGTGGACTGAGAGATGGGGGGAGTGTGGTGGAGGTGTGCTGAGAGATGTGGGGAGTGGGGCGGAGGTGGACTGAGAAATGTGGGGAGTGTGGTGAAGGTGGACTGAGAGATGTGAGGAGTGTGGCGGAGGTGGACTGAGAGATGTGGGGAGTGTGGTGGAGGGGGACTGAGAAATGTGGTGAGTGTGGTGAAGGTGGACTGAGAGATGTGAGGAGTGAGGCGGAGGTGGACTGAGACATGTGGGGAGTGTGGCAGAGGTGGGCTGAAAGATGTGGGGAGTGTAGTGAAGGTGGACTGAGAGATGCGAGGAGTCTGGCGGAGGTAGACTGAGAGATGTGGGGAGTGTGGCGGAGGTGGACTGAGAAATGTGGGGAGTGTGGTGAAGGTGGACTGAGAGATGCGAGGAGTGTGGCGGAGGTGGACTGAGACATGTGGGGATTGTGGTGGAGGTGGGCTGAGAGATGTAGGGAGTGTGGTGGAGGTGGACTGAGAGATGTGGGGAGTGTGGTGGAGGTGGACTGAGAGATGTGGGGAGTGTGGTGGAGGTGGAGTGAGAGAGGGAGGAAATACGACTGCAGGTGGAATGAGAGATGGACTGTGTATGAGGTGGTAAAGGAGGGAAAGGAGGCAGTAGAGCTGAAGATTGAGAGTGTGTAGAGAAAAGTAGTTTATGATGGAGTGAGTGTGACTGTCTTGGTGATGGAGTGTGGCATGAAAGGGTTGAGGTGGTGGTTGAGTGCAAGATGTAGGGAGTGTGGTGGAGGGAGTGTGGGCAGATCGAGACATGTAGGGGTTGTGGTGGAGGGAGATTAATAAACGGAGAGAGTGTAGTCAGTAGAGCAGGAGGTATTGAGGGTATAGCGAAGATGAGGAGTGTGATGGGTGATTTAGGGAGTGTGGTTGGGGCGGAGCGAGCCATTTAGGAATTGTTGTGGAGTTTGAGTGAGACAACAGGGAGTGCTGTAGATGTCTATAGTGTAGGAGGTAAATTGAGTGGTGGAACAGAGAGAGTCATGGAGTGTGTGTGAGAGAGGATGTGGGCGAGCTATAATGTCATGGAGTGAGTGTATTGAAGATGGAGGGAAAGTGGGAGATGGACTGAGAGATGTAGAAAGTGTGGTGGGAGATGAACAAAGGGAGTGAGAGGTGGGGAGAGAGACGAGTGGAGTGGGAGATGTCAGGGTCATGGAGAAATTAGGGGGCATATTATCAAGGGCTGGCGATAACATTATCGCCGCTTTAGCGTCCGTTTTCGGGCGAAAAGCGGCGATAATATTGTTGCTTTATTAACAAGGACACACTAGCGCGTGTTTCCTTGCCTTAGCGCCCGTTGTCAGCACGCCTCGCATCGCATCGTTAATGAGATGCAAAGGAGGCGTGCCTGACAAAACTCCATGGGAAAATATCGCTAACCCAGCTTCGCGATATCATCAACGAGGGGTAGCGATATTTGAAATCACGTTAACTATGCCTTAACGCTGGAATTTAACGTCTGTTAAATTCCAGACTAAGGCATACCTAACATGGGGGGTGGATTGTGTGGCTAAGACCACAGGCCCTATCATCAAGGATATCGCCGTTTTCCATGGAACATCGCTGGAAAACCAGCGATGTTCCATGGAAAACACCGCTATCGCTGGAATAATTATCGCCATTGCGCTAAGCGTTGTTAATACAGCGCTAGCATGGCGATAATTTCCAGCGATAGCCGGCGATAACAAATCTCACGCTAAGCGCGGCCAGTGATAATTATCGCTGCCACTTGATAATATGCCCCCAAGTGTGTGATGTAATGAGTGTGTTGCAGATGGAGTGAGAGAGTGTGGAAGGTGGAGAGAGGGACGGGAAGTGTAGGGCAATGGAGGGTGAGATGAAAGGAATGTAGCTGCGGGCAGTGGAAGTGTAGGGGGAGGGATGAGAGATCGGAATGGATGGAGGGGGTAAAGCATGGAGGTAGTACACAAGAAATGGATACAGCTTAGAGATGTGGTAAGTAGAGAGGGCTACTCTGTCACAACGGTGATGGATATCCCGTCCGCCGAGATAAAGTCAGAGCAGGGTGCATCCCACAGTCTCACACACGCTATACATTCACACTGTGCAAAGCCCACCTTGTAACCTGGCTACACCTTATTGTCTCCTTTCCAGACCCAGCAGAGTAGGGGCTCTCCCTTCTCCCTATCACCCAATGGCCAAAACCCAAAGGTAAGACACTTCAATGTCAGTAACTTTAACCTCAGGAGCTACAGTCTATTTGGAAGGGGCAGGAAGGCAACCCGAAGGAAGTAGAATGTAAAAGTGACGAGAAATACTAAACACTTGTTGAACAGTTATAGGAAGACATGTCAAACTCCATAGGATGGAAGAGCTGAAGTCTCACCTTTTTAGAACAGATCACAAGAGTATAATCCCTGCATCCATTCAAACTTGCTCACCCCGCCAAATTGTTTGCTTTGCATTCTGGGACTTGTAGTCCAGTGTATTCGATTACAAAATCAACACTACAAGTCTCAGAACGCAAAACAAAGCTCTGGCCTGGATGAACTACTCACGCAGAGAGCTGGGAAACTTGAGAACTCTGGGATATGTGGAAGGAAGTTGCAAGAAAGTTATGAAAGAGGATAGAGATGTAATAACCGGGAGGAGAGGTGGGGGTGTGTGCTTGGAGACCTAGAAGAAAGCGAGAGGGAGGAAGAAGGAGTAGGGTCTCACAAGATAGAGTAATGGGGCTTAAGCCAATATAAAGTGCATGATATAGTGAGGGGGAAGGGTAGATAAGTGAGAGAAAGTGGGGTGAGGGTTTAAGAAAGGAGAATGTGCGAGGAGGACACGTTGAAGAGGAGGAAGAAGGGTGAATGATAGAAAAAGAACAAGAGAAGGTGTTTAAGATAAAGAGGACAGGGAAGTTGTTGGTGCTGAGAATATTAGATGAATGCCTGAGTTGCCACCAGCTGGGGGGTCATATTTCCTGTAGAAGGGTGGTCCACTCTTTTCAGTGGCCTTGGTGGTGGAGAGGGAGCTAGAAGTAGCAGATAAGGGCAAGAAAGATGAGCAGTAGAGGGAGTAAGAGTAGAGAAAGAGAAGAGGGGACAGAGTAAGTATAAGAGAACAGGTTGGGAGAGAAGAGGGTGAGCGAGGGATGAACAATGTGTAAGGGAGGCAGGAGTAAGGGAAAGGGGTTAACATGCAGATGGAGGTGAAACAAGGGCACTCTGTGCACATTCTTCCACATACACCCTCATCTCCCTGGATCCAGGCCCTGATCTGGAGACCTGTGTGTGGCATTCATGCCACTTATATCTCAACTGTACATGTTCTGTTGGCACTACTACTGCTGCCGAGCTGGATCTGCATTTCAGGGGAGGGATGCTTGCTCTGTGGTGATTCTCTGTGAGAGGAAAGCTTGTTCTGCTTCTGCCATGCTGTGCTTGTTCAGTGAAGAGGCACACTGTGTACTACCACAGTATGATAAGTACTCAATGCTTAGTTTGTAAAACAATAAGTGCCAGGGCCCTCATCAGGAGGTTACCGAAATACATGTACTCAAGGTATTAGTCATTTGTAATGTATTTTGAAATAATAAACAACTCTTTTTGAGCTCATCTCTAAATCAGACAAACAGCGCCACCATGTGGAAGACAGACATAAATGCTGGTGTTGACAATTAAGTGCAAGTGCCAAGCACCGGAAACCATCAGCACAAATTAAGCACAGTATATACTTGTTCTGCGAGGGGGGAAGCTTGCACTGCTGCCACCTATGATCTACTTGCTTTTTGAGAGAGGAAGGTTGGCTCTGCTCTGCCTGTGTTCTGTGAAAGAACTAAAGACTAGCTGATGTTGGCCCATCTGCACCTGCTCTGCGAGGAAGAGAAGCTTGCAGGGCACTGTGGCAGGTCCAGTCGTACCTATTCAGTAAGGAAGGGAAGCTTGCAGGGCATGGAGGCAGGTCCAGTGATACCTATTCAGTAAGGAAGGGAAGCTTGCGGGGTACTGGGGCTTGTTCAGCCTATTCAATAAGGAAGGGAAGCTTGCAGGGCACTGCGGCTTGTCCAGTCGTACCTATTCAATAAGGAAGGGAAGCTTGCTAGGCACTGCGGCTTGCCAGTCGTACCTATTCAATAAGGAAGGGAAGCTTGCAGGGCACTGGGGCTTGTCCAGTTGTACCTATTCAATAATGAAGGGAAGCTTGCAGGGCACTGCGGCTTGTCCAGTCGTACCTATTCAATAAGGAAGGAAAGCTTTCAGGGCACTGCGGCTTGTCCAGTCGTACCTATTCAATAAGGAAGGGAAGCTTGCACCATTGCTACCCGTGTTGTACCTGTTCTTTTTGCGTGATAGAACTCTTTGCCCCTCAGCCTGCTGCTGCAACTTGTCCTATACCTTTTGTGACAGGAAAAGTTGCTCTGATGTTGTAAACCTTTTCACGAGGGAAAATCCAAAATGACTGTCTTTGGCAATGCTTGTTTACACTTTATGTGAATGAAGGAATGAACCTTCCCAAAAGTTTACTTGTGGTGTGCATGTGGAATGGACAGGTGTGGCATCAGACTAGAGCCCTTGTAAGACCTTAACACAGCTGCAGTGGGACCCCATGGCACATAGGACTCCTTCAGTCAATATTCTGTCTTTTTAATCAATGCTCCTTTTCGAGTTGAGGTGCAATGTTGGAAAGACAAATACAAGACCCACTATGCATCGTGCTGCCGGCTGAAAAGCAAGTCCTGGCTGGACACGTCATGAAGCCACTTGGCAGCCTTATAAAAACAAAATAACATTAATTTCTGATTTGCTGCACGGTTTGCTTGTAGGAAACTAAGGGTTAAAAAGAGGGGGCGGAGGAGGAGGCCTTTCTACTGCAGATAGGACACCCAACGGGCAGTGGGACAACACTCACACTCCCCTCAAAACAAAAGGGCATGTCGCACCCAGAACAGCGGCGGGCTACAGGGGGCGGACACTTCGGTGACAGGAAATCCGAAAAGTGGGGTTGAACTTCAGTGCTGGGAACTCCAGGGTGTATATTCAGTCTTCCTGCACTACTGTTGAGTTAGTTCCTCATCGTCTGCTCTTTTCTCTCTTGTCTTCTTATAATGTGCTGACTGAGGCCAGAGCGACCTTGGTTCTCTAAATGTGGTCTTCCCAGGACTTTAAATACCAGGGCTGGTATTTATCTGCTTTCACTGGCAGTGCTTCCGTCGGCTCCAGTGCAGTGCTTCCGTCGGCTCCAGTGCAGTGCTTCCTTCAGCTCCAGTGCAGTGCTTCCGTCGGCTCCAGTGCAGTGCTTCCGTCGGCTCCAGTGCAGTGCTTCCGTCGGCTCCAGTGCAGTGCTTCCGTCGGCTCCAGTGCAGTGCTTCCTTCAGCGCAAGTGCAGGGCTTCCTTCGGCTCCAGTGCAGGGCTTCCTTTGGCTCCAGTGCAGTGCTTCCGTCGGCTCCAGTGCAGTGCTTCCGTCGGCTCCAGTGCAGTGCTTCCGTCGGCTCCAGTGCAGTGCTTCCTTCAGCTCCAGTGCAGGGCTTCCTTCGGCTCCAGTGCAGGGCTTCCTTCGGCTCCAGTGCAGTGCTTCCGTCGGCTCCAGTGCAGTGCTTCCGTCGGCTCCAGTGCAGTGCTTCCTTCAGCTCCAGTGCAGTGCTTCCTTCGGCTCCAGTGCAGTGCTTCCTTCGGCTCCAGTGCAGTGCTTCCGTCGGCTCCAGTGCAGTGCTCCCTTCGCCTCCAGTGCAGTGCTTCCTCCGGCTCCAGTGCAGTGCTTCCTTCAGCTCCAGTGCAGTGCTTCCTCCGGCTCCAGTGCAGTGCTTCCTTCGGCTCCAGTGCAGTGCTTCCGTCGGCTCCAGTGCAGTGCTTCCGTCGGCTCCAGTGCAGTGCTTCCTTCAGCTCCAGTGCAGGGCTTCCTTCGGCTCCAGTGCAGGGCTTCCTTCGGCTCCAGTGCAGTGCTTCCGTCGGCTCCAGTGCAGTGCTTCCTTCGCCTCCAGTGCAGTGCTTCCTCCGGCTCCAGTGCAGTGCTTCCTTCAGCTCCAGTGCAGTGCTTCCTCCGGCTCCAGTGCAGTGCTTCCTTCAGCTCCAGTGCAGTGCTTCCTCCGGCTCCAGTGCAGTGCTTCCTTCGGCTCCAGTGCAGCGCTTCCTTCGGCTCCAGTGCAGCGCTTCCTTCGGCTCCAGTGCAGTGCTTCCTTCGCCTCCAGTGCAGTGCTTCCTCCGGCTCCAGTGCAGTGCTTCCTTCGGCTCCAGTGCAGTGCTTCCGTCGGCTCCAGTGCAGTGCTTCCTTCGGCTCCAGTGCAGGGTTTCCTTCAGCTCCAGTGCAGGGCTTCCTTCAGCTCCAGTGCAGGGCTTCCTTCAGCTCCAGTGCAGTGCTTCCTTCAGCTCCAGTGCAGTGCTTCCTTCGGCTCCAGTGCAGTGCTTCCGTCGGCTCCAGTGCAGTGCTTCCTTCGGCTCCAGTGCAGTGCTTCCGTCGGATCCAGTGCTTCCTTCAGCTCCAGTGCAGTGCTTCCTTCATCTCCAGTGCAGTGCTTCCTTCGGCTCCAGTGCAGTGCTTCCTTCGGCTCCAGTGCAGTGCTTCCTTCGGCTCCAGTGCAGTGCTTCATTCGGCTCCAGTGCAGTGCTTCCTCCGGCTCCAGTGCAGTGCTTCCTTCAGCTCCAGTGCAGTGCTTCCTCCAGCTCCAGTGCAGTGCTTCCTTCGGCTCCAGTGCAGTGCTTCCGTCGGCTCCAGTGCAGTGCTTCCTTCGGCTCCAGTGCAGGGCTTCCTTCAGCTCCAGTGCAGGGCTTCCTTCAGCTCCAGTGCAGTGCTTCCTTCAGCTCCAGTGCAGTGCTTCCTTCGGCTCCAGTGAAGTGCTTCCTTCGGCTCCAGTGCAGTGCTTCCTTCGGCTCCAGTGCAGTGCTTCTTTGCTGTTGCTGGTGGTGAAACTCACTTGCGGGTGGCATCCAATTTTTGTCGGCTGCAACTGGAAGATTTTTCTTGTTCTGTCAAGACACTACGTCCCATAACATGAAAACACTTCCCATATAGGCTCAAAATAAAAACACCCTGCCAACCACACACCCTACACAGTCATGCTTGCTATCCGTGTGGGTAAGCGCTTCAGTGCCCCACATACGGGTAGTAAGCACTATAAAAATGCTACAATACAGTACAACACAAGGAGACAGACATTGAGGCCCTGAAGCACAGGCCCACCTAACCTCACAGCTTGGACATTGGACACCACTTCAGATATGATTGACAGGAAGTGAGATGGAGCGAATCCCAGGGTCAGCATGGTGGAAGGTGAGCGGACCCTTTAAAAGAGAATTTTATGTAGCTCCTTTGTAATATAATAAAATATTCTTGGATAATGTCATCTGAATCTCTTAATTGCACGTCAGATATATTACAACTGGTGACGAGGTACGTTTAAGATTACGGGAAGATGGTTGCTGTTCACTGTTGCTGCGACTACTCCTGGTTGCGGCTGTTCTTGTAAATTCTGGATGGCCTGTATGTCCACGGCTGCTGATTTGCCCTGTTTGGACATTGAGCAGCAGCCGTCAAAATGGAGGAGAGCACCTTTGGAACTCTGTAAGAAAACAAAACACTCCTGCGCTCTCCAGGATGTCCTGACAGCGACACACACTTCACAAGAGCGGGCAGAGTGACAAGGGCTTGCGTGACATTACAGCTTGTGCACACAGCTGTGCATTTTCCACAGTGGAGGGGTGATTGCCACACTCTGAACGGTAACATCAGGTGCTGCTAGTTGTTACCAGGGGTCTAGCAGTTGGTTTCCAGGACATGACACAGTTCAGGGAGGTACTAGTCAGGTCTAAACTGGCCCTAAGTCAATGCTCAATGTGGGAGTGAAGGTACTGGTAGCTGAAAGTCAGAATATTGTATTCAGAAACATGACCTGACATAAACATAGTGCCCTACATATTGTTTACAAAAATATCATCCCATTGGGTGTAGATTTTCTATGATTAAATGCAAGGAGGCAAAGGTTTTATAGTTGATATTTAGTACATTTACGTCAGCCGTTATTCTGCCGATGATATTCTGGTACCATACCGTTTCGGATCATAGGGGCACCCACTGGACTCAGTCGATCACATCAAGCTGACTTGGGAACTGGAATTTAGTGTCTGAGTCCAACCACACCTTCTAACAGTTAAATCTCCATAGAGGCTGAAGAGATAGCTAATTCCATTGTGGATTCAGGGGTACTGACAGTCAACAGGACGATAGCCAACTTGGCTTCAAGGTCATCATGTCCTCCACACATGCCTTGCTCTTGGTCTGCCCGTCAGGGGACTGCTCCTCTCTAGACAATGGGTAGTGTAGCTTCCACACTACGTTGCTGCAGCAGGGCACCCTCAGACCTGTGGCACGGCCCTAGCTTTGAATGGGTGTCGCAATCAGGAGAACCTTGTCGACATGTTTCGGCGCTTATGTCCCTTCTGTAGTCCAAATAAAGTGAGACCATTGGCCGGGCATGGCTGGTGTTTATCCTGGTTGAGGGGCAATAAAGGCACATTGTGTAGATTTTTTCTGCTCAGCTCTTTACATTGAACTACTTCGGTCCCACTTGGACCAGGCTGCCCACCCCTCACAATGCTAAACTGAAGTAAAATATCCCCATTGGTCCAGTCTTTCGCACTTCCTCGAGTCTGGAACTATTTCTGCTTTTGATGTAGCAGTAAGGCTTACTTTACATGTGTCTCCTACTCAAGGTGTAAGGAATTTACACCAAAGGCGAGTGTTTTCGATGCCTTGAATTGAACCCAGAGTGTGTCCAGGCCAATGTGCCTGTTACTCTGTGCCTCATTAGAGCACTTCTGTGTTTCGGCCTATGTTGGTCTGTGATGCAGGACTCGTCCTGGACACACACTCCTGGCTCAGTGGTGTGTGCCAGGCACTCGAATGTGCTATGTTGATGCTCACAGAAGGAGGACCCCTCGTGTCATTAGTACTATGTTACTGTACTTATTGTCTCAAGGCTCTTACATCTTAACTCTAATTTATTTTCTCTGAATTTATTTTCTCCACATGCTATATATTCCCCCTCCCCCCTCCGGCCACCCACGCCCCCCGCGGCAATACCTGCGGTCCTTTTCACCTGAGGAAACTCTGCAAGGACATTGTGTACATATGGGTGGGCACATTCATTTTTCTCTGCAAACATTATGAAGCTTTCTTCAAACTTCAGAACCTTCTCAAACTCTGAAACGGTTGTGCAGTTTAAACTGAGAGAAAACAACTTTAAAAAGTGGGATTTGCAGGGCAATATCTCTTTAGAATCCTAATTTTAGGGAGAGAAATCATTGGTGAAAAAAGTGTAGATAAACTCCTCCACAAAAACGAGTTTTACAAGTGAAAACTTGCAACGTTCAGAATACTTTGCAACCTTTATAAGGTGTGAAATGTGTAAACTTTACAAATCTTTGCTCACACACTTTCAGTTATGTCGATCCCTAGAAACCATCCCTAGAGGGTTTCCCACAGTGATTTAGTCATGCCTTTCCACGGTCAGCTCTCGAGCTTCCAACTATATGTCCTTTTTCAGGAGTTTCGAGAAATGTTGTCCAACCAAGTTGTGTAAACAATGGGCCTTTCCAATTTCTTAAGCTGGTCTACCAGACCAAAGGGCATCTGATGGGCTTCTTTTGAGGCTGCACAGTCCTTTTACCAGTCACCCCACTGTCTCTGCTGATCGCCCTTTTGACTATGTCTTGTGTGTAAACCCCTGTGACTGTGTCTTATGTGTTTGCCCCTTTGACTATGTCTTGTGTTCGCCACTGTGACTGTGTCTTATGTGTTCCCCCCTTTAGTCTTATGTGTTCGCCCCTGTGACTGTGTCTTATGTGCTCGCCCCTTTGACTGAGTCTTATGTGTTCTCCCCTTTGACTGAGTCTTATGTGTTCGCTCCTGTCTCTGTGTCTTATGTGTTCGCTCCTGTGACTGTGTCTTATGTGTTCGCCCCTTTAGTCTTATGTGTTCGCCCCTTTGACTGTGTCTTGTGTGTTCGCGCCTGTGACTGTGTCTTACGTGTTCGCTCCTGTGGCTGTGTCTTATGTGTTCGACTATGTCTTGTGTATTCGCCCCTTTGACTGTGTCTTATGTGTTCGCCCCTTTAGTCTTATGTGTTCGCCCCTGTGACTGTGTCTTATGTGCTCGCCCCTTTGACTGAGTCTTATGTGTTCGCCCCTTTGACTGAGTCTTATGTGTTCGCCCCTTTCTCTGTGTCTTATGTGTTCGCCCCTTTGACTGTGTCTTAAGTGTTCGCCCCTTTCTCTGTGTCTTATGTGTTCGCCCCTTTGACTGAGTCTTATGTGTTCTCCCCTTTGTGTGAGTCTTATGTGTTCGCTCCTGTCTCTGTGTCTTATGTGTTCGTCCCTTGTGACTGTGTCTTATGTGTTCATCCCTTTGTCTGTGTCTTATGTGTTCAGCCCTTTGACTGTGTCTTATGTGCTCGACCCAGTGACTATGTGTTATGTGCTCACCCCTGTGACTATGTGTTATGTGTTCGCCCTGTGACTATGCGTTATGTGTTCGCCTCTTTGACTGTGTCTTATGTGCTCGCCCCTGTGACTATGTGTTATGTGTTCGCCCTGTGACTATGTGTTATGTGTTCGCCCTGTGACTATGTGTTATGTGTTCGCCTCTTTGACTGTGTCTTATGTGCTCGCCCCAGTGACTATGTGTTATGTGCTCGCCCCTGTGACTATGTGTTATGTGTTCGCCCTGTGACTATGTGTTATGTGCTCGCCCCGTGACTATGTGTTATGTGTTCGCCCTGTGACTATGCGTTATGTGTTCGCCTCTTTGACTGTGTCTTATGTGCTTGCCCCTGTGACTATGCGTTATGTGTTCGCCTCTTTGACTGTGTCTTATGTGCTTGCCCCTGTGACTATGCGTTATGTGTTCGCCTCTTTGACTGTGTCTTATGTGCTCGCCCCTGTGACTATGTGTTATGTGTTCGCCCTGTGACTATGTGTTATGTGTTCGCCTCTTTGACCTTGCAGGCCCGGTTCCAGGAATTTTGATCTGGATGGGCCAAGGGTTTGTTTGGGTGGGCCAATGTGGGTCCAATTTTTGTCAATTCTGTAATCCCAAGATTTACATCATATCTTCTTCAAAACAGGCATACAGAGCATCTAGAGAGGTATTTTAGAGTGGCAGCTGATCCCCATACTCAACAGCTCAACTCTTATAATTTCCAGCAGGCTAGGCTTTAGCACCAGCACCAGGATTCCAAGCAGATTGTAATAGCAGTTTAAGGTTAAGGAGGTACTAAACTATAGTAAACATATAGACATTACATACACTGTACAACAGACACAAAAAGAAGAAGAATGCGCCGACGCCCTTCAACCTTGAGTGCCGAGATTTAGCACTAGAGGTTATTATTTAAACCTCACGTTTTTATGAAATTATTTACTGTGTTGCTGTGACTGTCAGATTCCTCGTTATTACAACTTTCATTGTACCACCCTTACCACTGAGTCCATATTTGCCCCTCTTCGAGGACCCCAGGACTACTTTCTAATGTATGTATGATATCTATGTAATGGTTTGCGGTCTTCCCTGAGCTATAGGTACTGGGATAGATGTGTAATGTCCATTATCTATCTTTTTTAGAACCCATGACTATATCTACATCAGTCATTCCAGCCCTCAGATATCTGGTGGCTGTTTTTTAATCACCAGTGATTTAGTTCCTGTGCTCTAGGACTCCCTATCATCCCTAGAAGCTTGGCTCTTCTGATCTGGAACCTTTGGACAACTTGCGCTTTACATTGTACAGAGTCCGGGTGTACTATAAAGTATGGATACAGTACACGAGCCACAGATGGCTTCCTTGACCACTGCATAAATTATGGATTTTGCGCCCTGATGAACGAATGTTTAAGTACATGGTACTTCCGAAACGCACGTCGGCGCATTCTTCTTCTTTTTGTGTCTGTTGTACAGTGTATGTAATGTCTATATGTTTACTATAGTATAGTGCATTATTGTATTGTTTTTTTCACTATATGCTTCTTTTCTGTGTATGTTATTTTGGAGACATGTACAGTTATTGTATGGTTTTTCATTATGTGCGTGGGGCTCGTTTTCTATGTATGTACAATGCTTCTGATTGTCTATTATATGTATATTGTCTGAATATGTAATTTTTATAGAAGAAAAAATCTTAACAAAAAGAAGGATATATATATTTTTTGATAATAAATGATTTAAATGATAAGTCTTGTGGGATACATTATTCTGGATATATTACCGTATTTAAGAATATCAAGGGGGGGAAGTGTTTGTGTTGATTATTATTGTTGTTTTCCCTGGTTTCTTCCACTTCGATTTGTTCTTCTCAGGGACCCTCTGATCTGTTTCATTGTAAGGTTAAGGAGGTACCTGTTACCAGACCTGAGCCTTGACATTTCACACTAGGAAGGCCGGCACTGAAAGCTTGATCCGGGCCTGAACCTGAAGCCTGGCTCTGGCTCAGCTCGAGGTCCTGTTGGAAATTCGAGCCCATAATGAGCCGAACTATTATGTACCTTCTGCCTGCCACCCTCAATCTACTCAGGATGTGGCATTACAGTGATAGCTTCCAACTTTGAAACTGAACAAGCTAGGTTTGAGTCATGGCGTTGGCTCAACATCCTGTCATTCTGGGCAAATCTCAAGTGCCTAAAAGAAATGAATGTGACCTTGAATAATGTAACTGGTGTTAATGTGAAGCGCTTCATTATCTCCAGGTAGAGTTCACACTATAAAAAAATCGCAGAAAACCTAGGAGGTCAAAACAAAGCATTAACATAAGAAGGAGAGACAAATAGCCACTTAGCGGCAGATTTGTACAAAGTGAAAACATAAAACCTGGATAAATTGCAGCATCTCCACTTAAATTGTGTGAGCTTGGGCAAATATTTTATTTCACCAAAACTTGATTTTCTTCATATTTACACATAAAAGTACATTCAAATACATGAATCAGAAAACCAACTATACAAAACCTATTGGGGCACATGCATCAAGCATTTTACCGGTCGCAAACGGGCCGATTTGCAGAATCGACCCGTTTGCGACTGGAAAGATGCTTTTTCCAATGCATGTACCTTTTTGCATTTGCAAAAACGGTGATCGCAATATTTTGCGATTACCTAAATTGCGAATGCATTTAGGGAATCGCAATTTACGATTCCCTATTTGAGATGCATGTAGCATTTCCTAAATGCGACTGTGCATTTAGTAATCGCTAATTACCATCAACTTCAAGTTGATGGTAATTTGTGCATGCATTGGAAAATGCAAAAAAAATGCATTTTTTTAGGGCAGCATACCCTTAGGGCATGTGTGTGCTACACATGTGCATACTTACCTTTTTTGGGGGTTGCCTCAGGGGGCCTTAGGCCCCCAGGCACTCTTGGATTTGCATTCGCAAATTGCGATTACCAATTTGGTAATCGCAAATTGCGAATGCATTCCTATTCATTCCTATGGGCCTCTACGCCCATAGGAATGAATGGGAATGCATTCCAATAGCGATTCGCAATTTGCGAATCGCTATTAGGGAATGTTAATGATTCGCAAGAGTAATTGAGAATCCTTCATGCATAGGCATTTGCGATTACCAAATAGCAATTCCTTAAAATTTGCTATTTGGTAATCACAAATGATTACCTTGATGCATGTGCCCCGTAGTGTTTTATTTAATAGACTAATGTTGCTCTATAATAATCACATACAGGGTCCACGTGACAACTGTCTTGCCTGTTGGTTCACTAATAGCGCTGTCACCAGTGTGAGGATGGGGCAGGAATGACTGACTCTAAGCTCATGTTTAAAAACTATCACTTTTAACAAGTGCTTCTTAGTGCAGCGCTATATTGTTACATATTTATGTCAAAGCTTCCTTGTGTAAAAGAAATACAGTCTCATCAAAATTTTAAAAAGTGTATCATATTTTACGTGATGCATGTTGTATGTTTTATATAGCAAACATTTTCAGGTCTGGGATTGTGCATGGGCTGTAAGAGCCGAGCCAGAGCCTGAGCTCGGCTCTCCCTGTTAATTTGTGTGCTCACCCACCTCTAACCCCAAAACCCAATTTCAAAGACAGTGAAAACAAAATTTCGACGTTCTGACGTTGAGATTGATGAAGCACTGAACAGGTGCCTTCTCCGTGGCCTCTCGTGGCCTCTTCTGTCGTGATTGGGTGGGCCGAAGGTCATGTTTGGGTGGGCCTGGCCTACCCGGCCCCCCTGCTAGAACCGGGCCTGTGACTGTGTCTTATGTGCCCGCCCCAGTGACTTTGTCTTAAGTGTTTGAATCCTGGGTCCTTGGATGGTTGCCTTGATATATCATTGACTTCTGCCCAGGGCCGGCTCTAGGGCGGTGCGATCGGTGCCACCACACCGGGCGCTGACTTCAGGGGGTGCTCTGTTGTCAAATATATTGTGGATTTAAAAGCACCTGCAGTGTTCCTTGCCTCCAGCAGTTTTCAGATAACAATAAAAATGTCAAGATAACAACAGTGATTAATGCGCCTGCCTGCCTGCTGCAGAGAGATGAGTTTTGTCTGGTGGAAGTTTTGACTCATCATAAAGTAGACATTGGGCTCATATGCCCTCTGCCCACTTTAGACTGATCACAGGAGTGCGCATGTTGTAAACAGTTCAGTGGGTTACTGCTTTTGTTGGAGATATCCTTTGCTACTTTCAATTTATAAATTAAATCCTAATACAGAACAGTGAGCTATGAACTGTCATCAAAGAGCTGCTTGGAAACTGCAAGATGCAGGTTAGAGCGTTGTGATTTGTTCCCCAGCCTTTCATTAACCTAAAGTCTTAAAAAGGGTTCATTTGGGTAGAAATCAAATCTTAATAGTAAAGAGACCCCCAACCATGGTGCTACGTTTTAAATCTGAGTTTGTGCTCCCCCAGATCAAGCACTCTTCAACTTTGCTGCCTCCCGGTATGGACGACATGTGACTTCTACGCCTTGTAGTCCTCTTTCTGATGTAGCATTTCCTATACACTGATTTACACACATGTGATTCATTGTCTATGTGTCACTTGTGTGTGATGTGAAGTGCTCTGACACCCTATACTGGTATAAGTAGCGCTATAAAACAAAAGAAAAGCATCTGAGAGAGAGTGGTTATGGAGACTTGAGGGTCACTGTTAAAGGGTGGTAGTGAGGGAATACGTGGCAGAGGTGGTCTTTGGGGGGGGCGCCAACAAACATATTCGCCCAGCCACCAGCGCTAAAACCGGCCCTGCTGCTACCTATTGCGGAAGATGAGTCAGGTGTTTCCGCCAAAGGGGAATTCCCCGGCGGGACAGCATTTGGGGTGCCACGGCAAACAGGAAACCAGGCCTGCGAGATTTACCGACGTGTCAGCGGCGCGCTGGCAGGGGAAGCTCTCGACCCCAAGCCACTTCCTCCGGCTGTGCACGGTAAACACATCACAGCGCAGGCTCTCTCCTTGTTGACATGATCCTGTGCACGCGTCCGCCTCCTCCTCTCCCACATTCTCTCTTATCACGCTCATACTTCTTTGCTCTGTCTTTCTGTTTGTCCTTTCTTTATCTTTTAATCTTGTTTTGCTTCTCTGTACCTCATTGTCTTTCATTGTTTTCCTTTTTATGTCTCATTTTCTTTATCTGTTTCTATTTTCAGCATCCCAAAGAGAGAAGTTAGTTCCGTGCGTCCAAGACGCAAATTTAACGACACATTTTACCAAAGCACAATGACGCAAAGAAAGCATTGGTGTGTGCAATAATTGCTTTGCACTGTTTTGCATCACTCTGCGTCAAGGGGGCATTACCTGGGTGTCACAGTACAAGCACCCATTAAGCTCGATCTATCAGGACAGCCAGACTGGGCTTTGTCTCCTTGAAGCAGATGCTAAGAAGGAGACATGTTGTCATTTCTTAAAACAAAATATGCATTGCATGTGTGCTGCACGGCACAGCGTACATCCGGTGTGTGCCATACTTCTATGTTTGTCCAGCCATAGGAATTTGTATGTTTGCTTTAATGAAGCTAGTTGCTCAATGATCCTAGGAATGACTTCGGATCTGGGATCAGACCAGGAAGCTGGTTTCCGGTCTAGGGAGGACCTGGCTTGGCAGTTCGGGCTGAACTGTTCCCATGGGGAGCAGGGTCAAGGCTGATTTGCATATGGCTGGGTCTGAACTGAGGTGGTGCGT
Organism: Calotriton arnoldi; assembly: GCA_963921515.1. Lineage (NCBI taxonomy): Eukaryota > Metazoa > Chordata > Amphibia > Caudata > Salamandridae > Calotriton > Calotriton arnoldi. Next base: position 493,894 of record CAWUFW010002914.1, on the reverse strand, counting down.
TGAGCAAAAAAATAATGGTTTTAACCCAGATCTGTGACTGGGGGTGAGTGTTTGATTTGTTCAGCATTCCGTCCATCATCTGGTCTTTTTGCTTGTGTCGCCCTAAGTGGAAAGGGTATGCCCAGACGTGGGTCCCGGGCTCACTGTGCCAGTGGATTCAAGCTAGCCTGGCTGATGAGGGTGATGCCCTGAAACCGGTCCTAGCTTGCTTGTTTCTGGTCCAGGGAGGACCTAGCCTGGCGGTTCGAGCTGGACTGTCTCTATACTGATTTGCATATGGCTGGGTCCAAACTGGAGTGGTGTGGTGAGCAAAAAAACGATGGATTAAACCCAGATCTGTGACTGGGGGTGAGTGTTTGATTTGTTCAGCATTCCGTCCATCATCTGTTCTTTATGCTGCAGGCCAATCATAGGCAGTATCTTGTCAGAGGTTTCCAACCTCCCTGGAGTGGAAGTGGCAGCCACTATTGTGGAACAGGCCGAAGCCTGAGTTAGATCTAACGTGTGGCCTGAGGCATCAGAGTCCACATGGACAGACCGGGCGTGCGGCCTGAGGCATCAGAGTCCAAGTGGATCGACCAGCGCACTGAAGGGGTCGAAGGAGTACACCCTGATATGGATTTAAGCATAATACCTCTGCGCTTTGGGACTCACAGTAGGCAGGAAAGCGCTACATTGGTGCACATACAATTCAAGTGTGTGCAGTCATGATGGTGTCTTTAAAACCTGGTGCTTTCGGAAAGCCAAAGCATAGTTCAGGGGTAGGAGGGAAGGTAGGGTGTGAAGCGCCAATACTGCCTCGGGCAGCTGATGGCATTGACAGTTAGAAACAGGAAAGAGCAGGAGGAAATATTGTATGTTTTCCTTTCCTGGTTTGTTCACGTTCTGCCCTCTTCCTCTTTCCTCCACATTGTCCTCCAGCCACTCTCTCTTCTTCCGTCTTCTACTCTCCTGGCTGCTCTATGCTGATCTATCCCTCTATTTCTTCCCTGCCTTCTCTCTGGCTGGCACTTGCTCTTTGACACTGCTCCCACTTTTCTCTTTAAGATCTCTCCCTTCTCCTGCACACTTTCTATAACTCCAGCCACCTCCCCTTGCTCTATGGCTCCATCTCATCTCAGCTCATCTCATCTCAGCTCACCTCATCGCATCTCACCTCACCTCATCTCAGCTCAGCTCATCTCATCTCAGCTCATCTCATCTCACCTCACCTCATCTCATCTCAACCTCACCTCATCTCATCCTCACCTCATCTCAACCTCACCTCACCTCACCTCATCTCATCTCAACTCAGCTCATCTCAGCTCATCTCATCTTAGCTCATCTCATCTCATTTCAGCTCATCTCAGTTCATCTGATTTGATTTGATTTGTCAACTTATATAGCGCACAAATGCCCGAAGGCGTCTTGGCGCTGGAGTAAGGCAGACCGTAAAGGTAGTGGGGATGGGCAATGCGTGATAGATTTCTGAAACTCAGTCACCAAAGAGACAAGTTTTCAGTAGTCTTCTGAAGGACATGAGTGAGGTACAGTTTTTTATCGACATTGGCAAGCTATTCCAAGTTTTTGCTGTTCCCAATATAAAACTTCTTCCTCCCCAGCGAACCTGCCTGTACTTGGGTACTTGCAGCAGTTTTAAATGAGAGGATCTGAGATTTCTGGTTGGCACGTACCATTTCAAATGCGATCTTAGATATAGCGGTCCTTTACCCTGAAGTGCCTTATAGGCCAGACATTGTGACTTAAAGATGATTCTCTTCCCCACTGGAAGCCAGTGGAGGGTTCTCAGTCTGTGGGAGATTGCTTCATGTTTAGGGACTCCCAGTATCAATCTGGCGGCAGCGTTCTGCAGACGCTGCAGTTTTTGTAGATACTGGGATTGCAGCCCTACATATAGGGCGTTGCCGTAGTCCAATCTTGAGAGGACCAATGCTGTCACCAACGTCTTTATTGCTTCAGGGGTATGAAAGAACGAATCTTTCTAATCATCTTTAAAATCCCCCAGATAGTGGATGAAAGCTTGTTAATTTGACCGTCAAAAGTCAGTTTGTCGTCAAAAACCACACCTAGATTCTTGACCCTGGAGACTGGCAACGGACAGTCACCCAGGTTATCTGGCCACCACCTAGGTGACCAGAAAGACGGATCCGGGCCCAGTATCAGGACCTCCGTTTTATCTCCATTCAATTTTAGGCAATTCGTCTGCATCCAGGTGTTTACTTGTGACATACAGTTGTTAAAACGATCAGCTGTTTCGTCCACATTATTTGACACTGACACAACCACCTGGGTGTCGTCAGCATAGGAGACCACAGAGAAGCCACATTGCCTAATAATTGATGCTAACGGAGTCACATAAATATTAAAAATCGTGGGGCTCAGGGAGGAGCCCTGAGGAACACCACACGGCAATTCAAATGATTTGGATATAGAACCTCCCAGTTCCACTGAGAAAGTTCTGCCAGTTAGATAGGATGTAAGAAGATTGAGGGCGGATTCCTGAAATCCCAGCTCCATCAATCTGGCGATTAATATTTTGTGGTTGACAGTGTCGAAAGCCGCCGACAGATCCAACAGAATCAAGGCGGCCCTCCCTCCTGAGTCCAATGAACTTCTAAGTTCCTCCGTTGCCATAATCAAAGCGGTCTCGGTTCCGTGGCCCTCTCTGAACCCATACTGAGAGTGGTCCAGGAGATCTCCGGCGGAGATGAAAGAAGTCATCTGTATATTAAGCAGTTTCTCCAATACCTTGGAAGGGAAAGGGATCCGAGAAATTGGCCGATAGCTACCAGGTTCCTCGGGATCTAAATTGACTTTTTTTTAGCAGAGGCAGAACTGAAGCTATCTTCCAAGCATCCGGGAACTTGCCAGACTGTACAATCTCTCCAAATAATAGGTTTAATTGTTCACTGAGTAATTCAGTGAACAGATGAAAAACCTTGGGAGGACAAGGGTCTGACGGGGCTCCTGATTTCATCGCCATCACTACTTGAACGATCTGTTTCCATGTAGGGGATGTAAAGGAGAAACCCGTGCCCAATGTGTGCCTATCTGGCCCTGGCTTGGGTGTCTTAGGGGAGGGGTAGTTGCCACATAAAAAAGTTTTATACACTGACTCAACTTTGTTAATAAAAAACTGTCCCATGGTGTTACAAAATTCCGGGTACTGACTGTTTTAGCATTGACTGGGAGGTTGGCTAGTTTCTTTACAGTAGCGAACAGTTCCCTGCTGGAGTGTTTAGCTTCCAGAATTTTCGACGTAAAGTAGTTGCTTTTTTCCTCCATAATCAATCTCTTATACTCTGCTAATGTCAGTGCATATTCCTTCCTTTTAGCTTGATCATAGTTTACCCTCCACTTACTTTCAGCCCTTCTGCAAATTCGTTTCTGAGCTCTAAGTTTTTCTGAAAACCAAGGTTCTGATGGCCTTTTCCTATTAGATCTAACACTCTTCATAGGGGCTGCAGCGTCAACCGCTGTTTTGATCCAAGTAGTTATTCTGTGGACTGCTTTGTTTGTATCTGCAGTTAGGTCCGGCTTGGTGACCCATAGTAAGTTTCTAAGATCGGAACTATTAATGTTAGTCCAATCTTGATATTTAACTGTAAAAGATGTATTAGATGATGTTAATTATTGAGAATTTGCCTTAATATTAAACAAATTGGCTCTGTGGTCTGACCAAGGTACGGGAATCACCTCCACAATTTTGATCATACTGTTGGAGGTAAAAATTCCGTCCAGAGTGTGGCCGGCAACATGAGTCTCTTGTTTGACTAACTGTCCCAATGAGAACCCTGACAAGGCGTCAGTAAGAGCGGTCACATTGTGGTCTACTGTACTTTCTAGGTGATAATTAAAATCTCCTAAAATTGTGAAGTCTGAATATTTAATGCTGGCTTCCACGAACGGGCTGATTTTGTCCATAAGGGGAATCCGTGCCTTTGGTGGCCGATATATAAGAAGTCCTTTTAAAGTGTAGTTGTTATTAAGCAATACTTGGAAGGATAGCAATTCACACTCTGGGGTGCTACCAGTTGAGGAACCCGACACTGACAGCTCTTCTCTCACAATGATAGCTAGCCCTCCCCCCCGCTTAAGTGTTCTATCAGCTCTAATGATAGTAAAGCCTACTGGGAGAGCTAATGCCAGGTCGGGATCCGAAGCTGCGTCTGCCCAAGTCTCTGTTATAAAAGCCAGATCGAGCTTATAGTTTTTGATCATTTCTGCAATTTCTGTGTTATGATTTATTAGTGATCGTGCATTGATTAACATGGCTTTTATATCTTTACTAATAAGTAAATGGGGTAATTCTTGCTGAGATGTTAGTGACTTAATATTCCTGAAGCTGAAGTGTAGTAAACAATATTCGCACAATTTAGGCTCTTTTAGGGATCTATAGTCCTGCATCCAGAGTTTTTGCGTCCTGTATTCAAGTTCCAGAGCTCTTCTCTTGTGTAAGTCACATAGCTCTGTTCTGTGCCTAAAGATACAGGGGGTCTAGCCCTAGGCCCGAGCCAGGCGCGGACGGGCGCAGACGGGCTTGCCTTTGGCGCGCCTTTGCCGCACCGGCGGCGCGCCCGCTGCGCGCGTCCGCTGCGCCTGCGCTCTGGCATCTGCTAAAATAGTGGTTATTGCGGGAAAGACTAGCCCGCTAACCTGCTGCTCGCCCGGAAGTGTGCCTAACTCCAATGCCCCCGTCCCAGGAACCGCCTTCCGCACAACAGCACTTGCCGCGTCGGACCGAGGCGTGGGTGATGCAATCTGGAGGAGCAACACTCGATTCCCTAAATACCAGTAGCTCAGGTCAGTGCAAAGTGCAATTACTCGAAAAAGTTAAAAAACAATCTATTAAAAACAATTTATCGGCGAAGGAATAGCAGCAATTCGTTTGATAAAAGATTCTTCCTTTTTGTTTTAAAAAAGAAATGCTAACAGATTTTTCACAGCTATTTACACACAACTAGCCGCACCACCGACCTTGGTAGTCGGTGGGCAGGACTTGGTGGTCAAGACTACCCTTCAGCAAGCGGCTGCTGTATTCGGGTATTAATGATGTGAGACTTCTTGTTAGGTCCCATTTCTCAGCTCATCTCATCTCAGCTCATCTCATCTCAGCTCATCTCAGCTCATCTCAGCTCTTTATGTTCCCTTTTCTCTGCCCTCTCCCTCTGTCTTGTCCTCCACACACTCTTTCTCTGACAGTGCTAAATTTGTGCTGGTGGCAGGACTTCCAGACATAAGGGGGTTTTCATAAACCTGATATGAGTCTAAAGAGTGACGTTGTTGGTACAAAAGAGTTCATTTCTATCTTGTTGTTAAAGCCATGGGGTTGGAAGGTGCCCAATTTCAAGATCCAGAAGTGTTCTCCTAGGCAAAAACACACAACTGTCAGCCACAAAAAAGATTAATAGTGCCCAGCTGGTAGCTTTTGCTAATCCACTGCGTCTGGCTTATATAACTCAAAATGCAAGCCAGGCCCACCAGCTTTGTGTAGATTTATAATTTCTGCATTCTATTAGTTCTGTTTTTCTTCATGTCTTCTCATTTCTACATTTTGCTCTTTTCGGTGCTATGTCTCCAACTCTCTTTTTTTCTTTCACAGTCTATTGCTTGCTCTTTTTCATTTGTTTCATTCTCCCTCTTTCATTCTTTCTTTTATCTGACAAGCCTCTCTGTGTGCATCTCTCACTTCCAAAATAAATTGAAGATGACTGCTGTCACGGCTTAAAGGTTACATCATTTTCTCCACATAAAAAGCAATTTTTGATTTCTATTAAAGTCAATCTCAGTTGACGGATCTGCCCAATAGTTGACTGGATTCAAGACTGATGTTCGGGAGTTTCATGCAGATTGGTCCTGGGAGTAAATGTGTGGGAGAAGTGATATGGTTTGCACCAAAAGTTGCACTTACAATTCCAAATCTAATAGAAATGTTTGTTCTCTACTAGAGCAACACCCGCCTGGGGTGGGGGCATTACACCAGACTTGTTAGTAAAATAGTGAATAATTTAGGGGGTTTGTTGTTGGTAGTTGGAGTATCAATCTGATTAGTGGGATTTGAGAAAATAAAAAAGACAAAATGTATAGAGTCTTGCTGGTTGGATTCCAAACTTAAATTTGAATCTTCGGCTGGTAGCCTGATTGGCTGATAAGATTTTGATGACTGTAACTCCACTGGCTATTTCCAAAAATCCCCAAATTAGTACAAGGAACATGCTGCATAAAAAGATTGCAGCGCCCATCAGAAAATGTCCTTGTCACAAAAAAACTTGTGACTCTGGGTCATGAACTAATGACTGTGTCCATGGTGTGGAAACCAAAGCCCTAAGGTGCCAAGTACATCTGTGGACTCAACTCTTTCTTGCCTACCCTGTGCTTCTCCCATCATGAGTTCAACAGTCTTCCAGTCTCAGGACCTTCCATCTTCTTCTGTGGTCCAGCAGCAGAGCCGAGGTACTGCCCAGTCCATCCAAAGTGTATCCCCAGCTTCCTAGAGACTGGTGGTTGGTGCCCACTGAGATTCTTGTGACGGGCAAAGACATTCCTACTTGTACCCCTGGGAGAGAGGTTTACTGATCCTCTCCTTTACTTGCCCCTGTATGTATGTAGTATGTTGAACCTATGGCCTTACTTGTAAGAGTACGTGTCGTCTGTGTGTGGCATCACTGAAGACATGGTAAGTGCAGCTGAAGATGGTAGTTCACAGCTTAGGGCAAGATCTTTGTGCTTTCCTGCCTGCCATGGGGCATCCACATTGGCTTTCCCTCGGAAACGTCAAAGGAGGTTCCCTCCTGATTGGTTCCTGGCTCAGACATACATTCATCCAAGAGTCATGCCCAAACACACCGGCTGACCTAAACCAGTTTGACCTCCTGTGTAGATCTGCCTACAGATTTACATGTAAATATCCGACTCCTCTATAACCAGAAACTAGGACGAACCTGCAACTTAACTCAATTACAACAGTGGCATTTGTTTCCGGCATGTGTTATTACAGGATGAAAGATCCTTACCCACCATTGGTGGCATGCTGCATTGTCGGGTCCCCTCCTCACTCAAGTAAATGCAATGCCTGAATGGGCTCCCACATAAGAGTTCCTATGGGAGATTTATTTTTGTGGGCTGGGATCCCAAAATATTACTATATAAAATAATCTAGTGGTATACCACTGTTCTTCCTGCATGAGGTAAGTGTCCCTATTATTAGTGATTGCTTCACTGACACAGTGCGTAGAGTGCCTTTTAGCTCTTTTTCCCTACACCAATACACACAACACATTATTATTTGGATAGATATAGAAATGGAGGTCCTTGGTCCTGAGGAAGGCCACTGGCCCAGTATGGCCTTAGTGAATGGCCAAAACATGTAGACCTGTCTTAAGATGTAGGAATAACTTTTCCTAACATCCTATTCTTATTAATCTTATCAGTGACATCCTACTAAAATGTTAGTGGTGTATCACTACATCATTTTCTATAGTAATATTTCAGGATACCGTCCCACAAAATACATTTCCCTTATAACAGCGCCTACTATGTCAATCTGCTAACTTGCATCTGTGAATTCAATAGTACGCTTTCATCTTTGGCATCTGAAAATCCATGGGAAATACTCTCAAAGCGCCCCTCCGCAGCATTGCCGCTGTGCACAGAGGCTGCGCGTCAGGGTGGGTGCAGAGCATGGCTTTGCACGACTTAGAATTTCACGAAATGGTTTCACAATGACAATAGTTCATACTTGAGGGTTACTCTTGGCGCAGTTCTCAGCTCGTTTCCTTTATGATAAAAGCTAAAGAATGAGAAATCTGATTGGAGGAGAAAACGTTTTTTGCTTGGTCTAATTCAGGTTGAGAATCCAGGTAGAATAGCAATCTGATTGGCTTGCAGCTGCTCATAACATTTGTTGCATTGGCCATTACACAATGTGAAACACAAAAGTCTGTGTTGTGAAAATCTTGTGCACGGTATAAAAATATAAAGGGGTTTGAGGAGCGTACCATGAGCCCAGGGACGATGTAGAGGTCCCAGGGGGGCAGATCTGCCCCAAAAATTAGAAAAATCCCTCCTTTTTGTTGCAGATATCCCGCAATCCAACATTTTGTTTTGGCTTCACAATTGTGTGTCCTGCTCATAAAACCATTTTGAATTAGCATCTTTTTTCTATTTTCGGATGCAAATCCTGACAAAACCACAGTGCAAATGGCCAAAGGACATGCACAGCTGGGTTGGTTTGTGCCACAAGAAACAGAAAGCCATGGGTATGGTCTGTCCCAGGAGAGTTGGAGTCTTCTGTGGGTGCTCTGTACGACACACTGATGGGAGGACATTTAGAGACCGCTAGATATGGTCTGTGCGACACACCACTGGGAGGACCTTTAGAGATCGCTGGATATGGTCTGTGCGACACACGCTGGGGGGACCTTTAGACACCGCTGGACATGGACTGTGTGACACACCACTGGGAGCACATTTAGAGACCGCTGGATATATTCTGTGCGGCACACCGCTGGAGGACATTTAGAGACCGCTGAATATGGTCTGTGTGACACACCACAGGGAGCACATTTAGAGACCGCTGGATATGGTCTGTGCGACAAACGCTGGGAGGACATTTAGAGACCGCTGGAAATGGTCTATGCGACACCCCGCAGGGAGGACATTTAGAGACCGCTGGACATGGTCTGTGCGACACACCCCTCGGAGGACATTTAGAGACCGTTGGATATGGTCTATGCGACACACCGCTGGAGGTCATTTAGAGACCGCTGGATATGGTCTGTACAACAACAGCGAGACACCGCTGGGAGGACATTTAGAGACCGCTGGATATGGACTGTGCGACACATCACTGGGAGGACATTTAGAGACTCCTGGATATAGTCTGTGCAAAACCCCGCAGGGAGGACAATTAGAGACCGCTGGATATGGTCTCTGCGACAACAGCGTGTCTATGGTGCTGAGGCCTAGTACTGGTAACGGAGCATGTTTAGGGTGCTGATGCATGGTACTGGTGACAGAGCGTGTCTAGGGTGCTGAGGCCTGGTACTAGTGACAGAGCGTGTCTAGGGTGCTGAGGCATGGTACTGGTGACAGAGCGTGTCTAGGGTGCTGAGGCCTGGTACTAGTGACAGAGCATGTCTAGGGTGCTAAGGCCTGGTACTGGTGACAGAGCGTGTCTAGGGTGCTGAGGCCTGGTACTGGTGACAGAGCATGTCTAGTGTGCTTAGGCTTGGTACTGGCGACAGAGCGTGTCTAGGGGGCTGAGGCCTGGTACTGGTGACAGAGCGTGTCTAGGGTGCTGAGGCCTTGTACTGGTGACAGAGCATGTCTAGAGTGCTGAGGCCTGGTACTGGTGACAGAGCGTGTCTAGGGTGCTGAGGCCTGGTACTGGTGACAGAGCGTATCTAGGGTGCTGAGGCCTGCTACTAGTGACAGAGCATTTCTAGGGTGCTGAGGCCTAGTACTGGTGACAGAGCATGTCTAGGGTGCTGAGGCCTGGTACTGGTGATACAGCATGTCTAGCATGCTGAGGCCTGGTACTGGTGACAGAGCATGTCTAGGGTGCTGAGGCCTGGTACTGCTGACAGACCTTGTTTAGGGTGCTTAGGCTTGGTACTGGTGACAGAGGGTGTCTAGGGTGCTGAGGCATGGTACTGGTGACAGAGCGTGTCTAGGGTGCTTAGGCTTGGTACTGGCGACAGAGCGTGTCTAGGGGGCTGAGGCCTGGTACTGGTGACAGAGCGTGTCTAGGGTGCTGAGGCCTGGTACTGGTGACAGAGCGTGTCTAGGGTGCTGAGGCCTGGTACTGGTGACAGAGCATGTCTAGAGTGCTGAGGCCTGGTACTGGTGACAGAGCGTGTCTAGGGTGCTGAGGCCTGGTACTGGTGACAGAGCGTGTCTAGGGTGCTGAGGCCTGGTACTAGTGACAGAGCATTTCTAGGGTGCTGAGGCCTAGTACTGGTGACAGAGCATGTCTAGGGTGCTGAGGCCTGGTACGGGTGATAGAGCGTGTCTAGGGTGCTTAGGCCTGGTACTGGTGCAGAGCGTGTCTAGGGTGCTGAGGCCTGGTACCAGTGACAGAGCGTGTCTAGGGTGCTTAGGCGTGGTACTGGTGACAGAGCGTGTCTAGGGTGCTTAGGCCTGGTACTGGTGACATACCTTGTTTAGGGTGCTGAGGCCTGGTACGGGTGACAGAGCGTGTCTAGGGTGCTTAGGCCTGGTACTGGTGACAGAGCGTGTCTGGGGTGCTGAGGCCTGGTACTTGTGACAGACCTTGTTTAGGGTGCTGAGGCTTGGTACTGGTGACAGAGCGTGTCTAGGGTGCTGAGGCCTGGTACTGGTGACAGAGCGTGTCTAGGGTGCTGAGGCCTGGTACTTGTGACAGACCTTGTTTAGGGTGCTGAGGCCTGGTACCAGTGACAGAGCGTGTCTAGGGTGCTGAGGCCTGGTACCAGTGACAGAGCGTGTCTAGGGTGCTTAGGCTTGGTACTGGTGACAGAGCGTGTCTAGGGTGCTAAGGCTTGGTACCTGTGCAGAGCGTGTCTAGGGTGCTGAGGACTGGTACTAGTGACAGAGCGTGTTTAGGGTGCCGAGGCCTGGTACTGGTGCAGATCGTGTCTAGGGTGCTGAGGCCTGGTACGGGTGACAGAGCGTGTCTAGGGTGCTTAGGCCTGGTACTGGTGACAGAGCATGTCTAGGGTGCTAAGGCCTGGTACTGGTGACAGAGCGTGTCTAGGGTGCTGAGGCCTGGTACCAGTGACAGAGCGTGTCTAGGGTGCTGAGGCCTGGTACCAGTGACAGAGCGTGTCTAGGGTGCTGAGGCCTGGTACGGGTGACAGAGCGTGTCTAGGGTGCTGAGGCCTGGTACTTGTGACAGACCTTGTTTAGGGTGCTGATGCCTGGTACTGGTGACAGAGCGTGTCTAGGGTGCTGAGGCCTGGTACGGGTGACAGAGCGTGTCTAGGGTGCTTAGGCTTGGTACTGGTGCAGAGCGTGTCTAGGGTGCTGAGGCCTGGTATGGGTGACAGAGCGTGTCTAGGGTGCTTAGGCCTGGTACTGGTGACAGAGCGTGTCTAGGGTGCTGAGGCCTGGTACTAGTGACAGAGCGTGTCTAGGGTGCTGAGGGCTGGTACGGGTGACAGAGCGTGTCTAGGGTGCTGAGGCCTGGTACTGGTGACAGAGCGTATCTAGGGTGCTGAGGCCTGCTACTAGTGACAGAGCATTTCTAGGGTGCTGAGGCCTAGTACTGGTGACAGAGCATGTCTAGGGTGCTGAGGGCTGGTACGGGTGACAGAGCGTGTCTAGGGTGCTGAGGCCTGGTACTGGTGACAGACCTTGTTTAGGGTGCTGATGCCTGGTACTGGTGACAGAGCGTGTCTAGGGTGCTGAGCGGCATTCTACCGCACAGCGCCTAGACACCTTTGGGCATTAGTGCGCTATATAAATTTCCAAATCAAATCAAATTTATGGCGCTCAGTATAATTGAAACTCTGGTTAATCACGTATTACCGAGTGTAATATCACAAGACCCTCCGGGCGCCCATAGTCGAGGCCTGAGGCCATGCTTACAACCTGGAGTTAAATTCTAATCCCTGTACTCATAGAAATGTGTGCAAGGATCAGACCGTGAGATGTGTGCAAGGATCAGAGCCGTGAGATGTGTGCAAGGATCAGAGCCGTGAGATGTGTGCAAGGATCAGAGTCGTGAGATAAATGCCTCACCTTGACCAGTTTTCTCGTTGTTGGACAGTAGGGCCAATGGGGGACCCCTGGGTGCTGCTGCAGGAAGAGAAAAGCGCCCATCGGCAGGGAGATTACAGCAGAAGTAGAAAAGAATTGTTATCTGTTGACTGCTGAGCTCAACCCATTTATTTTTAAAAATAACTTTTTGAGGTTTTATTTTAAAAAAAAACTTGTTAAAAAAATCCTGCAAAAAAAGTACGTCTGGTTGAAGGAGAAGCCTACGAGTTACACTTTTCGGGGGAGAGTTTCCCCACATTTTTTTACATTAAACTTCCCTCACGTGTAGTTGTGAGAAGGTTAGTGACTGGGGTACCTCGCCGTGTTCTGAAGGTTGGCAGCTCCCACATCTCACCCGGCAGAATCCCAAAATGGTTGGCACCCCGTGGTGAGGCAGGATTTCCCATAATCCCCCGCTGCCCCTGTCACTGTGGTTAGGGAGTGTGGAGGCAGTAGAGGAGAGATAGTAGGGAGGAGGAGGCGGGAGTATAGGGATAGAGGTAAAAAAGAGGAGGTAAAGAAAAGGCTGAGGATTAAGGGAGAACGGGCAGGGAAAGGTTGCAGGGGTCACATAGAGGAAGAGGGGAGATGGTAGGGGAAAGGTGGGGGCGGTGAGAAGCAGGAGGGGGTAAGGGGTGGGGTCAGAATGGGGGGTGTGGGCAGAGGGAGCAGACACACAGATGTGGGGTACGGTGTGAAGGGGGCAGGAAGGAGGTGTGCCCTGAGGACGGAGGAGGAGGGAGGGAGAGAAGAGGGCGGGCCCTCACTCCATGGGGGGCAGAGAGGAGGGGGCTGTCTCGGGGTTGTTGAGACGACGGATCACGTGTCAGTGTCCCAAGATAATAACTGCCGGTGACGTGTTTTTCTGTGCAGATTAAAGCCGAAGATTCTGGGGCGCTCTCCCCTGCACCCGCCCCCCAACAACAGACGCATATCGCGCAGGCTGCGCCCCACCAACAGCAGGCACACCTGCCCCAGGCACAGCTCATGCTGGCAGGCAGCCAACTGGCAGGGGTAAGTCTCGTGTGTCTGTCTGCGTGAGCTGTGTGAGCTTGTGCACCTGTGCAAGTGCACGAATCTGTGTTTACTTGCACGTATGTCCGTGTGTCAGAGGGGTTGTGTGTTTGTGAGTTCATGTACGTGTTTCTGTGTTTGTGTCTTTGCCTGTGTAAGCGTATCTGTGTTAGTCCCTGTGTGTGTCTGTGTGTGTTGGTGTGTCTGTATGTATATATGTGCTTGGGCACGTGTACGCATACCCAGGGCTTTAAGTGGGATGAAAAAACTGGGGGGTCTCTCAAAGGGGCGTGGCCAATGTAATTAAGGGCGAGGTTTAAAAACACCTAAGCTAAAAATCTGTGCTTAGCATAGTTTGCCGCCCGACTTGTATTTTGCTGTTTCTGCCATTGCATCCAGATATATGATACAACAAGTAACATCATACCTACAAGAAGTCAGGACTATTGGCTTTGTCAATGGTTGTTCGTTGCATAAGATACATAAGCAGCAACAATGGCTTGTATATAATATTGAAAAAGCTTCCACTTACAGCCCTGGTGACACCACGACAATGTTGCTGCTCCTGAGTTTCAAAAAGAGAAGGGAAATGCAGAAAGAAAATTATTCTCTTTAAAGGATTTCCCTTCCCCTACAACGCTCATCTGGCATGACGCCAATCCGTAACGTCTCCACTAGTGAGAAGTGGGCAGTGTGAGCACGCGCATATGATGTGCCTGCTGTCACTGCAGTCCGGAAAAAAACAGACCCTCTGTGCCAGGGCACAAAACAGAGGGAGCCCGATAGAGACCCGTTTCGAGGCCCCCTTTAAAAAACGGCCGGTGCTCAGCACCGGTGAGACCCGGCCCACTTAAAGCCCTGCGCATACCAAACCTTCTAGTCTTGGTGAACACTGACTGAGCTAGACAGACACCCGTGGAAGTGCAGAAGCGTTCACCATGGTACTTTGAACCACTTTCACCAGTATGAAAGTGCACGTGGACCTCGAATAGTTCATATTTTCTTCATTGTGATCAGTGGTCGGCCGTGGTATGCACAGTGTCTGTGCCTCGTGAATATTGCTTCTGCTTATTTGACACCACAGTGGCGTAAATGATGGGGCCCTTTGCATAATGTGATGACCCCGCATCTCCCAGATTGCACAGACATTCATTGGTCTTGGGTTCAGTGGGGGCCACCTGAACGGTTGTCCCAGCCCTCCATCCCCCCCCCCCGCCCTCTGACGCTGCACGGGCCAGCACAAGAAGGCAGAGTGGCTTTCCCAAGCATTTAAGTATCTCTTATTCCATGCCATTGTGCCCACCCTGCAAGGCATGCAATGACAGCTTAGAGCGCTGACACTCATTGTACGGCCCGGGGGCCACATGCGGCTCTCCAGGTCCTTTCTTGAGGCCCTCCTTGTGAGCTCTCCATTGCTATTTGAAGCCTGAACCAGTGAACGCAGTCCCTTTCATGTCAGAGCGCTTCCCTGTTTTATTATGGAAATCAGGAAATGTAAACATACAATTCATTACACACGAGGGGCACTGCAGAAACATACAGAAGAGGAAATGAACACATTTCCAGTAGCGGCTGGAACAGGTGAGAGCGGTGAGGCGGGGGCGGGATGGGGTAGGGTAGGGGGTCATACGACGGGAGATGTAAAATTAAATAAAATATTAATAAAACCACTTACTTGCGTTCGCCGCATCGACTTACCCTCCCCCCCCCACCTCCCCCGCCTCACCGCCCTTACCTGTGCTGGCAACCACTGCACATTTCTAAGGCAGTTTAGCACATCATATTAGCATTTTAACACGTCAATAATTTACTTATTTCAGGATTACTTTTCTAGGTGAACTTTTCTCAACTTATTTTCTCTGGTTTCTAAAACACACAAAGAAGAAGAGGAGATAACAAAATATACAGAAATGTATGTCTTAAGTAGATTTCAGTGATTTTCAGTGCTTACATTTGCTGGTTTTGATCTTACTTTGGCATCTATGATTACTTCCGAAATCCCCTCCCCCAACCAATGCGGCCACTGGTCAAACTCTAAAACTTTAGCTGTGGCCCCTCAGTAAAAATGTGTGAGTACCCCTGGCTTAGGCACCCTCCAAAACAAGAAACCCTGGGGGCCCTCCCAGCACTACAGGGGCTCCAGGGGGCAGCCCTTACGCTCCTGTGACACCATTAATCGCACATTCCAAAGAGCTGGCAACCTGTAATATCCAATTTTGGACGCTAGATGGCAGCAGCACTTTATGAAAGAAATTTAGGTGGTTTAATACAAAACCCTTGAAATTCAGTGAAAAACACTGACGCTGAGGGATGTTAAGATTGCAAAGCTTTAATGTCACAAAAAGTGCTAGATGAGTTCCCAAACGTGCACCATGTCCTCTGGGATTCGGGTCACCGGCCGACCGGAAGCGAGGGGCAGCTCTGCATGGATTCACCAATACCTCGAGCTCACTTTGTGTGCCTTCACTGGCACCGTATGTCAATGTTAAAGCTTTGCACTTACAATGCAAGTCAGTGTGTGTGTGTGTGGGGGGGGGGGGGTGTGCAGAGGGCAGCTACTCAAGCAGAGACCCCTCAGTCAGCACGTGCCACACAGATGTCACCCACTTGGAGGCTGTCTAATGCTGGGTCTACATCACGAGTAGTCTCCTGCCACGGCATGTGTGGGGGTTCATCTCTCAGCTGCGGCCCCTCACCCTTCAGGCCACGGCATGTGTGGGGGTTCATCTCTCAGCTGCGGCCCCTCACCCATCAGGCCTTGGCAGAATGCAGGCTCCTAGTCACTGGCACACAGGTTGCCTCTCTTTTGCAACTGGATTGCACCTGCCCTCTCCCCATGCTCTCTACCCTGTTACTATTGTTCTGTCTCTCTTGTGATCTCTCCCTATATCCGTCACTCTGCCTCTGTCCCATACATTCTCCCAGTGCTTAATTGGTGAAAAAAATAAGTGCCAGGGCTCTTGTCAGGACGTCACTGCAGCTTGCACCACCCGTTGCCCCTGTCACTCTGCCACTGATAGTACCAACACTACTATTAACTATTGCACTCCATCAAGTGTGGCAATTCAGACTATTCCATTCCCTCAAGTTATAAGAATGACTTGGGGGCAGGCAAGAGTCATTTTTAAGGTATTTTGAATTGACAAACAACTGTTGATGTGCTCGTCTCTAAAGTAAATAAACAGTGCCACCATGTTGCATACCATCATAAGCGCAGGTGTTGACAATTAAGTGCCAGTGCCAAGCACCGGAAACCGCCGGCTTAAATTAAGCACAATGCAGTCCTCTATTACTGCTGTTTCTCTCACTTCCACCTCTCTCTCTGTGCTTCATTGCTCGTCCATGGACGTCGATTCACCGAATGTGAGGGGTAGCAGAAGTGATGTCACATGTCTTCTGACTCCCCTCTGGCATCACAGGAAGTCAATTGATATGACCTTTGACCCACTGTAAACTTCCCTACAGCTGTTTGTTTCTCAACTGTCTCTATTTTTTTTTATTTCTCTCTCACCCGTCTTTCTCACATGCTGCTGTCTCTTTTTTTACCCTTCCGTTTCTCCTTCCCTATCTCAACTCTGCCTTTATCACTGAGCTCTGTATAATATCTCATGTTCGCCTGTCTCAACTTTCTCACATGTCCTGCTTTCTTAACTCTCTTTCACCTGTCTCCCACCTCTCTTATTCCCTTGTCTGTCTCTTTATCATCTGTATCTCTCTCAATATTACATCTATAACTCACACCCTTCCAAACCTCCACCTGTTCTGTCACACCTGTCCCTCTGCTGTTTTTTGTAACCTGTTTCTGTCTGTCCCTCAACAATACAACCACTCTGTCTCCCATTCAGCCCTGTCTCTTTGTCACCACTCTCTAAATTGTCTCTCTTCTTTCAGCTGTCATTTGTCTTCTGTCCACCTCCCCAACTCTCTCAGCTGTCTTTCCGATCTGTCTTTTAATCGCACCTCTCTTTCACACCTGTGTTACCTTCTCTCAGCAGTCTCTCTCATCATTGTCTCTATCACCTCTCTCAAATGTCTCTCCCACCTTCTGTCTCTCCTTCTCTCTGAACAGACTCTTTCTCAGTAGTCTCTCCTCTCTCACCTGTCGCCCCACTCTCTCAGCTGTTTCTTCATTACTTATCTTACCTGTCAATGTCTGAACCGTATCTTTTTAACAAGACTCTCCTCCCTCCCTCTATATCCCAGTTGTCTATCGCCAGCTGTCTCTTTATCAATTTTCACACACCTGTCCATCCCTCTCATCCTGTCTGTCTTAGATATCTCTTCATCATCTGTCTCTGTCTATAACACATCACTCATAATGTCATCCCCTCTCACCAGTCGCCGCTCTCTCTGACTCCTGGCTGTCCCTTTGCAGGCGTCTATATGTTTATCAGCTATCACTCTCACCTGTCTCATTCCCTTTCACGCCTGTCTATATCTCTCTCACAACTGTCACCTGTCTCTGAGCCTCTCTAACGCCGTGTCTCTCGCACACACCTGTCTTTATCTCGTGATCTCTCACCCATCTCTATTTTGTGTCCTCTTGCTTCTTTCATTTTGTTATTTTCATCTCCTAGTATTTCCGCTCTGTCTCCTCTCTCTGTCTCTCCCTTCTCTCACTCGTATTTCTTGCTCTCTTCAAGAGATCAGGGGCAGAAAGGACACAGATACACCAGTGCTTAATTTGTGAAAAAATAAGTGCCAGGGCCCTCGTCAGGAGGCCGCTGAATCTTGCACCACCCGTTGCTCCCACCAGCGCTGCCAATGACAGTACGAACACAACTATTAACCATCACACCCTACAAGTGTGACAATTCATACTCTTCCAGGCCTCCAATGCAATAAGAATGGCTAGGATTGCAGGTATTAGTCAATGTTAATGTATATTTAATAAATAAACAGCTGTTGTTATGCTCCAACCTTAGATAGGCAGACAGCGCTACCTTGTGGCAGACTCTCACAAGCACTGGTGCTGACAATTAAGTGCTGGTGCCGAGCACCGGAAACCACCGGTTCAAATTAAGCACTATACACCTTTTTAATGGCATCTGCTCCACATGCAGCAATAATTCATTGTTTTTCAAATTTGTTGCTTTCCTCTGAGGCCAGGGGTTGAAAGCACAGTGCTAGGGGTCGCAGGAGGTAAACCAGTGGTCAAGGCTGTGACCTCTGGCAACCCCAGACTGACGCCCATGAGTCTGCCCCTCCAGCATAACACCACCACTGTTGTTCTACCTTCCTTTTATGCTTGACTCTGCCTTCCACTGCCTGTGTCTGCCCATTGTAGGACTGTCCTCTTTCTGGCCTGTTTGTCTCTTTGGTTCTACAGTGCCTGTCGCTTTCCCTTTCCTCCTACCTGGCTGTTCCCTGTCTTCCTCCTCCTAATGCTGTCTCTGCCCTCTCTTGCGCTCTCTTCCTGCTGCAGCTTACTGCCCTGATGCCGGCTCAGCAGCAGCTGCTCCTGCAGCAGGCCCAGGCACACCTGCTTGCTGCTGCTGTCCAGCAGTCTAACGCCGCAGTCGCCGCTTCCCAGCACGCCGGGGCCGACCAGTCCGGCGGCCAGCAGCATCCCCCTCAGCTTGCACTGTCTCAGCCCATCCAGCTCACTGCACAGGTAAGGCGGGCACAGTCCTGGGCCATCCCAGTCACTTCACAGAGGGGGAGGGGAGGCAGTTAAGGCTTTGCCCCAGCTCACTGCACAGGTAAGGCAAGCACTGTCCTGGGACGGACAGAGAGTGCACGGGGGTGGTGCGGTGGTGGATAAGGCTCTGTCCCAGCTCACTGCACAGGTAAGGCAAGCACTGTCCTGGGCCATCCCAGTCACTGCACAGAGGGGGAGGGGGGGCAGGTAAGGCTCTACCCCAGCTCACTGCACAGGTAAGGCAAGCACTGTCCCAGGCCCATCCCAGTCACTGCACAGAGGGGGGGGTCAGGTAAGGCAATTCCCCAGCTCACTGCACAGGTAAGGCAAGCACTGTCCCAGGCCCATCCCAGTCTCTGCACAGAGGGGGAGGGGAGGCAGGTAAGGCAATGCCCCAGCTCACTGCACAGGTAAGGCAAGCGCTGTTCCAGGCCCATCCACCTCACTGCACATGTAAGGCAAGCACTGTCCTGGGATGGACAGAGATTGCACAGAGTGGGTGAGCGGTGGGTAAGGCTCTGCCCCAGCTCACTGCACAGGTAAAGCACGCACTGTCCCAGGCCCATCCTAGTCACTGCACAGAGGGGAGGGGAGGCAGGTAAGGCTATGCCCCAGCTCACTGCACAAGTAATGCAAGTGCTGTTCCAGGCCCATCCAGCTCACTGCACAGGTAAGGCAAGCACGGTCCTGGGATGGACAGAGATTGCACAGAGGGGGGAGCAGTCGGTAAGGCTCTGCCCCAGCTCACTGCACAGGTAAAGCACGCACTCGCACTGTCCCAGGCCCATCCCAGTCACTGCACAGAGGGGGGGGGGCAGGTAAGGCAATGCCCCAGCTCACTGCACAGGTAAGGCAAGCACTCTCCAGGCCCATCCCAGTCACTGCACAGAGGGGGAGGGGAGGCAGGTAAGGCAATGCCGCAGCTCACTGCACAGATAAGGCACGCACTGTCCCAGGCCCATCCCAGTCACTGCATAGCATTGAAGTGCCACACATAAGCACCCTCAAAATACAGAAATGTCACACATAGACCAACTGAGAACTTGGCAGCTATGCAACTCCTTCTCAGGTAGACCATTTTGACTCTCAGCCACCTCCCTTGCATAGGCTTGACACGCTGTCTCTCGACCGTGCACTGCACAGGTAAGAAGTGCACTGCCCCAGACACCCAGGCCCAGATTTACCAACAATTCACTCAACGCAGCGCAGCAACTAACGTTGTGCTGATTGCTTGAAGGAGAGAGAGCAGAATAACGCTATATCTACTAAGATATGGAACTGTTTCCTAGAGGTGGGCAAGGCTCGAGCTTGGCTCTGGCTCGCGGTCCTCATAGACCCTCAAACTCAACACAATCTGAGCCCAGACGCCTCCCGTCCACCCCGAGTCAAGCAACACAAACACTGACGCATTGTCTACTGGCATCTTATACCAATAGACAATGCTCCATGTTGGTGCTTTTTAAACTTGTTACAGAATGTTGGTTTTTACACACAGTGAAAAGCAGCATTGTGTTACAGCTCTAAAAACACCAACACAAACGCACTGCCTTTCAGAACATCTGTCAAAACATAGTGCATCCGTGTTGGTATTATTTAAACTTGTATCAGAATGTGTCGGGCGGATGTGGTGTTATGGCCAGAACTGACGACTTTGTACCTGGGGAACCAGGTTCGAGTGTTGACGTCACTTGGTGTCACTTAACATCCTGTAATTCTGGGCAAATCACTTAATCTCCCCATGCCTAAAAAACATGAATGGGACCTTGTGTAATGTTACTGCCGCCCAATACCCTTGGGTCGAGTTGGCGCTGTATAAAACAGCATAAAAGAGAGAAAAGAGAAAAGACATGTTGTTTTTCACAGGCTGTGAATAGCAGCTTTGGACTAAAACTCTAAAAATATCAACACAAATGTACTGCCTATTAGCATGTCTCTCTAAAAGGCAGTGTACGGTTGTTGGTGTTTTTTAAG
Source organism: Calotriton arnoldi (assembly GCA_963921515.1). Classification (NCBI taxonomy): domain Eukaryota; kingdom Metazoa; phylum Chordata; class Amphibia; order Caudata; family Salamandridae; genus Calotriton; species Calotriton arnoldi. The sequence goes on along the minus strand of CAWUFW010002914.1, from coordinate 473,529 downwards.
GTTGTAACAGAATGTTGGTTTTCACTGGCTGTGAAAAGCAGAATTGTGCTGAAACTGTGGAAACAGCCATAACGGGAAGGAAGGCACTGCATTTTAGCAGATCATCACAAACCCCCATCCTGATGCCCCAGGAGGAGGGATGTGTTAATTACTTTACAAGCAGCCTGTTCGCGCTCTCTTTTTAGCACATTCGCGCAGCAACAGGGCAAACAATTTGCTGGACTCACTGCCCCCCCCCAGCCCAATGCCCCAGGGAGAGGGCTGTGTAATTACTTTATAATCAGCCTGCCCTGCTCATTCTTCAGTGTTTGTGGAGCTGAAAGCTGTGAGTTAGATTTTCATGGTTCCCATGCTGATTTTTTTTCCAGGGTTCGACTCGTACTTGGCTCTTAGAGCCAAGTTGGATGCCTGGCTCGGCACTGGCTCGGCTTGTCCCATGAATTCTTGGGCTCATCCACCTCTGTGTTTTCCTCTCTTCCTGTGCAGGCAGACTTTAGACTGCCATGCGCTGACGCACACACCATAGCACCATAATGCAAGGGTGTGTGCGATTTGTAAGGAATAGTTTTTGTACTAGAAGGGAATCCAGTACAAAAACTATCCTTTAACACTTTTCCTGCTTTGTACGTGTTCTGTACAGTGCAGCACACATGCAAAGTACAAACAATGAGAAGAAATGAGCACCTTTCTCCTCCTTACGCCTGCTTCGAAGGAGGTGTAAGACTTTGATGCAAATCCCTATCTACGAATGTTTATAGAAAGGGGTTTGCATCAAAACCCATGGGTGGGTGCATGGGAACGCCCATTTACCAGCCATGTATCGCTCCCTTGATGTGCAGTAATGCAATGCAGTGTATAACGCAACTTTGTGTTACTTTGGGAAACTTTCCAACGCAAACCCTGCTTGGCGCGGGGTAGTAAATCTCAGCTTAACACATTGTGTTGTGTTTGCATTACAAAAGTAATGTAAGCCTGGAGCAAAGCGTTAGTAATCCTGAGCCTTAGAGCTCTGCATGGTTAGAAAGGCACAGATGCAACTCGCCCCTCTCCAGACGCAGTCTCACCTCATAGGGAATGTCTCTAAATGCAGGGCACTGCACAAGGGGCCCAGCAGGGGGAGTGCGGACTCTCTAGAGCTGGAACGGATTAAGCTCTCGAACTACTGATTCCTGGCGCTGTGAGGACCTCGTGTGGCACATCATGGGTACTACAGGTGAATATACAGTGCTTGAACTGTTCCTGGTAGATGCGGAGTCTTGCTGGCTTTTGGGAAATGTTTTATATGTAAGGCCGAACTCTGAATGAGAAGAACACGTGGATAGCGCCTTTATGCACAACACCTCCTCTCTGCTAGCCTGCAGCGGTGGTCACTGGCCACGGGGCCCTGCTGGGATGGGCAAAGCTGCGAGACATATCGGCTCCTAACTTTAGAAAGTGGTGGTAATTTGCTGTAATTTGTACCCTGAAGTTTGAGCGTGGTTTTTCCTGGAGCCTATGGGACCCCGAGAGCAGGGGAATCGTCTGGCCCTTCCTAGATGTGCTTCTAACTGCTATTCTCTCTTCCAGGACATCCAGCAGTTGCTTCAGCTGCAGCAGTTGGTGCTGGTTCCCGGGCACCACCTCCAGTCCCCGGCTCAGTTCCTGCTGCCGCAGGCCCAGCAAGGACAGCAAGGTAAGGGCATCGGTCTGTACCACCCATGGAACGCTCCCTTGAAACAGTAACACAAAGCAGTGCCCCCTTCCCCCTCCGAGTGGGTTCGGGAACATGTGACTTCTGAACCAGGAACGTTTGGTTTCAGAACAGAATGTATCGTCTTTTTCTTGTATATTTAAGTCCCGGTGGAAGGGGCATAGCTATAAACTGTGCCACAGATGCAGTGGCACTGGGGCAGTGGCTGTCTTTTATTACCCAGCTAGTTGCGGGGGGCATTTTCCTTGCTTGCATTAGGGCTCATGGCTTCCTTGCTTCGCCACGCCCCTAGATGAGGTTGATGCTTTTAATTTACCGGAAAGCAACATTAAATTCTAAATATCTTTGATACATTTTGAATTGACGATTCCAAATGTTTTAAATGTTTACTGTAAAAACCTTTTATGGAAAAATTGAGGATGTGTACTTTTCCTCAAATGACATCCAGACAATTTAATTTTGCCGGAAAATGTTCTACAAACCTTCGTGTTGTGAAGCAGCCAGAGGACCATAAGGGCGTTCTAATTTATGCAGGCTTTTTCACCCTCAAAATGTAATATCTTGGTGAAAAAACATCATATGCGAACTAAGAGGAAACACAGTGCTTGTAAATGGCCAGTAACTCTGGGGAGAGTCAGTCACTGATGTTGCAGTCGTCCTTTTGGCCTATCAGAGCCTGCGGACTGCAGACAGTCCCCCTTACCTTATTGGCCAATGGGCTGCCACCTTCGCCCATTGGTGCAGCTGACACCTCTGAGGTATTCCTAGTTTTTTGCCCTGAGCTGCGCCGTCAGGGCAGCGCTTTCTGTCATTCATGCCCCCTGATACGCTTCTCTCATGACGAGCTTCTTAAGTTAGCTGATTGCGCGTCCGCGCTAGTGAGGAAAAGTTGGTGACTCGTTTATTTCCTTGTAGGCACTTAGGTTACTCAGAGCTCCATCTTGAAGAAGGGCCTGTCCCTTTTTAAATTGTTTTGATCTATTTATGTGTTTTGTTACTCGCATTTTTAGTTGCCTTTCTTTAATTTCACCAGTATTCGTTAATTACCTGTGTTTAACGATTGGGGTTGCTGGACCTCAGATAGATTTTTTATTTCCCCTCACCTGTTTTCACTTAGGCTCGCGCTGCAAGTGCGGTGCTTGGCAAGCCCCCTGACACGCCCCTTTCATGATGGGCTTCTTAAGTCAGCTGATTGTGCATCCGCGCAGCAGGCGTGCCGCTGACGTGCCAATGGCAAACCTGTCTGTGTCTGTCTAATCCTGGACCGCGCCCAGCACCCGTCCCCCTGGTTATTTGGACCCTCAGTAGGGGCGGTCTCTAGCATACTCTAGAGACGCACTGTTAGCTCTCAGGCCTTCAGGTAGGACTGATAACTGCCCGTTATTGAGCCCCATATCTGATATAGAGTCATTTCACCTGATCTGTCAGACCTGCAACGCCAAAGTTATTAACCTCGGCCCCACTGCTATAGCGATGGTGTCTGATAGTTTGCTCAGTGAGGACAGGGTTAAGGTGTCAGTTGAGAACTCTAGCATTAAATGTCTTCTGATGAATACTAGGTCCTTGGTTAAGCACCGTTTTGAATTTTCTGAGCTTTTAGCGGTATTTCAAGCTGACCTGGTTCTCATTATGGAAACCTGGGCTGATGACACTTTTGTCCCAGAGCTTATTGCAGCGGTTCCCTCTGGAGACTCTATTTTTCACCTTGACAGACCCAGAAAGAGGGGACGGGGTTTGGCAGTGATCAATTGAGATCACTTCTTGGCTATTTTTACACCTGCCTCCGTGTACGAACTTGAGGCGCTGTTTTTCAATCCTGAGCTCGTTAAGACCCAGTCATTAATGGACTCCTGGTTTAACGCCCTGCTGGGCCCAAAGCTCCCTTCTCTGATAAGATCAGCTCGCTCCTGGAATCATCTATGTTGATATCTGACTTCACAGTACTGGGCGATTTTAATTTCCATCTGGAAAATTAGCTGGATTCAGACTCGGAGCACCTTATAGATACTCTAATCTGTTTTGAACTCTCTCAGATTGTTCGCAGTTCCACGCATCGCACGGGACATACACTTGATGGGATATTTACAAATAACTCGGGTATGGGAAGCCCTTCTACTCTGCCATTGACTTGGTCAAATCACCACGTGGTCCTCTAGGAGTTGAGGGTCCAGGAAAAGCCTCTCTCTCTACTACGCATTATGAAATGTGTAGGCCGAGCTTGGCACAAGGTACAAGCCATTGAACTAAATTCCTTTTTTATTTCCTCATTGCCAGATATTTCACAAAACCCAGACCATATGGTGGAGAATTTCTCCAACTAGCTAAACTCGCCTTTAATGCAATCGCCTCCAAAAGTTAGGTCTAACAACACCAAGAAGATGTCTCAATTGTGGTTCTTGAGACTCTTACAGCAGCCAAACAAACATGTTGGAGACAAGAGCGCAAATGGCGCAGAACCTATGAGTTGAAAGAAAGAGAAAAGTATCAACTATGCATAGCAGAGTATAAAAAGCTTTCATTTGCTGCCAAATCAGCATACTATTTGGACCAAATAAAATCAGCCAGTGACTCAAATAAAAATCTCTTTCAGACCATAAAAAAATTGACACCGCCGTCAGTTAGTAACTCAGCGGGAAATAGCAGGAGTTCTGTGATTCATTAGCAGGCTTTTTCAAGGATTAAGTAATGACCATTTAAAATAATTTTAATGCTGATTACTTGGACTGCCATAACAATAATTGGCCATTACAGGGTTCTTCCAGAAAGGTAGGCTTTAGCCATTTTGAAGCTCCCACAAAGGAGCAACGAAAAACTGTCATCCAAAACATCAAATCCGGATCCCCCAGGACCCGTGTCCTCCTAAAGTAGCGCATCTAGCAGCAGAGGCATTAACACTAGGGGGCCGATTCCGATCTCGGCCGGTAGGGCTCCGAATCGGATTCGGCTTAACCGGATCCGATTCGGAGCCCTATTTCCCGACCGATCCGTACGCGCGTCCGGGCGAGCGAGTACGATGCGTATTCGCCGACCGACTCGTCCGGGCGTCCCGACCGCTCCGACCGACTCGATCCCGGGTCGAACCGCACCGACCGAATCGCACGGACACGACTCGCACCGCGCAATGGAGACGTTCCCCGGCCGGGTAAGTACGATGCGTGCCGCGAGCAGTCCGACCGAGCTGCGCACTCCGGCTCGAAAGAGCTGTCGGAGCCGTACTTTGGGGGTCCGTGTCGGACCCCCCTGTATGCGTAGCCGCGCGAGTCGCACACAGGAGGGACCCATGGGTCCCCCCTACCTGTGCGTGTATGGCGCGAATCGCTTCGCCGTGTACACGCTGTAGGGGCGCACTTGTCCGCATCGCACCCATTGAGTCAATGGGAGCCCGCGTACGCGTTGTACGACAGGCTCCCATTGACTTCAATGGGAGTCCGACCGACTCGAGTCCGATGGCATACGTGCGCATCGTACTCGTTCGGTCGGACTGCACGAGTCCGATTCGGTCGGAAATCTCTCCGGGTCCGGCTCGGTCGGGGAGATTTCCGGCCCGAATCGGAATCGGCCCCTATATGTGATTAAGATCATAAGGGTTATGTTTGAGACAGGACTTTCTCCTACCCATTGGAAGTTGGCGTCAGTTCTCTCTTTATTAAAAAAAAACCAATCTAAATGTGCTGGACCTGAATAATTATCACCCTGTTTCCAGGCTCCCTTACCCAACCAAACTGGTGGAGAAAATAATGAATAAGCAACTTTCTAATTTCATTACAAGAATCAGCTCCTTGATGACACTCAGTTCGGCTTTAAGCAGAGCCATAGCAGGGAATCTGCATCGATAGCGGCCACCGAGGAATTTAGAGCAGCCCTGGATGGGGTGGCAATGCCGCGTCATCCTGCTAGATCTGTCAGCAGCCTTCAGTACGGTCAACCATGATCTCTTGGTTGACCGCACACATATCCTGGGAATAGATGGCCCGGTGTTGGCACTGCTGCAGTCATTGATTTCTGGACGACTTCAATCTGTGTCCTTAGGAGAATTTACCTGAGAACCCTACTCTTTGCGCTGTGGAGTCCTGTAGGGATCTTCGTTGAGCCCAAGGCTCTTCAATTTGTATGTAACACCCTTGGCTGCGCTCGTAAAATCATTTGGTCTATCATTAGCATCGTATAGTGATGATACTCAGATAGTAGTATCTTTTTTTAAAAATGGTCTCTGCATGGTGGCCATCCGATTTGGGTCCACTTTCAGCACCTGTTACGAAGGTTAAAAATCTTGGGATGCTGCTCGATGACAAACTGAAACATAAAAATCAAGTCAATAAGGTCACTTCATCGTCTTTTCTCACAATTAGAATGATCAAAAAAATTGAAAAATGTATTCCCTCCGATCTCTTAAAAACAGTGGTCATTGCATTGGTCTTGGCATGACTAGACGACTGCAGCAGTCTCTATTTGGATCTGCCCAAGGGCTCCTTATACAAACTCGAAACCCTTCGAAATGCCGCCACGTCTTTCCTTCTAAAAATCCTCAAATTCCACTCAGTGAAAGTGGCTATTAGTCAAATACACTGGTTGCCAGTCAAAGTGTTATCTTTAAAAACCTATGTACGGCCTATAAGACTCTGCATGGGCACGGCCCCAGTGACTTCAGGAAGAGCCTGAGATGGTATGTGCCGAGCAAGACTCTCCATCTAGCCCTGCTATGCACTCAGCGGCGCCATCGTTCAAATGATCATCTTGGGGTAGAAGATGTTTTTTCAGGTCTACGGCGCTACGCTGGAATAGACTCCCTTATAGTCTGAAGGCAGCGGCCTCTCTCTCCGTATTTAGAAACTCACTGAAAACTTGACTCAACTCATCAAACTGACAACAGAAGATTCAATTCTCCTAGTCTAATAGCGCCAAGACGCCATTGGGTAATCGTTGCGCTCTACAAGTTATTTCATTCATTCATTCATTCACTCAAAACCCTTTCTAAAAATGCTTGGGGAACTTATAACTTTCCCCAAAATATTCTCGGACTGGAGGCAGAATAGTTAACAAGCCTCCTGCAATATTTGGGGGAAGTTGCTATTTCCCCATAGGACTGGAGTAAGAATCGTAAATGTAACCTTCCAATGTCCGCCACACCCACTGCTGCCCTACAGGCACAATTCAGGGCAAGAAACACGAATGACCCACCCCCACCTTGTTCTTCCTCCTGAGTTCATGAAATGTGACTCAGGTGCCCCCTAGCTGCCATCAGGAACTCAAACCCACTCAGAGAAGAAGCAGACATGCCCCTTGTCTATCGAGACCCCAAATATGTAACTGCTGAGGCTGAACCTTAAAAGTAATAGGAAATTAATAGTGCATATCTCACAACTTCCGCATCTGATGGGAGTGAGACTACAGTGCATGTGTGGCCAGGAAGGTAGAGCGGGCCTTCCAAAAGCCAGGGGTGCTGGTACTGCGCGTGTCGCTACAGAGGAGGGGGAGGTTGGGGGTGGGGGGGTACTAAAAGGTCCACTCTGTGAGCCTGATTTACAGTTTTGTGTAAGTTTACGATTGTTTGCTATTCTCAAAGGGATTTAGGAGTAGCATCTTTATGAGAACAGAGTCTCCACACATAAACGTTTATGTGCCGAGACTCCGCACTGGTAAAGATACTACTCGTAAGTCCCTTTGTGAATAGCAAACAATCATAAACTTACACAAAAGTGTAAGTTTCCCTTTGTGAATCAGGCCCTTAGTGCGTTGCCCTCTCAACAAAAAACAGCTTAGGATTCACGGCTCTTTCTGGGCAGAACCAGATAGGTCCGGGTCGGCCATCGTGCCACTCTGGCTGGAGGCTTGAGGATTAGTTTCACAGCTGAATGGGCTGCCATGACCCAGTCATCAAGGTCACTCTTATGTGGGTTTTCTGTCACCTTCCTTGGTGATGGCACAGTGTCACTGGGTGGTAAAAACTCACAGTATGCGCAGAATAATGTATTTTCCAACTGGGACCTCAATGTCTGAGGAATCTAACAGCCCTAGTGGCACAGAAGGTTTGGATTCCCTGGAAGGCGCGATCCTTGTTCTCAAGTGGTCACTTGTGGCGGGTGGCTGGCTGCATGCGTGACGCACAGTGTTGGACAGTATGCCTTCAAGGGTAAAGTCCAACATGAGGACATGTAAACTCTCACTTAACTTCTACTTCGCCTTTTCTCTCTCTTGGCAGGCTTGCTCTCGACACCAAATCTATTTCAGCTACCTCAGCAGAGCCAGGGGGGACTTCTTCAGGCACAGCCCAGGGCAGGCCTCCCTGCACAGGTCAGTATCCATGGGAAAGGGGACACACCACACCCTGAGAGACATACTTGTTAGTTTTTGAGGTGTGTTTTCTTTGTCTTCAGATTGATGAGGTCCGAAGGTTCTATGACTTTTATGGTGGGTTTTTTGGGATCCTGAGGTTCCACAGTGTTACGGTTTCAGTTTACTTTGTGGTCACATTCTGCTTCCTGGGATCTTTTTTAGGTAACTCTGTTTTCAGGGTGCAGTCATTTTAGGAGTGTTGACTTTCAAGAATCCGTTGTGTTGTGGCTTTTGGATTTTCAGCTTGTTCTGTTTTGTGGGATTTTGCTTTAGCGGTCCGATTTTTCAGGTTTTTGTGTTTTTTTCACGAATACTCTTTTTAGATTGTTTATTTTTGGGGAACTGCATGTTCGAGGCATGTGAGCTGTAGATCACATGCTGTGCATAGCCTGCCATCTAGTGTTGGGTCCGGATGTTTGCACTTTGTTTTTGTTCGAAGAAGTCTTTTCCAGTCACGAGGTAGGTGACTCCTCCTTTCGGTGATAGTGCGCATGGGCATCGACTCCATTGTTAGATAGTTTTTTTCCGCCATCGGTTTTGGATGTGAATTGCTGCGCTATGGTTCAGCACTGTTTCTCGGGTTCCCTTTGACGTGCAATCCACTACCCTCAACGGTATTGTTTCTTGATCGCATTTCCTGTTCTCCGCGTATCGTTTCAAACCAAGAATCTTCGATTGGAAAACTCGTAGAGAGCCGTTGGGCCTACCCGCGACCGGCTCGCTAGCAGTCGATGGAACGGACTCCATTCAAGCTCTGTCCCGGGTGTCGCGCCAAGTTTCCATGCACCGACCTGCACGAAGTGTGCAATCTCTGTTTGTCCCCGGAACACATCGAGAAAGACTGCGATGCGTGCCGATCGTTTCGATCGAAGAAGACACTCCGTGACCGTCGGGCTCGACGTCACGAAATGCAACACCAAGGCGGCTCTGTACGGGACATCTTCGGAGAAGATTCTGACCAAGAACACGCTCACGGAGCCGAGGAAGAACATGTCTCCGTGTCCCAAGCCGACTCCGACATGGAAGAAGAGGAGCAAGTTACACCGGGTCAACATACCGTGAGTACAGAAACCCCCTTGCCCCAACAACCAAAACAGAAAAAGGCTCCGGTCCTTCCTCTGCCTGCGGGCCAAGGTCGGCACCGAGAAAATGTTTTGAGCACCCAGCCCACGGCGCAGAAACACAAAGAATAGCCTTCCGGCTCGGGATCGAGTCGGCCACCTACCGGCACTGAGCCGAAATCCTCGGCGCCGAAAGCCAATCATGTCCATCCTCCATCTTTGTCCAAGCCTAAAACTACAAGTAAAGAGAAAAAGACTCCAAAAAAAGAGTTTCGGTCCGATGTTCCACCTCCGGATCCGAAACAAAAAGAACTGGTTATCAACCCAGATACTGGACATATTCATGCCAAATTGCCTGAAAAAAGGAAATTGACACATCAGGATGAGCATCATATACCCCTGAAGAAAAGGAATGTGGGTACAAACCCATCACCACCTTATGTTCCACCCCCTTCACCTACAAATCCTCAACTACTCATTACCCCCACTAATTCACCACCACCACTATCACCTGACCCACAGGATGAGGGGGATGGGGATGGGGATGGGGATGACAACAGGCCACAAGATGCTGATCCATGGGAGGATTATAATACTGATCCACACACAGACACTGACCCTGATTTGTATCCATCCAGGCCATCACCTCCTGATGACAATATAGGTTATATTGAGCTTCTTAATAGGGCTGACACTTTCATGGGGTGGAACTACATAAAGAGACTTTAGAGGAAGACTTCTTATTTGAGACCTTAAGCTCCACTCAAAAAACAGCACACACTTTACCAATGCTTAAGGGAATGCTTAAGCATGCAGATGAGGTTTTCAAAGACCCTGTCGGGGCTAGAATCTTCACGCCCAGGGTTGAGAAAAAATATAAACCAGCACCTACTGACCCTGCTTACATCAAGGGTCAGCTGCCCTTAGACTCTTTGGTGGTCTCTAATGCTCGTAAAAGAGCAAATTTACGAACCGATGAGGCCCCTCCTCCTGATAAAGAGTCCAAGTTAATTGATGCCTCTGGTAAAAGGGTAACTTCTCAGGCAGCTAATCACTGGCGCATTGCCAATGCTCAGGCTTTGCTAGCCAGATACGATAGAGCTCATTATGATGAGCTAGAAAAACTTATCCAATATCTGCCTGATGAGCATAAATCTAAGGCAAATGATCTTATACAAGAAGTAAAACCCATTACCAATACCTCCATCAAATGTGCATTAGATGCCGCAGACACAGCAACACGCACAGTAAACACAGACACGCATGGTTAAAAATATCAGGTTTCAAACCTGAGGTACAGGCCTCCATTCTTAATCAACCTTTTGACAAGGAACACCTTTTTTGTCCAGCAGTTGACACCTCGCTGGAGAAAATGAAAAAGGACACTGAGGTCGTAAAGTCCATGGGGTTTTACAATTACCTGCTAATAGAGGTTCTTTTTGCCGCTCCTTTTACAGGGGTGGTTCCAAAACTGTTACTACAGATAATCCCTCCTCCTCTTACAAGGGCAACAACCAATCGCCCTCATCAAGAGGATATTTTAGAGAAGGTTTTAGAGGAAACAATGGTAAGGGAAGAGGCAGAGGCAACTCCACACGCGCTTCACCCGCTAATAACAAACTGACTTCCTTCCGCTACCCTCCGATCATTCCACTCCTGTCGGGGGACGTCTCTCTCAATTTCTCCCTGTCTGGAACACCATCACCTCAGACAAATGGGTTCTACAAATTATCCAATATGGTTATTGCCCGGAACTTACAGACACTCCCCCAAACATTCGTCCAAGATCACATGCAATGTCACAGGAACATCTTACCCTTCTAAAAAACGAAGTTCAATCTCTGTTAGAAAAAGGAGCAATAGAGCCAGTCCCATTAAAACATCAAGGGACCGGAGTATACTCCCTATACTTCTTATTTCCCAAGAAGGACGGTTCTCTCAGGCCTATACTAGACCTCAGAGAACTAAATCTATACATCCAAATAGACCACTTTCACATGGTCACTCTCCAACAAGTACTTCCGCTCCTTCAACAAGGCGACCTTCTGTCCACTCTGGACTTAAAGGACGACTATTTCCATATCCTAATACATCCTGCTCATCGCAAATACCGAAGGTTCGTAGTAGCAGGCCAGCATTATCAGTTCAAGGTGCTCTCATTCGGAGTAACTATCGCATCCAGAGTTTTCACCAAGTGATTAGCAGTAGTCGCAGCTCATCTTCGAAGACAACACATTCACGTTTTCCCATATCTGGACGATTGGCTCATAAAAGGCAAATCGCAAGAAAGCTGATTCCATCACACTCTCAAAACAGTGCAGTTGCTCCACAATCTTGGGTTCACAGTAAATCTGTCCAAATCTCATCTACAGCCATCTAACACACAGGCGTATCTGGGAGCCACAATAGACATACAAAAGGCTTTGGCCTATCCCAATCCGGCCAGAATCCGCAACATGTAGACTCTTCTCTGCCAGTTCCAACCTCAGCACTCATTACCAGCTCGAGTGTTAATGCAGTTACTGGGGATGATGGCGTCTTGCATACTAATAGTCCCTTACGCAAGACTTCACATTCGTCCCCTTCAGGAGTGCTTAGCACGTCAGTGGAACCAGGCTCAGGTTCTGTTATCAAATCTAGTTTTGGTGGACGGCCGCACCCATCGCTCTCTCCAGTGGTGGAATACACAAAACCTTTCAAAAGGGCGGACCTTCATCGACCCGGTTCCACAGATAGTGCTAACAGCAGACGCATCGCTCACTGGTTGGGGAGCTCATCTCCAGATGCATACAATTCAGGGCATGTGGAGGTTGCAGCAAAAGCAGCTTCACATAAATCATCTAGAGCTGCTATCGATTTTTCTAGCGCTCAAAGCATTTCAAGTTCATCTAGTAGGCAAAACTGTCCTGATCCGTACAGACAACATGACAGCAATGTACTACATACAAAAACAGGGGGGGGGGCACACTCTCTCCAGCTGTCACAACTAGCACAGACCATCTGTAGATGGGCCATACACCACAAAATGTTTCTCCTTGCAGAACACCTTCCAGGAGTAAACAATCAGATTGCAGATCTGCTCAGTCGTCAAAGACAACAGATCTACGAATGGAAACTCCACCCTCAAGTTCTCCTCCCATTCTTCCAAATGTGGGGATTTCCAGACATAGATCTGTTCACCACAAACCTAAACACAAAATGCCCAAACTTCGCATCCAGACATCCACACCCATTGTCCAAGGGCAATGCACTATGGATGAATTGGTCAGGGAGATTGGCCTACGCTTTTCCACCTCTCCCATTCATTCCATTAGTGGGTCAGAAGCTCAGACATGCATCCCTGACATTAATCCTAGTTGCTCCCACATGGGCCGACAACCCTGGTTCACAACCCTGTTGGAGCTCTCCGTAGTTCCTCACCAAAAACTACACCTCACTCCCAATCTGCTCACTCAGAGCCATGGAGAAATAAGACACCCAGATCCCAGCCATCTCAACCTTGCGATCTGGCACCTGAAATCCTAGAGTTTGGTTACCTCAATCTTCCGCCAGACTGCATGAACATTATCAAAGTGGCTAGACGTCCTACCACAAGAGCATGCTATACAGCAAAGTGGAAGCGATTTGTGATATACTGCAATAACAATCACATAGATCCACTGGACGCGTCAGTTCGAAATATCATCTGCTATTTATTACATCTACAGCGTTCTAATTTGGCGTATTCTTCCATATGCTTACATCTTGCTGCAATAGCTGCATACCTACAAAACAGACAACACCTGTCTCTTTTTAGAGTGCCTGTCATCAAAGCATTCATGGAAGGACTTAAAAGGATCATTCCTCCAAGACTTCCACCTGCTCCAGTGTGGAATCTCAACATCGTCCTCACCAGGCTAATGGGTCCACCCTTTGAGCCATTGCATAAATGTGAAATAAAATTTCTTACTTGGAAGGTAGCTTTCCTCATAGCTATCACATCACTGAGAAGAGTGGGTGAGATCCAGGCACTAACCGTAGAAGAACCATTCTTACAAATACATCAAAACAAAGTGATTCTTCGGACCAATCCAACATTTTTACCAAAGGTCATTTCTGCCTTTCACATCAACCAATCTGTTGAGTTGCCTGTGTTCTTCCCTCAACCAGATTCTGTGGCAGAACGTGCTTTACACACTTTAGATGTGAAAATAGCAATTCTTTACTATATAGAAAGGACAAAACCTTTTAGCAAAACAACTATTTGTCGCTTTTGCTCCACCACATAAAGGCAATCCAATATCAAAGTCAGGCATTGCAAGGTGGATAGTACAATGCATTCAGATATGCTATGCAAAAGCAAAAAGAACTTTAACAATTCTCCCTAAAGCACACTCCACTCGCAAACTAGGGGCTTCTATGGCATTTCTAGGAAACATACCCATAGATGATATCTGCAAAGCTGCAACTTGGTCTACACCTCGCACATTCACAAAACACTATTGTGTAGATGTGTTAGCAAGACAGCAAGCTAGTGTGGGCCAAGCAGTTTTACGTACACTATTTCAGACCACTGCAACAGCTACAGGTTAGCCAGCGCTTTGGGAGATAACTGCTTTTTAGTCTATGCACAGCATGCGATCTACAGCTCACATGCCTCGAACGGAAAATGCTACTTACCCAGTATGCATCTGTTCTTGGCATGTAGAGCTGTAGAGTCACATGCGCCCACCTGCCTCCCTGGGTACCTATACCTGTTGCAGTTACACCTTACTTAGATACATATATACATGGACATCTCTTACTACTCTTACTAACTCCATTATCACCCTCTGCGGCAAACAATCTAACAATGGAGTCGATGCCCATGCGCACTATCACCGAAAGGAGGAGTCACCTACCTTGTGACTGGAAAAGACTTCTTCGAACAAAAACAAAGTGCAAACATCCGGACCCAACACTAGATAGCAGGCTATGCACAGCATGTGACTCTACAGCTCTACATGCCAAGAACAGATGCACACTGGGTAAGTAGCATTTTCCTTTTTATGGATAATGTGTTTTAGGGGCCTTCTGTAGGATTTTGTTCTTTGGGTTGGTTTTCCTTAGGAGCTACAACTTTTTAAGGTTTACGCATTTTGGAATCACTTGTTTTCATGGTTTTATTTTTGTTTTGTCGGTCTACGTTTTGGTGCAGCTGAGGTTTAGCAAATCTGACTTTATCGAGTATCTTTTTAGAAGTACTTTGTTTTTGAGTTCTGAGCTGTATGGACTCTACCTTTAATGGGCTTAAATCTTCTGACTTTCGATAGTTCCTAGGTTTTTGTAGTTTTATGTTTCTGTGGTTTTATGTTTTTAAGTTGCAGTGTTTCTAGGTGTTTTTCCTTAGTGGACCTGTCCTTGATAAACTAATTTTTCAGTTCTTGTGTTCTGAGATTGTCATATTTTTGCAGTTCTTTTGGGAAGCTTTGGTTTTGCAGTTCTGTAGTTTCATGTTGCTTTCTGGTACCTACATTTTCTGATTGTTATTGAACTTTACTTCTTAACGATGTCTTGTGTTTTTTGTGCTGCAAGTTTTTACAGTTCTGAGCTTGGGATACTGTTTTTTAGCTTCTGTTTCTCACAGATCGTTGTTTGAATGTTGTCTTTGATGCTACGATTTATCAGGGGTTGTTTTTATCAGGGCACTGTGTTTTTTTTTTCTTGATCTGCATTTTCTGCCAGCCGTGTATTTTGGGTGGTATATTATTGAGTTCCTTAATATTGTGTATGAAGGTGCCGGGCCTGGGGGGTCTTTTATTCTCTAAATGTTTAAGGAATTGCAGATATGTTTTTAAGCTCTTGCATTTCATTTTTGCATCTTTTTGTACATTATATCCATGGTATAGCTTCTGGATGTCTGTTTTGAGGAATGCTGTTTTTGCTGTCCTATGTGATTATCCTGCTCTATTTCTTTGGTTTCAAGCTTTGGGTGTCATACCTTCTTGGGGATTTATTTTAGCAATGCTGTGTTTTGGGGGTTTCTCATGTTCCTGTGGTCTCTCACACTTATGTTCCTTTATTCTATGCACTCCTTCCAGGCAGTGACCCGACCCGGTCTCCCTGAATCCCACCTCTCACACTCCCAAACTACCAAATGTTTAGAGACGGCGTCCCACCCGGAGGAGCCAAGTGACCTCGAGGAACTGGAGCAGTTCGCCAGGACCTTCAAACAGCGAAGAATCAAGCTGGGCTTTACTCAGGTGAAGGAACTCTCTGGCGCTAAACAGTCATTTACTACATTTCAACCAGTACCAACAATAAGCAGATTCACCCATATAGGCCAGCTCAGCCCTGAACCCTAGCACAGAGCCCTCCCTTGGCCAGCACTTGGATGATTTCTCGAATTAAGTCTTCAGCTGGCAACACACTGGAGTAAAATGCAATGTGTCTTTCCTCTAGGGTGATGTTGGACTAGCCATGGGGAAGCTGTATGGGAATGACTTCAGCCAGACCACTATATCGCGCTTCGAGGCACTGAACCTCAGCTTCAAGAACATGTGCAAGCTGAAGCCGCTGCTGGAGAAATGGCTGAACGACGCAGGTGAGCACTTCTGGTTTCTGCACCCCAGCCTGGAAGACCCTTTCTGACTGGCTCCTGCATCTCTATCCAGCATCGAATGTCTGCTTTTAGTTTCCTTCCCACACTACCTTGTGATATCCTCCATCCTATGATAATGAACAGCTCCTGACTGCTCCTTTGTTTCATATTTCCACTAAGCCCCTCAAGATCACATTCCCCGTGACTTGGTCCTTGTCCTAACCCGCAACCCCATGAAAAGATCACCCTCTCCTGCGACAATCCCATTCTCTTGCTTCTCATCATTTGCTGACCACCACATCTCGTGTGATCCTTTCAAACTCCCGAATAAACGACCCAAGCTTCTCCCATTCTGATGGGCGTCTGCCAATCCTCTCCAGCCCAGCTAACTCTCCCTTGACTAGCACCTTCCAAACCCACCCATATGGACACAGTCACTATTGCTGCAACCTGGGCATGGAAACTGAGGCCCTGCACATATGCAGAGAGAATTTAAGCAGTAAGTCTAATCTCCTCCCCTCGGCGCCCATCCTGAGAATTAGTTAAAGATTTGTGACAATAATGGAAAAAGTGTTGTGTGAGCCAATAATCTACCAACGGACCTGGTAACATCATACAAAGTATGATTTCTTTGGGGGTTAAGACAGTTTTAACTCCTTGTTAAAGGAAATGGCAGTTGCTGGAGTTAGTCTCTTGTCCAAGATTCATTCATCTCCCATTGGAGACATTTCCTTTCCATAAATCAGTCATCTCCCATTGGAGACATCGCCTATCCTTGGTTCATTCTTTCCCCACTAGAGATATCTATTCTCCATGAATCAGTCATCTCCCATTGGAGACATCGCCTATCCTTGGTTCATTCTTTCCCCACTAGAGATATCTCCTCTCCATAAATCAGTCATCTCCCTTTGGAGACATCGCCTATCCTTGGTTCATTCTTTCCCCACTAGAGATATCTCCTCTCCATGAATCAGTCATCTCCCATTGGAGACATCGCCTATCCTTGGTTCATTCTTTCCCCACTAGAGGTATCTCTTCTCCATGAATCAGTCATCTCCCATTGGAGACATCGCCTATCCTTAGTTCATTCTTTCCCCAATAGAGATCTCGCCTCTCCATGAATCAGTCATCTCCCATTGGAGACATCGCCTATCCTTGGTTCATTCTTTCCCCACTAGAGATATCTCCTCTCCATGAATCAGTCATCTCCCATTGGAGACATCGCCTATCCTTAGTTCATTCTTTCCCCAGTAGAGATATCTCCTTTCCATGAATCAGTCATCTCCCATTGGAGACATCGCCTATCCTTGGTTCATTCTTTCCCCACTAGAGATATCTCCTCTCCATGAATCAGTCATCTCCCATTGGAGACATCGCCTCTCCTTGGTTCATTCTTTCCCCACTAGAGATATCTCCTCTCCTTGAATTGTAGTTTTCAAATGTAAGACATCTCCTCTCTAAGATTCTTTGATCTTCTGTTGAAAACGTCTCCTGTCCATGATTCACTTATCTCACTTTGGAGATATAGTCTTGCCATGATTCATTCTTTTCCCACTGGAGCCAGCTCCTCCCCATGATTCATTCTTTTCCCACTAGAGACATCTCCTCCCCATGATTAATTGATTTCCCATTGGAGACATCTCCTGTCCACGATTCACTGAGCTCCCATTGGACAAACCTCAATTCAGCAATTCACTCTTCTACCATTGGCGATATCTCCAAAAGAAACACAATTGATGGATGGAATTCTGAACAAATCAAAACATTCACCCCCAGTCAAGAGATCTGGGTTAAATCCATCATTCTTTTGCTCACCATGCCACCCCAGTTTGGACCTGGCCATATGCAAATCAGTCTTGACCCTGTGACTCATGGGAACAGTCCAGCCCGAACTGCCAAGCCAGGTCCTCCCTGGACCGGAAACAAGCATCCTAGGACCGGTTTCGGGGTTTCACCCCTCATCAGCCAGGATAGCTTGAATCCAGTGACACAGTGAGCCCGAGACCCACGTCTGGGCATACCTGGCGCACTTAGGGCGAGAAAGCAAAAGACACACAATTGATGGATGGAGTGCTGAACAAATCAAAACATTCACCCCCAGTCAAGAGATCTGGATTAAATCCATCATTATTTTGCTCACCATGCCACCCCAGTTTGCTCATGAGTAACTGATCTCCCATTGGAGGCTTCTCCTATCCGTTATTCATTCATCTACTGTTACAGATATCTCTTGTCTATGACTTTTCCTGTCCATGATTGTTGGATTTCCCATTGAGACATCACCTGTCCATGATTCAATGATCTCTCATGTAATCTCCACGATTAATTCATTGTCTCATGAAGACATTTCTTATTCACAAGTCATTATTCTCCCATTGGAGGAATCTCTCCCCATAATTTTGCTATCCATGACTCTTTGATTCCCCACGGGAGACATATTCTGTGATTGATTGATTCCCCCATTGGAGATATCACCATCCCCTTTATGTAAGTTAATGATTTCAGATTGGGGATTGATTAGTGTCTGGTGCAGACCTCAGTAGTGAGTCTCCTCAGCGGGCACATCATGTCACAGACGTGCTCGTGTCCACGTCATCAGGCTCCTCCTATCCAACCACACGCAATCTCCCAAAACATACATTATTGTTTATTTAAGGTTCCCTCTTTATCAGCCGAGTTAAGAGACAGGCAGTGTGTTTTACAAGGAATACTTGTGCATGAATATGCTATTTTAACAATAGTTCTGTTTTTACTTCTTTCTTTACTTTCTCTTCCCCAATCACTTTATCCATTATTAATCTTCATTCTCACTGCTAATTTACCTGCTACTATTCTTTGCTTTCCTGTTGATGTTCACTCACTTTTAATTTACATTTGGGAATTACTTCATTTTTGCTCCCAACCTCACTTCATTTATTCATGCCTTCCCTCTTCCATCCATAACTCTCTCCCTCCCTCACTACATATTTCTATTCCCAACCGTCCTTCCCAAAATTTAATCTCCTTTAAATTGGTCTGCCCTGTTTACCTCTTTTCACACCCCTTCTATATACATTGCCTCTTTCTTTCACTCATTCAACTTGCTTCTACCTCCATGTTTCATGCTATCAACCTATCTTGGTTATTTTCTCCTGCCTTACTTTTCACACTATCTCTCCAACCCATTTACTTTTCACCTCTGTGGCTACCCTTTGTCTCCTATTTCACTTTCATTTTGTTTCCATCTTCAATTCTTCTCTGTTTCTACTACCTCACTCGGGCTATTTTCCAATTGCTGTGTTCCCATCCTCACTCACTGCACTACCTCTTTCTGGCCATCTGCCACTTCTCTATTTGTATCTCAATATCTCCTGCTTTTGTCTACTATGTTACTCTCGCTCCTCCTTCTCACACTTTTCCTGTTGCCACCTTCACTTACCATCTCCTATCATTGTTTGTCTTCTACCGCCTGCTTCTCCTCTTGTTTCATCTCTCTTGTTCATGGATACTCTCGCCACCCTCCCTCTGATGATCGGTGGCACCACAGAGACCATGTCTGTAGACACCACGCTGCCAAGCCCTAACCAAATGAACAGCCCAAGCATGGGGTTTGATGGCCTCCCCGGACGCCGGCGCAAGAAGCGGACAAGCATCGAGACCAACGTGCGATACGCCTTAGAGAAGAGTTTTATTGCAGTGAGTTGTTTTTTTATCTACTTCATGGGCTGTGTTAGCCTTACGTGCTCGAGCTCTCTGAAATGCAAGCTCTCCTGTGTAAAGTCTACTTAACTTCCCATGCCCCTTTACAGTAGAGGCTCTCCTGTGATATCCTTGAAGACCAGCTGCACTTATCCTTCTAGAGTAGAGGCTCTCTTTACAGTAGAGGCCCTCCTCTGATATCCTTGAAGCCCAGCTGCCTCTGCCTCTCTAGAGTAGAGGCCCTCCTGTGATATCCTTGAAGCCCAGCTGCACTTATCCTTCTAGAGTAGAGGCCCTCCTGTGATATCTTTGAAGACCAGTTGCCCAACCTGTGAAGTGGATGCCCTTTGTGGTATCCTTAGAGCCCAGTTGCCCATAGCCCTGTGAAGAGAAGGCCTCCTGTGATATCTTAGACCCCAGTTGCAGCTGGCCCTGTAAAGAGGAGGCCTCCTGTGATATCCTAGACCCCAGTTGCAGCTGGCCCTGTAAAGAGGAGGCCTACTGTGATATCCTAGACCCCAGTTGCAGCTGGCCCTGTAAAGAGGAGGCCTCCTGTGATATCCTAGACCCCAGTTGCAGCTGGCCCTGTAAAGAGGAGGCCTCCTGTGATATCCTAGACCCCAGTTGCAGCTGGCCCTGTAAAGAGGAGGCCTCCTGTGCCTCCAGTCCTGTAAGTTAAAGGCTTCTCTCTGCTGCATTTTCAGCACAGCTCCTCCTAGCCCAGTACAGTCAATGTATTCTGTGCTTGGTGAGAGCGGCATGCTCTGCATCTGCGTTTCTTCTGCATTGGGCACTACCTTTCTTTGAATGCCCTGCTCTGGCACTGTACCGAGCAGTGTACTGGGTGCCCTCAATACATGGTGCATTTCTCAATGCACTTTAACCGCTCATCATGTGCTGTACTTCTCTTGTAAAACAACGTCGCCTCAAATGAGGCAAGTGACCTGCCTCCTGCGAAGGGCCCTTCATGCCTTGATGCTATGCATCTGAGTGAATGTGCTGTGCATCCCTCAGTATACGTGCCTTCCTTGCAGGACATGCATCCTTGATGACCTCTGCCGCACGTGCACAAGGAATCATGCTTCCCTCAATACACTGCACCATCCTCGGGGTGCTGTGCTCCATGCTTGGTGCCCCTCTTGAAATAATGCGCCTTTGTACTTATTGTGCAAACCATGCATGATGTGCCACCTGTGCACAGTCCATCACGAATCCCTCGATGCACTGTGTGTCCCTCAATGCTTTCTGCTTCCTTCTGTCACACAATGCACCTCCGTTTCTGCACAGAGGTTCCCTGCCTCTCGATGTCCCGCGCTTCGCTTGCATACTCTGTTACCCTTGCATGATTCCCTCATGCACACAATGCGCCTCCGTTCCTGCACTGAGGTTCCCTGCCTCTCAATGTCCCATGCTTCGCATGCACGCTGTGTTACCCTTGCATAATTCCGTCTTTCACAATGAGCTTCTGTCTCTGCACTAAGGTTCCTCTGCCCCTCAATGTCCTGTGTTTCCCATGCATGATGCCCCCTAACACAATGCACCTCAGTTTTTGAACTGAGGTACCCTTCACCCTCAATGTCCCGTGCTTCCCTTGCATGCTGTGTTATCCTTGCATGATGCCCTCTCGCACAATGCGCCTCCGTTTCTGCACTGAGATCCCCCTGCCCCTCGATGTCTCATGCTTCCCTTGCATGACACCCTGTTTCTCACAACATACCTGTAGACGATAAGATTCCCCTGTCCCTTGATGTCCCGTGCTTCCCTTGCATGATACCCTCTTTCTCACAATGATCCTACCTCTAGGCGCTAAGGTTCTCCTGCCCTTCTATGTCCCGTGCTTCCCTTGCATGACACCTTCTTTCTTGCAATGATCCTACCTCTAGGGGCTAAGGTTCTCCTGCCCTTCTATGTCCAGTGCTTCCCTTGCATGACACCTTCTTTCTTGCAATGATCCTACCTCTAGGGGCTAAGGTTCTCCTGCCCCGCTATGTCCCGTTCTTCCCTTGCATGACACCTTCTTTTTTGCAATGATCCTACCTCTAGGCGCTAAGGTTCTCCTGCCCTTCTATGTCCCGTTCTTCCCTTGCATGACGCCCTGTTTCTCACAATGATCCTACCTCTAGGCGCTAAGGTTCTCCTGCCCTTCTATGTCCCGTGCTTCCCTTGCATGACACCTTCTTTCTTGCAATGATCCTACCTCTAGGGGCTAAGGTTCTCCTGCCCTTCTATGTCCCGTGCTTCCCTTGCATGACACCTTCTTTCTTGCAATGATCCTACCTCTAGGGGCTAAGGTTCTCCTGCCCCGCTATGTCCCGTTCTTCCCTTGCATGACACCTTCTTTTTTGCAATGATCCTACCTCTAGGCGCTAAGGTTCTCCTGCCCTTCTATGTCCCGTGCTTCCCTTGCATGACACCTTCTTTCTTGCAATGATCCTACCTCTAGGCGCTAAGGTTCTCCTGCCCTTCTATGTCCCGTGCTTCCCTTGCATGACGCCCTGTTTCTCACAATGATCCTACCTCTAGGCGCTAAGGTTCTCCTGCCCTTCTATGTCCCTTGCTTCCCTTGCATGACACCTTCTTTCTTGCAATGATCCTACCTCTAGGGGCTAAGGTTCTCCTGCCCTTCTATGTCCCGTGCTTCCCTTGCATGACACCCTGTTTCTCACAATGATCCTACCTCTAGGCGCTAAGGTTCTCCTGCCCTTCTATGTCCCGTTCTTCCCTTGCATGACACCTTCTTTCTTGCAATGATCCTACCTCTAGGGGCTAAGGTTCTCCTGCCCTTCTATGTCCCGTGCTTCCCTTGCATGACACCTTCTTTCTTGCAATGATCCTACCTCTAGGGGCTAAGGTTCTCCTGCCCTTCTATGTCCCGTGCTTCCCTTGCATGACACCTTCTTTTTTGCAATGATCCTACCTCTAGGCGCTAAGGTTCTCCTGCCCCGCTATGTCCCATTCTTCCCTTGCATGACGCCCTGTTTCTCACAATGATCCTACCTCTAGGCACTAAGATTCCCCTGCTCCTCCATGTTCTGTGCTTCCCATATATGTACAGAATCTCTCATTAGCTTGCTCTCTCTCCTCTCCCACAGAACCAAAAGCCTACCTCAGAGGAGATCCTGCTGATCGCAGAGCAGCTCAACATGGAGAAGGAAGTGATACGGGTCTGGTTCTGCAACCGCAGGCAGAAGGAGAAACGCATTAACCCCTGCAGCACCACCCCGCTGATGTCCAGCCAGACCAAGCCCAACCTCTACAGCCCCCATCTGGTATGGACCCACCTGGCCTGCACTCCGCCTCAACCCATCACTGCATACCTCCTCTGGACCTCAGGTCCTCCTAACCCCCTCTCCCGCTCCATCCACCCCACTCTAGCCTCATCCCCCAGCAGACCCACAAATGGTACGGAAGGCGCCCCTCTTTCTGCCAAATAACATCTGCTTGCCCCTGGTGCTCCTCACAACAGAAAATGTGCCCAGTGTTTGTTCCAAAGATTCTAGAAATGGCTCCCACAACTGCTGCAGAGAATGGACCCACTTTCTGTGTCAGCGATCCCATGGTTGTGGCTCTCAGACCTGGTACAGGGCTTCGGCTTCTCCTCTTAATGACTCACATACTTACAAGTGTCCCAGCACTCACATGTGCCTTGACCCGCCTTGAACTACAGTACCTCTGGGTTTGATTTGTTGCGCTTTATCAAGTTTTCTTAACATAACATAACGATTGAACCTTTAGTGCCTAACCCGCCCCAGGATCGCTGTACCAAGCTGTAAACATAGACATGACTTCAGGGGTCACTGTGCCAAGCTGTAACGTAGACATGACTTCAGGGGTCACTGTGCCAAGCTGTAACGTAGACATGACTTCAGGGGTCACTATGCCTGGCTGTTGGTGGCCTGGCCAGCTTCCTATGCTAGGCATTGCACTTAATAAAGAACAGCTTGTTGCTGATGAAGGAATTTTACCCCTGTTTTCCACCCCCACAGCAGCAGTACACACGCCCCGCTCACCGTGGTTTTTAATAAAGGGGAGCTCCACACCCTGCCTCTTGTTTGTGCTCCTTACAAGAGGTTCTGCCCCAAAGTTCAATACGCTATGTGTTCTCGCAATACAACTATGTTGTTAATATACCCTGTCACACCTTTTTTTCAATTTCTTTCCTTAGTGGGGAGGGGACAGCCCCCCAGGACCACCCCTATACTATTCCCTCTTTCCAATGGCGGTGAGTTCCTGTCCTTCATTCATTTCCATTTCCACCCATTCTACACCCTGCAGTTTCCACACTGAAGGTGCCTTGCTGGGCAGGGGGGACAGGGTAGATGAGCCGCCATCCCTGCTGTGGCCGGTTGGCCATCTTTACACGGTAGGCTGGGTGCAGTCATTTCCCTTCACCTTTATTTGTGTCCAGCACCCTGCATTGGCCCTTTGCCTTCACATACCAGGAGGGTTGGATTCATGGGTGGTGCCATATTACTAGGTTCTGGAATGGGTTTACATATTGTAAGTTTAGGAAGCAAGCGGTCTCTAGACGCGGACATACTCATGGTACTGGGCAGTCGTGGAAGTAGTGCACTCTGAGCTTGTACACCTGTCTCATGCACAGCAGTAATCTCAGGGGACCAGACCCTTTTTTATAAACATTATTTGAGGCGTTTGTGACATGTTACTCCCATATTATTATTATTAATATTATGCATGATTTGTTGAGCGCATGGCTACCTAAAAAAGATTTCCTAGCGCTAGCCTCCTCACTGAGCTAGAGTCAACCAGACATTTACAGAGGCACCAGCATTAGCTGCAATTGAAGAGGTGGAAACATCCAAGGTTTAAGCAGCTTGCGAAAGGCTGTCAGCATTTGTGGCAAGTCGTTCCAGAGCTTAGGGCCCAGATACGCAAAGGCCCGGCCACCTTTGCCCCCATACCTTTGCAGCAATCTGCTCAGGAGCTCGCTGAGATCATGAGTGACTGTGGTGCTCACAAGGGTCTCCTGGCTTTGCCAGCACTAGCAGAGGTGCTGGGAATCTCGAAGAGGGCACATTGAGGCTACACATGAAATGGTCGAACATGTTTGAAGTTCAGGCTATTCTTCAGATTCTGAAGTGCAAGGTTTTGGACCCTGCTGTTGCAATAAGAGATCTTATTAGCACGAGTGCCCATTTCAGTAAGCACATTCTTACAGCAGATCACAGCACCTGTCATTTAGAGTGCTTGACTACGTCAGTAGAATTTACTGATATATAAACATATTATTATCACAAGCATTTGTTACAGGCTATACATTCATTTTGGGAATGATGTGTGTTACTGAGATGCACACGTCCTGCGGTTTGCAAAGGACCGTGCATTATGCACGTTACCATATGCATCTGACTCTGGAGATGGCGACACCAGCACTCTCCTTAGGAGTGGTTGTTACCCTGTTAGAGGCTTCAGGCAGCTTTTCTAGTTTCGCAAAGTGGCAAGTCTTGAAATCGCACTTCTGAGTGTAAGTTCTTGAACCTACAAAGAGTGGTCAGATCTGAATGTGCGTGGGTTCCTCGGCTTCCTGGCAGTGCCTGGGTGTGCCCCCATGCTAGGGAGCCTGTCTTGGCACCGCCTCCAGAGAAGGGATGGACCTTATGCAGCACCTGTGCTGTGGGCATAGAGGATATCTGGCTGCTTTGTATTGGCTGTCATTGGGAAACTGAATGCCTAACAAGCCACTGAATCCCGATTAGGTGTAGTGCCGTGAGACTAACTGCGCTAGGACCCTTCTGGTTCTGGGCGGACTCAACAGAAGAATTACGTAACTTGCTGGGAGGTGTTGCAGTGTGGTTATTAACGGTTATGAACTAATGAGTGTGCAGTGTGGGATCGTATGCTGAGGAATAAAGACGTCTATTAGAGAGCTCCGTGTGTGGCTTGTTCATTTGCGTGCTGGGTAGAACGCTACATTAGGGACATCCGTCACTTTTTGCCTGTTTCCACTATAGAAGAGCGCAGAAGTGTTTCGGTGCTGCATGTCGGAAGTGTAGAGACTTCAGCAGAGGCTCGGATGGCATTCTTCTCCTGCCACACTCTGCCCCTGGTCACATTTCTGGTGTGCCTGAGGGGAGGAAGGGGAAGCAGCTTTGTTTGTGTAGACAATGTGCAGAACTGGACAGAGGAGGTAGAATGAACACTGGAGTGTGTGACATAAGGAGAGGAGATTAGCCACTGCATGGAGCAGTTGTAGCAGCGAGGACATAGGGCAGTGATGTAACAGAGCAGCTGTGGCACATAGCAGCCGGGCAGAGAGAAGCCGGGCACAATGCAGCAGGGGCACAGAGCAAAGGGGCACAGAGCAAAGGGGCACAGAGCAGAGGGGGCACAGAGCAAAGGGGCACAGAGCAGAGGGGCACAGAGCAAAGGGGCACAGAGGAGCAGGTGCACAGAGCAAAGGGGCACGGAGCAGAGGGGCACAGAGGAGCAGGGGCACAGAGGAGCAGGGGCACAGAGCAGAGGGGCACAGAGGAGCAGGGGCACAGAGCAGCAGGGGCACAGAGCAGAGGGGCACAGAGGAGATGGGGCACAGAGCAGCAGGGGCACAGAGCAGTGGGGCACAGAGCAGAGGGGCACAGAGGAGCAGGGGCACAGAGCAGCAGGGGCACAGAGCAGCCAGGCACAGTGTAGCAGGGGCACAGAGCAGCAGGGCACAGAGCAACAGTGGCATGGAGCAGCAGGGGCACACAGCAGCAGGGGCACACAGCAGCAGGGGCACAGAGCAGCCAGGGCACACATCAGCAGGGGCACAGAGCAGCCGGGCACAGAGCATCCAGGGAACAGCGCAGCAGGGGCACACAGCAGCAGGGGCACACAGCAGCCAGGGCATAGAGCAGCAGATGCACAGAGCAGCGGGAGCAGAGAGGAAAGGGGCACACAGCAGCAGGGGCACACAGCAGCTGGGCACAGAGCAGCTAGGGCACAGCGCAGCCGGGCAAAGAGAAGCCTGGCCACAGAGCAACCAGGGCACAGAGCAGCCAGGGCACAGAGCAGAGGGGCACAGAGCAGCCAGGGCACAGAGCAGCCAGGGCACAGAGTAGCCAGGGCACAGAGCAGAGAGGCACAGAGCAGGGGGGGGCACCGCATTGGATGTTGAGTCCTAAAATGACTTTTGACTAGAGTTGGGTGTAGGTGGCAGCATCCAGAGGCTGTTTGTGGCACAACCACTGGTATTATGGGATCCACTTTATTTAAGGGATTCCCTACTCTGTGCAGAGCCATCTGCGTAACAGCGGGCCGATGTTGTGCATGGTCGTGTTGTGGGACGAAGTAAGCATGAGACTGGTACTCCCCAAACGTCGTGTCTTGCAGTTATGCGTAAGCGTCACAGTTCATAATATTGACCTTCTACCGGTTGTTTTATTTTACAGGTGACAAATCAAGTGACTGGTGTGTCCCTGGCGAACACACAGGCTTCCAGCAGCCTCAGCACAACAGGTATGTGGTGAGATTAATCGCTCCACCCCATCCTCCATGGATTCTCTTAACTAGATCTTTTCAAAAACTGCCCTTGAGGTACTTTAAAACCAGAGAGTCCAAACTGCGCTACTCCTTGACGGCTGCTGATGCGTAGCTGCCTGTGTGTGGCTCCCTGCATGCGGTCAGTGCATTCCTGCCTGCATGTTACTTACATGTATATCTGCATAATAACAGCTTGTATGTGTGCTTGGTCTTGCTATGACTGCCCCATTGTGTGCAGTGTTCTATGACTGACTTTTCTATATAGCTGCCTGTTTGCAGTTGCTGTGTAATTGCTTATGATTAGGCATTTTGCCCAACTATCCCCAATACTCAGCAGTCCACAGTCACCAACACACTCCAACATGCTGTCCAGATATTCACTTGTGGATGAAAGCAAATACATGGCACAACCCGCGTGTTAGGACCCCACGCAGCCGAGAGACAGCTGTGGTAATGCTTGTGCAAGGGTAGTAGTTCTTTTACGGATGTGGTAGTGTCTGTATATTCGCAGAAGTGCCTGTGTGATTGTGGTAGTGCTTGTACAGTTTTTTTTTAACCATTTTTTATTGATTTGTATTCATCCGGCATACAACACACGTAGTGCTTGTACAGTTGTGCTCGTACAGTGGTGGTAGTTCTTGCACTGTTGTAGAAGTGGTTATGCATTTGTCGTAGTGCTTGAACTATTGTGGTAGTGCTTGTACAGTGGTGGTAGTTCTTGAACAGTTGTTGTAGTGCTTGTACAGTGGTGGTAGTTCTTGTACAGTTGTGGAAGTGTTTGTGCATTTGTCGTAGTGCTTGTATGGCTGTGGTAGTGTTTGCACAGTTGTTGTAGTGCTTGTGCAATACTTGTACGGGTGAGGTAATGCTTTTATGATGGTGGTAGTTCTTGTATGGGTGCAGTAGTGCTTGTACAGTTATGGTTGTGCTTGCACAGTTGTTGTAGTTCTAGTATGGCTGTGAAAGTGTTTTTTGCATTTGTCGTAGTGCTTGTATGGTTGTGGTAGTGAATGTACATTGGTTGTAGTTCTAGACCCGTTGCGGAAGTGTTTGGGCTTTTGTGGTAGTGCTTGTACAATGGTGATAGTGCTTTTACAGTGGTGATAGTCTTTGTTATGTTATGGTATGTTAAAGAGACTTGGTATAGCGCAACGACTCACCCCCTCAGGGGTATCTCGGCGCTGGAGTGCAAAGCCAGGAGGTGGAAGAGGACAAGAAAGGAAGGGGGTTAAAAAGCCAGGTTTTAAGGAGTTTTTTAAAGCAGACAAAGTCCGTACAACCATGGATGTATTGCGGAAGTTTGTCCAAAGTTGAGGGCCAAGATAGGAGAACATTCGGCCACCATATTTGACCGTGCGGCTGCGACGAGGACAGAGCAAATGCTGATCTTTTGATCTCAGATTTCCCTTGGGAAGATAATGTTGAAGTTTGTTACAGAAGTAAGCAGGGCCACTGCCTGACAGTGATTTGTTTACCAAACAAAGGAGTTTAAAAGTGGCACATTTCCTGATAGGTAGCCAGTGGAGAGATCTAAGAGTAGGCTCTGAGGGAGTGCGGGGGGAAGTTTGCAAACCGGGCATGTGGCGGTGCTCTGGACCACTCCGACCAGTAAGGCATTACCATAGTCGAGGTGGCTTACCACCAATGCCTGAGTGAGATTATGGATAGGTAGCCACTGAAATGCTTTACTCAGCATTCGCATGATCCCAAAACAGGTGACGCAAGTGGACCCAAACGGCTCTTTCATGGTGAGGTTGTCATCTACAAGAATGCCCAAGTTTTTTACTGCCTTTTTAGGTTGAGGGATGGTGCCCAATTTGGATGGCCACCAGTCATCCGACCAGTAGGCATGGGCTTTGCCGAACAGCAGGAACTTGGTCTTATCACAGTTAACGCGATTTAAAAGGTCCTAAGTTTACTGTTTGATTACGGTCATTCAGGAGGTCTTGTAAACACCCCAGTGCCTAGTCAGTGGCACCAGTCTCAGAGAGTCTCTGGACCAAGATGGTATGTGAGATCGTGTCAAAGGCAGCAGACAAGTCAAGTAGCACCAGCATGGCAGGGGAGCCATCACCGAGGGAGAGTCTGATGTCGTCTAGCACTGCCATTAACGCAGTTTCAGTGCTAAGTGAGGCTCCAAAGCCAGACTGGGAGGTGTCAAGAATGGAACTAGATTCCACATTGCGGGATAGTTGATGATTTACTAGATTTTCCAGAATTTTGCTGAGGTGAGGCAAAAGTGATATGGGTCTATAGCTTGCAAGCCTTAGTGGATCTGCATTAGGTTTGATCAGAATCGGCATAACCTGTGCACTTTTCCAGGCCAAGGGTACGGTGGTCGCTGGGTTTAAAGAGAGTTTGAACAATGCAATGATATCTGGAAGCAAACTACAATATGGGGGCAAGGTCGGAGGGAGATCTGGATTTAATTTTATTCAATGATTCTGAAATGATTTCTGGCGTGGGTTCGAACAGCTCCAGAGAGAAAGAAGGGGCGGGGATGGGGAAACAACAGCCAGAGAATTGGTAGGTGAGGAGGAGAAATAGAGGTTTTGGTAGATGGTTGCTATTTTTTCTTCGAAATGGTCTGCCAGGGCGTTGAAAAGTTCATAGGAGGCCGGAATTGATGAGCTGCAGGCAGTGGGCTTCATAAACTCATTTCGTAAACTCTAGTGCTTTAGGTGAGTTGCCTGCAGTATCAATTCTGTTAATGAAATGCAACTTTTGGGTAACTTAAATATTTTTATGACATTTATGTAGGCCCACTTTTCGAGAGTGTTTTTCAGGGAGAGATTTGGAGGAGAGCCACCTTCTCTCCAATTTCCTGCAGGCTACCTTCTCTTGTTTTAGTTCTTCTGAAAACCAAGGGGAAGGTGGTTTCGTAGAATTGCAACAATTGAGCTTGAGGGGCGCAATTCTATCTAAGGACTGAGAAAAAGATTCCTGGAAATTAGTGAGAGAGCAATTAATATCAGAAAAATTAGAAACATTTTGGGTAAGGTAGACTGGCAAGAAGGAAGTATCAGTGAGTATCTTCCAGGGTCTGTTTTTTTTTACAAGAAGCATTATTCCTCTTGTGCTGTTTCCCAGTCGTAGGTATTAGAAAGGTAATCATGGAGTGGTCTGACCAGGTTAAAGCGGAAGGGGGGTTCACCTGTATATCAAGGGCGTAAGTGAATAAAAGGTCTAGTGTGTGCCCGGCGATGTGAGTGGGGCCAGTTGTTTTCTGGGTGAGCCCTAAAATTGCCATGTCGGAAAGTAGTTGCTGCATTTCAGGATCAGGATCCAATTCTGCATGGAAGTTAAAATCCCCCACTAAGAGGAATTTATTGGAAGCGAGCACATGGGTGCCAAGGAATTTTGTTAGCTTATGACTAAAATCTTTTTTTGGGCCATGAGTGCACCTCTCTACAGGTCACCAGGAGGAGAAGTCTCCAAGTAGAATATGCAGAGCTCTATCCAGTCTTTACAAAGGTATCAATTATTATGACTTTAGCGGGGGCACAGAACGCGATAGCAACTCTGCCCCCTTTTTTAGTCTCTCTCAGGTAAAATATAGCTTTCAAGAATGGCTATAGGAATGCGTGGGGCTGCTGATGAATGGAGCCAAGTTTCATGAAGAAACATATATCTGGCTAGTGAGAGGTAATGAGGTCCCAAATCTCGATAGCATGTTTAGGTAGAGAGCGTACATTGCAATATAGGCTCTTTAACAGATAAATTATATTGTATGGTTGTGGTAATGCTTGTACAATGGTGATAGTGCTTGTACAGTGGTGGTAGTTCTTGCATGGTTGTGGTAGTTCTTGAACATTTGTAGTAGTTCTTGTACAGTTGTGGTAGTTCTTGTACGGTTGTGCTAGTGCTTGTATGGCTGCAGTAGTGCTTGTGTAATATCAGTAGTGCTTGTATGGTTGTGGTAGTGCTTGCACAGTTGTGGTAGTGCTTGTGCAATGGTTGTAGTGCTTGGACAATGCTCGTAGTGCTTGTACGGCTGTGGTAGTGCTTGTACGGCTGTGGTAGTGCTTGTACAATGCTCGTAGAGCTTGTACAGCTGTGGTAGTGCTTGGATGACTGTGGTAGTGCTTGCATAGCAGTGGTCGTGCTTGTATGGGTGTGGTAGTGCTTGTGCAATGAGTGTAGTGCTTGTACAATGCTTGTAGTGCTTGTACGGCTGTGGTAGTGCTTGTATGATGGTGGTAGTTCTTGTACGGCTGTGGTAGAGCTTGTACATTTGCAGTAGTTCTTGTACGGGTGTGGTAGTGCTTGTACAGTTGTGATAGTTCTTGTACAGTTGTGCTAGTGCTTGTATGGCTGTGGTAGTGCTTTTGCAGTTGTAGTAGTGCTTGTACAATGGTTGTAGTGCTTGTACAATGCTTGCAGGGCTTGTATGGCTGTGGTAGGGCTTGTTTAATAGTGGCAGTGCTTGTATTGATGTGGTAGTGCTTGCACAATGGTGGTTGTGCTTGTACAAGGGTTGTAGTGCTTGCACAATGCTCATATTGTTTGTGCGGCTGTAGTAGTGCTTGTATGATGGTGGTAGTTCTTGTACGGTTGTGGTAACAGTTTGTACAGTTGTGGTAGTTCTTGTACAGTTGTACTAGTGCTTGCATGGATGTGGAAGTGCTTGTGCAATGGTTGTATGCATTGCACAATGCTCGTAGAGCTTGTATGGCTGTGGTAGTGCTTGTATGATGGTAGTAGTTCTTGCACGGCTGTGGCAGTGATTTTATGATGGTGGTAGTTCTTGTACGGCTGTGGTAGTGCCTGTATGATGGTGGTAGTTCTTTTATAGGTATTGTCTTGCTTGTATGATGGTGGTAGTTCTTGTATGGCTGTGGCAGTGCTCGCATGATGGTGGTAGTTCTTGTACGGCTGTGGCAGTGCTTGTATGATGGTGGTAGTTCTTGTACAGCTGTGACAGTGTTTGTATGATGGTGGTAGTTCTTGTACGGCTGTGGCAGTGATAGTGTGATGGCGATAGGTCTTGTACGGCTGTGGCAGTGCCTGTATGATGATGGTAGTTCTTGTACGGCTGTGGTAGTGCTTGTATGATTGTGGTAGTTCTAGTACGGCTGTGGTAGTGCTTGTATGATGGTGGTAGTGCTTCTACAATGCTCATAGTGCTTGTATGGCTGTGGTAGTGCTTGTATGATGGTGGTAGTTCTTGTACGGCTATGGTAGAGCTTGTACAGGTGTGGTAGCTCTTGTACGGCTGTGGCAGTGCTTGTATGATGATGGTAGTTCTTGTACGGCTGTGGTAGTGCTTGTATGATGGTGGTAGCTCTTGTACAGCTGTGGTAGTTCTTGTACGGCTGTGGTAGTGCTTGTACAATGCTCATAGTGCTTGTACGGCTGTGGTAGTGGTAGCATGATGGTGGTAGCCCTTGTACAGCTGTGGTAGTGCTAGCATGATGGTGGTAGCTCTTGTACAGCAGTGGTAGTGCATGTATGATGATGGTAGTTCTTGTACGGCTGTGGTAGTGCTTGTACAGTTGTGATAGTTCTTGTATAGCTGTGGTAGTACTTATATGATGGTGGAAGTTCTTGTACGGCTGTGGTAGTGCTAGCATGATGGTGGTAGCTCTTGTACAGCAGTGGTAGTGCACGTATGATGATGGTATTTCTTGTACGGCTGTGGTAGTGCTTGTACAGTTGTGATAGTTCTTGTATAGCTGTGGTAGTGCTTGTATGATGGTGATAGTTCTTGTACGGCTGTGGTAGTGCTTGTATGATGGTGGTAGCTCTTGTACAGATGTGGTAGTGCTAGCATGATGGTGGTAGCTCTTGTACAGCTGTGGTAGTGCTGTATGATGATGGTAGTTCTTGTACGGCTGTGATAGTGCTTGTACAGTTGTGATAGTTCTTGTATAGCTGTGGTAGTGCTTGTATGATGGTGGTAGTTCTTGTACGGCTGTGGTAGTGCTTGTATGATGGTGGTAGCTATTGTACAGCTGTGGTAGTGCTGTATGATGATGGTAGTTCTTGTACGGCTGTGATAGTGCTTGTACAGTTGTGATAGTTCTTGTATGGCTGTGGTAGTGTTTGTATGATGGTGGTAGTTCTTGTACGGCTGTGGTAGTGCTTGTACAGTTGTGATAGTTCTTGTATAGCTGTGGTAGTGCTTGTATGATGATGGTAGTTCTTGTTCGGCTGTGGTAGTGCTTGCATGATGGTGGTAGTTCTTGTACAGCTGTGGTAGTGCTTGTACAGTTGTGATAGTTCTTGTATAGCTGTGGTAGTGCTTGTATGATGATGGTAGTTCTTGTACGGCTGTGGTAGTGCTTGCATGATGGTGGTTGTTCTTGTACAGCTGTGGTAGTGCGAGCATGATGGTGGTAGCCCTTGAACAGCTGTGGTAGTGCCTGCATGATGGTGGTAGTTCTTGTACAGCTGTGGTAGTGCTTGCATGATGGTGGTAGCTCTTGTACAGCTGTGGTAGTGCTAGCATGAGGATGGTAGTTCTTGTACAGCAGTGGTAGTGCATGTATGATGATGGTAGTTCTTGTACGGCTGTAGTAGTGCTTGTACAATGCTCATAGTGCTTGTATGGCTGTGGTAGTGCTAGCATGATGGTGGTAGCTCTTGAACAGCTGCGGTAGTGCTTGTATGATGATGGCAGCTCTTGTACCGCTGTAGTAGTGCTTGCATGATGATGGTACTTCTTGGACGACTGTGGTAGAGCCTGTACAGGTATGGTAGTGCTTGTACGGCTGTGGTAGTGCTTGCATGATGGTGGTAGTTCTTGTACGGCTGTGGTAGTGCTAGCATGATGGTGGTAGCTCTTGTACAGCAGTGGTAGTGCATGCATGATGATGGTACTTCTTGTACGGCTGTGGTAGTGCTTGTACAATGCTCATAGTGCTTGTACAGTTGTGGTAGTGCTTGTACAATGCTCATAGTTCTTGTACGGCTGTGGTAGTGCTAGCATGATGGTGGTAGCTCTTGTACAGCTGTGGTAGTGCGAGCATGATGGTGGTAGCTCTTGTACAGCTGTAGTAGTGCTTGCATGATGATGGTACTTCTTGGACGACTATGGTAGAGCCTGTACAGGTATGGTAGTGCTTGTACGGCTGTGGTAGTGCTTGCATGATGGTGGTAGTTCTTGTACGGCTGTGGTAGTGCTAGCATGATGGTGGTAGCTCTTGTACAGCAGTGATAGTGCATGCATGATGTTGGTACTTCTTGTACGGCTGTGGTAGTGCTTGTACAATGCTCATATGCTTGTACGGCTGTGGTAGTGCTAGCATGATGGTGGTTGCTCTTGTACAGCTGTGGTAGTGCTTGTATGATGATGGTAGTTCTTGTACAGCTGTAGTAGTGCTTGTACAATGCTCATAGTGCTTGTACAGCTGTGGTAGTGCTAGCATGATGGTGGTAGCTCTTGTACAGCTGTGGTAGTGCTTGCATGATGATGGCAGCTCTTGTACAGCTGTAGTA
The DNA here is from genome assembly GCA_963921515.1 of Calotriton arnoldi. Lineage (NCBI taxonomy): Eukaryota > Metazoa > Chordata > Amphibia > Caudata > Salamandridae > Calotriton > Calotriton arnoldi. Next base: position 439,286 of record CAWUFW010002914.1, on the reverse strand, counting down.
GTGCTTGCATGATGGTGGTAGCTCTTGTACAGCAGTGGTTGTGCATGCATGATGATGGTACTTCTTGTACGGCTGTGGTAGTGCTAGCATGATGGTGGTAGCTCTTGTACGTCTGTGGTAGTGCTTGTACAATGCTCATAGTTCTTGTACGGCTGTGGTAGTGCTTGCATGATGATGGCAGCTCTTGTACAGCTGTAGTAGTGCTTGCATGATGATGGCAGCTCATGTACAGCTGTAGTAGTGCTTGTACAATGCTCATAGTTCTTGTACGGCTGTGGTAGTGCTTGTACAATGCTCATAGTGCTTGTACGTCTGTGGTAGTGCTTGTACAATGCTCATAGTTCTTGTACAGCTGTGGTAGTGCTTGCATGATGATGGCAGCTCTTGTACAGCTGTAGTAGTGCTTGTATGATGATGGCAGCTCTTGTACAGCTGTAGTAGTGCTTGCATGATGATGGCAGCTCTTGTACAGCTGTAGTAGTGCTTGTACAATGCTCATAGTTCTGGTACGGCTGTGGTAGTGCTTGTACAATGCTCATAGTACTTGTACGTCTGTGGTAGTGCTTGTACAATGCTCATAGTTCTTGTACTGCTGTGGTAGTGCTTGCATGATGGTGGTAGCTCTTGTACAGCTGTAGTAGTGCTTGTATGATGATGGCAGCTCTTGTACAGCTGTAGTAGTGCTTGCATGATGATGGTACTTCTTGGACGACTGTGGTAGAGCTTGTACAGGTATGGTAGTGCTTGTAGAGTTGTGGAACCATCAGAAAGGGATTCAGTATCAACGAAATCCTGCTATGACCTCAGATACTACACAACAGTAACTCTCTGTGCAATGACCTCCTGCCTATGAGCAGCATGGAGAAAGGCAACAGAATACATCCTATCTGAGACAGAAAGAAAAAGAACAACACACTAATGCCCATGCATTGTGTTTCAGCCTGTGGGATGAGCAATGCATTGTGACATTGATGCAGACAAACCTTGAATACATAATACCGTCTTTCCCTACTTACCTGCAGTCTTGCTCCGAGTAAGGGCTTCCCCATCAGAGTCCTTACTGAATGAAAGGCAATCCTTACTCCCTATGACTGGACCATAGGACCTTCCTTGTCCTCACCCTGTTTTGTCTGTCTCCGATGGAGGCGCTCTCTGGCCCGCTGTGGTGGGTTGCTCTTGTTTACCATTTTAATGTATGTAGAGTGTTGTCAGAGTACAACACATCTGCGGCTACAGGAGCACCTGGGCACGGTCTCAGTCGAACCCTACAAAGGTATGGGCGCGCTTGTTATAAGGGCGGTTGGGCTCTGCCCCTTCTCGCCACGTGAAGCATTCACTCTGCCACAGGTAATGATTGTGGACAATCTTCCTGGTTACAAAATGTAACAACAAACCATTGAACCTTCACCGTTCAGCTCGCATGAAGCAAAGCGATGCTGGAAGTCATTGTTGACAACACATGGACGTCTGCAGGAAAGCACTCACTGCTGAGATGTGTTGAAACCTGTGCAAAGGAATGCTGCTTTTCTTTTGCAACCACTCAGTGTCTTTCAGGCCCACTGTGGGGAAGGGGCAGGGTCCCTGCTGAGACCGGAAGTAGGATAGAAAACATGGAGACCTTGCTGTCGGTAGGAACCAGCGAATCGGGGAGGGGGAAGCGCAACATATACTAGGGATTACCTGCAGCCTAGAAGAGTACGGGCTGGTCTGGGGCTGGGGCTGGTCTGGGGCTGGGCTAGGCTGGGGGCTGGGCTGGGGCTGGGCTAGGCTGGGGGCTGGTCTGGGGCTGGGGGCTGGCAGAGGCTGGACCGGAACCAGACCAGGCCAGCAATCTTCATGTTTTTTATGATATGGGCGAAAATTCGTTGTAGATTCCCATGTTTATTTTCGGCTCACAGGTAGATGCTTCGGTTTAGCACTCTTCCCATCTCTTTGACCTGCCATTCTTTTAGCACACAAACTTGGCATATTTCCACTAGGTATGGAAAATGGATGTACAACTTTCTTGGAAGTTAACTTTAAAGAGGCTTCAAAAATTCAGATTTGACATGTGAAAAGCCACTTCAGAAAACTTTGCGATCTACAGGTAGTAAGTGTGTACCTGTAAAAATAAAACTTGCAGGAGAACACGTTTACAGCATTGCCCACCCTTAGAGAAGATGTGGGGGTTTGAGAGACTGGGATCCGGAGACTGGCAGGGAATGGGGTAATGCCAACAGGGGACTGAAGTAGGGAGACGAGGGTCCTAGAGTGCAAGAGCCCATGAATGCAGGAGTAACAGAAACCCTAGGAAAGTAATGTTAATGTTAATGTATAAGACTTGTAAAGCGCCCTGTTACCAAACGGTGTCCCGGCGCTGACCTACTGCTCAAGAACGAGAAAGACTGGTAGTTTACCAGAAGTCTAAAGTGCTAAAGAGCCACGTTTTCGGCTCCCGCCTGAAATTAAGTAATGAGGAGGCTGATCGAATTAATATCGGGAGATTATTCCATATTTTTATGGTCCCCAGATAAAAACTCCTGCCCCCCCCAATTCGTTCTCTTAAAGGTTGGCACCACCAGAGTTCTGGAATTGAGAGATCTAAGTGATCTACGAGGAGTGTACCAACTAAATTTCTGGGTTAAACCTTGTGGCCCTTGTTTGTGCAATGCGTTGCATGCGAAGCACAATGCTTTAAAATGAACCCTCTCCTTTACTGGTAACCAATGTAGTTGTCTAATGGTTTTCCTGACCGATACATACTTTGGTGTACGGGAGAGAACTCTCGCGGCTGCATTTTGCAGCACCTGAAGCTTCCTAAGATGCTGGGCCCATAGGTTAAGATAAAGGCCATTGCAATAATCTAATCTAGCCAATATCAAAGCAGATATGACCAGTTGTTGAAATCTTACAGGAATGTACGACAGGATCTTTCTAATTTTCCTCAAAATGAAAAAAGTAGAAGATGTAAGGACATTAACCTGCCCCGCAAAAGTAAGTTTATTGTCTATGATTATACCTAGATTCTTGGCCTTCACTACTGGTTCTGGCAGCGCACCTAGATTCCTTGGCTACCAATCTGGAGACCGACAAGAGGGATCGTTTCCAAAGAGGACCACTTCTGTTTTGCTAGAATTAAGCTTCAGGCTATTAACACTCATCCATGAGCTTACGGCAAGCATGCAGTCATGAAACTGCTTGCCAACGGAATGTGGCTGATTTCTGACTGATACCACTATCTGTGTATCATCAGCATACGACGTTAAGTCGAAGCCAAACGCTTGCATAACTGGAGCTAAAGCTGCTGTATAGATATTAAAAAGTGTCGGGCTAACTGACGAGCCCTGAGGCACTCCGCAAGGGAGCCGAAAAGGATCAGATTTAAACGGGCCCATAGCCACAAATTGCATCCTATCTTCTAGGAAAGATTCTAACAGGTGAAGAACCACACCCAGGGCTTTAAGTGGGATGGAAAAACTGGGGGGTCTCATAAAGGGGCGTGGCCAATGTAATTAAGGGCGTGGCTTAAAACACGCAAGCTAAAAATCTGTGCTTAGCATAGTGTGCCGCCCGACTTGTATTTTGCTGTTTCTGTCATTACAGCCAGATGAGATACAAAAAGTAACATCATACCTACAACGAGTCAGGACTGTTGGCTTGGTCAATCGTTGTTAGTTTCATAAGATAAATAATAGTTGCATAAGATAAATAAGCAGCAACTATGGCTTGTATATAATATTGAAAAAAGCTTCCACTTACAGCCCTGGTGTCACCACGACAATGTTGCTGCTCCTGAGTTTCAAAAAGAGAAGGGAAATCCAGAGAGAAAATGACTCTTTAAAGGATTCCCCTTCCCCTACAATGCTCACATGGCATGACATGCCATAACTTCTCCACTAGTGAGAAGTGAGCAGTGTGAGCACCCGCACATGATGTGCATGCACTCACTGCAGTCCGGAAAAAAGCAGAGCCCGATAGAGACCCGTTTCGAGGCCCCCTTTAAAAAACTGCCGTTGCTCAGACCCAGTGAGACCCGGCCCACTTAAAGCCCTGGCCACACCCTCGACCCCTACAAAGCCAAGTAACAAAACAAAGCAAATTACAAAGCAGGTTCACAGAAGACAGTCATAAATTATCGTTTGTAGCTCCAGGGAAGACTTTCTGTAAGTAAACATGATCATATTATGTTATGCTATATTAGCATCACTAAGTATAGCGCAGCGAATCATCCCCGGAGGTATATCTCGGCACTCTGCTGGAGAATAAGACTAGCAAACTAACTAAAACAGCTACGTTTTTAGGATTTTTTAAAACTTTCCTTGCTCTGTACACAAACACATTTGTAGGGGAAGTGTATTCCGGTAGAAGAGGGCCAAATAGAAGAAGGATCTCCCACCAAAGCTGGAAGTTCGAATCTGCGGAAATTAAAGTAGCGCTTTGTCTGTGGATCTCCCGAACCTGGCCGGGTGATAGAGTCTGAGTCTAATTTGTGGGTAGGATGGAGCATTGCCATATCAAGGATTTATTGGTAAGGCAGCACATCTCAAAGATGAGTCTTTTCCTAATAGGTGGCCAATGCAGAGAGTGCAGTATTGGAGCAGAGGGGGAACCAGACATGAGATTGCACCCAAGCCTGGCTTGTAAGGCAGATAGGAGACATCCGGCAGCCCTTCTGGAAAAAGACAGCAACAGTGAATCGCTGAGCATGAGGCGTCAAGCCATAGAGTTCACGGCCACCCAAAACACGAGAGGGGACACCTACGGGAACAGGGCTCAGATAAGACTTCCAGATTACCCCACGTCATCACGACCACCATGCTCCAGTCCTGGGCATTAAGGTGCCAGTTGAACAAATTGGACTAAAGTTCCATTGGACAATGGTTTTTAAAAGGAAAAACTTGATGAGAGAATGATGGCCATGAAGATTTATAGTCATCTGGTATGTATAGGGGTGGGGAGAAGGAGGAACAGATTCTAAGAGACAGGGAATAAAGCAAAAGCGACAGCACACAGAGACAGGGTGCCAAATGGATTGTAAGAAACGGGGAACAGGGTAAGAGTGGCAGATACAAAGGATGCAAAGAAACATGGAGCGGAGCAAAAGAGACAGAATAGAGTAAGCGGGCCCCAAAAGGATTCTGTGAAATAGGGAGCGGGACAGGAGTAACAAAACTGTACCAGATGGGCCTAGCCTACCTAAGTGAAGAAGCAAGAAAGGCAGACATAGAGGAATGGGTTAACTACAGAAAAAGAAACAGGGGCTCTGGAATACAGTGGAAGGAGATATCAGCACAGGACCATGAACTAAAAGTCTGTAGAGGAGGTGGGTATAGTACCAAAACAGGACCCATGGACCAATCGTAACATGATTTGGGAATAAAAGGAGCCGTAGCCTCAAAATAGGAACAAAGAATCTGAAGTCACAAAGCATGCAGGAACAAGTAACTGAGCGTAAAGCTGAGCCTGGGCAGAGATGGTTTTGGGGCGAATTGTCAGCAGGCAGGACACCTGCGGGAAGAAGAAGGAGAGGAGAGTGTGGGACAAGGAGAAGAGAGGGAACAGGGATGTCACAGCAGGAAGAAGAAGGGGAGAGTGAACAGGGATGTCACAGCAGGAAGAAGAAGGAGAGAGTGAACAGGGATGTCACAGCAGGAAGAAGAAGGGGAGAGTGAACAGGGATGTCACAGCAGGAAGAAGAAGGAGAAGAGAGTGAACAGGGATGTCACAGCAGGAAGAAGGAGAGAGTGAACAGGGAAGTCACAGCAGGAAGAAGAAGGAGAGAGTGAACAGGGATGTCACAGCAGGAAGAAGGAGAGAGAGTGAACAGGGATGTCACAGCAGGAAGAAGAAGGAGAGAGCGAACAGGGATGTCACAGCAGGAAGAAGAAGGGGAGAGTGAACAGGGATGTCACAGCAGGAAGAAGAAGGAGAGAGTGAACAGGGATGTCACAGCAGGAAGAAGAAGGAGAGAGTGAACAGGGATGTCACAGCAGGAAGAAGAAGGAGAGAGTGAACAGGGATGTCACAGCAGGAAGAAGAAGGAGAAGAGAGTGAACAGGGATGTCACAGCAGGAAAAAGAAGGAGAGAGTGAACAGGGATGTCACAGCAGGAAGAAGGAGAGAGAGTGAACAGGGATGTCACAGCAGGAAGAAGAAGGAGAGAGTGAACAGGGATGTCACAGCAGGAAGAAGAAGGAGAGAGCGAACAGGGATGTCACAGCAGGAAGAAGAAGGAGAGAGTGAACAGGGATGTCACAGCAGGAAGAAGGAGAGAGAGTGAACAGGGATGTCACAGCAGGAAGAAGGAGAGAGTGAACAGGGATGTCACAGCAGGAAGAAGAAGGAGAGAGTGAACAGGGATGTCACAGCAGGAAGAAGAAGCAGAGAGTGAACAGGGATGTCACAGCAGGAAGAAGAAGGAGAAGAGAGTGAACAGGGATGTCACAGCAGGAAGAAGAAGGAGAGAGCGAACAGGGATGTCACAGCAGGAAGAAGAAGGGGAGAGTGAACAGGGATGTCACAGCAGGAAGAAGAAGGAGAGAGTGAACAGGGATGTCACAGCAGGAAGAAGAAGAAGGAGAGAGTGAACAGGGATGTCACAGCAGGAAGAAGAAGGATAGAGTGAACAGGGATGTCACAGTAGGAAGAAGAAGGAGAAGAGAGTGAACAGGGATGTCACAGCAGGAAGAAGAAGGAGAGAGTGAACAGGGATGTCACAGCAGGAAGAAGAAGGAGAGAGTGAACAGGGATGTCACAGCAGGAAGAAGAAGGAGAGAGTGAACAGGGATGTCACAGCAGGAAGAAGAAGGAGAGAGTGAAAAGGGATGTCACAGCAGGAAGAAGAAGGAGAAGAGAGTGAACAGGGATGTCACAGCAGGAAGAAGAAGGAGAGAGTGAACAGGGATGTCACAGCAGGAAGAAGGAGAGAGAGTGAACAGGGATGTCACAGCAGGAAGAAGAAGCAGAGAGTGAACAGGGATGTCACAGCAGGAAGAAGAAGGAGAAGAGAGTGAACGGGGATGTCACAGCAGGAAGAAGGAGAGAGTGAACAGGGATGTCACAGCAGGAAGAAGAAGGAGAGAGTGAACAGGGATGTCACAGCAGGAAGAAGAAGGAGAGAGGGAACAGGGATGTCACAGCAGGAAGAAGAAGGAGAGAGTGAACAGGGATGTCACAGCAGGAAGAAGAAGGAGAGAGTGAACAGGGATGTCACAGCAGGAAGAAGAAGGAGAGAGTGAACAGGGATGTCACAGCAGGAAGAAGAAGCAGAGACTGAACAGGGATGTCACAGCAGGAAGAAGAAGGAGAAGAGAGTGAACAGGGATGTCACAGCAGGAAGAAGAAGGAGAGAGTGAACAGGGATGTCACAGCAGGAAGAAGAAGGAGAGAGTGAGCAGGGATGTCACAGCAGGAAGAAGAAGGAGAAGAGAGTGAACAGGGATGTCACAGCAGGAAGAAGAAGGAGAAGAGAGTGAACAGGGATGTCACAGCAGGAAGAAGAAGGAGAGAGTGAACAGGGATGTCACAGCAGGAAGAAGGAGAGAGAGTGAACAGGGATGTCACATCAGGAAGAAGAAGGAGAGAGTGAACAGGGATGTCACAGCAGGAAGAAGAAGGAGAGAGTGAACAGGGATGTCACAGCAGGAAGAAGAAGGAGAGAGTGAACAGGGATGTCACAGCAGGAAGAAGGAGAGAGAGTGAACAGGGATGTCACATCAGGAAGAAGAAGGAGAGAGTGAACAGGGATGTCACAGCAGGAAGAAGAAGGAGAGAGTGAACAGGGATGTCACAGCAGGAAGAAGAAGGAGAGAGTGAACAGGGATGTCACAGCAGGAAGAAGAAGGAGAAGAGAGTGAACAGGGATGTCACAGCAGGAAGAAGAAGGGGAGAGTGAACAGGGATGTCACAGCAGGAAGAAGGAGAGAGAGTGAACAGGGATGTCACAGCAGGAAGAAGAAGGAGAGAGCGAACAGGGATGTCACAGCAGGAAGAAGAAGGAGAGAGTGAACAGGGATGTCACAGCAGGAAGAAGAAGGAGAAGAGAGTGAGCAGTGATGTCACAGCAGGAAGAAGAAGGGGAGAGTGAACAGGGATGTCACAGCAGGAAGAAGAAGGAGAGAGTGAACAGGGATGTCACAGCAGGAAGAAGAAGGAGAGAGTGAACAGGGATGTCACAGCAGGAAGAAGAAGCAGAGAGTGAACAGGGATGTCACAGCAGGAAGAAGAAGGAGAAGAGAGTGAACAGGGATGTCACAGCAGGAAGAAGACGGAGAGAGTGAACAGGGATGTCACAGCAGGAAGAAGAAGGAGAGAGTGAACAGGGATGTCACAGCAGGAAGAAGAAGGAGAGAGTGAACAGGGATGTCACAGCAGGAAGAAGGAGAGAGAGTGAACAGGGATGTCACAGCAGGAAGAAGAAGGAGAGAGTGAACAGGGATGTCACAGCAGGAAGAAGAAGGAGAGAGTGAACAGGGATGTTACAGCAGGAAGAAGAAGCAGAGAGTGAACAGGGATGTCACAGCAGGAAGAAGAAGGAGAGAGTGAACAGGGATGTCACAGCAGGAAGAAGAAGGAGAGAGTGAACAGGGATGTCACAGCAGGAAGAAGAAGGAGAGAGTGAACAGGGATGTCACAGCAGGAAGAAGGAGAGAGAGTGAACAGGGATGTTACAGCAGGAAGAAGAAGGAGAGAGTGAACAGGGATGTCACAGAAGGAAGAAGAAGGAGAGAGTGAACAGGGATGTCACAGCAGGAAGAAGAAGGAGAAGAGAGTGAACAGGGATGTCACAGCAGGAAGAAGAAGGAGAGAGTGAACAGGGATGTCACAGCAGGAAGAAGAAGGAGAGAGTGAACAGGGATGTCACAGCAGGAAGAAGAAGGAGAGAGTGAACAGGGATGTCACAGCAGGAAGAAGAAGGAGAAGAGAGTGAACAGGGATGTCACAGCAGGAAGAAGAAGAAGAGAGTGAACAGGGATGTTACTGCAGGAAGAAGAAGAAGCAGAGAGTGAGCAGGGATGTCACAGCAGGAAGAAGAAGAAGCTGAGAGTGAGCAGGGATGTCACAGCAGGAAGAAGAAGGAGAGAGTGAACAGGGATGTCACAGCAGGAAAAAGAAGAAGCAGAGAGTGAGCAGGGATGTCACAGCAGGAAGAAGAAGGAGAGAGTGAACAGGGATGTCACAGCAGGAAGAAGAAGGAGAGAGTGAACAGGGATGTCACATCAGGAAGAAGAAGGAGAGAGCGAACAGGGATGTCACAGCAGGAAGAAGAAGGAGAGAGTGAACAGGGATGTCACAGCATGAAGAAGAAGGAGAAGAGAGTGAACAGGGATGTCACAGCAGGAAGAAGAAGAAGCAGAGAGTGAACAGGGATGTCACAGCAGGAAGAAGAAGGAGAGAGTGAACAGGGATGTCACAGCAGGAAGAAGAAGGAGAGAGTGAACAGGGATGTCACAGCAGGAAGAAGAAGGAGAAGAGAGTGAACAGGGATGTCACAGCAGGAAGAAGAAGGAGAGAGTGAACAGGGATGTCACAGCAGGAAGAAGAAGGAGAGAGTGAACAGGGATGTCACAGCAGGAAGAAGAAGGAGAGAGTGAACAGGGATGTCACAGCAGGAAGAAGGAGAGAGAGTGAACAGGGATGTTACAGCAGGAAGAAGAAGGAGAGAGTGAACAGGGATGTCACAGCAGGAAGAAGAAGGAGAGAGTGAACAGGGATGTCACAGCAGGAAGAAGAAGGAGAAGAGAGTGAACAGGGATGTCACAGCAGGAAGAAGAAGGAGAGAGTGAACAGGGATGTCACAGCAGGAAGAAGAAGGAGAGAGTGAACAGGGATGTCACAGCAGGAAGAAGAAGGAGAGAGTGAACAGGGATGTCACAGCAGGAAGAAGAAGGAGAAGAGAGTGAACAGGGATGTCACAGCAGGAAGAAGAAGGAGAGAGTGAACAGGGATGTCACAGCAGGAAGAAGAAGGAGAGAGTGAACAGGAATGTCACAGCAGGAAGAAGAAGGGGAAGAGAGTGAACAGGGATGTCACAGCAGAAAGAAGAAGAAGAGAGTGAACAGGGATGTTACAGCAGGAAGAAGAAGAAGCAGAGAGTGAGCAGGGATGTCACAGCAGGAAGAAGAAGAAGCTGAGAGTGAGCAGGGATGTCACAGCAGGAAGAAGAAGGAGAGAGTGAACAGGGATGTCACAGCAGGAAGAAGAAGAAGCAGAGAGTGAGCAGGGATGTCACAGCAGGAAGAAGAAGGAGAGAGTGAACAGGGATGTCACAGCAGGAAGAAGAAGGAGAGAGTGAACAGGGATGTCACATCAGGAAGAAGAAGGAGAGAGCGAACAGGGATGTCACAGCAGGAAGAAGAAGGAGAGAGTGAACAGGGATGTCACAGCATGAAGAAGAAGGAGAAGAGAGTGAACAGGGATGTCACAGCAGGAAGAAGAAGGAGAGAGTGAACAGGGATGTCACAGCAGGAAGAAGAAGGAGAGAGTGAACAGGGATGTCACAGCAGGAAGAAGAAGGAGAAGAGAGTGAACAGGGATGTCACAGCAGGAAGAAGAAGGAGAGAGTGAACAGGGATGTCACAGCAGGAAGAAGAAGGAGAGCGTGAACAGGGATGTCACAGCAGGAAGAAGAAGGAGAGAGTGAACAGGAATGTCACAGCAGGAAGAAGAAGGGGAAGAGAGTGAACAGGGATGTCACAGCAGAAAGAAGAAGAAGAGAGTGAACAGGGATGTTACAGCAGGAAGAAGAAGAAGCAGAGAGTGGGCAGGGATGTCACAGCAGGAAGAAGAAGAAGCTGAGAGTGAGCAGGGATGTCACAGCAGGAAGAAGAAGGAGAGAGTGAACAGGGATGTCACAGCAGGAAGAAGAAGAAGCAGAGAGTGAGCAGGGATGTCACAGCAGGAAGAAGAAGGAGAGAGTGAACAGGGATGTCACAGCAGGAAGAAGAAGGAGAGAGTGAACAGGGATGTCACATCAGGAAGAAGAAGGAGAGAGCGAACAGGGATGTCACAGCAGGAAGAAGAAGGAGAGAGTGAACAGGGATGTCACAGCAGGAAGAAGAAGAAGCAGAGAGTGAACAGGGATGTCACAGCAGGAAGAAGAAGGAGAGAGTGAACAGGGATGTCACAGCAGGAAGAAGAAGGAGAGAGTGAACAGGGATGTCACAGCAGGAAGAAGAAGGAGAGAGTGAACAGGGATGTCACAGCAGGAAGAAGAAGGGGAAGAGAGTGAACAGGGATGTCACAGCAGAAAGAAGAAGGAGAGAGTGAACAGGGATGTCACAGCAGGAAGAAGAAGGAGAGAGTGAACAGGGATGTCACAGCAGGAAGAAGAAGCAGAGAGTGAACAGGGATGTCACAGCAGGAAGAAGAAGCAGAGAGTGAACAGGGATGCCACAGCAGACAGGTCACGGGAGAAGCACATGTGCAGCTAGAGAGCCAGGGGAAATGAATAAAACACCTTCTGGGAATCACAGCTTCACCAAAAGAGTGAAGGCTGCAGTGGGACTTAGAAGGATGACGGGGCCAGAAGGGAACTCGCAGATGAAAAACAGAGTGCAGCAGAGACAGATAAAGGACAGAAAAATGTGTGTTTTTGTGTCAGCTAACCTCTCGGGATCAGGAAACAGAAGGACAAACAGGGCTCCACCTCCTGGGTGTGACTGCATCTAAGGTGTGGAGTCGAAAAGAACTACCTGGACCAGAATGCATCAGTATGATGGCGTCACGTGTAAAAGAGGAGTGGCATTAAACGCAGGCAGTGTGCTTTTCACAGGGTAGGAGTGGCAAGGGCAGGATCCCACAGGGCCCTCTGAGTTGCCACCTGGCACAAGGATGGCAACATGCCAGCATCCTGACAGAAAGGCAGTGCTCCGAACTAGGCAGACTCTCAGCAGTGACACACTTTATGGATCAGACATGATTCCTGAGAGGCAGATGACACCACTGGCACTGCTGAGCCATCCGCCTGGAAGGAGGGCTGGAGCAGGCGCCCCAAGAGCTCTCGCTTTGCTCACTTCAATTGAAGCCTCTTGATTTGCCCCAAGCACGTTTTATTTCTAGATTCAGCCCATATGGTTGGTCCGTTTATTGCTTCTTTTATATCAACTGGGCCATAGTCTTCGGAAGCCTTTGTTTCTTTGACTTTTTGGCCACTTCCTGGCTGTTCAGCCACGCCCACTGAATCCACAAAGCCATTTATTCTACCTCTGAACCTAAAGCAAAGACCAGGAGGCTGAGGCTATTAAACCTCTCAGCTGTGGTCACATCTTTTCAGTTGAGAATTCTACTCTGAAGGGCGTGGGCCTGCTGTTTCTGTGAGGGGGAGTTCACTCGACATGTCCTTGTATGTATGTATGCATATGATGCTTCTATAGCAGGAGCCCAGCCCAAGGCGGCGGAGCTCTGTGCATGGTCAAAGGCGGCGGAGCTCTGTACGTGGTCAAAGGCGGCGGAGCACTGTGCATTGTGAAAGGTGGCAGAGCACTGTGCATGGTCAAAGGCGACGGAGCACTGTGCATGGTCAAAGGCGGTGGAGCACTGTGCCACTGTGCATGGTCAAAGGCGGCGGAGCACTGTGCATGGTCAAAGGCGGCGGAGCACTGTGCATGGTCAAAGGCGGCGGAGCACTGTGCATGGTCAAAGGCGACGGAGCACTGTGCATGGTCAAAGGCGGGGGAGCACTGTGCATGGTCAAAGGTGGCGGAGCACTGTGCATGGTCAAAGGCGGCAGAGCACTGTGCATGGTCAAAGGCGGCGGAGCACTGTGCATGGTCAAAGGCGGGCTTAAAGTCGGCGAGTAATAAGGGAGGAATCTACTGAATCTTTATGAGTCTGACTGATATGTGACTTACTGCGTGTGTCTGATCTTATTGTCACGTTCTGATTATCCTACTGCCTGGGCTGACTTCTGTTTGGGTGCTGGATGGTGACAACCTGTTTGTGTGACTGTCTCTGAGAGCAACTGCCTGTGGTTGGCTGATATGTGCTCCCTAACTCTGGCTGCTATGTATTGTCTGACCCTAGCTGCTTTGTACAACATAACTCTGGCTGCTTTGCACTGCTTGATTCTTGCTGCTTTGTGCTGCCTGGCTCCAGCTGCTTTGTACTGCCTGCCTCTAGCTGCTTTGTACTGCCTGGCTGCTTTGTGCTGCCTGCCTCTAGCTGCTTTGTACTGCCTGGCTGCTTTGTACTGTCTGGCTGCTTTGTACTGCCTGGCTGCTTTGTACTGCCTGGCTCTAGCTGCTTTGTACTGCCTGGCTGCTTTGCACTGCCTGGCTCTTGCTGCTTTGCACTGCTTGATTCTTGCTGCTTTGTACTGCCTGGCTCTTGCTGCTTTGCACTGCCTGGCTTCAGCTGCTTTGCACTGCCTGGCTCCAGCTGCTTTGTACTGCCTGGCTCTAGCTGCTTTGCATTGCCTGGCTCTAGCTGCTTTGCAGTGCCTGGCTCCAGCTGCTTTGCACTGCCTGGCTCCAGCTGCTTTGTACTGCCTGGCTCTAGCTGCTTTGCAGTGCCTGGCTCCAGCTGCTTTGCACTGCCTGGCTCCAACTGGTTTGCACTGCCTGGCTCCAGCTGCTTTCTTTGTAATGCCTGCCTCTAGCTGCTTTGTACTGCCTGGCTGCTTTGCACTGCCTGTCTCTAGCTGCTTTGTACTGCCTGGCTCTAGCTGCTTTGTACTGCCTGGCTCTGGCTGCTTTGTACTGCCTGCCTCTAGCTGCTTTGTACTGCCTGGCTCTAGCTGCTTTGTACTGCCTGGCTCTGGTTGCTTTGTACTGCCTGCCTCTAGCTGCTTTGTACTGCCTGGCTCTGGCTGCTTTGTACTGCCTGCCTCTAGCGGCTTTGTACTGCCTGGCTCTAGCTGCTTTGCACTGCTTGATTCTTGCTGCTTTGTACTGTCTGACCCTAGCTGCTTTGTACTGTCTGGCTCCAGCTGCTTTGTACTGCCTGGCTCTGGCTGCTTTGTACTGCCTGCCTCTAGCTGCTTTGTACTGCCTGGCTCTGGCTGCTTTGTACTGCCTGCCTCTAGCTGCTTTGTACTGCCTGCCTCTAGCTGCTTTGTACTGCCTGGCTGCTTTGTGCTGCCTGACTCTAGCTGCTTTGTACTGCCTCTAGCTGCTTTGTACTGCCTGGCTCTGGCTGCCTTGTGCTGCCTGCCTCTAGCTGCTTTACACTGCCTGACTCTAGATGCTTTGTACTGCCTGGCTCCAGCTGCTTTGCACTGCCTAGCTCCAGCTGCTTTGCAGTGCCTGGCTCTAGCTGCTTTGCACTGCCTGGCTCCAGCTGCTTTGTACTGCCTGCCTCTAGCTGCTTTGTACTGCCTGGCTGCTTTGTACTGTCTGCCTCTAGCTGCTTTGCACTGCCTGGCTCCAGCTGGTTTGCACTGCCTGGCTCCAGCTGCTTTGTAATGCCTGCCTCTAGCTGCTTTGTACTGCCTGGCTGCTTTGTACTGCCTGACTCTAGCTGCTTTGTACTGCCTCTAGCTGCGTTGGACTGCCTGGCTGCTTTGTACTGCCTGGCTGCTTTGTACTGCCTGCCTCTAGCTGCTTTGTACTGTCTGGCTCTAGCTGCTTTGCACTGCCTGCCTCTAGCTGCTTTGTACTGCCTGGCTCTAGCTGCTTTGCACTGCTTGATTCTTGCTGCTTTGTACTGCCTGGCTCTACCTGCTTTGTACTGCCTGGCTCTGGCTGCTTTGTACTGCCTGCCTCTAGCTGCTTTGTACTGCCTGGCTCTAGCTGCTTTGCACTGTTTGATTCTTGCTGCTTTGTACTGCCTGACCCTAGCTGATTTGTACTGTCTGGCTCCAGCTTCTTTATACTGCCTGGCTCTGGCTGCTTTGTACTGCCTGCCTCTAGCTGCTTTGTACTGCTGGCTCTGGCTGCTTTGTGCTGCCTGCCTCTCGCTGCTTTGTGCTGCCTGCCTCTAGCTGCTTTACACTGCCTGACTCTAGATGCTTTGTACTGCCTGGCTCCAGCTGCTTTGCACTGCCTGGCTCCAGCCGCGTTGTGCTGCCTGCCTCTAGCTGCTTTACACTGCCTGACTCTAGATGCTTTGTACTGCCTGCCTCTAGCTGCTTTGTACTGGCTGGCTCTAGCTGCTTTACACTGCCTGACTCTAGATGCTTTGTACTGCCTCTAGCTGCTTTGTACTGCCTGGCTGCTTTGTACTGCCTGGCTGCTTTGTACTGCCTGCCTCTAGCTGCTTTGTACTGTCTGGCTCTAGCTGCTTTGCACTGCCTGCCTCTAGCTGCTTTGTACTGCCTGGCTCTGGCTGCTTTGTACTGCCTGGCTGCTTTGTACTGCCTGCCTCTAGCTGCTTTGTACTGTCTGGCTCTAGCTGCTTTGTACTGCCTGACTCTAGCTGCTTTGTACTGCCTCTAGCTGCTTTGTACTGCCTGGCTGCTTTGTACTGCCTGCCTCTAGCTGCTTTGTACTGTCTGGCTCTAGCTGCTTTGCACTGCCTGCCTCTAGCTGCTTTGTACTGCCTGGCTCTAGCTGCTTTGCACTGCTTGATTCTTGCTGCTTTGTACTGCCTGGCTCTACCTGCTTTGTACTGCCTGGCTCTGGCTGCTTTGTACTGCCTGCCTCTAGCTGCTTTGTACTGCCTGGCTCTAGCTGCTTTGCACTGTTTGATTCTTGCTGCTTTGTACTGCCTGACCCTAGCTGATTTGTACTGTCTGGCTCCAGCTGCTTTATACTGCCTGGCTCTGGCTGCTTTGTACTGCCTGCCTCTAGCTGCTTTGTACTGCTGGCTCTGGCTGCTTTGTGCTGCCTGCCTCTCGCTGCTTTGTGCTGCCTGCCTCTAGCTGCTTTACACTGCCTGACTCTAGATGCTTTGTACTGCCTGGCTCCAGCTGCTTTGCACTGCCTGGCTCCAGCCGCGTTGTGCTGCCTGCCTCTAGCTGCTTTACACTGCCTGACTCTAGATGCTTTGTACTGCCTGCCTCTAGCTGCTTTGTACTGGCTGGCTCTAGCTGCTTTACACTGCCTGACTCTAGATGCTTTGTACTGCCTGCCTCTAGCTGCTTTGTACTGCCTGGCTCTGGCTGCTTTGTGCTGCCTGCCTCTAGATGCTTTACAGTGCCTGACTCTAGATGCTTTGTACTACCTGGCTCCTGCTCCTTTGCACTGCCTGGCTCCAGCCGCGTTGTGCTGCCTGCCTCTAGCTGCTTTACACTGCCTGACTCTAGATGTTTTGTACTGCCTGCCTCTAGCTGCTTTGTACTGCCTGGCTCTAGCTGCTTTGCACTGCTTGATTCTTGCTGCTTTGTACTGCCTGACCCTAGCTGCTTTGTACTGTCTGGCTCCAGCTGCTTTGTACTGCCTGGCTCTGGCTGCTTTGTACTGCCTGCCTCTAGCTGCTTTGTACTGCCTGGCTCTGGCTGCTTTGTACTGCCTGCCTCTAGCTGCTTTGTACTGCCTGCTTTGCGCTGCCTGACTCTAGCTGCTTTGCACTGCCTGCCTCTAGCTGCTTTGTACTGCCTGGCTCTGGCTGCTTTGTGCTGCCTGCCTCTAGCTGCTTTACACTGCCTGACTCTAGATGCTTTGTGCTACCTGCCTCTAGCTGCTTTACACTGCCTGACTCTAGATGCTTTGTACTGCCTGGTTTCAGCTGCTTTTCACTGCCTGGCTCTAGCTGCTTTGTACTGCCTGGCTCCAGCTGCTTTGTACTGCCTGCCTCTAGCTGCTTTGCACTGCCTGGCTGCTTTGTACTGCCTGGCTGCTTTGAACTGTCTGGCTGCTTTGTACTGCCTGGCTGCTTTGTACTGTCTGGCTCTAGCTGCTTTGTACTGCCTGGCTGCTTTGTACTGCCTGGCTGCTTTGTACTGCCTGGCTGCTTTGTACTGTCTGGCTGCTTTGTACTGCTTGGCTGCTTTGTACTGTCTGGCGCTAGCTGCTTTGTACTACCTGGCTGCTTTGTACTGCCTGGCTGCTTTGTACTGCCTGGCTGCTTTGCACTGTCTTGCTCTAGCTGCTTTGTACTGCCTGGCTCTTGCTGCTTTGCACTGCCTGGCTCCAGCTGCTTTGTACTGCCTGCCTCTAGCTGCTTTGCACTGCCTGGCTCTAGCTGCTTTGCACTGCCTGGCTCCAGCTGCTTTGTACTGCCTGCCTCTAGCTGCTTTGTACTGCCTGGCTGCTTTGTACTGTCTGGCTCTAGCTGCTTTGTACTGCCTGGCTCCAGCTGCTTTGTACTGCCTGCCTCTAGCTGCTTTGTACTGCCTGGCTGCTTTGTACTGTCTGGCTCTAGCTGCTTTGCACTGCCGGGCTCTAGCTTCTTTGCACTGCCTGGCTCCAGCTGCTTTGTACTGCCTGCCTCTAGCTGCTTTGTACTGCCTGGCTGCTTTGTGCTGCCTGCCTCTAGCTGCTTTACACTGCTTGACTCTAGATGCTTTGTACTGTGTGGCTCCAGCTGCTTTGCACTGCCTGGCTCTTGCTCCTTTGCACTGCCTGGCTCTGTGATATGTTCTGGGTCTTGCACTCTCTGAATTCTCTAGAACCAGGAATTTGTTATAGATTGTGATGGAATACATCTTTTCTTTTCCAGTTACTACCTTGTCTTCAGCAATGGGATCTTTGGCCCCCAGCAGAACATCAGGAAGCGGAGGAGTTCCCTTGCTAAATTCCATCCCTTCAGTCACCCCACCTCCCCACAACAGCACAAACCCAAGTCCCCTAAGCAGCAGTCATTCCTCCATCAGCTTGTCCGGACTGAATCCCAGCACAGGGTAAGTAAGTTGACAGCACATCTGCTACCATGACAGAGCAGAGGGAGTGCCTTGTGTGGGCAAGGTGCAATTTAACAAGGCCACTTGTAAGTTACACGCCAGGACACAGAGACACGTAACTACACAGAGTGTAGATCAAGGCCTCCCATGTCACACCACAGGTAAGCATCCCACCACAGCAGAGAGACAACCCTTTTACACACTCCATAGATTGTCCTCCTTCACAAGAACATTTAGGTAGACCTGCTAACCCAGGACATAGTCTGGTCTCCTGAACCAGAACTTTGGGACAAGCCTCAGAGACAGACCCCGGTGAAGAGACAGGCCTCTAACACTGGAGCAAAGTGGAGCAAACACAGTTCTCCAACATCAAGGAACATAGATGGCCTCCCAAACCATACCTCCCATACCAGGACAGAGCATCAGGCCCCCTTCTCTAGGAGACAGGTTCCAGCCTCATTCACTCGATCAGAGACAGGTATACCACCTCAGGACAAGACCTGGCCCTCCACTCAAAAGTACAGATACAGGCCTCCCCATGGAAGCAGGTCTCTCACAGCAGGACGTGTATTGAGCCCTGGTTCTTGCATATATACCTAGTTGTGATCATCTCACAGATGTCTGCAGACCTTGACTAGTTGCATTGCTTCCTTCTTAGGCATGTGTAGAGCTATCCTATGATGTTTCTAGTTGGGCTATTGATCATCAGCGCTGCGAAAAGCATTTTAACAGAATATTCCCGGGCCGTAGCCATCTGACTCCACAACTCCAAGCTCTCAATGGACAGAGCCTCTTTGTCTGTCAATAGACAGAGCCTCTTTGTCTCTCAATGGACAGAGCCTCGTTGTCTCCTAAAGGACAGAGCCTCTTTGTTTCTCGATGGACAGAGCCTCTTTGTCTCTCAATGGACAGAGCCTCTTTGTCTCTCAATAGACAGAGCCTCTTTGTCTCTCAATGGACAGAGCCTCTTTGTTTCCCAAAGGACAGAGCCTCTTTGTTTCTCAATAAACAGAGCCTCTTTTCCTCTCTGTGTACAGCGCCTCTTTGTCTCAATAGACAGAGCTTCTTTTCCTCTCAATGGACAGAGCCTCTTCATCTCTCAATAGACAGAAACTCTTTGTCTCTCAATGGACAGAGCCTCTTTCTCTCTCAATGGAAAGAGCCTCTTTGTCTCTCAGTGGACAGAACCTTTTTGCCTCTCAATGTTCAGAGCCTCTTTGTCTCTCAATGGACAGATTCTCTTTGTCTCTCAATGGACAGAGCTGCAGAAACTCTTTGTCTCTCAATAGACAGGGCCTCTTTCTCTCACAATGGAAAGAGCCTCTTTGTGTCTCAGTGGACAGAGCCTCTTTGTCGCTGAATGGACAGAACTTCATTGTCTTTTAATGGACAGAGCCTCGCTGTCTCTAAATGGAGAGAGCCTCTTTGTCTCTCAATGGACAGAGCCTCTTCATCTCTCAATGGACAAAGCCATTTTGCCTCTCAATGTTCAGAGCCTCTTTGTCTCTCAATAGACAGAACCTCTTTGTCTCTCAATGGACAGAGTCTCTTTCTCTCCCAATGAACAGAGCCTCTTTGTCTCTCAATGGATAGAGCATCTAAGTCTCGATGCATAGTGCCTCTATGTCTCTCAATGAACAGAGCCTCTTTGTCACTCAATGGACAGAGCCTCTTTGTCTCTCAATGGACAGAGCCTCTTTGTCTCTCATTTGGCAGAACCTCTTTGTCCCTCAATTGACACAGACTCTTTGTCTCTCAATAGACAGAGCCTCTTTTCCTCTCTATGTACACCACCTCTGTGTCTCTCAATGGACAGAAACTCTTTGTCTCTCAATGGACAGAGCCTCTTTGTCTCTCAATGGACAGAATCTCTTTGTCTCTCAATGGACAGAACCTCTTTGTAGCTCAATGGAAAGAGCCTCTTTGTCTCTCAGTGGACAGAGCCTCTTTGTCGCTGAATGGACAGAACTTCATTGTCTTTTAATGGACAGAGCCTCGCTGTCTCTAAATGGAGAGAGCCTCTTTGTCTCTCAATGGACAGAGCCTCTTCGTCTCTCAATGGACAGAGCCATTTTGCCTCTCAATGTTCAGAGCCTCTTTGTCTCTCAATAGACAGAACCTCTTTGTCTCTCACTGGACAGAGTCTCTTTCTCTCCCAATGAACAGAGCCTCTTTGTCTCTCAATCGATAGAGCCTCTTTGTCTCTCAATGAACAGAGACTCTTTGTCTCTCAACGGACAGATCCTCTTTGTCTCTCAATGGACAGAGCCTCTTTGTCTCTCAATGGACAGAGCCTCTTTGTCTCTCATTTGGCAGAACCTCTTTGTCCCTCAATTGACACAGACTCTTTGTCTCTCAATAGACAGAGCCTCTTTTCCTCTCTATGTACACCACCTCTGTGTCTCTCAATGGACAGAAACTCTTTGTCTCTCAATGGACAGAGCCTCTTTGTCTCTCAATGGACAGAATCTCTTTGTCTCTCAATGGACAGAACCTCTTTGTATCTCAATGGACAGAGCCTCTTTGTCGCTCAATGAACAGAGACTCTTTGTCTCTCAACTGACAGATCCTCTTTGTCTCTCAATAGACAGAGCCTCTTTTCCTCTCTATGTACACCACCTCTGTGTCTCTCAATGAACAGAGACTCTTTGTCTCTCAATGGACAGAGCCTCTTTGTCTCTCAATGGACAGAACCTCTTTGTATCTCAATGGACAGAGCCTCTTTGTCTCTCAATGGACAGAGCCTCTATGTCTCTCGCTGCATAGTGCCTCTTTGTCTCTCAATGGACAGAGCCTCTTTGTCACTCAATGGACATAGCCTCTTTGTCTCTCAATGGACTGAACCTTTTTGCCTCTCGATGTACAGAGCCTCTTTGTCACTCAATGGACAGAGCCTCTTTTCCTCTCTATGTACAGCGCCTCTTTGTCTCTCAATGGACAGAGATTTTTGTCACTCAATTGACAGAGCCTCTTTGTCTCTCAATGGACAGAGCCTTTTTTCCTCTTGATGTACAGAGTCTCTGTCTCTCAATGGACAGAGCCTCTTTGTCTCTCAATGTACAGAGCCTCTTTGTCTCTAAATTGACAGAGCCTCTTTGTCTCTCAATTGACAGAGCCTCTTTGTCTCTCAATGGACAGAGCCTCTTTGTCGCTGAATGGACAGAACCTCATTGTCTTTCAATGGACAGAGCCTCGCTGTCTCTAAATGGAGAGAGCCGCTTTGTCCCTCAATGGACAGAGCCTCTTCATCTCTCAATGGACAAAGCCATTTTTCCTCTCAATGTTCAGAGCCTCTTTGTCTCTTAATAGACAGAACCTCTTTGTCTCTCAATGGACAGAGTCTCTTTCTCTCCCAATGAACAGAGCCGCTTTGTCTCTCAATGGACAGAGCCTCTTTGTCTCTCAATGGACAGAGCCTTTTTTCCTCTTGATGTACAGAGTCTCTGTCTCTCATTGGACAGAGCCTCTTTGGCTCTCAATGGACAGAGCCTCTTTGTCTCTCAATTGACATAGCCTCTTTTTCCGTGCACAGTGGAGAGGGCATCTTGGCCAGCACTCTTTGTGCTTCACCTCTCTATGCACACATTGGACAGTTCCTCTTGTGCTGCTCTTTTCTCCATCTATCTATACACACAGTAGACAGGACCTTTCGCTCTGCCTCGTTTCTCCACCTTTGGGGCCTATTCACCAACTGCAGTTTATGGTATGTGAACTAGTACTACACACTGGCGTAAGAAAACTTAAGGGGGCCCCCCTGCAGGGCTCGTGGAGGGGGCCCCTCTGGACTCAATCATATGCTCTACGGCCAGAGTAATATGCTGAGGGGGCCCCTGGAGCTTGGGGGCCACCCCGCACGGCAGGGGGTGCGGGGGCCTGTGTTACGCCGCTGGTAATACAGTAGCACTACTCACATACTACAAAATGCTATTCACTAGCCTATAGGCGGTGACCTTCACCTCTCCCGCCCCTACGTTTCTATGTATAGCTCTTCAGAGTGGCAGAGATCACTGCACGCATACTCCTAAGTTTTAGTAGTAAATGCCAAAGGACAAAGGGGAGCTGCTGGAAAATAGGGACTACTCAGTACAAAATGGGAGGGGTTTAGGGTAATATAAGGAGGGTGTTACGGATGTATCGGCTACTAATAAAACCCACCCAATAAAAGAGTAAGGCTATTGTTATTACACCTCTAAAGTTACTACACCTCTAATGGTCTCAAACACAGATGTAAATGTACTCCGGCCTAGACTGGGAGTAAGTCAAGCAGCACACATGGCCACAGACAGGCGCCACAACACACTCACAGAAAGTAATTGAGGCAAGGACTTAAAATAACTCCCATACAAACGAAAGTTAAATAAATAAAATTATTTTAACATTTAATATATATATCATTATATATTTCAGTAAATGTTAAAAATATATAAATACTTATTTTATTCTCTTAAAATGCAATAATCAACCCAATTTAAATAAAAAAAATTATTCAACTTTTACACTTTTGTTAAAAAAAGAAAGATAATTTATGTTATTTCAACACATACCATTCAACAAAATGTAATACATATTAAGTAAAAATGTTACTGTGAGTGTTTTTGTCTAATTACCAATTAAAAAATATTATTTGTAAATTAAATACATATATTTTAATTTATTGTTTAAAACACATTTAATCTAATCAAGTAGTGTGCTGTAACCGTTGATTGTATTAATTCTAGGTTAATAATAAATATTTAAATGTATTTTATGTTTATATTTTATAATAAAATATTAGTTTTTTTATAAGATTAATAAACTGTAATTTGTTTCCCAACACTTTTTAGACATATATGTCTACTTGGAAATAGTGAATAGCAAAAAGTGTAGCCTTACCTAGGTGTAGTAGTAACTATACATTTAAGTAAATCTGCACATGTATATGTATCTGTATGTCTAAGCCCCCTTGCCTCCGCCTTTCTTTGCACTCAGTGGACACCGTCCATGCACATCGACAGGGCCTCCTCCAGTTCCAGTTTCTGTACCTTGGCATGCGGTGGACAGGGCCTCTTGTGCTACCCTTTGTCTCCACCTCTCTCTGCACACAGTGGACACCGTCACATGCACCTCAACAGGGCCTCCTCCCTTTCCAGTTTCTGTACCTTGGCATGCGGTGGACAGGGCCTCTTGTGCTACCCTTTGTCTCCACCTCTCTCTGCACACAGTGGACACCGTCACATGCACCTCAACAGGGCCTCCTCCCTTTCCAGTTTCTGTACCTTGGCATGCGGTGGACAGGGCCTCTTGTGCTAGCCTTGGTCGCCATCTCTCTGTACACACAGTGGACACCGTCACATGTACATCGACAGGGCCTCCTCCAGTTCCAGTTTCTGTACCTTACTTTTGCATGCAGTGGACAGGGCCTCTTGTGCTAGCCTTGGTCACCATCTCTCTGTACACACAGTGGGCACCGTCACATGCACCTCAACAGGGCCTCCTCCCTTTCCAGTTTCTGTACCTTACGTTTGCATGCGGTGGACAGGGCCTCTTGTGCTACCCTTCGTATCCACCTCTCTCTGCACACAGTGGACACCGTCACATGCACCTCGACAGGGCCTCTTGTGCTAGCCTTGGTCGCCATCTCTCTGTACACACAGTGGACACCGTCACATGCACCTGGACAGGGCCTCCTCCCTTTCCAGTTTCTGTACCTTAGGTTTGCATGTGGTGGACAGGGCCTCTTGTGCTACCCTTCGTCTCCACCTCTCTCTTCACATAGTGGACACCGTCACATGCTCATCGACAGGGCCTCCTCCAGTTCCAGTTTCTTTATCTTACTTGGCATGCGGTGGACAGGGCCTCTTGTGCTACACTTCGTCTCCACCTCTCTCTGCCCATAGTGGACACCGTCACATGCACATCGACAGGGCCTCCTCCAGTTCCAGTTTCTTTATCTTACTTGGCATGCGGTGGACAGGGCCTCTTGTGCTACACTTCGTCTCCACCTCTCTCTGCCCATAGTGGACACCGTCACATGCACATCGACAGGGCCTCCTCCAGTTCCAGTTTCTTTATCTTACTTGGCATGCGGTGGACAGGGCCTCTTGTGCTACACTTCGTCTCCACCTCTCTCTGCCCATAGTGGACACCGTCACATGCACATCGACAGGGCCTCCTCCAGTTCCAGTTTCTTTATCTTACTTGGCATGCGGTGGACAGGGCCTCTTGTGCTAGCCTTGGTCGCCATCTCTCTGTACACAGAGTGGACACCGTCACATGCACATCAACAGGGCCTCCTCCAGTTCCAGTTTCTGTACCTTACTTTTGCATGCGGTGGACAGGGCTTCTTGTGCTAGCCTTGGTCGCCATCTCTCTGTATACACAGTGGGCACCGTCACATGCACCTCAACAGGGCCTCCTCCCTTTCCAGTTTCTGTACCTTACGTTTGCATGCGGTGGACAGGGCCTCTTGTGCTAGCCTTGGTCGCCATCTCTCTGTACACAGAGTGGACACCGTCACATGAACATCGACAGGGCCTCCTCCCTTTCCAGTTTCTGTACCTTACTTTTGCATGCGGTGGACAGGGCCTCTTGTGCTAGCCTTGGTCGCCATCTCTCTGTATACATAGTGGACACCGTCACATGAACATCGACAGGGCCTCCTCCCTTTCCAGTTTCTGTACCTTACTTTTGCATGCGGTGGACAGGGCCTCTTGTGCTAGCCTTGGTCGCCATCTCTCTGTACACATAGTGGACACCGTTACATGCACATCGACAGGGCCTCCTCCCTTTCCAGTTTCTGTACCTTGGCATGCGGTGGACAGGGCCTCTTGTGTTAGCCTTGGTCGCCATCTCTCTGTATACACAGTGGACACCGTCACATGCACATCGACAGGGCCTCCTCCCTTTCCAGTTTCTGTACCTTACTTTTGCATGCGGTGGACAGGGCCTCTTGTGCTAGCCTTGGTCGCCATCTCTCTGTACACATAGTGGACACCGTTACATGCACATCGACAGGGCCTCCTCCCTTTCCAGTTTCTGTACCTTGGCATGCGGTGGACAGGGCCTCTTGTGTTAGCCTTGGTCGCCATCTCTCTGTATACACAGTGGACACCGTCACATGCACATCGACAGGGCCTCCTCCCTTTCCAATTTCTGTACCTTACGTTTGCATGCGGTAGACAGGGCCTCTTGTGCTACCCTTCGTCTCCACCTCTCTCTGCCCATAGTGGACACCGTCACATGCACATCGACAGGGCCTCCTCCAGTTCCAGTTTCTTTATCTTACTTGGCATGCGGTGGACAGGGCCTCTTGTGCTAGCCTTGGTCGCCATCTCTCTGTACACATAGTGGACACCGTTACATGCACATCGACAGGGCCTCCTCCCTTTCCAGTTTCTGTACCTTGGCATGCGGTGGACAGGGCCTCTTGTGTTAGCCTTGGTCGCCATCTCTCTGTATACACAGTGGACACCGTCACATGCACATCGACAGGGCCTCCTCCCTTTCCAGTTTCTGTACCTTACTTTTGCATGCGGTGGACAGGGCCTCTTGTGCTAGCCTTGGTCGCCATCTCTCTGTACACATAGTGGACACCGTCACATGAACATCGACAGGGCCTCCTCCCTTTCCAGTTTCTGTACCTTACTTTTGCATGCGGTGGACAGGGCCTCTTGTGCTAGCCTTGGTCGCCATCTCTCTGTACACATAGTGGACACCGTTACATGCACATCGACAGGGCCTCCTCCCTTTCCAGTTTCTGTACCTTGGCATGCTGCGGACAGGGCCTCTTGTGTTAGCCTTGGTCGCCATCTCTCTGTATACACAGTGGACACCGTCACATGCACATCGACAGGGCCTCCTCCCTTTCCAGTTTCTGTACCTTACGTTTGCATGTGGTAGACAGGGCCTCTTGTGCTAGCTGTGGTCGCCATCTCTCTGTACACTTGAAGGGCAGGGCTTTACATGCAGTGTCTTCTTTACCCCCTGGACCTTACATAGTTGTGCCTAGTATTTCTCTGACTATCCATCCAGCTGTTCTATCTTTCTTGACTTTCACCTCCTTTGATTTTTCCAGAAGCACAATGCTAGGGGTGAACTCTGCCCTCATGGCCAACAACCCTCTGGCCACGATCCAAGGTGGGTGCAAACACTTCACACCCCATGCCATCTGTCCACTCATTGTCGTGCTCCTGCTGTATTTGTGCATCTCCAAGACGGACAGTGAGGATCAGGAAGAGTCGCACATGTCCCTTTGTGTCCAGACTTCCTCTCTTTCCCTGTCTTAACCATTCCATCCAGGTCTGTCTGAACGTTTGGACCTCTCACTCACTCACCTATGCCTTGTGCCGAGTTCCTCTTACCAGCTGCAAATAGCTAATCTCAAGATTGTCACTAAAGGATGAGAGAAGATGTAGAGGGTGTCAGCAGCTCCGGAAAGAGGCAACGTTTGTTGGGAGATTGCTAAAGTGAAGAAGGGACTCATTCAAGGGAATTGCTACCTAGTGTTGTGTGATGTAGAGATGACCAAGTCTGTTGCTCTGTCTGTTTGGGAATGACACTTTAATCAGATACTAGGATGGGTCACTGCATGTGCGTGGATCGTGCAGAGGAGAAAGGACTGCGCTCACACCAGCGGGGGTCACTATATGGCCATGTATTGAATGGACTGGGCATGCACACTAGGTTAGGTCATTGTATGGAGCTTGCCTGATTGTAGCGGCTGGACACGCACCAGCGTGGGTCACTATATGGAGCATGTCTTAGATAAACTATATAAGCACACTAGGTTAGGCAATTGTGAGGCGCTTGCCTGAGTGTGGCCGACTGGACATGCACTAGCGTGAGCCACTATTTAAAGCTTGCCTGAATGTGACCGGGCATATTAGGTTGGTCACTTTTATTGTACGGCAGATGCTTGAATGCGGAGCCTGTGCACACTGTGGTGGCTGACTCTATACCATATGCCTGACTAGGACAGGCTGGTAAAACACTAGCATGGACTGCTCAATAAAGCATCCGTGGCTCGGACATGCTGAGTACACAGCAGGGTGGGAGCCTAAAGGCACATGCTTGGACATACACCGGTCAGTCACTGGATAGGTATGGAACATATCTAAGAGGGATGGGCTAGGCAGTCCAGGGTTGCTCTCTCTCTGTATTAACGATGGCCGGGAGAACAGGCTGGTCAGGCACTTAGGTGGGTATCTGTGTTTTGTGGAGAAAAAGTTCCAAATATTTTGCCTACTCCTGCAAAGCACATACTTGGCACGAGTGGGCAGCTCTTGGGTGGAGCATGCCTGGGGTACATGCTGGTCACATATTATGCTGAGCCAGTGGTTATATATGAGCCAGCCATGTGTGGCATATACAGAATAGGCCAGTGTATGGCTCACCTTAGTATTCATAAAGTGCTCGCTTGACAGAGACCCTACGAGTCACTGTACAGAGCACGACTGACTGGCACCAGGTGCGAACAGATTAATCACTCAATCAACCACACTGGATTTGTAAAGCGCTGCTTATCACCCGTGAGGGTGTCTAGGCACTGGGGATTGCTGCTGCTGGTTGTAGGTTGGTCGAACAGCCAGGTTTTTAGACCTTTCCTGAATTCCTGCAGGGTGAGAGAGGTTCAGAGGTGGAGGGGGGCATTCCAGGCCTTGGCGGCTATTGAACCACTTCTGCTTTGGTGGAGGAGGGGAGTTTGGGCGAGGGAGAGGGATGCGGAGCGCGGTTATCTGAGACGTTGGTGGAAGTTCAACCTGTGGCTGATATAGGCTGGTCCTTGGTTGTGCAGAGCCCTGTAGACGTGGGATAGCATCTTGAGCTAGCACCTTTCGTGGACAGGGAGCCAGTGAAGTGCTCTGAGGTGAGAGGTGATGTGGGGCCGCCTCAGGAGGTTGAGGACAAGCCTGGCAGCTGAGTTCTAAATGGTCTGAAGTCTGTTTAGCAGCTGTGCGGTGATACCCATGTAGAGGGTGTTGCCGTGGTGGGTTACTATATAAAGAATGGTTCGGAGGGACAGGTGGGTTCCAGTTTCATACTCAGTGCCGTGTGTATCCTCCCCTCACCCTAGGTTCATCATCCCCTTGTGAGTCATAGCATTGATGTACCATGCCTCTTTCACCTCACCCAGTGCTTGAATTTGAGGCTCTGTGAATACTCTTTCTTGTCAGTAGGTTATCAATGCCCATTTCCTTATCTGTCTCTATTTCTCTCTGCTTCTCTCCTTCTCCTCCAGCACTAGCCAGTGGTGGTAACCTACCCATCAGCGGCTTGGACAGCGGCGGGAACCTTGTATTGGCCACCGCTACCTGCAGCCCCGGCACCCAGAGCATTGTGACGTCACCGCTCTTCCTGAACCATGCCGGCCTGCCTCTGCTCAGCACCAACCATGGGGTCAGCCTTGTGTCCGCGGCGGCTGCCGCCATGGCTGCCTCCATCTCTGCCAAATCACCAAGCCTTTGCAGCCCCTCCAGCTCCTCATCTTCCTCCTCCTCCTCCTCGTCCAGCGAGGCTGCACAGACCCCAGCCCCGCCAGGAGCTGGCATTTCTGAGCTGGGAAACAAAGGCGAGTGAGCGTCCTGGTGGCTTCTGCCACCGTCTCTTTTTCTCTCTCCGAACCGGACGGCGTGCGTGCCAAGGAGGGAATGGAGAAACCAAAAAAAACCAAGAAAAAACATACCAAAACAGCTTAGCGCCTGCCCGCCATGAGGGGAGGGAGCTCACACCAACAGTAGATACCAAAAAAGTTAAATTAACCAAACAGCAAACACCAAGAGACTCGCTGTACTGCGACCAATTCACGAGTGCATGAAACGGAAGCCAAAAACAAGAAACCCACAGTCAGAAATCGACAATTTTATCTTTGTTTTTTGACAAAAACCTTGAAACGAAAAACCAACCTCAGCATTTTCTTAGTTTTGGTTTTTTGGTCTGGACACTTCAAGACTAAAAATGATAAAACAAAAAGCAAAAGAAGATGTGAAAACTTTTAAGCCAAATGAGCGCTGCCAAATATCAATAGCTTCACCCAAAGGTTTTTGTACATATGTTTTTTTTAATATATATACATATATATACACACACACACATATATATATATATTTGGATTTGTTTTAAGAGAATACAGTATTGATTTTATTTTCATTTATTATATTTGTATATTTGTTTCTTTTTTAGTGTCACAATTTTTTTTAAAAGAAGTTTGTTTAGATTTTGTTGGTTGAAACCCATTTTTTTACCAAATCCATGCTTTGCTTCCTGATTGCATGGAAATAATCTTTTTGTTTCACACTCAACAAATCTGGAACAAACTCAGCCAACTCGTTTTGTAGAATTTTATTTCTATTCTCAAACTGTACTCTTCACTTCCCTTTGGGAATCAAAAATATTTTTTTAGTTTAATTTATTACAATTAATATAATTTTTGTTGAAGATATGTATCCGAAAGATGATCTCTCCAGTGCCTGTGAGGGGGAGTTGACGTTCCAAGCAAGCACCATCAAAACTGGAAGATGAAGAAAGTAAAGAACCAGGGTCTTCAAGAGAAGCTTTTGCGCCCACAGAAGCGCGGGGACGCCAGCACTCTGTATACCCCCTACAGGCTGTGTTTGTATTTATTTTTTTCTGTTCAGTTTTTTGTTGTTTTTGTCGTCTTGGTGACCGGAGAAGTTGTAAACCAAAAAGGAAAAAACCGCGAAACTAACCAAAAACCAATGCCGCAAGATCCGAATGGGCAAGAACCACGGTCAACCAGACTTGATGTGCGACCGGTTGGAGCATCCTGTAGTGAGCGATTTATCTTTCTCTGCCTACAAATACCTCATTAACAAATTAAGAAGCCAGATGTTGTACAGAACAAAATCACGCAAGAGGGAGGGGACCTTGAACCAAAAAAGCAAACCAAACCAAACCAAAAAATAACCCCACAAAGGTTATGAAAGTACCCCTCCCTCGCCGTATGAAAAGCTTTACGTGGCTTCTTAAATGTTTTGTTTCAATATTTTTTTTCCTCTAAACCAAAGTCTAGCTTTGCTGAGAAGGATGTTAGCCATGGGGATTCCAAGAGTGTGAGAACTCCAAGGGAGAACTTTGACAGAAAGACAAAGTTAAAAAAGAGAAAGGAAAACAGAAAGAGTGACCGACTGAATGAAAAATACAACTAACTGAATGAAAGAATGGCACAACAAAGACAGAGCGAAGGAACACCTGAATGGACAAAAACACAAAGCATAAAAAATAGTAAGAACGTAACGAAAGAAGGACATAAAGCAAAACAAAACAAAAAAACAATACGGAAAAGAAAGAATGAAACACCAACACAAATAAGAACAAACCAAAATACAAAGAGCGGTAAAGAAAGGATGAGAGAGTCAAATGACAAGCAAAGAGTGCCCGAAAAAAAGACAAAGCCTTTAAAAGGGCATGAATAGAAAAGAGAGCGGGAAACATATTAATAGAAAGAAGGAATGCTACGGAGAAGGTGCAAAGTTATGGGATTTTTGGAAAATTATGGAACAAAGGGGCTGAACTTTGACATTTCTTACTGGAATAATGACCTCATGGTAGCTATTGAGTAGATGTGTTTTAGATGTCAGGTGGTTGACAAGAAAATATACTGTGAACAGTGAACTCTCTCCAAAAAG
Organism: Calotriton arnoldi; assembly: GCA_963921515.1. Taxonomy (NCBI): domain Eukaryota; kingdom Metazoa; phylum Chordata; class Amphibia; order Caudata; family Salamandridae; genus Calotriton; species Calotriton arnoldi. The sequence goes on along the minus strand of CAWUFW010002914.1, from coordinate 408,965 downwards.
AAAAACGACCACACCATACCAAAAATAATAATAATATATAGATATATATATATATGTGAAATGTCCCCAGCCTCTGATCCCTCCTCCCCATGTGGAAAGACCCAGAGCGAAAGGACTTCTCTGCACCTTGAGGCCTACGTGTTACTGGTGGATCCTGTCCAGGTGCGAGGGGAGGGGATCTTGGGGGTGCGGGGTAGGCAGGGGGAAGGACGTCCTTCTCTGCCCTCATGCGGACTAAACTCATGCTTCCTGCTAAGTACTGCCTGAGTGGTGGATGTTGCCATGCCTGGAAAAAAACATTTTTCGGATGCACCTCTGCAGGACAGACTCGTGGTGGGAAGCCACATCTAACTGGTTGGAGGTCCTCAGTGGTAGAATGGGGGAGGGGGTGTGAAAGGGCCTGGGGGCCTCTGGTCTGGGTGCCCTGTGCATCCCCTGCCATCGCCACCACTTGCCTAAACCCTCCTGTTTCATGCAGGAATTGCCAAAAGATGGTGGTGCGGGGCGGTGGGGCGTGCAGGCATGCGGGTGTCGTACCAGAAGGGGGCTGGGAGTACACACATGTCCATACCACTCTCACATACTACTAAAGCAGCACCCCGGTGGAATGTGACTGTCACACCATGTGTTTTTAGAGAGCGCAAGCGCACACGTGTGTGCCCAGAGCTGGTTAGAGAATGTGAGTGCATGCTCTAATGCTTTGTTTAGAGGATAGGGTTGTGCACTCTGCTCTGCTTAGGCAGCCTGAGGACACCCTCTGCTCTTCTGCTGACTGTTCAAGGAAGAAAAGAACAAATACTATTGATTCTAGACCAAATATTTCACTATCTCCCCCAGGTGTGTGGTTAGAACAGCGCCTGGGCTGAGAAAAAGGTGAGGGGACAGGAGGGTGAAGAGGCAGGAGAGGCCCACTCCATGGTTTTGTGTTAGTTTTTGTGGTGGTGGCTAAAACTTCCAAAATATTTCATGTATCTTTGCCTCTTTTCCATGTCTGGTGTGGATCTAGGAAACAGAGTCTTGGCAGAGATTACAACTCAGCAGGCAGCCCCTCTGGACCAGGCATCCCCTCTGGACCAGGCAGCCCCTCTGGACCAGGCAGCCCCTCTGGACCAGGCAGCCCCTCTGGACCAGGCAGCCCCTCTGGACCAGGCATCCCCTCTGGACCAGGCAGCCCCTCTGGACCAGGCAGCCCCCCTGCTCTTCACCTGCCCCAGGAGCCCCTTTTTCCAAATTTCTCGTCTTCTACTTTAACTCACCTCTAGACAATTGAGACTGCATGTCTTTTTATATTTATATCCTGCGAACACCCGCAGAATATCCCCAATCCCCTCACCCCCTGAGGACTGAAGACCACTGAATGTCCACTGACACAGACCAACCTGCTACTTTCCTAAGGACACTCACAAAAAGAATGTCTCCCCCCAAGTAGGTTCCAGCAGAAATCTGATCTGTCTCTGACCACTTTTCCAATTTCCCTTTGCTCTCCATCTCCCCACATCCTTCAGCCACACCTGTGTACCAGTTCTGCCTTCCCTACTCCTGAAAGAGCTTTAAGCAGCTGTTAAACCAAATATTTAGAGGCGACGCCTTTAGTAGTGGTCTGGCTCCTTGGCCCGACTGCTGCCCCGCTGTCAGGGCTTGGCGCTAGTGCCTGGCTCCTTGGCCTGGCTGCTACTCTGCTTCTGGGTCCGGTGCTGCCTCTCTGGCCACCCACTACCAGGGATTTGGAGATAGCCTGTTACATACCTCAGATGATAGAGATAAACCAAAAAAATGAACTTACATATGTTAAAGGAATGTGTCTTTTGGGCAGGCCATGTGGCACCAGGGGGCAACGTGCAGGCATCTGGGGTGGTACTCAGGCAGAAGCGAATGCATTGTTTATTTTTGCCTGAATTCTGAGCCCTGTCACTGTGAGCCAATGTGCAGAGTCCGGCGATGATGCTATGTGTGCACTGACTATGGGAATATAGGAGCAAGAAGAGGGGTACAAAGCAGCAGAGCTGATCTGTCCCTACGATACATCAGAGGTTTGATTTAGAGCAGACAGTCCCCTCCCACCACCATCGCATAAAAGTCATCTTGCAACTGGTTCTAAGTAAGACGCACTCTTGGAAGATGGGGTACTCTGTCAATCCATGGAGGGTCTCCTGTCCGCCATATTACAAGTGCCATCGGCTATAATGCATTTGGGATGGAGTATCCTGTCTGCGGAACTCTACATAAGGCCCTAATGATAGGATGGACTTCTAGAAAGAGCCCTCTGTGGCCCCTAGAGGAAACCAAGAGGAAGATCAGTGACGAGGGGGCCAGTGCGTGACCTTCCAGCCTACACCATAAACAGGGCTCTTTCACCCAGGTGAACCATGCCTGGTTTTAGCGGGCGATCTCACAGCGACACCCCACACACGTATCCAGCTCTGCTTGCTGATGCTTCCACCCAGAGCCCTCCCATCCAAAATAATTCCCAAGCTCCTTAGCAGCACTTCGGGTCTCACAAGGCACAGCACTTACAGAGCGATGTACTCATACTTCAGTTCTAGGTACCTGTGGGTGTGTACAGTGGACTCACTGGCAAGACGCGGAAGAGGCATAAACCATGCACCGTGCTCTGCAGAAGGAAAAAGATGCCAGCTAAACCCCCCCCTGCCAAGTTGTAACCTGGCTGCCCCGATGCGCCAACACTGTAATGTTCTCTACTCCCTCTGCTGCCCCCTCTTACGCATGGGGATGCTGAAGCCTCTCTGACTTTTCTGAGGGGCTCATGAGAATGTGGGGGTTATGGGAGTGATGAGAGATCTATTGTACATTATACTTGCCAAAGGTAGAGTCATAGAGACTGCCCTTTAGTTCTTAGGATGTTTTCATTGCTGTTATGTGCTTTTATTTATTTTGGACTGAGAATAACCGACAGAAAATGTAACTAGTAAAAAAAAAAAAAGGGAATCCAGTTAATATTTTCTTTTTTATTGTTGTCTGAAACACTGCACCAAAGAGAAGTCCAGGTGAATTTTCTTATCCCAGCAACCTGCCACCTCGTGTTCTCTGTCAATTCCGATGAATGGGTCGGGAGAGCGCACTCTGACCCTTCCTGCGATGGGTCAGAGTGCGCGCCTTACCGGAGTCACCAGCTATGTGTTGGGCCGGCCTGTGGTTCAAAATTCATGGTGGTCCATGCCCTGCTTTGTGAGAAGCCACATGTGATCTGTGACATCATTACAATGGATATGTGTTAGATGTAGGAGTAGTCTGGACTTGGAGTGCATGGTGTGCCTGCTGGGGGATCTCCAGGAAGTCGGTGACAACCTTGTCCATCTCCATCCAGAATGTTTTTCACTTCCCAGGTTTTATTGTAGGGTCCCGCTGGACAGTATGGGTTAGAGCAGGACCGGTAGGCTGTCTATCTCTCTGTACACCTGTCTCCTTGACCTTTTCCACATAGAAAATGGCCTACTTTTGCTGTATTGAAAATTGTGAATTTCCTGCCAGGGAAGATTTCCAGTAGGTTCAAGTCACTGGGCGAGAAGGCCTCTCCTTGAAACTCCAGCCCAGTCAATGCACAAGATTTATTGTAGGGAGGGAAAACTTGGAAGACCTTAGTTTTTCACCCAAGCATTGTCACACTGGTGGAAATGACATCGTTTGGGGACCGTGGTGTCCACCATACGGTCTTTTTATCTTCTTGGTACTCATGGACTGCTTTAGATATTATGACTTTCAAACCTTTGCAAAGTCTTACATCGTGAGACGATTTTTCTATTCTGTACTGCCCGCATTGTTCCTTTTGGAGTAGGTGCAATAGAAGATTTAGTGACTAATTTTCCACTACACACACGCTTTCTTTGCGTGGTGTGCCCTTCTTTAGGAAGTGGTAGCATTGCTGAACATTTAGTCATCACAGTAGCGACAAGTTTGACTTGTATGTTCAGACCACCCCAGGATTTCTGTGTGGCCAGCGTATGCCTAAAGTTGGAAGTCACCAGATTGCTGCAACTCCACTCACAATATGTATCGCACAGGAAGAAGGGTTACCATAGGACCTTCTTAGATAGATCAACCTTGCCAAGCCAATTCTTTCAATCTTATGCCAATGACTGGGGTGGATCTCACCTTAAGAGTTCAAAGCTAGGCACAGGGATTGAGAGGCATAAGGGGAAATACAAGAGGCATTCAGGAATGTAGGTGTGGATGAAAGGTCTTCAGTGTTTCCACACATGAAGGACTGAGGGCTTTTTGGGAGTCAGTGAGGGGTCCATGTGCGAGGTACAAATGTCTCGAAGTGAGACTGTCTGCTCCATATGGGAGAGACTGAAGGCTTCATGTGTGGAAGAGCGAGGGATCTATGCATGTGGGACTACTGACTGACCATTTGAGGGACTGAAGGCACCTTATGAAAGACAGGAGGTTGCATGTGCACGACACTGGTGGCTGTATGAGTAGGCTGCGGCACCGAAGGCTCCTTGAATGAGTTCTAAAGTTTCCACGTGCAATGCACTCAGAGCTTGGAAGGGATCTGGGCACTATCTATTGTCTAGGAGGACCCCGTCCATGTGGTTCTATCTCTCCTCTACATTAAGGACAACAACTGACCGTCACTTGGTTTCCTATGGCCTGTGGTTAAGATTCTACCTTCCTCACGTGCTATTCGTGTGTACGGGAAGTTGTTTTGCAGCCATGGACCCAGCGACAAAAGTCCAATCTACTTGAACATTTGGTAGGAATGCCCCGATGAATACAAAGTTGGGCTCAGCTGATGAGAACTTCACATATAGCTAGCTCCTGGTGTGCCCTGCAGTGTCTTCAGCCATGCTATATCTCATGAGCTCTTCAAAGAGGAAGTGACGTCACTGCAGGAATGTCCGGTTGTGAATTTTCTACAACCTTGCTTTAGCCTTGGGGCCACAGTGGTCACATTTCACTGTACCTGCCCTCACCCATCCCCCCCAAAAAAAATCTCTTCATCTCCGTTATGCATAACGCAGAATTAGGGAACAACCACAACAGGACTTAGGAGAGATATTTAGGCAACAGTTCAATTAAAGGGAGAGAACATTGTGGAATCATAATGCAGCAACAACTAAGACTTGTGACTCGGAATGATGCCTCTCAAGTACACAGTGCATACGAGTGTGACTCGAGGCACACCTGAAGCCTGTCACACCAGAGCCCCTTTTGTGTTCATATCTGGCCCTGAGAACAAAGGGTAAAGGTGAAGCCCCTTGTGCTATGATGCACTTCCTGAAGTCCTGTCTTCTCTATTTCCTGCGCTCTCTATTAGACTGTTTCTGATTCTTGATATCAGAGGATGGCCAACTGTGGCTGAGCCCGCAAACCTCCTGTTTTGATGCCACGGCTCATTGCATTGCCCAAAATGAGATTCCGTTTTTGAACCTATTGGCTTTGTATGTTTAAATTCAAACAATGACTGCTTTTGCATTTTTGTGAGATCCCATACAAATAATTTTTTTCCCCTCTGCGGGCTTTTAGTTTTTCTATCTAGGGACTTAAGGCTTTATTTATCATAGTGTTGTGGGAGATGTAACAATAAAGTCGGATTTATCAAGCCACGCAAGGCCACCTCGCATGACCCATCATGGCTTGATAAATCTAGAGTTACGTAAACCAGTGCAAATCGCTGCGTTGCATTACTCTGCCCCAGGAAGGTGTTCCGTGGGTGGAGCGTGGGTGTTCCCACGCATCCATGGGTGGAGCGTGGGTGTTCCCACGCATCCATGGGTGGAGCGTGGGTGTTCCCACGCATCCATGGGTGGAGCGTGGGTGTTCCCACGCATCCACCCATAGATTTTGGCACTTTCCCAGATTTACCATTAGTGGTAGACCTGAGAATGCATCAAAATACTACACCTCCACAGGTGAGGTGTAACGAGGATAAATATCTTTATTTCTCCTCGTTTTTTCCTCTTAGAGGAAAATGCCTCCGAGGATTGTTTTTGTGTAGGAAGGTGTACTAAAACAATCCTGCCTCCAATGCAGGCACCCTTGCAGCATAACGCAAGGGTGCCTGCGTTGGTGCACAGCAGCACATTGTGCACCAGCGCTACGAAAGGACAGGAATGTGCTGCATAAAGTTAAATATGGTGCATTCCTGCCCTTTCCCTTTACTGCAGTGTAGCACAGCAAGGTGGCTGGCTGCGCTGCGCAGTGCTGCGCTGCGTGAAAGTATGATACATCTGGGCCTCAGTGTTTGCATCAGAGGTCTTTGTGTTTGTGCTCATGACTTCCTATGTCTGAACTTCCTGTGTTTGTACCCAGGTGGTTCCTTTATTAACAGGCAGTGGCTTCATGTGTTTATGCCCAAGGCCTTCCTGTATTTCAGCTCACTCCACCCTCTCCCTATGCCCAGTAAATACCTGTGTTTGTGCTCAGGGGCTTCAAGTGTTTTCCCAGGAACTTCCTATGCTTGGATCCAGGAACAGCCTGTTCTTAATGCCTTCTTGTGTTAAGGTTAGTTAATCTCTTGTGTTTATGGGTAGGAACCTTCTGTGACTGTGCTTGAAGATTTCCTCTGTTTATGCCCAGGGATTTCCTGTGTTTGTATTCGGCTGCTTCCTGTGTTTACTCTAAGGAACTTCCTGTGTTTATTAACAGTGACTTCCTGTGTTTATTCACAGTGACTTCCTGTGTTTACTCACAGTGACGTCCTGTGTTTACTCACAGTGACGTCCTGTGTTTACTCACAGTGACTTCCTGTGATTAGGCATATAACTTCCTGTGTTTATTAACAGTGACTTCCTGTGTTTATTCACAGCGACTTCCTGTGTTTACTCACAGTGACGTCCTGTGAGTAACGTCCTGTGTTTACTCACAGTGACTTCCTGTGTTTACTCACAGTGACTTCCTGTGTTTACTCACAGTGACGTCCTGTGTTTACTCACAGTGACTTCCTGTGTTCAGGCATATAACTTGCTGTGTTTAGATCCTGGACCTTCCTGGAGTTATTTCTAATGACGTGCCTGTGTCAACATCAGGTAACTTCCTGTGTTTAAGTGTGGGAGCTTCCTGTGGCTATGCTTGGAGACTTCCTGTGTTTACGTCCAGGGACTTCCTCTTTTTACACCTAGGCACTTCCTATTTTTGCACCGAGAGACTCCAAGTCACATTTTCACAAACCCGATCCATTGTGGGACATTGCCCTTCGTGTGCCTGTTCAAAAACTTGAATGTCAGAAGCTGCTTCCTTTTATGTCTGAGGGAACCCAAGAAATACCAAAGTAACATCCTCATAATCTCTCAGACTGGGGGGACAAGCTAAATTCCCAGGCCTTCTGCCCAAAGATATCCTATGGGGAATGTTCACTTTTCTGCAGTTTTTTGTTGTTGCGGCGAGGGGGTCGTTTGTAAGTGATTTTCTATTTAAGCCCAGGGTGGTGCTTTTACGTGTGCAGTTCGAGCAAGCAAATTTATAAGTAAAACACAAACGAAATGTTAATTGTCCGGCTGATCTCACAGTTTGTCTGACTTTGTATTTCTTTATGTGTGGATCTACCTTACCCAACCTCTCCCATCCCACAGTGAAGAGAATGGCCAAGAAGCAGCTTTGTGGGGTGCCCCATGACTCCTTGACTTTCAAGACTGTCTCCTCCCCAAACCTCTCTTCAGCGCAAAATGCCATTTTATTCAAACAGCTTCAATCCAAAGGAAAATTTACAGAAAAAGAAAGCAAGAGCAAAATAAAGAAATACTTAGGGGGGCAGAAGAAAAACAAAGTAAAAAAGAAAAAACCAAAGACCTTCATTTACCAACACACAACTCCGCTACCTTTTTAGTGTATGATGCAGTTACCGGCATGATGACCTCAGCAATCCAAAGCAAAGAAAATTGTATATTTTTAACTATTTGTCATTGAAATTTTAGCTTCTTGTAACTATATTGATGATTATAATATTCATTACTTGTGACAACGATGTAACTGTTCTCTTTGTGCTGATTCTATCATTGTTCCGCAAGAGAAACCCCTGGCGATAGGGCCGAGTCTTTTCTATTTTGGTTAAATATTGTTTTTTTTTTTATCTGGGGTCAGATGAATTGTTTGGATCCTGGTCTCTTTCTGTCCGTCTGTCTTTCACGCATGTTTCTGATTTTTCTTGACAACCATCTATCTATATGGCTTTTAGATCATGATGCAAGGGGTTACAAAGTTACAGGAATCCCCAAAAAACTAACTCTGAAGACCTAGAGGGTGAAGTCCATCATTTAACGTTCAACGGAGTGTCACGCAGGGCCTGGTAGCATCGTAAAGTCAATATACTTGTGATTCACTCCAGGTTTGAAATACATTAATTCGTGGCCCTAAGATTCTTTCTTATTTATGCTGAGAAGACATTTTTGCCGGCGGATCTCTGGTCGCCAATTGATGCCAACTCTTGAGATATCAAACAACAATAGCAATAAACTCTACATGTCCCCAGCTTTAGCTCCATAATTAGCATCTACCTTCACTTGTGCATAGTTATAATAGCCACTAAAGTAATTTGCTTGCCCTCCACCCAAGCCGTTCCATTCCAATCTGTTTAGTGCGAGGCCTACGCTCAGTATTTTCTAACTTCAATGTTCTTGCTTTCCGGCAGTTTTTGTGGGCGTATCTCAGTGCCGAGTTGGGTATATTGAGTTGCTGATCCGCTTGTGTCACAGGAACTTGATTGTTTTAACTGGAACCTGATAACTTTTGAGGGAGGATGGGCTGCGATTAAAAAGAGTTATACATACCACCACTCTTCTCGATTCAAAAGTTTTGAATGACATGCAGACGACAGAAAATCCACCTCTAAGCTAGGCTGGAGCCCCTTACGAGTCTCCAGTCTAGCTCACTGGTGGATTAGTACCTGTGACGTGACTGACTCTGCTCCACCCCAACCAGGCTTTTAGATGCACCAGCTCATTGTGAAAGCTCCTGTATCAACTACAGACCATTGTCCCTCAGACCCTGGTCCGGTGTTCACATCTCAATGCCTTTGGATGGAAAGAGATGTCCTTTTTCCTTCATACGGTATTCATAACCTTGAATGGTCTTTGTAAGTTGAAAAAGAACATGAAACTCATTGGTTTAGCTCCATCTTGAAGCCCACCGTTGTGTGCGTGAGTAGTAAGACACCTACCAGCAACGAGAGCTGGAGACAACTTGCTCTTCACATTCAGCTATGACTGATGAGTTAATGTCTGAATTCACTGTGAGGGGTTGAGACAGGAAAGGAGAATCAGAAACATTGCGTGAAGGACAGCGGCGAAGGCGGGGGTGGGGTAAGAGCTCTGTCAATACCTGTGATATGGACTCTTGGGGTAGAAAATGCTTCCATGTTTTGTTTCATCATGGAGAACCTTTGTCCTAAATTGACCACTCTCTTGGTGCCAGTTAAATCTCCTCAAAGGAATCCAAGTGACTGCCCTACCCACCACCAGCCCCACCTTCACCACTTATCTTGGTGGCCTTATGTCACTCCCAGACCTGTGTCTCTGCCATCCAGTGAAAAACAAGAACTTAAAACACAATCCTCTCTTCCCTGTCCTCACCACGTATTTGAATCGCACCCAAAACTTTCCAGGTAAAGGAAGGACATGGGGATTGTTGCTGTCCACCACTACCAAGTGAGTCAATGGGCACTGTTTAATATCCTTTGCCCACTGCAAGTGTATTCTGTGCCCTGTCCCGTCTGATGTGGGTGCAAACGTGGCATTGTTGGAAAGAAAGCTCAACCGCCTGGAGTGCTGTACATACCTTCTCCAAGACAATGTCCCCTGTGCCAAGGCTGAGTGCAAGCAATACCAGGGTGGCACTGTTTTTGCAAGACTGTCTTCCCACAAACATCACCTCAGTTAATGTTTTATAAGTGGAACACATGAGACATGCCAAAAAATTTGAAATTCATTCCATCCTTCTTGTTAAGTCTAGCGCTTAAAACCTTGGGAGTAAATGAGACCTCTTCAATACAAATTGGAGATGTATCTAGGAGAGGTGAGAGGCGGAATACTTCAGCTGCCATTCTTTATTGGAGTGCAGTGAATTGAAGGCAAAGCCACCAATCCGGTTGGTAAGAGCTCCAATCTGGTTGGTAAAGTAGCCAATTGCTTTTATAAGTGATTAAGAAATCAGCCAATCGCTTTTAGAAGAATCCCAGCCTGGTTGGCAAAGTAGCCAGAGAGTTTTATAAGAGTGCCATTCTGATTAGCAGAGTAGCCAGTCAGTTTAATAAGAGTCACAGTTTGGCTGGCAGATAGCCAGTCGAATTTATAAGAGTGCCATTCTGATTGGCAGAGTAGCCAGTCAGTTTTATAAGAGTGACAGTCTGGCTGGCAGATAGCCAGTCGGTTTTATAAGAGTGCCATTCTGATTTTCAGAGTAGTCACTCAGTTTTATGAGTCACAGTCTGGTTGGCTAAGCAGGCACCCAGTTTTGTAGGCACCCTAGTCGGCACCGAGGTACCCTAAGCAGGGCTGCTTTGACACCCATTTTAACAATACTTCTGTGCAGCCTTCGGTAGAAGAGATATTGTGTAAACCAGTTTAATAGTTTGCATACTGTTTGTTGATTTTCTTTTGCCTTTTACGGGCCTCAAACCCCTCCATAAGGGACTGGGCTCAAGTATTGTTTGCATGTGTCTAGGAAGGCAGAATGTGCATAGTGCCACCCAGAGGCAGGACTCTGCCAGCACATCCTGTAAATGGGCCTTGTGCCCTTTACTTATCACCCCCAGTCCACCACCTTCCGGCCTCTCATAGAATGTGCACCTCCGTCTCCTGGAGGGTGAGAGTGGACCGTGGAACCAAAAACCCAAGTCTTTAGAGAGGACCTCATAAAAGGAGCGACAATGAGGACCTCTGGACTCTCAGAACCTCTTCCTCGCAAACAATCGCAGACGGTTGTATGCCGGAATATCGAGCACAAAAAAATAGTGACACCAAAATATGTTTGCCTAAATATCGACAACTAACATATTGTGAAGGTAAGCGCCTATAGCTATGTATAGAGCTACAATTTATAACGCCACAGCTACATATCTTTAAAAAAGCTATATATCGTCCGGGTACATATATGGAGTTAAGTGTAATAAATCTATAGTCATAAATCTATAGTAATCTTTACATTATTTTGGTAGCCAAAAGTTAGTCTCCAATATTTAAAATTAGATGTTGGAAGTAGTGTAGCTCTCACATTGTTCCCTCACATCGGTTCTATGTCTGCCTCGTTACTTTGAGCAGCGTTGCGTTGCTCCACAATAATGTTCACACTATAGAAAAATACTATACATGCATACGTCAGCCTTGGCACAATGGCACTCCATGAATGTCTGCTGAAGAGAATGTGATCAGGCAGGTGGGATTTCTTTCCATTAGTCTTTTTACCATAAATTTCTCAAAATAGCGAATTCTCAATTTTGGGTTTTGTCTCCTTTTGTCCCATGTAAAATGTGCTGAGGCAACACTTTGTGATGGGGTAAAGATGGATTGATCATGAGAGACACTAAGCAGTGGTTTGAATTTTGTCTGAAAAAAATAAGCAAAGGACCTATTTGGCCAAAAGATCCATCAAGAACATTTTCTATCCACTCCAAATTTTGGTGAATGCAGCTGTTTCATGTGTTTTCATGTAAATGTGTAAAAATGTTGCATCCTGAAATTGGTTGTTGGGGGAGAAAAGAAATGCCTTTAGACCCACAGATTGAGGGAGCGGCTAACCCCGAAGTCCCTCACTTGAACCAAAGAGGGGTCTCGCTGGCATTCCTAGCCAAATAAGGGAAAAAGTAAACCCGCAACTGACTGGTGGGGTAGGGAGATTAGCTGATCACCTGTAACACATATATTCAGTTTAAATTAGGCAAATAAGGCCCCTCTTACCAAGATTTTCTAAAAATCTTCCTGTTTCACTTGTCCCATTTTGTAATTCTCGAGAGCATGGAATGTGGCGGGAGTTGAATGGCAGGAAAATGGCGGGATTAATTTATTTGAAATGCTAATCTGTCCCCGCCCTCACGTGCATACTCCCTACCCCAGTCCATCCCTGTGAAGAGGGCTGCTCTGCCAGGGGGCTTGAACCTCGTATTTATTTCCTCCCCTCTTACGTTGCCCTCCCTCCCGCATACCATGGTCCGTCCCCCCTTCTTGAGTTCTTTTTGTCCCCATGTCGGTCCCCCTCTCTTCTCGTGGTAGCAGGTGTAGCGTGTCAGTGAACTGACTGCGATTTTTGCCTGTTCATTGTACAGTGTCGCTTCTTTTAAAAAAACATTTTTGTAACTTGAGTGTTTCGCCCATCGAATAAAACTGTACAGAGAAGCCGTGCTCTGCCTCCTGTGTGTTCTTGGTCACTGGCAGTATTGTAGGGAGGGGAGGTCAGAGGTCACACATGGGTCACATCATGTTATGTAGCATTTGTATGTGCGCATTGTAGCATCTGAGCTTTCCAGAGGGATTACAGGTAGGTTGGAGTAGTATGTGTAGTATGTACTATGTGGGAAGAGTTGGGTATAACAAGTCGGAGCCGGAGTCGGAGCCAGAGGTATGTGAGAGGCTAGAGGGGGAATAGAGGATTTAAGGGGTATAGGAAAGAGTAGGAGGCAGTGTGTGAGGGTGAGGTAATGTAGATGCTGAGCAACTGTGACTGTAGGAGGGTACTGAAGGATCTGGGGGGCTCGTAGAGGAGTCAATTTGTAGTTTGGGGCGTCTTGCGCCCCAACCAAATGCACTGCTGAATATAGCCAACTCGTGGTCACGCAATTGCTCCCAATTGATACATGTATTTCATCAAATCCTTAATGTCTCAACGCTTGTTTTTCAACTTGATTTAAACAATTATTACATCCACACGCGGAATGGTATGCCAATTTTCTCGTTGTTCTAATGTTAGAGCTGGGCCATCCGAACCTCTGCAATAACATGAAAGACGCAAATTCGTCCAAGGCAGTGTTATTTTATTTCAAAACCCAATGCATTTCGGGCCACTTGTGCCCTTCGTCAGGGGTTACTGCCACCATCATAAAAAAGCAACCGTCCTCATTTCCCCTCGTAGAGGAGCCCCTGATGGTGGTTGGGGAGACGGTGAGATTGTTGCTCAGATCGGTTGGGGTGGCTTCGGGAATATCAAGTCCAAGAACTAGTGGGCCACTAACATCGTGGACTATCCATCAATCAAATAACTTTATTCGGCTGCCGTGGAACCAAAAAGTACAGAATTGTCAATAATGCCTATAAAATCCAAAGTGCGGTCACAGGAGTTTCTCACACATCAGCTGTCATAATATTCATATACAATTTAAAAAGATAAAGAACAAAACATATCTAAAAGAGGCCTACTTAAAGTGAATGTGCTTCTGAGACACTGCGACAGTGCATTGTTCTGAGCTTACGGCCATACAGATGGAAAATGGCAGCTTAATCGAGATGCATTGAGTATCTAGAGCTACTGCAGCCCCTAAAAACGAGCTACATAAAAACATGTTTCGTCATCGTGAAGCGGTTTTGAAAAAAGTAATGACCGAATGCAATGTGTCGAATTTCCAGACTTAAAAGGAATTAATAAAATTTTTGCACATTTGATAACCACAAAAAAGGTAAAATGTAACACTGACTATTTAAAAGTGTTATTGCGTGGACATACAAGTGATTCTCGATTGTTCCGGAAGCCTAACAGGAAGCATAATAGGAATTTTATTGTCTGCCCGAAAGCGGAACATTAGGCGCATCCCCATCTTCTTCTCCCTCAACGTAGGTAATGCTAAGGGTATTCTCATGGTTTTCTAACAGATTAGTCGAAATGGAAGATTTTAATAATTCTGTGTTTAAACTTTTTTTTGGGGCATGAAATAACAGTGAAGTTTGAGCTTGCTTCCTGCCCGCTGTCGCACATGTTTCAACGTTACTGAATACCTGGGGTAAGTCAATAGCATCGAAAGATTTTTTTACAAACGCTAGCCATGGATATCCCGTGTCACACGCTAAACAATCTTTTATTATATCTCCTGCTAGTGAGGCAGGCCCGGCTCCAGGAATTTTTATTTGGGTGGGCCAAGGGTGCTTTGGGGTGGGCCACTACAGCAGTCACGGCCGGCATGACTGGGGGGGTGCGGTGGGGGACTGGGGGGGTGTCGCGCTGGGGTTTAATTTAATAATATTAATTTTAATTAATCAGCATGGAGAAGGGCAGAGTGTGCATGACTGGTTTGGGCGGCCCCAGAGCGCCGACCAAACAGTCTTTACGCACTCAGGAGTGGGCACACCACTCCTCCCCTGCCCTGCTCGCAGAGCAGCCCCGCCCACCCGCAACCAAACATAAAATGGTAATAACTGAAAGTTATTACTATTTTATGTTTCTGCTTCTCGCGAGAAAGCAGTGGGGCAACGCTCCTCCGCCCTAGTGTAGGAGCCGCCCCTGCACTGCGGGCCCAACTTGTTGCTTCTGGAGGTAGCCTACAAGCCCTAGATTACATCATATCTACTTGCAAACAGTCACCATGATACCACGGATTGATACTGTGTGTATACAGAGCATGTGGAGAGTTATTTGAAAGTAAGAGCAATGTCTGGACCTAACTGCAAACCCTCGAATTCCAGCAGGCAAGGCTTCAATACAAGTACTTGAATACCAAGCATATTATAATACTTCAAGATTAAGGAAGTCCCTATTACCACACGAAAGCCTTGACATCATCGTATTAGAAAGGCTGGCTATTTACTTGTTGCAATTTGTCCAACACTTATTTCTCTGCACAAATTTAACTTGATACATTTAACTTTCTTGTCATTCTTTTGCGATGTACTTTCAAAGATACAAATTCGTGAAAAACAGTAACGCATTTTAAAAAACAGAAATGAGTATTTTATGAAAACTGCCAGCAGGTTTCACATCGACCATTTCAAAACTAGCAGCCAGTCATAGAGGTAACCTTCTATTATTCTTTGGAAACTCCCTTACTAACTCATCCATACATAGGTTTCCGTGAGCTCCTTTCTCATGTGCTAAAATAGTCAAATTATGAAAGATAAAGCATCAATCTGTAATGCAATACAGGAGAATGAGACACCCATCTAGTTGCTGAATTGCACAATGTGAAACTAGAAATCCTGGGATCAATCCTAGCTTCCATGCTTGACCAAATTGTGTGATCCTAGCCAAACCTTTATTTCCCTGAGCCTCCTTTATTCATCATCACATAAGAGGGCACCTTCAAATCAATGTGTTCTAGATGTGCACTGAATAAACACATTTTCTGTGAGAACAAGCCAGAGCACTCATACATAATTTGATGTATGAGTGCTCGGGCTTGTTCTCACTTGTAAGGTAGATCCCTAGGGGTCACATATCGGGGTTGTGGGTGATTTCCCCCTCCCTTGAGCACCATAGCAACTATTTACGAATTAGGATAATACCGCTAAGAGTGAGCACCAACACCACACGGGGCCCTATCACCCAACACGGAGTTTATTTAAAAACACATTTTCGGTTTGATTTAGTCTACTATAATAGTGCTTCATCTGCACTAAGAATCTAAGCCACAAGTAAGGCGCACATAACAACAGACTTGCCTTTTAGTTTACTAAGGGCCAGATGTACAACCAGTTTTTGCAGTCGCAAACGCTATTGTGCAAGACTGTATTAGGGGGCGTTCCAAGGGCGTCCCTTCCTAATAGCGAGCCGCATTTGTATGTATCATTGTTTTGCAACCGCAATTGCAGTTGCAAAACACTCGCAGTTTACCACCTACTTCAAGTAGGCGGTAAGCCACTCGGAAAGAGGAAGGAGTCGCCAGGGGATCCCTTCCTCTTTGTGAATGGATGCGAAAATATTTTTTAAGAGCAGGCAGTGGTCCCACGGACCACTGCCTGCTCTTAAAAAATGAAACAAACGTTTCATTTTTCTTTTTGAAATGTATCCCATGTAAGGTCCCTTTGATGGGAAGAGGAGGTTTCTGAGGTGGGAGTATAAGGTAAGTAACACTACTCAGCCTCCCTCATTGCCAGTCTTCAGCGAGAATCTCTCTTCATTACTACCTGCAGAGACCCCAGACTCTGCAGCACACTCCCTTCCCGGCCTGATTATCCATTTTCTACCATCCATCTCCCGTGCACCTTAGCTCACAGCTGACCTTGGGCCCCATCCCCATATCAGCCAACATCCGACTCCATTTTCATTAGGAAAATTACCCTCAAACTTAAATCATTGAATATAACAGTAAAAACAAGCATTTGCAATGCAATAGGTCTCGCATTTAGGCGAGTTTGAGCTATTGACATTGTAAATGACAATGCCTTTTTTTCTTTTTTGGTTTTTAAAACCAAAATAAAAGGCAAATGCTTTTTTTAGCAGATACAAGCCTTTCATTTATCATCAACATGGACGAGAGGCCAATATGCCCAACATAAGCCAAGCCCTCAGTACCACCTACTGCAGGCAGGCAGATGTGCAATTGCATTGCTACATTAAGTATTAACATTGCTACAAACAGCATTTAAGTCCGTGCCACACAACTGATATGGTGTGGAACAGTGGCAGGTCCTTTGCAAAGGTTAGTTGACTTTTAGTTGCCTACTGCAGTTGTCATGAGTTAAACCGGTAGCGGGGAAGCTTTTGCTCACAGTATGTGTGATAAAATGGCAAAATAGTGAAATTAGACTGCAACACAATGTGTTAAATTACACCATATAATTAGCCTTTTTTGTTGCAAAATTTAGGGACACACACCACTATGTGTTTCTACGTCGCTGCAATATTGCAGTGGCGCAGCACATAAGCCAAGGTTCCTTGCTGCATAGTTACCCCCACCCCAGTATTTGGCTCTTAGATGCTGCATAGCTTTAGTAGACTCGATTAATGGTAAATGAGATTAACATTGCAAAACACCCGGCCACGTACACAACTTGAACAAAAAAAAGTGTGTAAAGTAGCCACAGGATCTCTTCAGGGTGGCCTCAACCTTTAACAGTCCCCAGCATAATGCACATTTGAAGTAGAGCATGATAACATCAGTAACACCCGTTACCATCCCTTTGGAAACAAAAGCAGTGGCCACGGGCACAAGCAGCCCAGTCCCCAGAAGAGCGCACGGCCCTTACAGTCCAAGCAGCATGGTGTCCTTGTTGTAATGCCAGTCACAAAGCTTGGCCAGAATCTAATGAATCGTAATTTGGATCTATCCCAATTGACTGACAATCACAGGTCCTGACACCACTGAACTCCGGCGCAATTCTCTCCATGCTCCCTTAAAAAAATGTAATTCTATTTATTAGTCTTATTCCTAACATGAATCAAATAAGGAAACTTTCCCCATTAACGAAATCCAATTCATAAGCACCAGCAAAGCGACGTGTTCCAACCCTGTGCCACCCTCAGGAAAAACAAGCGCGGCCACACGGCCGCGAAAGTGAAAGCGACCGGAAACATGATCCAGAACAGATGGCACCATGCGCGCCCCTGCTCGCTCCCGCAAGCTGGAGGCCGTGGGACACGCACAAGTTTTATGAAAGTCTGGAGTGATTCCAAGAGGCCCTCTCCTAGAGCAGCGCATGCACGCTGCGCTAGGCTCAACCTAAAAATGAGCACACACTTTAAAATATATTCCACAGTGGCCCTAATGACCAGACTGCTAATTAAATAAACAAAAACAGAAAGGCCATGACAGGGCCGGCTTTAGCGCTGGTGCAAAAGTCTTTATTGGTGCCCCACCACTGACCTCTTTCTCCGTAGATACCTTTACTACCACCCTCCAACAGTGCCCTTCATCTCTCCATAGCCCCTCCCCCTCATGCCCTCCTCCTCGGATGTCCTCACTGCCACCCTCCAACAGTGCCCCACATCTCTACGTAGCCTCTTCCCCTCATGACCTCCTCCTCAGACTCCCTCACTACCACCCTCCACCAGTGCCCCTCATCTCTCTGTAGCCACCCTACACCCATGACCACCTCCTCGGATTCCGTCACTGCCACCCTCCACCAGTGCCCCTCATCGCTCCATAGCCCCTCCCCCCATTACTCCCTCCTCGGATTCCCTCTCTACCACCCTCCAACAGTGCACCTCATCTCTCTGTAGCCTCTCCCCCTCATGACCTCCTCCTCAGACTCCCTCACTACCACCCTCCACCAGTGCCCCTCATCTCTCTGTAGCCCCCCTACACCCCATGACCACCTCCTTGAATTCCGTCATAGCCCCTCCAACTCATGACCTACTCCTCAGACTCCCTCACTACCACCCTCCACCAGTGTCCCTCATCTCTCCATAGCCTCTCCCCCTCATTACCTCCTCCTCAGACTCCCTCACTACCACCCTCCACTAGTGCCCCTCATCTCTCTGTATCCCCCCTACACCCCATGACCCCCTCCTCGGATGCCCTCACTGCCACGCTCCACCAGTGCCCCTCATCTCTCCATAGCCCCTCTAACTCATGACCTACTCCTCAGACTCCCTCACTACCACCCTCCACCAGTGCCCCTCATCTCTCCGTAGCCTCTCCCCCTCATGACCTCCTCCTCAGACTCCCTCACTACCACCCTCCACCAGTGCCCCTCATATCTCCGTAGCCCCTCTCTCATATGCACTTCATTGGTTGTATAGCGCTACTCATAGTGTAGGGTGTCACAGTACTTTACATCGTGCCCACATTATGCAGAGACAATGAATCATACAAGTATGTAAATCAGCATATAGGGAATGTCGCATAAGCCAATGAGGATTACCAGGAGTAGGAATCACATGTCATCCATATTGGTGGGCAGTATGTTTTAAGAGAGTTTGGTCTGGAGAAGCACAAACACAGGATTTAAAGGATACCTCAGTGGTGGTGTGGGGGGGGGGGCCTTTACTGATTAAAATGTATGTCTGCCCTAACAAACTCTTTATAGCAACATTAGAATAATGAAAGACTGGGGAAATATTAACTACACAAAAAAAGAAGTTCTAATTATACCTTTCAGGTTTGTATGCGGCTCTTTGATGACAGTTCATAGGTCACTGTCCTGTTAGGATTGTAACTTCTGAACTGCAAGTAACAAAAGGATCTCTGTAACGAAGGCAGTAACACACTGAGCTATCCACATAAACTACAGTTTATCTGCATTTCAAAACTACCAACAGACAAAGGATTGCTCTCCAGCAGGATCATTAATCACCAGAGTTATCTGGACATTTTTACTGTTGTCTTGCATTCGGGTCAAAGAAAGGATTTGTCCCCTTCGCCATGCCCCTATTCTACCTACACGAGTGGGCGGGGGCACAGCCCACCTTTCTAAAAGGAGATGCGTGATTGGGGGGGTGAGGGGGGGGGGGTGAGAAAGAGCCCAGGCCCAATCATGCAACTCCTAGAAGAAGAAAAATAACGTTCAGAGGAACGTTTTAAATTTCAGTGGCCATTTTCTGTTGGCCTTCTTAATGTCGCTGCCAGTGGCGGCTAGTGACATTTGAAAGTGGTGAGGCGTAAAGTTAGGGATGACTTAAGTAGCAAGCGAGCACTGCATTTTCTTTTACTCTACTTTAGCCTTATTATTTTGAAGACTGTGTAGCCCCATCCAAAGGGTCCCATCACAAACATTTCAACAGAATCACAATTACAACAGGAGTATGTGACCACTTTGTGCTCTCTGCCGAGAGGCCAAGGATGGATGGCCATGTATTCTGAACACGTTTTTGACTGACTGCAGGCACTATGACAAACGTGCAGTGCCCTCAGTCTCCACTCCAGAGCTCTCAATTGTGGCATAAACACACAGCGCTGCTGGTGCGACTCGATCCAAAGGACAGGTGCCTGGAATCTTGAGTGATCTGATTTATAAGGCGCTGTCTGCCACATTTCACGTTTAATGTTGCCATATTATTGGAGTGCTTTGCCTGAGCACCAGTTACATTACACAAGGAGAACACATTCAGTTTTGGTTTCCACACGCAGATCACAGACTATTCCACTTTTCACCGAGTGATTGGCTGTAATTAAATAAAGCAAGTCTGTTTAAACGTCATTAAGAGCTGAGCATTTGCTACAGCAGAGTGGGCACAAACCACGGTTCTTAATTAAAAGAAAATCCTCGAGAAGATCTTAAGCATCTTCTGAAAATACACCACTTCCCACCTTGAGGAAAATTTCCTCACCGAATGTGGGTAAATAACTGCCTCCTGCATTTTAAACAGCAGAGGAATCTCTTCTGCATCCAGTTTGCTTGGATGAGCGCTGAATGTGCCCGATAACATCAATTTGGCATTAAATCTAAAATGGTAGAATACCTCACTTCAGCAAAGCCTGACATAAATCGTTGGGAGAGCGGGCATTGCACATGCACGACTTCCAGTCACTGGAGAGTTTCGGAGTTTTAAGTGGAAGATAGGAATGGATCCTGGCTGACGAAGGGCAAAACATGGCAAATAATGCTCCCCCCCCCCCCCATCACCATTCCTTTCAGGAGGACCCGTTAACGTTTTTTTACACCACTGGGGTTGCCCTGAGCTTCAACTCTCTGGGTAAAATAACCACACAACAGTGACGGACACGCCACTTCTCACAGGTTGCACAGAACTAAAATGTGAGCAGTCTCCACTCGCTGCGGGGGCCAAGGTTCATGTTTGGGTGGGCCAGACTCATGTTTGGGTGGGCCTTGCCCACCCGGCCCACCCGCTAGAACTGGGCCTGTAGTGAGGCCTCCTTATTTTTCCAAATCGAAACCATAACAACGGGTGGCAAGTTTGATCGCGGTCACCTATGTAACTTAGCCCCAACTCATTATGCCAAATGAAATGTGAGGTGGAAAAAGGAATGGATAAAAGCTTTCAGCAGACGCGGTTTTCCTCTGTCTGGATAGCTGGAGTCCATGATGCCTCAGACTCCCACCCGATGCGTAGCAACCAGTGCACATTGCCTAGAATATATTTGTAACATAGGAGCGAACGCTCGACCCCCTGGTGGGGGGGGGGGGCAAGCTGAAGAGTGAACCAGCAGCCCTTGATAGCTTGGTTTTCAGCTCAACTATGTTGGGTCTCCATGAACTAGTGGAACTAAAAATCACCCCCAAATAGGAAAATGTGTTAATGCTAGATAGGCGGTTTATTCCTACCGAAATACTTGAGTACTTGAGTGGTATAGTCTTTGAGACACAAGCCATGATGAAAGATGTATTCAACAGTCCAAGGGTGCCCATGAATTCCACAAATGAATGGACCAATAATCGCAGTGCTCTGGGCGTGCGAGCTAATAACGCTGCATCATCGGCATATAACAAAACTGGGCATGGGGTGCAGAGCACCATAGGAACATCCGCTGTACATGATGTTAAATGAGTGCAGAGTTTGTTTATATACAAGATGAACAGCAAGGGGGCAAGCACGCACCCCTGTCGCACCCCATTCCAAATATGGATCTCCATTGAAAGTTCTCCACTTTGGCCGAACCTCACTCTAACCCTTGTGTGCACGTTTATGGATGCCAAGAGGTGTACGAGGGGCTCCTTCATCCCCACATCCAATAGTATTTGCGATAGTCTTGCCCGATTTACGCAGTCAATTGCCATGGTAAGATCCATGAAAGCTAAATACATGGGGATACGCTTCGGCACGATGTATTTACCCAGTACTGAGCTGAGGTTCAGACACTGCTCCTGTGTTCCAATATGTTTACAGAAACTATATTGCAGGGGTTCAGAATCTTGTTATCCTCCACTCACGCAATAATCTTGTGGTATAAAACTCGCCCAAAGATTTTAGCGGGAATATCTAAGAGAGAGCTTGGACGATAGCAACTGGGTGAGGATCCATCACCCATTTTGAAGATTGGTACAACTGCAGATGATGCCCATGAGTCTGGTAAAGATGCACATTTTAAATTGTAAGGGTGCCCATAGACTGGTGTCGCATTTTATCAGGTCGATGGGTAACCCATCCACACTGGGTGCCTTTCCCCTTGCACTCTGCAGTGTTGTGACTCAAACGTCATGTAAGGTCACGGCCATATATCGTGGACTAACTATCAAGAGACAAAATATTGAAAACCAGGGGGCATATTACCAAGGGCAGTATCGCCACTTTAGCGGCACTTTTTGCCGATAAAGCGGCGATATTTTTATCGCCCTATTAGCAAGCTGTCGCTAACAGCTGTTAGCGACAGCTTAATGGCGATAGCGGCCGTTTCGTTGCCGCTTTGCATGTCAGCGATAATTATCGCTAATGACATGCAAAGTAGGCGTTCCCAACTAAAAGCAACTGAAAACAGTCGCAAACACAACTTCCCACTATTAGCAATGCCCGCGAAGCGATAAAAAAAGTCGCGCTAACTGCGATTATCGCTGGAATTTAACACCTGCTAAAAACTTGACTTAACCATCTTGGCAATGGGAGGTGGATTGTAAGGTTAAGTCCTCACCTGCCTATTAGCGAGCTTTTCATTAGCGCAGTGTATTTATCGCTGGATTTCTCGCGCTATTGCTGGGTTTCGCCGCTATCGCTGGATTTTTTATCGTTTTGGAGATAAGCGTTGATAATAACGCGTTATCTCCACGATGAAATCCAGCGATAGCCGGCGATAAAAAAAACAGCGCTAAGCGCGCTTTGCGATAATTATCGCAAATCCTTGGTAATATGCCCCCAAGTGTGTATAGATTTTCTATACCTAACTCTACATCTATGTACCTTGAAGACAAATATAGCATTGCATGTATTGTATTTATTGTATGTAATGATATTTACCTGCCAGGGGATGGGAGGTAAGAACCTAGCCAGAAGAAGATCACATCTTCTCTTCCAAGCGCTGTACTAAAGGGCCTCTTTGTTTTTATTGGGGGACCTCTGGTGGTCGAGCAGAATGATTCATTGTGCTGGAGAGCACTGGTCTGAGAAGAGAGCCTCCAGCAGCCCGCCTAGCCTTTGAGTGTAAATGCGCTGTATGTTACCCGGCAGAACACATGGCTTGCCTCAGAGGCGTTTCAAGGCATGGGCAAAGTGGGCTCTGGCCCAGGGCCCCAGCCTTTCAGAGGGTTCCCTGATAGAGCCAGCTCTGTTCTGCAGAGAGTCTTGCCCTGATGAACTTGGATAATCCATAAACATATTGTTTTAAATACAGTTTTCCTTTAATTTATTTTTAATGTGGGTGATGTATGAGAGTCTATTACAGAAATTTTGCAGAGAAATGTTATTTATGTTTCATGCAACATCCATGAAAAAGTTTCTTCTAGATTAAAACAGGACTTCACATATGAGAAATGGGAGGGTTTTATTTGCAATAATGTTAGTGAGCTGCTGCTGTGTCACAAAATTGCAAACACACGTCACTATCCCTGCATTTTAGATGTAAACATATTTAGAATTTGGACCAGTGTCCCTGTGCACTGTCAGTGTGACCTGGCCAAAGAGGGCAAAAAAGAGCTGAAACTGGATCATAAATTCAAAACTGTTCCGAACAGGGGCCCCCAAAGTACATTTGGCCCAGGGCCCCAAAGGTACTTTCGTTTGTATTAACTTACAGTGCAGGTGCTACAGGTCACACTGGCTGTACTCGACAAAGATGAGCGATTTATTTCATTTTGGCACATTTGCATCTCCCGAGTTGTGGCCCACTGAAAGAATTCCGGTAATAATATTTTAGGAACTGCACGACAAAGTAACCCCCCTCCTATAGCCTGCTAGTTCATTTCATCCCATGAGAAATCAATCAAATTAATTCTCACCAGATTGAGGGTCCAACAACCAGATCAAAGTGGCTGAGAACCTATCAGATGACAGATCCTCCCCATTACCCTCTGCCTTCCTGTATGGCTTCAGGTGCTGTGCTGACCTGGTCTGCACTATATAAGAAATCAAATAAATACAATTAAATGCTTCTTTATCGTTAAGATCTCGAAAAAACAGGATTCACCAACAAAAATGGAAAAATGATACCACTGAATATCATATTTGTTCTACTTTTGATTCTAGCCCAGATGAAGACCTCTTCCCACGTGCTGTGTGGCGGTGTTTAACGGGATCCCGCACACATCTTAGCAGGTGACTCCACTTGGGCAAGGGGCCATTTTTGTACCATGAGGAGGCTCAGCATAAAAAGTTAGAGGCCGCCATACTAGGCTGTGCTGAGGGGAAAGCTCTACAGGTCTCTACAGGGCTCTACAGGGCTCTCGGACCTTCTTGGTGGCGCACAGCGGTTGGAGTTGGTGTTTGGTTCCACTGGGTTCCAGCGGTGCTCTTCCTTGGCCTGGGCGATGGATTCTCATGTCTTTAGATCCAACAGATTCTCTCTGCTTGGTAACCTTTGGAGCGCCTGGAATCCGGCGCTTGGCAACAGAATGGTCTAGGATGCAGAAGCCTTGTGCAGCCTTCGCCTTCAGACTCCTGGGTTCAATGTGGTGACATCTGGAGAAGCGACAGCAAGTGCTCCGCCTCATGAATTAGTAATCAGCATTCCTTTTGAAGGCTGAGATGTAAACCGGCCCCCACCCTGGCGGCTCACCGGGGAAATGCCCGGTGCCCGCTACGGCCAGTCCGGCCCTGATGGCTGGAAGATAACTCTGGGTTACACAGTCTCTGTCAGCATCTGAGACCAAGGGAAAAGGAGAGGACACCACGTCGGATCGGCAATTACCAGGACCTCCAAATGTGAGCCATGCAGGCATAGGTAGCTCTCCTGCATCCAAAGGTAAAAGATGTCTAAAGGAAATGGTGATTGTGCGACTAATGTATCATAGGCCGCGTTGGCTCACGCACTGTGTTTGCACAGAGTGTCTACACCGAGACCAATTCTTCGCTACAAGATGGATAGATCAGTTCAGGAAAGCAGAAACATGGTTTCACAAGAACTTGCAGAAATCTACCCACAACAATATTGAAGAAGCAAGATTTCCTCTGAGAATCCCTGTGACCAGCTGTGGTTGCACCGATGGTGGCCTGCAAGGGACAGAGACAGTGATTGATTTGTACAAAAGTAAGTGCCCGGGCCCTTCTCAGGAGGCCACTGTAGCCTGCACCATGCATTGCCCCTGCCAACACTGCCAATCAGAGTCCCAACATAATTACTATTGGACTCCTACAAGTGTGACAATTGTCGATGCTTACGAGAAGCAAGGCTGGAAGTAACTGCTCCTCTTTTACAGCCCGCCTTGCTTCTCATAAGCAAGGACTATAAGTACAAAGTTTGTGTTTACGCACCGTTTTCAGGTTTCCAAAAACATAAATAAAAGGCATTGTCATTTACAATGCCAATAGCTCAAACTCTTGCAAATGCGAGACCCATTGCATTGCAAATGCTTGTTAAAAAATGTTGTTAAATAGTTCAAAAATAAATGCGCTCCTGTTAAGTACTTTCTACTCAGTTCCACAACGATCCTTTCCGGTGTCTCAGTACAACATATAATACAGAACAATATAGGCCAGCAGAATGCACTGCATGTCACGGTGACCAGTGACCAGCAGTAGCATGGCTAGGGAATGAGATCTACATTACCTTAAACAAGGCAGGTAATAACGGAGACACGTCACACATGCCTAATAGTGGCTATTTTCTTGTGCAAGCTGAATAAGACGGAATAATAGGTATCAACGTTCAGTTCGGTTTTAGGCACAGGGGAAGCCCTCCACCCGGGGAGGAGGGGCTTCTCGGCCTATCTCCTCAAAAATACCGGCCCTGCCTACATTTTTAAGTCCAGGCCGGTCGAAATATGGGAAAACAGCAAAATCCAGAATTTTTATTTCTAAAACATGTACCTTAAAAATAAAACATAAACGGAAATCAGATAAAAAGTATTTGAAGTCTGTCTAATGTCGTTTCCGTATGGTTATTCCAGCAAACAAAGGGATAACTAACACGCTACAAAAGAATAATGGCATTTTTGCACAAATTATTTTTTCTACCAACCCCTGGCTATGCCAGAATGGCTCAACGTGTACAAAAGGGCGGTATTTTTTTTTTTAAGAAACGTGGCTACCCTAAAATATGAAAGTGAGAAAATGAATGGGAGAGTTTAAATTGAGAGTGAAGGGATCCTGCAAATATTAATTTTACACACAATATTTACCTCCTTCACTTCACTTCCCTTACCTTTCACCCCACAGTTTATTTGCCATGTATAGAAAAGATTAGGCAAAGATTGAAAAAAATTTTTTAGATCAAATATCAGCTTTAACTTTACAACATAGATCCGCCTAAGTTAAAGAAAGAAAGAGCTACGTTGGCTAGTGCACCGTCTGAAGGTTGGCATCTTGTGTTATTTCTCAAGAAGTGAATACAACCAGTGCCAGGGAGTCGGGTAAAAATTAACACATGTTTGAAATCACCCCGGAAGCTGTGATATTCTAAGGAGCTGCGCCCTCTCCCTGTTACACAACCAGAAACACACACTCACAGATGCACATGCATGCGCGGGCGCACAGATTGCCAATAACACATGTTTATTTGGGGAGGTAAACGTTGCCTTCCAAGTGTGACTTACGCCTGTCTCTTATCAAGGCCTGGCCTCTACAGATACTGAGATACAAGCATTTGCAATGCAATAGGTCTCGCATTTACGAGACTTTGAGCTATTGGCACTGTAAATGTCAATAGCTTAAATTCTTGCAAATGCGAGACCTATTGAATTGCAAGTATTGTTTGTTTCCAAGCGCCCTATCCCGCGCTTGCAATTAATAGAGGCCACGCCCCTTGCTTTAGACGAGCTGCGTCTAAAGGAAGGGGTGTGGCCTCTATTAAGTGCAAGGGCGGCATGGGGTGCTTCGAAACAACCGCCCAAAAAATATTTGTAAAGGAATATGTGGCGCATTTGTGAGAGTTTATGCTATTGTCATTTACAATGCCAATAGCGCAAACTCTCCAAAATGCGAGACCACAGCAGTGCAAAGAAGCGGCCGCCATTGTCCTGGCTGCTTGGAAAGTGTAAACGCGCGTGGCGCACTGAATGTTGTGCCTGCATTAAGACAAAACTCACTAAAGAAATATTGCTTACAGACTAAATAACACAGACGGTGTAACAACAGAAGTAAAAGGGCCAGTCCTCGTGGGAGGTTACAAATGAAGAGAAGGTGGTACTAAGGAGGGACTAACAAGCCGATTACCAAATCAGAAGCCAGCATTTACAAAGGACAAAGACACAAGCCAATAAAAAATATGGGCGGAGAGAGGGCGGAGCTTCAAGTGCATACAGCATGCCGCGCAGAGCAGCGCATGCGCTGCACAGGCTCGACCTAAAAAGGAAGGTGTAAAGCCAAGAGATAGGTGTGATAAGGGCACAGACAGATGCAGATGGGCTTGCTTTTGCACTCTAGCAGCGTCCCCTTTCACAAATACGGGGAAAAAAACAGATATGGAAACAGGCTTTGATTTTTTTGACACTTGCTAAATTGTTGCCGTAAGCTGAATATTTAGTAACACTTGATCGTACTCCTAGATTTAAACTCCGGGGCCTTCGTCTCTTATTTCATAACATACGTTTTCACAACAAATACACAAAGCAAATCATGGAACCTGTGACAAAAGTTTTTAACGATTGTTTCTGACAAATGTGATTGGACATGCTTGTGATTTATGGATACCCTAAATAATGTTGAACAATCTAATTGATTGCTGTCAGAACCCCTTTCAGAGGGAGCTACTGGGGTAAACCATGGTGGTGGAGGCCTTTTATTCGTGATGTCCAAGGGCCCAGCTTACTACGGCCTCTGAGTAATTCGGACAAGTACCCGATCGGCACTTGACTCTTAACGCAGGTCAAGCAGTCCAAGCATTCTCCAGGAGGAAGTAGATAGGGTCAAAACTCAAAAAACACTCAGCAATCCCCAACAAATGATTGCTCAGCCAAATACTTGCTTTCATTTAAAGGGCAGTATTTATACACAAAGAATATTATGGCACACCAGAAATAATACACACAGTCCCCTCTGGGCTGGCCCACTAGTGTTCCCTGGGTTCGCTTCTCAAACCCCACTTCATCATCTAAGGTCTGCTGTTATTACCCCAGTTATGTGACGTGACATGCAAGCTAGGCCCTGCTGGTGAGTTTGAGTTTTAGAAGTTCCACAATGGCTTGGCGAAAGTCAAAGTATCCCCACACAGTGGCGCATAAGTCAGAGCAAGTTCCTCCCTGAGGCCCAGTAGCCTGGTATTCAGTCTTACCTGTTCTTGCAGGAGTGTTTTCTTCAAGTTCCGTTGAGGTCTGGATGACTCTGCCCCTTTTCTTTTGTCCCCTACGGATTCGGTGCTTTTTGATGTTTCCCCTTTGTCGGGTGGGTGATTCGAAGTCTCTCCCTGGTCTAAAAAAGACTGTTTGCCGCTAGTAATGGGGGCATCCCGTTCCGTTGTTCTGGATATTTGATCTTGTACCAATTGTGCTGGTGGTCTTTGCAGTGATAAGTCTTGATCGTTGGCGATACTTTCATCAGAGGATGTTGTGCCGGCTTTTTTTAAAAACCTTTTCTGAGCATATGCCTCCGCCCATGTATATACCTCATCGAGCTTATAATCGATGGTGTCTCTCTTGAATTTTCTTAGCTTGCGGTCGTGCACCTCTTTAGCATGTTCATCTAATTTAGCTTTGATGTCATTGAGAGTTTTTGACCAGTCCTCCGTTTCCATACGTTTAGAAATTTCATCCTTAAGTTTACCAGCACGGTTTGTCAAAGCTTTTGAAGTAGCAACACAAAGCTTACAGAGTGTCTTGTTGCTTTCTTTTGTGTAGATTGCTACATTTGACTTTCGTGACCATAGTTATCGGTGTTCTTTGTACACCGATTTTTCAAGGTATTTGACCGCATTTGAGTTAGTGTTTCACTTTGGTGGGTGAGGCTTCAGCCTGCTTAAATGTTCACAGAGAGAGATCTTTTTTGATTCCACCAAGCACTTTCTATTAAGTTTTATACACGTTTTTCATTAGGTATCCCGATACAATTGTTGTGATGGTTAGCATGCATCACTTACACATTTGCATGGTTAGTAGTTTCTTCACATTTCGGGTACACCGGAAGTCACGATCATTGCGAACACAGATAAATAAGTTTTACTTTGATGTACAACATTCATCATAGTACAAATGTCTAACATTGATATCTTTTGGTTTTGTTCCGGCAGGAGGCTTCAGAACATATAAGCATCTTTGAATTATTGTATGATATGTATAAATTGTCTTTTTTCCCCTGAAGAAGGGTTGCTCAACCCGAAATGCATTGGGGTTGTCTGGGGTTGTCAATGACTTAATGTAATGCCAACATTTGATGTCTATAGTACTACCACAGAATTGAATGATTAATGCATAATATGTTTTTGTGTTAAAAGACTTTTGTACTCAACAACATTTTTTCTCAATTTGGTGACACACTGCTAAACCAATGAAATAAGAATTGATTTACCAAGTTCTGAGTACAGTTTTGATTTTGGATTAAATTCTTAATTTTTAAAAAAATACATGTAGAAACCTTAGGGACCGCAAGCTGTGCGCTGTGAAGTGGGAGAGATTTTTTCTGTCTCCCAGGTTCATAATTCTCTATGTACTTAACCAAAAAAGAGGTATAGTGAGCAGAGACTCCAGTGGATCCCCAGAGGCTTGACAGACACTAAAGTTGAAAATACTAACGCTCTCTTTTGTGGTAGTGTTGGCCAGCAGTGAGGCTTATTAGCGGGCAGTGTTAAGCATTTGTTGTTCCAATAATGGCAATAAATGAGACACACACTTAATGAATAAATCCAAGACCAATTTATAAAAATAATACTTGGTTATATAAATTTTGTAGAACCACAGAACTTCGACTAAGGCAAATACGTTTTGCAATAGAAATACGTTTCAATATAAAAAGTGGAGACAGTGCAATTTTCAGACTTTGCAATGTTGTTTTTTGAAAATATTTTTATTGATACATTTTCCATGAAAATATTTCATAGATACATTCTTATCGAATGGACGAAGAGCAACGTAAAGTTAGAACTGTAACATCTGACAAGCAGCAGCGCTAGCACAGTTCTTATCCAACATGGTAAACAATCATAACCTTGCATGAGAATACATTATGGCTTACTACATATGTTGTGAGGTACACGGGGCGTATATCTTATTCTTCCAGTGTCCTCGGTTCTAGTCTAAGATCGTCTGTGACACTTTCCATTTCCAACCTATAGTATCTTATCCAGGGACCCCAGAACTTTGTAAACTTTTTTGGGCACCCTCTTGCCTGGTATATCACCTTTTCTGCCCCCATATATAGGTCCATACTTTTTCTCCACTCTACCATTGTGGGAAGGGATGCAGCCCCCCAGTGTTTGGCGATGTCTCTCTTACCTACCATAAGCCCCAAGTTACATAGCAAGAGTTGATACCTCTGTGGGGATACCTAGCAGAGCGTATTTTGGATCCACTGGTAGTTGTGACTCCACTACCCTACCTATCTCATCTATTATCTGAATCCAATATGCCTTAATGAGATGAAATTCCTATAGTGTATGGATAAAGGTCCCAGTTTGTGTTCTGCAGCGAATGCATTCAGGTGATTCGGCCCTTCCTATTTTATGTAGACGTGCCCTATCAAATAAGCCCTGTGTAGGACTTTAAATTGTATCAGGCATAGCCTTAATTTTATGGCTACCTCTCGTGAGTGTATTAGCGCTGCTTCCAGTCTATGTCCTTCATCCCACACCATGTCTCTTCCCATTTCGCCCTAAGAGCATGCAGATTGTCTGGCATGTTGTTAATGAGAGTTTTATATATCCATGAAATGGATTTCTCTGGTATTTCACCCTGTAATAGTCTACCCTCGAGTGGCGCAAAGTCTGGGACGTCTGATGTATCGAGCTTCTCTGCCGTCCGGGCGTGTTGCAGTTGTAGGTACTTGTATCTTTGGGTTTCGCTCATCTGAAATTCACTTTGCAGTGTGCTGAACGTGAGCAGGGCGCCTTTCTCTATTATGTCCCCTAGTCTGGAGATCCCTATCGTGTCCCATGATTTGTAGCCCTGCAATTTAGCTAACTCAGAGAGGCATGTCCCCTCCCACAATGATGTCTCTTTTGTACGTTTCCTATCCCACTTCATTTGACGCTCTGCCGCCTTCCACGCTTCTATTGTTTTTTGAGTAGCCGGGAGCAACTTCCGAATTCCTCTTCCCCCATATATATAGTGAAGGTGTGAGCGGGGTTGGAATTGCAGCCTTTCTAGGGCATATGCTGGATGGTCTCCAGGCATGTGGCCCCATTCATTTAGGGCCACCAAGTGAGCAGCTCGGTAGTAAGAAATATATACAAAAGCCCTATTCCTCCATTGTAGTGGCTACGCTGTAAAGTCTGGATGGCCACTCTCGGGTGTCCCTCATTCCAAAGAAGAGAGCTAATCTCTCTATCTATTGTCCGAAAAATCTCCTCTGGGATCTTATGATATGTATTTTGGAGAATATAGAGCAGCTTGGGGAGGGTGATCATTTTGAACATTGCTGCTCTGCCCAGGAGGGTCAAAGGAAGCCTGCGCCATCGTTCCACATCTGCATGGAATTCCTGAAGCTCCTTTTTAAGATTTTGGTCAATGCTGGCCTCTGACTTAGTGGTTATATAGAGGCCGAGATACTGAAATCCCTCTTGCTCGATTTGCAATTGTCTCTGTACCCTTAGTGTGCTTAGACCTCCTCCTACTGTGTATAAGCTGGATTTGTCCCAATTTATTTGGCATCCTGCCTAGAGTCCATAGTTGTCGAAGATCTGTAGTAATGTGGGCAGTGTCATATCCGGGTCTGTGATATATAGAAGTATGTCATCTGCGTATAGCGAGATCTTTTCATCCTTGAGTCTCCCTTGCTCGTCTCTAAAGCCTCTGATGATTGGGTGGTCCCGGATAAGGCAGGCCAGTGGTTCTACAATCAGGGCAAATAACAGCAGAGAGAGGGGACAACCTTGTCTGGTGCCCCGGTTTATTGGGAAGTCAGATGACATTGCTCCGTTAACCCGTACATGTGCCCTTGGGTTGGTGTATAGTAAGTCCATCCAAGCCAAAAACTTCCGTCCAAATTTCACTAATACTTGGTGTATGAATGGCCAGTGCACCGTATCGAATGCCTTTTCTGCATCCAATGATAAAATTACATGCGGGTCCACTCTGTCTATACCTGTATCCAGCCAGTTGGCGAGTCTGCGTAGGTTAAATCTTGTCGCCCTCTTGGGCATGAAGCCCGACTGGTCACTATGTTTGAGAGTAGTGATCACTGACAACAGTAATTAATTTTCCCTCTGCATCGTCCCTCGAAATCCCCCTTACACAGCCCCACCGCCCCACCGCTGTTACCTGCACGGACCTCGGCTGCTTGTGGCTGGAATTGGTTTCTATATTAAATAGCAATATAGGGTGATATGACCCATGGTCTAGCACCGGCTTCCCTGGCTTGTGGATCACCCCACAGTGGCACTACGGAGATCCAGCGGCAGGAATCCCTCAGTTTGAGCTGCCAGGAACAACTTAAGAAGATGTGGGCCCAGTAGACTAGCGTTTGCTTTAAAAAATTCAGCCGGTATACTGTTAGGGCCCGGGGTCTTCCCTGATTTTAGCTTCACAGTGGCCGTCAAGACTTCTTCTAGGGTTAATTCGGCTTCAAGAGCAGCTTGGTCTTCTCTGCCTAGGGTAGGTACATTTAGTTTGCTCAGATAGTTAGCAATTTGAGAGGTGTCTGCTAAGGCCCTGGCTTAATAGATGCCTGCGTAGTATCGTGCAAAGCCATCTGCTATACTTTGGGCTTCCGTATGCATCTAGAGTCCCTCTCTTTTTTGCCCAACCATGCTAGTAGCCTCCCTGCTCTATCTCCAGTTTCATAGAGGCGATGGTGCATCGCCATCAGTTGTGACTTGGCTTCCTGCCTGGCTAACGCCTGATATTCCCTACTGGTGACTGTTATCTGACGAAGTAATTGCGGGTCGTTGTCTGTGAGAGCTTGTTTCTCCAGAGCTATGAGCTTACATTCCAATGCCTTGACCTCTCTAGTCTCCTTCTTTTTCTTGTGTTCAATTATGTTTTGTGCCCTATCCCGGAGCACCGTTTTAAATGCCTCCCATAGAACTACATCTGATAACACCGAGCCCTTGTTTTCACTAAAATGCAGTTCTGTGTCCACTCTGATCTCCTTTGCTACTACCGGGTCTCTGAATTCCCAGGCATTGAGTCTCCAACCTGGCCGACGTCCCTGGGTTTTCCCACTCACCGTCATTGTTGGAAAACGAGGGAGTATCTGTAAGGCCTGCACAAATAACATGTCACATTTATCCTTCACTGGGAACCAAACACCCTATTGTAGCGCTTGACTCTCAGAGGGTAGCGTTGCAGAGCAGTCTAAGGCTTACTCAAGGGAGGTGGTGTGGGCTAGTAATCGCCATTTACCAGTACGCATAAATAACACTCAATAATTGATTGTCCAGTCTGTACTTTGCTTTATAAAAGTAAGAGTACGTTTATTAAACACTACTCAATACTATGCACCAATTTATAAATATACATAAGCTGTTGGAAGAACTATGTGACATTGCATAACATCTCCACCCCTCCCGCAGGGTGGGGTGGGGTCTAGTACCACCACTCTCATGTATACACATCATCTTGCCCCCTCATGCAGTGGGTTGACACAACCTGGAGCGAGGGCCGTGCCCACTGGCACCATCCCAGTGGCGACCCACCCCATCATCACAACAAGCATTTAAAATAGGTACCCCTGCCCTGGTGACACATAACCCTGACAGAGCATCTCATACTGACTATACAGTATACACCTCTACATCTTAGTGGCTAACAGTCTGGGTTGTTCTTCACCTAACGCAGTAGCAAGAATACATGTTTGGGCATCACTTAGAATGACAGTACTCATCATAGTTGATAACAGTTAAATGCATTGCAATCACAGTCCCTAAAAGGCATCACAGTTATAATCACAGGATTACGCATATACAGCCAGACACCCTAGCAGGAATGTCTGGCAACATAACCCCACTTTGCTTATGTATTCACATTACACGTGTGACTTACAGTCCCACCATAGAAATAATGTTGGTAAAGGCACTTCTCGTGCAATTGCACCTCTTCTCCTCCAGGGGATGCCCTTCTCCAGGCATCCCCAGCACAGCCTTCCATACATTGAGGCAACCCCTAATGCACCCCCGGCTGCAGAACAAAAGTTCCAACCCCGGGATGCTTTGACTGTAAGCTGAGCCCTTGAGGGGTTATTTCTTGGGAGTCCCCCAGAGACTTTGGGGGGGACTTGAGTCTTCGTGCTGGGGGGAGACTGCGTTCCTCCTGCAGCTCCCCCTGCACCTTGGCACACACCTGGTGGTGACCCCGTCCTCCTGGGGCCACCCCACGCAGAAAACGATCCACTTTTCCTTGCAGGCCGGTCCGGGCCTGCAAGGCATTATGGGGCGATTCGCTCCAGCCCGCGCATATTATAGCAGCGGCTCCCCCGGGGAGAGCCACGCTGCACAGCGGGCGGCCTCACGCCGCATCTTCCTGCCGTTGGGGGGTCGGGTCCCACCCGGACCCCCGCTACCAGGTGAGTTCCTCACAGCTCGAGGAGCCCAGCGGTGTTCCGGGTTTTTCCCCCTTATTGGAGAGCCACCTGGGGAGCCCACCCCCGGTGGCTCCCGCCGGCTCCCCGCCCGGCCCGCACCACGCCCGGCCCGCACCCTCTGGTGCGGCCGCGGGAGCCGGAGTGTCCATTTCGGTCTGCCCGCTCCGGCGGGCAGACACGGAGGCGGCCTCTCTCTTGGTGGGTCTTCAGGGGAGTGGGACGGCACTCCCCCCGCCTTCCCGATGTCGCGGGGGAGTGCGGCGGCACTCCCCCCTCCTACTCCACCGCACGGGGGCCCGGAGTTGGGGATCCCGGGCCCCCCTCTGGGGCAACTTCACGGGGAGCGCGACGGCGCTCCCCCACTTGGCTTTGGGGCCCGGAAGAATCTTCACGGGGAGTGCAACGACGCTCCCCGGCTTATCTTCGCCCGTGAGGGGGGTTGCGCGACGGCGCACCCCCCTCCTCTTCACCGCCATCACCGGGGCCCAGAGTTGGGGGTCCCGGGCCCCCGAACTTTCTTTGAGGGGGGCACGGCGGCGCTCTCCCTCCCCCGATGTCACCAGGGACCAGGGTGGGCTCCTGGCACCCCTTATGGGCATTTTCACGGGGAGCGCGATGGCACTCCCCGGCTTTACTTCTTCCGGGGGCAGCCCCCGGGACCTGACCCACCCCGGGGGCACATCTTGGACCGGCGGCGGAGCCCCACGCGCTTCGTCGTCGGTCCTCACAGAGGTCAAAGGTCGCCTACCTTCTGGGGGGCGTATCTCGGCCCCCAGGCGGGCGATCGGCTCCATTCTGGCCTCTTCTTGCGCCTGGTGGCGCTCGCCAGCCACTGGGAGCACTTTCTTTCGCCCTCTTGGTCTCCAGGAGGGTGAACTCAGCAGGGAGCGGTCTTCACTGGCTCCCTGCGCCAGCCTTTCGCCTGGCTCTCTTCCTGGACCTCTCTTCTCCTTGCGCAGAGGCCCAGGCTTCTGCTCACTGGTCCTGGTCTCCCCTTGTGGCGCAAGTCAGGGTCCTGGGCCAGTCTGGAGGTTCTTCCTTCCAGCTG
Source organism: Calotriton arnoldi (assembly GCA_963921515.1). Classification (NCBI taxonomy): domain Eukaryota; kingdom Metazoa; phylum Chordata; class Amphibia; order Caudata; family Salamandridae; genus Calotriton; species Calotriton arnoldi. The sequence continues at coordinate 373,459 of CAWUFW010002914.1, read as the reverse complement.
CCCATCGTGCCAGGCTCCAGCACCAGTCTCCCTCAGCAGACCACACCCCAGAGAGAGCTCCTCTTCCTGTGCAAGCTCTTTTAAAAACATCTGGAGGGGGCTGGCAGGAAGTCTCTGCTTGCCCTATCAAGCAGCAACACATCACCTCTCTGCCCCTGCTCCCTCCTTCCTGCCCAGGCCTCTGGGTCAGTTCAAAATGGCGTCGTCCAGGGGTCTCATGCCAAATGGTCTCTGAAAGCCCCTTCCCCCCTTGCTGTGTTCTCTCCAGAGCAGCTTGGTGCCTGGCACCAGGTGACAGCTGCTGATGGATAACCGGGTAACTCCACCCATCTTCTCTCCCTCTTGGAGAGGAGACCTTAGCCCTTGGAATGCTTGTAGTGAAGGGCTAGGCCTCTGATGCTACAGCTTGGGGAGGAAGGTCATTAATCCAGCCTGGCAAGGTCAGCCCCGACCAGGCTCTAGTTATGAGCTGACTCAGAGGAATATGACATTTCTGGATGACCCAAAAGCAGTACAGATATGACTTTGGACTCTGCAGAATAGTACTTCTCACCTAAGTTACAGTGGACTTTAGTGCGTGTCTGGAATTTGTAGGCCTTAGGGAAGTGAAACTATCCCATGTGATCCCCATCCTCATAGGGGAATAATGAAGTGGTCTTTCAGTGAAAACAGAAAAGCACACTGACTTTCCCTTACATGTTTCTTCCCATTGTATAAAGCCTATTCCATGTCACCACCCAGCTCTGCATAATTCCTGCCACATCATTCAATTTGTAGCTGGTCCTGGGCTGCGCACGCCAGGAATCTCCCCTGCGCAGCCCCTACACGTGTGCACATGCATGTACACACGTGTCTGCATGTAACCAGCCCGGTGCCCCTTACTCCTGCTGCAGCGCAGCGGCCTACTTTCCCCAGGGGGACACCGGTAAAATGCCCATGCAGTCTCTTTCATCATGAGTTCACTGTGGGTGAGTCCCAACTTATGAGGCTCTCCCACAGTAAAAGCTCAACAATTAGATGTTCAAAAAGCAAAAAATCCGGGCGGCTCAGATGGTCAGACCCACCTTCTAACAGTCATCCATAGGGGTGAATGGTCAGATAACCCTCTCGCTAGGTATTCTATCCTTCTGACCTCGCCTATCTCTCCTGTTGGTACGAGGAGGTAATCTAGCCTAGAGAACACCTTATGTGCCCCGGAGAACACCTTATGCGCCAGACATCGACCAGGACTATGGTTTGCATCAGTTCTGGTAATCGTGTCAGTTCCTTCTGTCCCCTGTTGGAGCGTGAGCGGTCTAAGCCAGGCTCTGCCACATCATTAAAGCCTCCTCCTAATATGTGTGTTAAGGATTCGGAGGCTAGTAGGATCTCCGCCACCCTATCAAGTGAGCCTTTTTGCAATCCGGGGGGGGGGGGGCATATAGGCTGACCAGGGTTTGCCCCCAGAGCCCCTGAACTGCCACAAAAGTGCCGTTGGGGTCTGTCCAAGTTTTATTAATACGAAATGGGGGGTTCCGTTTTATGAGTATTGCTACTCCTCTCGAACCTGATGAGAATCCTGTGTGAGCCATACTCAATATCACAGAAGGGGAGGAGGTAGTCCAAGTGCTCTCCGAAGCCTGCAGCCGAGCCGCAATCTCAGGAAGCAGGTTCGTAACAAATCTATTAACGAACAGTCGGACACCCCCCTCCACCGACAAATCCTATCCGCTAAAATCCAAAAACACGCCTTCAAACCGAGTGAAAAAATTGGACACACTTTCATCTTTCTTCTGACGACATGCCGTTAACTTGTCCCAATCTACCCTTCTCGTGGGATAAGAGAGTGCATATATCTAATAATTTGACCAGGCAAAGCTAGTATCTCAGCCTTAGGCTTCTCACCAGGCTTCCTCTCCTGGTCCCATGCTTTAATCTGATCCCAAGTACCACCCAATTCCACATGATCCTGTGTATACACATGTCTCCAAATATCAACGAGCACCAGTAAACCAAAGAACATTTCAATATCCACAAGTGTCATTACTGTCGAGGAAGCAGCCTCAGTCAATTATTTATAGTATGCAGTAGGATTTTTTCTAGGGTTGGGTAACTGAGTCTTAAGGGACAAAACCTCACTCCTTTTCCATGGAGTGTACACCCATTGTTCTTCGAAACGGGCTTCTACCCTCGGTCTAATAACAGTATTCTGCTGATCCCGCAGCTAAGGTAGTTCAGGATGATATATGGGGTGGACTTCCCTCATCGGAAACTGGGATACTGTCTTTGGACTCTTTTCAAGCAATCTACTCCGATAAGCGACCAGCTTGGCGACATTACCAAAATCCTCACCAGGTGCCATATCTGCAACATATACATGGTCCTTAATATCATAAATAATCTGGGGTGCTACTTCATTGAAACACTGTTCCCACAGTCCAATCAAGGTAGCCGACATGTGCTTAAGAGCATGCTGCTGCACAAACGGCTCATAATCTTTCATTACACTCCACACATCCTCCACACTGTAAATGGGGTGACGAGCCCACTGAGAGGCCTGATTGGCTACCACCCTTTTCTCTTCATCTCCCACATCAGATCGTTTGAGTATCCGTCCTAGCCGTTCCCTAGCTGTCGCCCAATCTCTAGTCCACGCACAGGCGTTCCACTGTCCAGTAATGCAGGGGGATGGAGTAACAGGGGAGAAGTAACAGCAGAAGTACTAGACACCAACGTCGCTGCTGGCTGCATCGTAGGTGTAAGAGCTGGAGAGAGATGCCGAAACAATAGGCGTTGCTGGGAGACGACAGTCATCGTAGCCTTAGAAGGCGAAGTCGAAGAAAGGGAAGGAGGCGCGGTGGCCAAAACAGTGTGATCAATAGTAGAAGAAACAGAAGCAGCAGAGACAGAAGGAACCGATAGCTGGGACTGGGGTATGGCAGGGTGTATTCTCTGCAGTGCATATGGAGGAGGTTGTCTAGTGTCTAACAATTCCTCCACAAATGCGTCATTTTCCTCTCGAGCAACATAAGACTTTTCACATTGTAATCGAAATTTCCTATCAGCACACTCTATTCCTTTTTTTATTTTCTCTCTATCATGCGATACAGCCTTATGAGTCAATGTCTGCATTCTCCCCTTCTGGGACTCTTTCTCTGCTTTCATTCGTCTCTGTTTAGCCTCTTTCTGCCATGTTCTGAGGGAATCAAACATCGACTGCCTACTTCTTTTCGCAAACAATTTATCCTATAGAAAATACATTTTCTGTTGATCAAAAGTGCCCATCAACGGCCACTGCAACTCGGCATTGTCCCTCGTATATTTGTGCCCTAGTGTACTAAACATCATAGGGCCAATGCCATGTTTGACGTACATGTCAACATTTGGAGTGCCTTCTGGAGGCGCCGGCTGACTTTCTTCCAATCGAGCATCAGTAGAACAACGACAGCCCAAACAAAACACCTTACTAAGGCACGGCATCCTTCAAAGAAAACAAGTTCACTATTTATGCCGAGCAGATATTTGCAAATATCTTTACCAAAAATCGGTCCTCAGACTTCATCAAATACAAATCAAAGTGGTACCATGTTCACAAAGAACTCAAACAAATTCAAGCGCTTGTCCAAAGACTGTCCTCAGACCGCGTCAAATACAAATCAAAATGGCGCCATATCCACAAAGGAACAAAGCAAACTCGCCTAGTGCACACAGGTCAAACAAAGTGATTCTCCACTGCCGACTCTTCGGACCAAACGGTCAGATCCAAGGGTTTCGCCATTCAGGACCGCAGACGGGATGACCACTGGACAAGGCACCGCCCGGTCAGACAGACGGGGCAGCTGCGAGTACAAGACTCTCTCGTGCAGGGATCCCCGGTCCGCCCATCCGACCCGACGTGGCCCCGACCTCCTCACCCAAGGATGGGTCACCCGATGGAGTCCCTGTTTGGGCCCCAACTGAAGGAAGTGACCCGATTAGGGCCACCCGGGTCACTCGCGACCACCTCTCAGCCTTCCTTACAAATGAAGAGTCAGTCAGACAGTAGAGAATACAAACCAAAGATATTTATTAGAGATACACTTGAGCGGAGTCCGGTCTGACCAGCCTCCTTAGATTGCTGCAGAGGGACTGACCTCTGCCAACATGGTAACATCTATTGTACATCTCTAGAACCACTAAAGACACGCCCAGACTGGAAATTTCCACTTGGTAGCTAGTGAACAAAAGAACTACAGAAGGATGAGCTACCATCCTAGGACCGGGTACATGCTATCTCAGCGTAAAGGTTACTCTGCCTGAGTCCGCCACTCTAAGGGTGGGAGCAGGCCTATCTAGTGAGAAAGGTATGTAATAATAAAAGAGTCTATTCATTAGTACAGCGTAGTTCGACCTTGGAGAAATGAGGGAAAAAAAACATGAACATTGCAGCTGCTTTCTGCTGAAGCAGACAGAGTGAGACAGAAGTTAGCTTCGATCATGGCTCAAAATGGCGGCTCAACTTAAAATGGTGCCGCGAATGCTAACTTTACATAATGTAATACACTAGCAAAATGAATGCACACATTTATATTTCAACAGGAGCCAGAGTCTGTGGGTGAGCAAATCGGGTGCTCACGGGACACAACGTCTTGGTTTGGTAAGGCAGGGCAGGTCCTCCGGGTTCTTGGGGGCTGCTGGCTGCAGAACACGCCGGGATTTCGCTGGAGCAGGTTTGAGGTTGGGACAGGCCGGTAGGGCTGGGGCCACGTCAGTGGGTGTCCTCCTCTTCTTATGTCAGCACGGCTTCTTCAGTCCTTCTTCTTCTCTCTGGGCTGCCCCCTAAATACTGTATTTAGGGGGCGTTTTAGGGGTTTTGAGGTCAGTACCCAATGGGCTACTGACCTTAGGGTGACTACACCCTTGTTGTGCTCACCCCACGTGGGGGAGTGGGCACAATCCCTGATCATGATTGGAGAGTGCCTGCCATCTGCAAGATGGCAGGCACTGAAGAGTGAGCTTCACCTCGCCTCCCCCACCTGAGGGGTGGGCACACCTTCTCGGCTGGGCTAATTTTTCCCACAGAAAAGGAGGGGAGACAGGAAGGGGGCCTGCTCCTGATAGCAGGAGAGGCTGGGGGTCGTGTTACAAAGGCAGCATGGCCTGTGAAGCTCCCCTGCCACAGATGGCTCTTCCTGGCCTTGGGGAGATGTGACCACCTCCTCCCAGGAAAGGCTTTGTTTCTGGGCTCAGGGAGCGAAGGCACCCACCCCAGGGGTCCAGAAACATGTCTTGTGGTGGCAGGCTGGTGTGTATCAGTCATGGAACCCACCAGAGGCTGGTCCTTTTTCAGGGGGCATCTCTAAGATGCCCTCTGAGTGCATTGTATAATAAATCCCACACCGGCATCAGTGTGGGTTTATTATGCTGAGAAGTTTGCTACCAAACTTCCCGGAATTCAGTAAAGCCATTATGGTGCCAGACCATATACTATTTATGGCTTTACTGCACCTACAATGTCTGAGGATGGACTTAGACATTGTAGGGGTACAGTGCTCATGCAACTGTACCCTCACCATTGGTAAAGTGCACTCAGCTAGATGGGTGTCTTACCTATACCATAGGCAGTGGGTTGCAGGCATGGCACACAGGAATGTGTGCCATGTCGACTCTTCACTTTTCTCTGCACCAAAACACGCAGCATGCAAAGGTGCATGAGCCCTGTACCCCTACAGTGTCTAAGCCAATTCTTAAACATTGTAAGTGCAGTAATGCCATTAAGAGTATATGGTGCTGGGAGTTTGTCATTACGAACTCAACAGCATCATAATGGCTTTACTGAAAACTGGGAAGTTTGGTATCAAACTTCTCAGCACATTAAACCTACACTGATGCCAGTGTGGGATTTAATGAAAAATGCACACAGAGGGCATCTTAGAGATGCCCCCTGAAAAACGACCTAACACTAGTGTCCAGGCTGAGTGGCTGCTCGCCAGCTGCCACCACCAGACATGTTTCTGAACCCCTGGGTCGAGAGCCTGCTCTCTCGGGGGTCTAAAACAATTCACAACCTGGGACGAGGTGCTAAGCCTCCTCCCCCAGGATGGGCAGGGTCCACGAAGGAGAAGCTTCAAAGGCTTGCCGCCTTTGTGAGCTTCCCCAGGCCTTCACTGCTTCCAGCAACTGGCACACACCGGTTCTGACCCCACTTTGGGCAGGAGAATTGGGGGGAAAACCAAGTGAGGAAGGAGGTCTGCCCACCTTTGCCAACCCCACCTCTCGGGTGGGGGAGGCGAGGTGAAGCACAACTCTCAGTCCCCGCCATCTTGCAGATGGGGGGACCCAGCCAACCAGAGTGAGGCATGTGCCCCACTCCCACTGGAAGGTGGCATAATAGGGGGTGTACCCACCCCAAGGAAGGGACCCATTGGTCCCAACCTTTACTTACCTGTAACATCCCTAAATCTAATATTTAGGGGCACCCCAGAACCTTGCCTCCTCAGACAAGAACCAACCAAGAAGAAAAGAAGAAGGACCGAAGAGCCGTGCTGAAACTAAGAAGAGGAGGACGCCCACTGACTTGGCCCCAGCCCTACCGGTCTGTCCCCACCTCAAACCTGCTCCAGCGAAATCCCGGTGTGTCCTGCAGCCAGCATCCTCAAGAACCCAGAGGACCTGCCCTGCCTTCCACAAGAAAGAATTTGTCTCCCGTGAGCACCCAATTTGCTCACCCACAGACTCTGGCTTCCACCAAATCCGCGAGTCTGCACCCGACGCCCACGGCCCGAGTTCGAGTGACCCAACACCACGAGGGGGTCTCCCCGGCGATCCTGACCTGAGATCTGGCGATCTCTGACCTGCCTCGAATCTCCAAGCGAAGCCTGCAGCCTCTTTCTGGAGGATCCCCCTGACCGCGCCTGGAGCTGGTAAGAAAACCAGACGCCTAAAGACACCCTTGCACCCGGAGTCCCACGGCCTTGGGTGGCCCAACCGACGGTGTCCCAGCATCCCCAGGCATCCCAACTTACCTCTCCAACCAGTGGTCACCTCCAGAAGATCTTTGTCCCCGAGCCTGCAGTCTTTGTTGCAACTGGCATTCCACATTGAAAACAACAGGGCACCCGACGCCAAATCAGCACCCTGCTCCCAGCTGCGCCGCTGCGGGTGTACTTTGGGTGCTAAATCGGATCCCCCTTTGCCCAGAGCTAAACCCCAGGAGCTTTGCTCCCACAACCTTGTGGCCTGCACGCGAGGATCCACCAAACGGAGGCCACCTATCCCCCATTGGATAACATTGGGCCTCAGCACTCTACACCCGGCTGCCCTAGTGCCGCTGAGGGTACTTTGTGCGTGCATCCTTGACCATGGGGGAACCCTGGTTCTAACCCCAGAATACCAACTCCTACAAACTTGTACTTACCTACAAACCGTTAACTTCATTTTTCTCCATAGGAATACATTGACTGTTTTTCCTAAACATTGGTCTGTGTGGAGTTGGTTTTGTATGAAACATTGAAAAACTGCAAATAACTAAAAACTGCTTTACTTACCTTTTCTCTGGGAAATGTCCCAGTGTGATATCTAGGCATATCACACTGAGTAGAAAAAGTAATCTGTAAAGTAATCTGAAAAGTAACCAAAAGTAATCTAACAGTAATTTCCACTGTATTGAAAGCATTTACAAACCTGTAACAAAGTCATTTTCATTCTGCTTGCTTGTATTGTTCAGCCTGCCTTGAAAAGTACCATGTACACTTACCTGTACCAGGCTTGCTTGTTTCTAGAAAATAAATATAACTAAATAATATTTTTATACAAATCAAATTGGTCTGAGTTCAGTCTTTGAGTGTGTGACATAATTTGCTGATTGAGTGTGTACAACAAATGCTTAACACTTCCCTCTGATAAAGCCTTACTGCTTGCCCACACTACCACAAATAGAGAGTGCTATCTACTTTTATCTCTGCCTACCTTTGGGGTCCACTGGACTCTGTGCACACTACACCTCATTTTGGTATAGTATATACAGAGCCAGCTTCCTACAGTGGCACACATCCCTTTGTGCAATGCCAACAGACACTGCATGAGACATGGGTAAGACACCCCTCTAGCAGGCCTTATCCCTAAGGCAGGGTGCACTATATCTCCTGTGAGGGCATATCTGCATGAGCAGATATGCCCCTGCAATATCTTTGTAGATTCCTTGATATTGTGACCAGGTAAGCCATAGTAAGTACATGGGCTGCTGTACATCCGTCATTACAAGTTCCCCAGCTCCACGATGGCTTCTCTGAAAACGGGATGTTTGGTACCAAACATCTCGTAATAAACCTGTACTGATTTCAGGAGGGAGTAGAGGGAACAGACGCAGGTACTTTTCTGGCCCACTGGCTCGTGGAATCCCTCCCGGCGGCACAGTTCTCGTCCTGCTTTATTGTGGAAAGAGCGCACAGGATGCCTACCATCAGACCACCGATGGGTTCTCCACCAAGACCCCTAGCAGCCCGCTTCTTGAACTTTCAAGATCGTGACTTGATATTGAGAGAGATGAGGAAGCGGGAAGAAGTTTGGCACGAGAACACCAAAATTATGGTCTTCCCAGACTACTCGAGAGAAGTCCAGAAACATAGACGTACTTTTAACTCGGTGAAAGCAAAATTGAGGCAGCTGCAGTACATGTTGCCCTTCCCGGTGAAACTTAAAGTCCTATACCAGGGAAAGTCCCTCTTCTTCCAGATGCCCGAAGAAGCCTGGGCCTGGATAGAAGAGCGCCCACCACTGAGACGCCAATCTGCACCTAGTGAACCCTGAATTCAGCTTCAAGGCGGGAGATAGCCCCAAAACAAAGGAGAGATATGAGGCGTCGTAGAACTACCTGGACAAGCATAAAGCGAGTGGAGACGCCCCTCAGACAGAGTTCACGGTCCACAGAAGACATACCCTCCACAGAATCAGAAGAAGAAAAGCAGGAAATGATGGCTAAACGGAAGCAATTTAGTGCTGTTGGGCGCTCCACCCCAGACCAATCAGACCAAGATCGCACAATGGACACAGACAGTGATCATCCACTGCTCCAGAAGATTGCACACATGGAAGAGCAGATCCCAGCCGAGGCTGACCAATGAACTGAGCCGCAACAGATGCAGGAGGGAGGCGAGGAAGGGTGAACCAACTGGGCTGCAAGAAGACTGGTGGACAGTAAGCTGGCACTATGTGCCTGGACACACATACACGCATAACATGGGAAGTAGTGAGTAAAATAGAGCACACTCCCCCATCACTTTTTGGAATAAAAGGCTAGAGGGTATACATAAGGGGTGAGTTAACGGGGGGACATAGACCTCTCAGTCTTCACCTACGCCAAAGTTGTCATGTTGACCACTGGGGTTTGGGGCATAGGAAAGAGGAGAGAGGTGGGAGGGGGGAGCAACACAGGGGAGTTGAATTGGGTGGGGCAACAAAGACAGGGTTGTGTAGCTTTGAAAACTGGACGAGGAGAGCATGGAGGAAGTGGCGGGGCAGGATATGCCCAGACGTCGACACGGGCAACATGGTTCTATCACAAGACTATCCATGGGGATGCAGGATATGGGGGGCTACTCGGTGTTGACTTGGAATGTCAACGGGCTAGGAAACAAAATTAAGAGAGGGCTGGTGGCTAAATACTTTATGAGATTGAAACCGGATGTAATCATACTTCAAGAAACACACCTCAGAGGCACCCAGTGCGCTCTCTGTCTTAACACAGGCCTTTGGAGGTGTGCTTATTTTTCTGCTCTTCTTGACCCCGTCGCAAGAGCCCTCCCGAGCTGTCTAAGAGCGGTCGCGGCTGTGGCCATCTCTATAAGGCAATCGGATGGGCTTGTACTTGATACTGATCTCACAGTCATGGTTCCCCATGTTGTGTATACCCTTTTGAATAAGACTAAGACGCAGCACCTTACCAGTGCACGCCTGACCGGTTATGAGCTAACTCTCTTCGCACCACATGTCACGATTAAAAGATGTGCCACTCTGAACCCAGCTACGTTACTACCCCTCCCTTCTGAGAGTGAGGAAATTGATATACATGATTGTATCTTCCGAACAGAGGAGGAGACGAAAGGACGGGTAGACTTGACTGACGTTCCCTTATCTGACCTCCAAGGGGAACTATATGTCATTGGCTCTTGTTTTAAGCTACCAGATGGCACTACAACTGCTGCATACGCGATCACAACACTGCACACGGTAGTTGAGACGTCACAAGTTCCTTATCAGTCGGCCCAAGCTGCAGAGCTCATTGCCCTTATTCGAGCCTGTGAGTTGAGTGAGGGACTGGCTGTCAATATCTATACCGACAGTCAGTACGCCTTTGGAGTCGCCCATAATTTTAGGCGGCTCTGGACAGAGAGGGGATTTCTCACTTCCCATGGGATGAAAATACAACATTGCCCTCTTATACATAGGCTTTTGTCGGCTTTGACGCTCCCCAAGAAATTAGCGATAGTAAAGTGCAGCGCCCACAAGGCAATTACTGACAATGTGGGTAAAGGGAATGCATTTGCAGACCAGACAGCTAAGGAGACAGCACGAATAAAGATGAAAAAGATGTTTGTAGCAGATCCCGCTAAGTGGGTGCCTGAGGTTACCATGTTTGAGGATACGCTGGAAAGTGTCAAGGAGATAAAGAGTGAGGCCACTATTGAGGAATTAGCGATATGGCAGGAAAGCACAGCACGTTTGGATGAGGATGGGTGTTGGACTGATAAGTCAGAGAAACAGAAATGGATGCTACCAGATGCATATGTTCTCCCTGTAGTCACCATGGCGCACGGGTCAGCTCATATCAGTGCTAAAGGTATTTGTAAGTTGTTAGACCCTGGTTGGCATAATGATAATATCCCAAAGACTGCCGCCCACTTGGTCAAATACTGTATGGTGTGTACGATGCACAATCCTGGAAAGGGTACCCCTACACCACCTGGCAAATTTGCACCTCCCACTTTCCCTTTTGAGGTCCTCCAGTTAAAATACATAGAGATGGATCGAGTCAACAACTTGAAATATGTGTTGGTGGTTGTGCGTTCAGTAAATGGGTTGAGGCTTACCCCACGAAAGAAAACACGGCCATAGCGACTGCAAAGGTACTCCTGAAGGAGTTCTTTCCTCGCTTCGGCTTGCCCCTTTTGATTTGGAGTGACAATGGAAGCCACTTCAACGCTAAAGTGCTTCAATTGGTGTGTGAGGGACTCCATATCAGACAAAAATGTCATGCTGCAAATCACCCTCAGTCCGCAGGTTTGGTTGAGAAGTACAATGGTACTCTCCAACTGAAACTGGCAAAGATTCAGGAAAGCACAGGGTTGCCGTGGCCAGATGCTTTACCCTTAGCCCTTTTGTCCACACGAACGACAGCACATTCTAGAACAGGACTGTCACCCTACGAGGTCGTGTTTGGGCGCCTGGCAAATGTCTGGGGCGTCCCGCGTCCTCGTCGGTTTTCAGAAATTGAATATCCTTTCCTGGTAGACTATCTGTATGAGTTAACTAAAAGTCTGCATTCTATTCACCAACAGATCCAGGATTCACTCCCGCCAGTACCTGAGGGGCCAGGACACGACATTCGGCCTGGAGACTTTGTACTCGTCCGTAACTTCCAGAGAAAAAGGAGCCTAGAGCCGAGGTGGAAGGGGCCAGTCCAGGTGCTCCTTTCCACCCGCACTGCAGTCAAAGTCACCGGCCGAAAGAATTGGATTCATTGCCAGCATTGCCGCAAAGTGCCTCTACCTTTACCCTATGATCAGTGGGTCCGTGAGGGCATCGGGGACTCCGAGTCTGAGAAAGTCCAGCGATTTGTTCTCTTTTCGGACGCCCAACTCACGTGGACCCAAACAGAGGCTGAGAACGATGAGACCGTAAATGCGGCAGTGCCCCCAGAGATTAAGGCAATTCCAGAGTCTTCTTCCACTGGCCCCTCTGTGTCTGACCCCCTTTTTCCTGACCCCTCTGTGCCTGGAGTAGCTAGGTACAATTTGCGCCCCCAACGGAGAAACAGTGCACCAAAGGAAAAGTCAGATTAGCAGGGATGGACTCGACAAGTCAGGCAACAGTAGCTTAGGGAGAGGCGAGATTGATGCATTGTTCAGACATTGTACAGGGTAAGTTGAGTGTGCTCCCCAGGAGGGAAGTACATTACCCTGCAACGTGGGATACAGATCCGAGCTAGGACTGAGCAGCTCCACCGCCGGCGCTCAAGAGCACTAACGTTGATGAACAATAGGAGTCTACCAGTGAGGCTCAGACGGACACTGGGAACATTTGCCCCCCCCTTTTATCATTAGTTCCATTGCATTCCTTTCTCCCTTGTTTACAATGTATCCGTTTGGTCGGCCCATTACTGAGGAAGAGCAGCCCTTTGCACCTCCGCGTCCAGAGCGGGGTTGGTCCACGAAGAGTAAAATAGTTTTTGCATCAATAGTTGTTATTGCACTAATAATAGTGTTAGGGATATCCTACTTCCTGGATGAGAAGTATCCTGTACACTCTTTCATTGGGACAACACCTGTTCCCCCTGAACACGTTTGTTACATTAGCTCCTCACAAAGGAGAACATCGAAAAACGTATGCAGACAATGTATTTTTACAAATGTTGCATCAGGCCCATGATACTTCCAATGCTACTAATTGCTGGATCTGTGGCTTGCTCCCCTCTGTTACACATAAGAGTGATATTTTATTATCGATGCAATTGTCCTATCTTGGAAGTTGTGAGGGGTGGTTTGAACTGTTTACTATGGTGCATTATTACTTTCGATTCTCTGCTATGAATATGACATCTGCTGACTCTCGCACTGTGACAAAATATATACGTTTCCATCAAGGGTTTACTCCAGAGGGGTTGGGCGAACAAAGGACCCCATGTACATTGTCTCCAGCAGCTTGCATGAATGTATATGAGAAGGTAAAGAACAAAACATGCCACTGAATATTTCCGATCTTTCCAAACCCGCAATATTACTAAGGACAGAGCGATGCCAGTGTCAGTAGTCAACACAACAGTTGGTTTCTGTGTTCAGGGAATAGGGAAGGTGAAAGTGGGAGAGAGCAATTGCAATTACACATATACGTTGAGTACGATTAGTAGCCCGCCTTTGCTCCCACCATATAATGTCTATTTTGTTTGTGGATCCCAAGCTTACGTTTGGCTTCCTAGGGGTTGGTCAGGTATATGTAACCTTTCTTTCCTTCTTCCCCCAGTATATATAGCACCATCCAATTACCATAAGGACCATCGATTGCAGCGTAGGAGTGCATACCTGCCCCGTGTTAGAAGGGTTATTAACACAGAAGATATAGACCAGACAGATACCACTTTGCAACAGTTCACAGACGCCATGAAATGTATCGTACCCTTTTGGGGCCCCATGTCCAACAGCCTTAATATTTGTCGACTCACAAGAGTTGTCGAAGGGTTATTAATACGACAGCAGGGATTTTGACGAATATCACAGCTGAGCTCCAAGCTACGAGGCTTGTTGCGTTACAAAATCGGATAGTGTTAGACGTCATCCTTGCTGACTGGGGAGGGGCCTGTCGTGTCATTGGCAGTAGCTGTTGTCTATACATCCCAGACCACGCCCCGAATGTGTATGTTGCCATTCAGAAGTTGCACAGGCTCTCCTCTGACATTCACCAGGGAAATGGGACTTGGACCCTATATGGGTGGTTTTGGGGTCTGTTCGCATCTTGGGGTTGGAAGATCCTTGCTTTCCTGGCCATAGTCGCTGGCATTTTCCTCACCTGTTGCCTCTGTATCCAATGTCTCCCGGCCTGTTGCTCTTATTGTATCACATTCCTTACCCCAAAGCAGAAGGCACCCATCCATGATACTAATGCTGTGATTATGACTCAGAAGGAGACAGATAGCTTTATGCAGATAAACAGGGGTATATTTGAAGACTCTTCTTCCTTTGATGATGAATACATGGAGTGCTCTACATGCTAAAGATAGTTGTTGTATATATACTATGTTGCACTCTCTCTTTACTCCACTTTTTATGGTTAGCTCATGCTAAAAGGAGGGTCTGTTGAAATATAAATGTGTGCATTCATTTTGCTAGTGTATTACATTATGTAAAGTTGGCATTCACGGCACCATTTTAAGTTGAGCCGCCATTTTGAGCCATGATCGAAACTAACTTCTGTCTCACTCTGTCTGCCTCAGCAGAAAGCAGCTGCGATGTTCATGTTTTTTTTTTCCCATTTCTCCAAAGTTGATCTACGCTGTACTAATGAATAGATTATTTTATTATTACATACCTTTCTCACTAGATAGGCCTGCTCCCACCCTTAGAGCGGCGGGTTCAGGCAGAGTAACCTTGACGATGAGATAGCATGTACCCGGTCCTAGGATGGTAGCTCATCCTTCTGTAGTTCTTTTGTTCACTAGCTACCAAGTGGAAATTTCCAGTCTGGGCGTGTCTTTAGTGGTTCTAGAGATGTACTATAGATGTTACCATGTTGGCAGAGGTCAGTCCCTCTGCAGCAATCTAAGGAGGCTGGTCGGACCATACTCCGCTCGAGTGTATCTCTAATAAATATCTTTGGTTTGTATTCTCTACTGTCTGACCGACTCTTCATTTGTAAGGAAGGCTGAGAGGTGGTCGCGAGTGACCCGGTTGGCCCTAATCGGGTCACTTCCTTCACTCCGGCCAAATCTGCAAGTCTGCACTACTCTGCACCCAACGCCCACGGCCCGAGTTTGAGTAGCCCAACACCACGAGGAGGTCTCCCTGACAATCCTGACCTGAGATCTGGTGATCTCTGACCTGCCTCGAATCTCCAATCGACACTTGCAGCCCCTTTCTGGAGGATACCCCCGACCGGAGCCGGTAAGAAAAACCCGACGCCTAAAGACACCCCTGCGCCAGACGTCTCACGGCCTTGGGTGGCCCAACCGTTGGCGTCCCAGCATCCCAACTTACCTCTCCAACCGGTGGTCGACTCCAGAAGATCTTCATCCCTGAGCCTGCAGTGTTTGTTGCCACCGGAGAATCCCCACTTAAATCAACAGGGCACCCGACGCCAACACAGTACCCTTCACCCAGCCGCCCCTGTGCCGCTGCACCTTGTGTGCTGACTCGGATCCCCCTTTGCCCTGAGCCTAACACAAGGAGCTTTGCTCCCACAACCTTGTGGCCTGCTCGTGAGCAGCCACCAACCGGAGGCCCACTATCCCCCATTGGATAACATTGGGCCTCAGCACTCTGCACCCGGCCGCCCTAGTGCCGCGGAGGGTGCTTTGAGAGTGCATCCTTAACCCTGGGGGAACCCTGGTTCTAACCCCAGAAACCCAACTCCCACAACCAAGTACTTACCTGTAAACCGATAACTTAATTTCCTCCCATAGGATTGCATTGACTGCTCTTCTTTGAAAATTCTTCTAAATGTGGAGTTGGTTTGCATGAAACTTTGAAAAACTGCATATGTGTAAAAACTGAATTACTTACCTTTTGTCTAGGAAATGTCTGTGTGTGATATCTAGGCATATCACACTGATTAGCAAAAGCAATTTAAAAAGTAATCCAAGAAGTAACGTGCACAGTAAACTGTAAAGTAACTGAAAAGAAATGTTTAATTGTTGACTTACCTGTAACTCAACCAACTGCATTTGAACCTGCATCCCAACTGTAATTCACTGCATAAGTACTGCAAAGTATCATTTCACTTAACTGCACCAGGCCTGGCTTGGTTCTAGAAATAAAATAACTAAATAATATTTTTATACAAACAAAACTGGTCTGAGTTCAGTCTTTGAGTGTGTGACATCATTTCTTGCCTGAGTTGGTACAATAAATGCTTAACACTACCCTCTGATAAAGCCTTACTGCTCGTCCACACTACCAAAAATAGAGAGTAAGGTATTATCTACTTTTACCTCTGCCTACCTTTGGGGTTCCACTGGACTCTGTGCACACCATACCTCATTTTGGTATAGTATATACAGAGCCACCTTCCTACATGAAGATGTAGTGCCTTGGTGTTATGAGCATCAGGACCCTCGCAGTTCTGAGAGGACTTCAGACAGGAATTACATAAGCTGCTGGGAGGTGGTACGATGTGGTTATTAAAATTATGATATAATGCGTATTGTTACGGACAGTGCTTAAAATTGAAAAATAGAAGTGCAGGTACCCTCTACTAGAGTACCTGCTTGTTTCTGAGAAGTGTTGGTACTCTCCAATAAAAAATATTACCTCACTCTTGAGAAGTGTTGGTACTCTCCCTCTCAAAATTAAAAAGTGCCGGTACTCAGTACCGGACAGTACTGGCCCATTTAAAGCACCAGTTAGGGAGTGTGTGACTGTATGCTGAAGAATAAAGATATCTGTTATAGAGCTCCACGTGGCATGTTTCATCTACGTGCCTCCCAGGCTGGGGAGGAAACGACACATGTAACGAAACATGTCTACTGGAAAGGGCTCTGGCACCGTTGGGTAATGTTTGTGCTATATAAAAATAAATATGGATCGCTCACAATCACCAGGGGGGCCACTACTGCGCACTACCCTCCCTGGTTCCACCGGGGGGGGGGGCTACTCTGTGCTACCCTCCCCGCTTCCATCCAGAAGGGCAGGGGGGTAGTCTGTGCTACTCTCCCTGCTTCCATCCAGAGCTGCAGGGGGAGGTTAATCCGTGCTACCCTCCCTACTTAAACCCACAGAAGGGTGGGGGGGCTACTCCGTGCTACCCTTCCCACTAGGTCGAGGGGGCTACTCCGCGCTACCCTCCCCGCTTCCACCTAGAAGGACAATAGGAGTAGTCCATGCTACCCTCCCCGCTTCCATTCAGAAGGGCAGGGGGGGCTACTACGTACTATCCTTCCTGGCTCCACCCAGAAAGTGGGGGGGATACTCCGTGCTACCCTCCCCGCTTTCATCCAGAAGGGCGAGGGGGGATAGTCTGTGCTACTCTCCCTGCTTCCATCCAGAGCGCCAGGTAGAGGCTATTCCGTGCTACCCTCCCTGCTTAAATCCAGAAGGGGGCTACTCCGTGCTACTGCTACCCTCCCTGCTTCCACCTAGAAGGTCGGAGCGGTGGGACTACTCTGTGCTACCCTCCCCGCTTCCATCCAGAAGGGCGGGGAGGTGGGGTAGTCCGTGCTACCCTCCCGGCATCCATCCTGAAGGGCAGGGCACGAGTCGGTGATACAAGCGGGTGGACGGCATCCACCCACTATTTTCACAGGGTGAATGCCATCCCACCATGCCAAGAATTTGGGCCCCACTGAATAATGTGCTTAACTCGTCCCGGTGTAATTTCCAAACACCGGGACACTTTCAGCAGTGTCTGCAGGTTGTCTGCTTTCCATCTGCAACAAGCAACAACGTGCAGGCGGGGACCGGGCTTTCTTATTTAAGACTCCTGCTGGGCCCATAACAAAGGCCGAATTTGAGGGGTCATCAGGCCTCCTTTTGTTTGAGTCTCTTGGCTGGGAGCAGTCAGGAGCCTCACACCTGATGCAAATGAAGCAGAGGGGAAACAAAGGCTCACACCTTGTTAGCACTTCACACATACTTAAGAGAGGCAGCTTTTCACTTTGCTCAGTCCCTGTTTAGGAGATATGCACGCACTGTAAGAATGTCAGATGTGTTGCTCTTTCCCAGTATTTACACAAAGAAATTGCATTTATATAGAGCTTACTACACCTGAGGCGGTGTTGAAATCATTTAAGTACCTCTATTTTTTTCTTGTATAGCCCTACTCATCCCAATGCAAGGTGTCAGAGCACTTTACATCTACACATGCATATTACATATACTATAAATTATATACACAACAGGATGTTGGAGCACACCGCTGACCTCTCAAGCAAGGTTCGCCCCTGGCATTCTGGTAAATGCAGTTTCTTGTAGCTCGCTCCGATATTTTCGAGTGTTTCGCCAAGGTTGGCCCAGATAGTGCTGATCTCTAGACACGTGTTTCTGGTTTATTAACCGTCATCAGTAGAGAATACAGTCTTGTATTTTGGGGTTTGCTGAGTAGGCTGCCAAACATTATATCAGGTCCGGTACCTCTCACTGGCGCGCAGGTGCTTCATCCACGAGCTCGTCAGCTCAATGACTCACGGGAGTACTTTAAATAGACAACAGGATGTGGGAGCACACCGCTGACCTCTCAAGCAAGGTTCGACCCTGGCATTCTGGTAAATGCAGTTTCTTGTAGCTCGCTCCGATATTTTCGAGTGTTTCGCCAAGGTTGGCGCAGATAGTGCTGATCTCTAGACACGTGTTTCTGGTTTATTAACCGTCATCAGTAGATAATACAGTCTTGTATTTTGGGGTTTGCTGAGTAGGCTGCCAAACATTATATCAGGTCCGGTACCTCTCACTGGCGCGCAGGTGCTTCATCCACGAGCTCGTCAGCTCAATGACTCACGGGAGTACTTTAAATAGACAACAGGATGTGGGAGCACACCGCTGACCTCTCAAGCAAGGTTCGCCCCTGGCATTCTGGTAAATGCAGTTTCTTGTAGCTCGCTCCGATATTTTCGAGTGTTTCGCCAAGGTTGGCGCAGATAGTGCTGATCTCTAGACACGTGTTTCTGGTTTATTAACCGTCATCAGTAGAGCTCGTGGATGAAGCACCTGCGCGCCAGTGAGAGGTACCGGACCTGATATAATGTTTGGCAGCCTACTCAGCAAACCCCAAAATACAATCAATCAATCAATCAGGGAATTGTAAGCGCGCTACTCACCCGTGAGGGTCTCAAGGCGCTGAGGGGGGGGGGTCCGCAGATCTGTTTAGCCGAAGAGCCAGGTCTTGAGGGTCTTCCTGAAGGTGTTCAGGGAGGGGCGCGTCTGATGTCTGCCGGTAGCTCGTTCCAGGTCTTGGCTGCAATGTGAGAGAAGGATCTTCCGCCTGCTCTGGCTCTGTGGATGCGCGGTGTTTCGGCCAGTGCGAGGTTGGAAGATCGGAGGTTTCTTTTGGGTACGTGGAAGTTGATTCTGTCGTTGAGGTATTTGGGTCCGTTGTTGTGTAGGCATTTGTAGGCGTGAGTGAGGATTTTGAAAGTGACTCTTTTCTCCACGGGGAGCCAGTGGAGACTTCGTAGGTGTTGGCTGATGTGTTCGTGTCGGGGGATGCCGAGGACGAGTCTGGCGGCGGTGTTCTGTACTGTCTGGAGTTTGCGGAGTAGGGACTTGTTGATGCCGGCGTAGAGTGCGTTTCCATAGTCCAGTCTGCTGGTGATGAGTGCGTGGGTGACTGTCTTCCTTGACTCAGGGGGGATCCACTTGAAGGTCTTGCGGAGGATGCGGAGGGTGTTGAAGCAGCTGGAGGTGACGGCGTTGACCTGTCGGTTCATGGAGAGTGATGAGTCGAGTACGATGCCGAGGTTCTTGGCGTGGTCTGAGGGGGTAGGTGGGCTTCCGAGGGCGGTCGGCCACCAGGTGCTGTCCCATGCAGAAGGGGTGGTACTGAGGACGAGGACTTCTGTCTTCTCGGCGTTGAGCTTCAGACAGCTGTGACGTCTTGCATTCCTTTCTGGAAGTTGAGTTTGGCAGTGGTGGGGTCTTTGGTGAGGGAGAGGATGAGCTGGGTGTCGTCGGCGTAGGATACGATGTTGAGGCCGTGTTGTCGGACGATGGCTGCGAGGGGGGCCATGTAAATGTTGAAGAGGGTGGGGCTCAGTGATGAACCCTGTGGGACTCCGCAGGTGATTTTCGTGGGGTCGGAGAGGAAGGGTGGGAGTCTGATCCTTTGGCTTCTTCCGGTGAGGAATGATCAGATCCAGTCCAGGGCTGTTCCTTGTATGCCTGCGTCGTGTAGTCTGACGACTAGTGTGCGATGGGAGATGGTGTCGAAGGCCGCTGATAGGTCGAGTAGGATGAGGGCTGCGGAGTGGCCTTGGTCCAGGAGGGTGCGGATGTCGTCTGTGGCGGCGAGTAGGGCGGTCTCTGTGCTGTGGTTGCTTCGGAATCCGGATTGGGACGGGTCGAGGACGGCGTTTTCTTCAATGAATCGGGTCAGTTTCCTGTTGACTGTTTTCTCTGCAACTTTGGCTGCGAAGGGGAGGAGCGAGATGGGCCGATAGTTCTTGAGGTCGGTGGGGTCAGCTGTGGGCTTCTTGAGCAGGGGTCTGACTTCTGCGCGCTTCCAGTCGTCTGGGAAGGTGCCTGTTTTGAAGGTGGTGTTGATGGTGCGTTGTAGTTCGGGTGCGATGGCGGCCGCGGCAGATGTGAGGGGGGCAGGGGTCGGTGGGGGCCCCCGAGTGGATGCTTTTCATGGTCGAGGCGGTGTCTTCGGCCGTGATCGGTGTCCAGTTGGAGATGGTGGGCTGGCTGGTGTTTCTGGGGGCGGGGGGCCGTCTGTGGCGCCTGGTGGATGGTCGATGAAGTTGTCGTAGAGGTTTTTGATCTTGAGGTGGAAATAGGTTCCAAGCTTGTCGCAGTGGTCTTGGGATGGGGTGATGTCTGTGGCTTCGCTGCGTGGGTTGGTGAATTCTTGAATGACACTGAAAAGTTCCTTGGAGTTGGTGGAGGCCAGGATTTTGTTGTGGATGAAGTTCCTTTTGGTGGCTCTGATCTGGTTGTGGTAGTCCGTCATGGCGTCCTTGTAGGTGGTGTGGTTTTCGGTTGTCTTGGTGTTTCTCCAGTTCTTCTCCAGGCGTCTGCAGGTGCGTCTGGCTTCTTGGAGAGCGGTTGTGAACCAGGCGGCTTTCCTGGGGTGTTGTCTGTCGGGATTGCGTAGCGGGGCGAGCTCATCTGCGCAGTTGGAGATCCAGGTGTGGAGTTCTCTGGCTGCGTCGTTTGCGCTGTTTGCGTCGGGTGCCCAGGTGTGGTTGTCTCGGTTGAGGGTGGAGTTAAGTTGCTCGTCGGTAACCTTGCTCCAGTTCCTTAGTGGTGGGCGTAGGGCTGGTTTGGGTGCCTTGGGTTTGTTGATGGCGAAGTGTACGCAGTGGTGGTCGGTCCATGGCGGCTGCGTTGTGTGGCTGAAATGGACGCTGTTTCCTGCCGCGGAGATGGGGTCGAGGGTGTGTCCTGCTCTGTGGGTCGGTGTGTTGACGAGTTGTTTAAGTTCGATGCTGGCGAGGTTGTCACGAAGGATAGTGGAGTAGGGGTCGCTGGGGTTGTCGAGGTGGAAGTTCAGGTCTCCAATGAGTATGTAGTTTGTTGAGGCGATTGCGTGGGGTGCGATGAAGTCGGTGATGGTGGCGGCGAAGGGTGTTCGGGGGCCGGGGGGTCTGTAGACGAGGGTTCCTCGGAGTGTGGCTTTGGGGGTGGTCTGGATCTTGAAGTGCAGGTGTTCGGCGGAGGGGAAGGTTTCGCTGGAGGTGGTGAGGCGGAGGGTGCTCTTGTGGGCGATGGCGAGGCCCCCTCCTGGGTGGTTGGGGCGGTCTTTCCTATAGATCTTGTATCCGTCTGGGATGGCGGTGCTGATGTCGGAGGCGGAGGATGCGTTGGTCCAGGTCTCTGTGAAGAAGGCGATGTCGGGCGAAAGAGAGTCGAGTAGGTTCCAGATTTCCATGCCGTGTTTGTGTACGGAGCGTACGTTGAGGAGGATGCATTTTAGGGTGTCGCCGGTGCTGGCGTCGGCGGTGTTGGAGGCCGGGGTGGCGGTGAGGGTCTGGCGGCAGTGGAGGCAGGAGAACTGGCCGTGGGTCATGTTCGGCGAGGCCTGTTGGCATTCTCTAAGTCTTCCAGGGTTGAGTGCGAGGAGGGTGGTAGTGTCGTAGAGATGGGTAGTGGGAGTGCCAGGGTTCCTGGCGCTGGCCGCGGTCGGGCGCAGACGGGCTTGCCTTTGGCGCGCAGCAGCCGCCATTAAGTAGGGGAGGTGGGAGGGAGGTGAGGCTGGGAGGCGGGAGCAGGGGAATTCCGGGGGGGAATTCCGGGGGGAAATTCCGGAGGGGAAATTCCGGGGGGAAATTCCGGGGGGGAGGGGCCGCAGGGGCAGCAGCGGCGAAAGGCAAAAGGAACAGGCAGGCACGAGAAAATAAAAACAGTGGTGGAATTCGAGCAAGACACAGATGGGCACAATAACAGTGGCACAACAGGGAAAAAAATTAAGAAACAAAGCGTCTGAGAAAGGTTACGGTGGTTGGAGGCAGTCTGGTCCCAGTTGGAGCGGGCAGCAGGCGCAGGAGCGGGCAGCAGCCTCGAACCTCCCAAGGAGGAGGTCGGGGTCTGGAGGCAAGAGACGGCACAGCGGAGCAGTGGGGAGAGAGTGGACCTAGACCGAGGGTCGGAGTTCTTACAAGACTGTATTCTCTACTGATGACGGTTAATAAACCAGAAACACGTGTCTAGAGATCAGCACTATCTGCGCCAACCTTGGCGAAACACTCGAAAATATCGGAGCGAGCTACAAGAAACTGCATTTACCAGAATGCCAGGGGCGAACCTTGCCTGAGAGGTCAGCGGTGTGCTCCCACATCCTGTTGTCTATTTAAAGTACTCCTGTGAGTCATTGAGCTGACGAGCTCGTGGATGAAGCACCTGCGCGCCAGTGAGAGGTACCGGACCTGATATAATGTTTGGCAGCCTACTCAGCAAACCCCAAAATACAAGACTGTATTCTCTACTGATGACGGTTAATAAACCAGAAACACGTGTCTAGAGATCAGCACTATCTGCGCCAACCTTGGAGAAACACTCGAAAATATCGGAGCGTGCTACAAAAAACTGCATTTATCAGAATGCCAGGGGCGAACCTTGCCTGAGAGGTCAGCGGTGTGCTCCCACATCCTGTTGTCTATAAATTATATACATTTGTAAATGAAGGTACAGGATGTGTTACATAAAACTGGGGGATTGCAAGGTGTAGAAGTCACATATCATCTTCCATAGATCACTGTGCTATTATCCTCGCAATGCTCTCAAACGTACACGATAGACCTGCTAAACATATATGTGAGGGCTTTAGATCTGCTGTCACTTCTTGTGATGCCACTTCCTGTAAAGTCGTGGCTTGTGATGCCACTTTCTATGATGTCAATTCCTGTGATGGCATGTGTGATGTCGCGCGCCGTGCTGTCACTTGCATACTGCCTAAAGCTCCTCTCCTTTTTCCCTTTCTCCCCCCTGACCCCCCGATATTCCAGCAGGCCGCTCTCCCGGGAGACTCAGGCCTACCCCTTGTTCCCCCCTGACTTTGCTCCCTCCTCTCCCTCTCTTCCCCCTTCCCAAAATGTTCCTCCCCTATCTTGTCTGTCTGGCCTCCGGCCTCCACCCCCCTCCCCACCCTGCATCTGCCCGATTCTCCAACGTTTTCGCCCCCTAATCCCCCTAATCCAACCCACCTCCCCCTCTTATTCCACCTTTCTTACAACCTGGTCTACCGATCAACTTTCCTTCCCTCCCCTTTCACCTCATCCCTTTCCGCTCTTCACCGTCCCCCGTACCCTAAATTCTTCTCTTCCACCTCCCATCTATCTTCAACCCCACCTTCCTCATCCCTTGCTTCCCAACCGTGTCTCCCTACGTGACAATTCCTCCCTCGTCTCTCCCTCTGACCTTTCAGTCCCTTACTCCTCCCTCAGTTTCCATCTAGCCCAATCCCCCCCACTCCACCTGTTACCTGTCCCCCTACATTCACCTTTCATAGCCTTCAGTACCTGTCCAGCACCATCCTCTCTTTTCTCCCCATACGTCTGGCCTTCCTCGGTCCCCCAGCCCTCCCCCCCCCTGTACAGCCCCCTCTCCTCTCTTCTCCACGTACCTTTGGACTTCATCTGACCCCCCGCCCTCCCCTCCCTGTTCAGCCTCTTCTCCCCTCTTCTCCCCTTACCTCCGGCCTTCTTTTGTCCCCCCTCCTACTCCCCAACTTTCTCCTCATATTTATGATCTCTTCCCCTCTGTTCAACACCAGCAAAAATATTTCTCTTCCCACCACTGTTTCACCATCCACTCCTATCGTCCACCATCTCTCCTCACCTTCTACCCTTGCTCCCCAACTCCCCACCCATTCCCCCACCTTCCCCTCCCCTTCTGCACTCCCTCATCCCGTTCCCCCTCCCTGCCCCGTCCTCCCTCACTCTCTGCACTCCCTCCCGTATCCCGCTCCTCCACCCCTCCCCGTCCTCCCTCACCCTCTGCACTCCCTCCCTTATCCATCGAGCCACCCAACACTCTGTGCTAAGCTCTCCTCTCCCTGGAAAATAAACTTGATTCTCTCATCCATTCCATTTCCCAGCTTGTAGCGTCCATCTCACTTTTAAGCGCCAAGATGTCCCCCTTCCCTAACAACCTCCCGAGGAGTTCCTTGCTCCCGCGCCCAATAAAGCCAACCACAGTCTGTCCCCTGCAGACATCACCAACTTACTGGCCAGCTACAAGTCCTCCAACGTCACTCCCCCTCCACCTTCCTCTTCTAATAATTCTACGCAGTTCCCTATTCAGACCATCTCCTCTGGCAGACCTTACCAGCCTCCCTCCTACCGGGCACCCTCATTCAAGAATCTTATCCCTATCTCCCTTAACAACCCTAACACCCCCATCACCAAAACATCTGAGTCAGAGCTGCGCTGCCTGCTCCACAACTGCAGATCTGCAATCAAACACAAAGTGGAAATCTCTGATACTATCACTGTTAGACTTGGCATCTTTTGGCGTGTTTCCCCTGACTTTTTGCTTTCTGACCTCCCGGTTTTGACTCTGTTTTTGCTGGTGTAATGATTCTGCGCACTTTCCTCACTGCTGTCCAGTGGGAAAGTGCAAGTGCTCCTGTATAAAATGCGTTATGGATTGGTGTTTCCATGATTGGCCTATTTGGTTTATGTGTCAGTCCCTTGTAAAGTGCACTGCAAGTGCCAGGGCCTATAGACCAAATGCTGTTGGTGGGCTGCAGCACTGGATTGTGCCACCCACGCAAACAGCCCGTAAAGTGTAACTCGGGCCTGCCACCGCAGAGCCTGTGCGCAGCCTGGGGCTGCCATGACGACTTGGCAAGTGCACACACTTGCAAGTCCCTAAACCTTCCCTTTGCTACATGTTAGTCACCCCTAAGGTAGGCCCAAGGTACCCCTGTGGGCAGGGTGCGTTGTATGCGAAAGGTAGGACATGCCCGGGTGTGTGCGGCATGTCCTGATAGTGAATTACAGCCTAGTTCGTTTTTCACTATTGCAAGGCTACCTGTTCCCCCTAGGCCAGAACGGGCAGTTTTGATAATTACAGCTTATAATCCTAACTGACCCGGGAACATGGTAGAAATTCGAGTTTAGTATGCCTGGACTCAGAATGATAAAATACAGCTTTTAGTGAAGTTGGTTTTAACATTCTGTGTTTGAAAATACCACTTTTAGAAAGTGGGTATTTTCTTGTCTAACCATCCAAGCCTGCCTCTGCGAGGTTGTGTATTCCTTGTCTGGAATGTGAGTGACAGGGGCTGGGGGATGCCAGGAGACAGGGTGAGTCAGCACAAGGCTGAATAGCAAGATCTACATGTAGATGGGTGGGAGGGGTCGCACCTGGGCCCTGAATAGGACAGTGCCTTCCCTCCACAATGCTGGCTCCACCTCCTGTGGTGCGTCTGATGTCCCTGGCCTACTCACTGAAAGAAGGGACGGAGACTTGTCAACAAAGTGCTCCAGAACTGGTTTGGACTAGGCAAAGGCCTCTCTGCCTTCAGAGAACAAAGGAATTTGGGATATAAAAATTGGGGCCCTGACCCCATGAATTTAGATCTCGCTGGAATCAAGGAACCTGCCAAGACGAAGAGCTGGAAGAGCTGCCAGGAGGAGTACTGCCCCTTTGCTGTGTTGTTGCTTTGTTGGGTTGGCCTGCAGCGGCTGCTTCTGCCTTGGGCAGTGAAAGGACTGAACTTTCTACAAACTTGTGCTGAGTATCTCCAAGGGCCTGGAACCGAGCTGGCCTCCTGTTAAGAAGTCTCAGGGACTACAAAGACTTCACAAGCCTCTGGGTACCGCTTCTGGAACGCTGTTTCAGTCGCCACAGAGGAAGGGAACTGCAACCGACTCCGTCAACCGAATCCATCCCTGGCCGGTGACCTGTTTGCACCGCAGACCGCATCGCCCCGCTTCGCATCGCAACCCTGGTCTCACCGTGGGCGACGTCCGACGCCGCCAACATCGAGCCGCTGCTTGCACCGTGACCTGTGGGCACCGCAGTTCGCATCGCATCGCATCGCATCGCTTCACTGAACCAACCGGACCCGACCGACGCGGTCGCTGCAACTGGCTCAAGAGTCGTGACTGCACCGCATTTGGGGCACCGCTCGCACGTCTGCGACGCACCGCTCCGACTCGCACCGCTGTCCGACGCCAGCTCCCGCACTCCGGCTAGGTCGCCTGCATCGCAACCTGTCAGCACCGCATCGAGCATCGTCTCCCCCTGCATCGCACGCCTTGCACTCACCGACTCCGTCTGCACGACGCTCATCGAGCCGCTGCCTGCACCGCATTGAGGGACACCGCACCTTGCATCGCTCCGTCTTGCACCGCAACCGCGACGAACGCCGACCGGCTCGTACACTCCGTACCAGCCACAACGAGAAAGGTACTGTAACCGAGTCTGTTCATGACTCTGCTGGCCCGTATCGACGCGGTCGGCTGGAACTGTTAGACTCTGTGGTTTTCAGCATCACGGTAGGCTCGGACGGAGCTACCGACTCGTACGAACTTTGCTTTTGTGCTATTCCTGCAAAGAAGAAGTTAACGTATCAAGTATTCATTCGTAAAGTACAGTATTGTGGATTTTTGTCGTAATTGGTCTTGTCTTGAGTATATAAAATATTGGTTATTTTTCTAAAACTGGTGTGGTGTCCGTTTGTAGTGCTTACACTGTATTACTGTTGGTTATGTGCAAATGCTTTACACACTGCCTCTGAATTAAGCCTGACTGCTCGTGCCAAGCTACCACGAGGGTGAGCAGGGGTTACTTCACGAGTGTAACACCCTTACCCTGACTAGGAAGAAGGGTCCCTACTTGGACAAAGGTGCAAGCCCTTGCCAACTAGAGATCCCATTTCTAACATTGGTTGTCAGCGGTGAGGATAGGACTTGTGTTTGCACTTGACTTACAGTGATTGGTGTGCACTACTACCATATCGCAGACCATTACATACCACATACTGGTTCTTTTCCTTTTGGCCTATTTTTGATCTTGCCAGTTTTCAACTCACTACTTTTGTCATGCCTGAATCAATTGCATCATCCGTTGCATCTCTGGAAGTTATCTTTGAGGAGGATAGGTTGGAATCCTACGCCGTAAAGGAGCTACGGGCGATTTGTAAAAACCTGAAAGTCCAAATTAAAGGCCTCACAAGGTAGGAGGAGCTACAGAAGGCGCTGAGGGCCTGGGTAGCAGCCAGACATGCCAATGGGCAGCCTGGTGATCTCAGTGAGGAGGTGGAGGAGCCTATTTCCAGGGTGGATGTGCTTTTGGGTAGGGGGGAACCCGCCAGGTCAGGCAGCAGCAGTCTGTCCCCAGAGGAGCTGGAGGACAGGCGGGAGGCAAGGCAGTTTGAGCTGCAGAAGCTCAGGCTAGAGAGTGAGCGGGAGGAGAAGAGATTGGCCATAGAGGAGAGGAAGATGCTCTTAGAGCATGAGAGAGAACTGAAGGAGCTAGAACTTAGGAGTAAGTCAGGCTCAGATGGTGGCAGCAATTCGTCCAGAAAGGCAGACAGGATTGTGCACATTCCCAAGAACGTAGGCAAGGAGTTCAAGAAGGGGGATGACATACAAAGGTGGTTTCAGGGTTATGAGGCAGCCATACACATGAATGGGGTCCCTGAGGAGAATTGGGGAGCAGGATTGTGGCCACTTTTCCCGGAAGAAGCAAGGGATGCTCTGATAGCTTTGGGTAAGGGGTATCACCTCACCTATGCTGACATGAAGGATGCCCTTCTCACAAAGTATGGTCTTACTCCTGAAAAGTACAGGGATCAGTTCAGGTCCAGTAAGAAGTCTGATGCCAACACTTGGTTGGAATGTGTGGATGTGTTCTGCAGGTCTCTGGATGGTTGGGTGAAGGGCAGTAGTGTAACAGATTTTCAGGGGCTCTACAACTTGATTGCATGGGAGCACTTGTCTAGTCTATGTTTTGCAGATCTGCGCCAGCACCTAGTGGATAGTAAGCTAACTGACCCCAGGAAGCTTGCTATGGAAGCGGACCGCTGGGTGAGTACCAGGGTCCACAAGAAAGCGTTTGGGGGAGACTCAGCCAAAGGTGGGCAGGGTCCCCAGCAGAAAGGTGGGGGGACAAGGGTAAAGCACAGGAGTTCTCTAAAGGGCCCCAAACTAGGACCCAGGGTACAGGTTCCCAGCCCCCGGTGATAAGAAGAAAGGGGTCTCTACAGGGAAGCCTGTTGAGACCGGCCCCCGCAAGTGTTATGCATGTGACCAGGTAGGTCACTTTAAGGGGGACCCCAAGTGCCCGAAGGGGACACAGCCACCCACCGGTGGACAGTCCAAAGGGTTGGCTAGTGTAGCGCTTGGGGAGGAGGGGTGCCCACAGGAGGGTGGGGATCCCGCAGAAATGACCCTTGTCTCACTAGGGGACAGCGAGATGGTCCCAGGAAACCAGGTGCCCCCTAACACAAAGAAATATAGCACCTGGGTGACCATTAATGGGAACAGGGTAGAGGCTCTCAGAGATACTGGAGCCAGTGTGACCTCAGTCCGGTGTCACCTGGTGTCTGAGAAGCAAGTAGTCCCAGGAGCATTCCACCAAGTAGTTGCTGTCGACAACTCTGAGCGCCAGTGTATGGTGGCGCAGGTTCCCTTTGAATGGGGGGGTCTCAGGTCCCTTGAGGGTGGTTGTGAGCCCTACCATGCCTGTAGATTGTCTGCTAGGAAACGACCTGGAGCAGTCCTCATGGAAGGAGGTTGAGCTCAGGTCTCACTTGGAGATGCTTGGGTTGCCAGAGTGGGCATGCGTGTCTACTCGGTCAATGGCAGCCAGAAAGGGTGATCAAGAGGACTTGGAGCCTGAAACAGTGGCCCAAGTCCCTGCCAAGAGAAAGGGCAGGGGCGCGGGAAACCGGCCCCCGAAGTTCCCACGGACCGGGAGGAGGCGGACCTCGAGGGGACGCCCGGTGCCTACAGGGGAGCAGGTAGCCGAACTGGGAGACATCTCTGAGCTGACCCATTGGCAGCAAGAAGGGGGTCCCACCAGGGAGAAGTTCTGCAGGGAGCAGAACGAGTGCCCCACTCTGGAGGGTCTGCGGCGGCAGGCTGCAGACCAGGCAGCTGGCAATCAGTCTGGGTCACATCTGATCTACTGGGAGAGTGGTCTCCTATACAGTGAGCCTAAGGTTGCTGAGCCTGGGTCAGCCCGTGTGCTGGTGGTACCCCAGCGCTTCAGGACCTTCCTACTGGGTCTGGCTCATGACGTGCCTTTGGCAGGACATTTGGGGCAGGACAAGACCTTTGACAGGCTTGTCACCCACTTCTTTTGGCCCCAAATGCGAAGGCAGTCAGATGCGCACTGTAGGTCTTGCCAAACTTGCCAGGCAAGTGGTAAGAGTGGGAGGAAGGTCAAAGCTCCTCTCCAACCTTTTCCTGTTGTTGGAACACCCTTTGAAAGGGTAGGGATGGATATTGTGGGGCCACTGGATCCCAAGACAGCTATGGGCAACAGGTACATCCTGGTCTTGGTGGACCATGCCACCCGGTACCCGGAGGCAATCCCTCTCAGGACAACGACGGCGCCAGTGGTGGGCCGGGCGTTAATGGGGATCTTTTCCCGTGTGGGATTCCCCAGAGAGGTGGTTTCTGATAGGGGGACCAATTTCATATCGAAGTATATGACATCCCTGTGGAAGGAGTGTGGTGTAACCTACAAGTTCACCACTCCTTACCACCCACAAGGAAACGGTCTGGTGGATTCAACCAGACCTTGAAAGGCATGATCAAGGGTCTAACAGAACCCATGAGGCGTAAGTGGGACGTCCTCTTGCCATGCCTACTCTTTGCATACAGGGAGGTGCCTCAGACGTCTCTTGGGTACAGCCCCTTTGAGCTCCTGTATGGCCACCCTGTCAGAGGACCTCTGAGTTTGGTAAAGGAAGGCTGGGAGGCGGCTCCCAGGAAAACTCCCCAGGATGTATTTAGCTACATGCTGGCCTTTAGAAACCAAACTGCCCGCTTCAGGAAACTCGCTCAGGCGAACCTAGAAGCCAGCCAGGAAGAAATGAAGAGATGGTATGACCAGAACGCCACTCTGGTCGAATTTCAACCTGGGCAAAAAGTGTGGGTCATGGCCCCAGTGGCACCTTGTGCCTTGCAGGACAAGTGGACTGGGCCATATGAGGTAAAGGAGCGCAAAAGTGACGTCACCTACCTGGTGGATTTGCAGGCTCCAAGGAACCCTTTGAGGGTCCTTCACGTGAACCGCCTCAAGCCCCACTTCGAGAGGTCCGAAGTGAGTATGCTCTTGGCGACAGATGATGGGGTGGAAGAGGAGAGCGAGCCTCTCCCTGACCTCCTGTCTACCAAGGAGCATGATGGGTCAGTAGAGGGTCTGACTCAGGAGCAGCAGGGGGACTGTCGCCAGTTGTTGGGACAGTTCGCCCCACTGTTCTCTCTGACCCCCGGTGTTACTCACTGGTGTACCCATGACGTGGACACCGGTGACAGCCATCCTGTGAAGCACAAGATTTACAGGTTGACTGACCGGGTCAGAGCCAGCATCAAGGAGGAGGTCTCTAAGATGTTGGCGTTAGGGGTGATTGAGCCCTCCCACAGTCCTTGGGCCAGCCCAGTGGTCTTGGTCCCAAAGGCTGCGGCGCCCGGTGCCACTCCAGAACTCCGGTTTTGTGTGGACTACCGTGGGCTCAATGCCGTCACCAGGACTGACGCGCACCCCATCCCCAGAGCTGATGAGCTCATTGATCGGTTGGGAGCTGCCCGGTTCCTCAGCACGTTTGATTTGACGTCTGGGTACTGGCAGATTGCCTTAACCGATGGGGCCAAGGAGAGATCAGCATTCTCAACCCCAGAAGGTCATTACCAATTCCGGGTGATGCCCTTTGGGTTGAAGAATGCCCCTGCCACCTTTCAGAGGTTGGTCAATCAGGTGTTGGCTGGGCTGGAGGATTTCAGCGCCGCCTACCTGGATGACATTGCTGTGTTCAGTTCCAGCTGGGAAGAACATTTACAGCACCTCGAGAAAGTGTTGAGGGCTCTGCAAGGTGCAGGCCTCACGATCAAGGCCAGTAAGTGCCAGATCGGGCAGGGTTCTGTGGTGTACTTGGGACACCAGGTAGGAAGCGGCCAGGTGGCGCCCTACAACCCAAGATTGACACCATTCTTGCTTGGGAGCCCCCCAAGACCCAGACAGAGGTGAGAGCCTTCTTAGGTCTCACCGGCTACTATAGGCGATTTGTTAAGGGCTATGGCACCATCGTTGCCCCCTTAACAGAGCTGACCTCTAAGAGGCAGCCCAGGAAAGTGATCTGGACTGAGTCCTGCCAGAAAGCTTTTGATGCCCTGAAGGCAGCCATGTGCACGGCGCCCGTGCTCAAGGCACCTGACTTCTCCAAGGAATTTGTCGTGCAGACTGACGCTTCAGAGCATGGTGTGGGAGCGGTGCTCTCACAACTGAACGAAGAGGGCCTGGATCAGCCTGTAGTCTTCCTTAGCAGGAGACTACTTCCCAGGGAACAGAGGTGGAGTGCCATAGAAAGGGAAGCTTTGCTGTGGTCTGGGCGCTGAAGAAGTTGAGACCATACCTGTTTGGGACTCACTTCCGGGTTCAGACAGACCACCGGCCCCTCAGATGGTTGATGCAAATGAGGGGTGAGAATCCAAAACTGCTGAGGTGGTCCATCTCCCTACAGGGAATGGACTTTACGGTGGAACACCATCCTGGTACAGAACACGCCAACGCAGATGGTCTGTCCAGGTTCTTCCGTCTTAGTGAAGAGAACTCCAATGGGGTTGGGTAGTTCTCCCTACTTTCAGCTGGAGGGGACATGTGTTAGACTTGGCATCTTTTGGCGTGTTTCCCTGACTTTTTGCTTTCTGACCTCCCGGTTTTGACTCTGTTTTTGCTGGTGTAATGATTCTGCGCACTTTCCTCACTGCTGTCCAGTGGGAAAGTGCAAGTGCTCCTGTATAAAATGCGTTATGGATTGGTGTTTCCATGATTGGCCTATTTGGTTTATGTGTCAGTCCCTTGTAAAGTGCACTGCGAGTGCCAGGGCCTATAGACCAAATGCTGTTGGTGGGCTGCAGCACTGGATTGTGCCACCCACGCAAACAGCCCGTAAAGTGTAACTCGGGCCGGCCACCGCAGAGCCTGTGCGCAGCCTGGGGCTGCCATGACGACTTGGCAAGTGCACACACTTGCAAGTCCCTAAACCTTCCCTTTGCTACATGTTAGTCACCCCTAAGGTAGGCCCAAGGTACCCCTGTGGGCAGGGTGCGTTGTATGCGAAAGGTAGGACATGCCCGGGTGTGTGCGGCATGTCCTGATAGTGAATTACAGCCTAGTTCGTTTTTCACTATTGCAAGGCTACCTGTTCCCCTAGGCCAGAACGGGCAGTTTTGATTATTACAGCTTATAATCCTAACTGACCCCGGGAACATGGTAGAAATTCGAGTTTAGTATGCCTGGACTCAGAATGATAAAATACAGCTTTTAGTGAAGTTGGTTTTAACATTCTGTGTTTGAAAATACCACTTTTAGAAAGTGGGTATTTTCTTGTCTAACCATCCAAGCCTGCCTCTGCGAGGTTGTGTATTCCTTGTCTGGAATGTGAGTGACAGGGGCTGGGGGATGCCAGGAGACAGGGTGAGTCAGCACAAGGCTGAATAGCAAGATCTACATGTAGATGGGTGGGAGGGGTCGCACCTGGGCCCTGAATAGGACAGTGCCTTCCCTCCACAATGCTGGCTCCACCTCCTGTGGTGCGTCTGATGTCCCTGGCCTACTCACTGAAAGAAGGGACGGAGACTTGTCAACAAAGTGCTCCAGAACTGGTTTGGACTAGGCAAAGGCCTCTCTGCCTTCAGAGAACAAAGGAATTTGGGATATAAATATTGGGGCCCTGACCCCATGAATTTAGATCTCGCTGGAATCAAGGAACCTGCCAAGACGAAGAGCTGGAAGAGCTGCCAGGAGGAGTACTGCCCCTTTGCTGTGTTGTTGCTTTGTTGGGTTGGCCTGCAGCGGCTGCTTCTGCCTTGGGCAGTGAAAGGACTGAACTTTCTACAAACTTGTGCTGAGTATCTCCAAGGGCCTGGAACCGAGCTGGCCTCCTGTTAAGAAGTCTCAGGGACTACAAAGACTTCACAAGCCTCTGGGTACCGCTTCTGGAACGCTGTTTCAGTCGCCACAGAGGAAGGGAACTGCAACCGACTCCGTCAACCGAATCCATCCCTGGCCGGTGACCTGTTTGCACCGCAGACCGCATCGCCCCGCTTCGCATCGCAACCCTGGTCTCACCGTGGGCGACGTCCGACGCCGCCAACATCGAGCCGCTGCTTGCACCGTGACCTGTGGGCACCGCAGTTCGCATCGCATCGCTTCACTGAACCAACCGGACCCGACCGACGCGGTCGCTGCAACTGGCTCAAGAGTCGTGACCGCACCGCATTTGGGGCACCGCTCGCACGTCTGCGACGCACCGCTCCGACTCGCACCGCTGTCCGACGCCAGCTCCCGCACTCCGGCTAGGTCGCCTGCATCGCAACCTGTCAGCACCGCATCGAGCATCGTCTCACCCTGCATCGCACGCCTTGGACTCACCGACTCCACCTGCACGACGCTCATTGAGCCGCTGCCTGCACCGCATCGAGGGACACCGCACCTTGCATCGCTCCGTCTTGCACCGCAACCGCGACGAACGCCGACCGGCTCGTACACTCCGTACCAGCCACAACGAGAAAGGTACTGTAACCGAGTCTGTTCATGACTCTGCTGGCCCGTATCGACGCGGTCGGCTGGAACTGTTAGACTCTGTGGTTTTCAGCATCACGGTAGGCTCGGACGGAGCTACCGACTCGTACGAACTTTGCTTTTGTGCTATTCCTGCAAAGAAGAAGTTAACGTATCAAGTATTCATTCGTAAAGTTCAGTATTGTGGATTTTTGTCGTAATTGGTCTTGTCTTGAGTATATAAAATATTGGTTATTTTTCTAAAACTGGTGTGGTGTCCGTTTGTAGTGCTTACACTGTATTACTGTTGGTTATGTGCAAATGCTTTACACACTGCCTCTGAATTAAGCCTGACTGCTCGTGCCAAGCTACCACGAGGGTGAGCAGGGGTTACTTCACGAGTGTAACACCCTTACCCTGACTAGGAAGAAGGGTCCCTACTTGGACAAAGGTGCAAGCCCTTGCCAACTAGAGATCCCATTTCTAACAATCACCCACCAGAATCTTGACATGTTCTTCCTCACTGAGACCTGGTTTAATGACTCCTCTCATACTTTGTTTGATCTTCTGGTACCCACTGACTACTCTATCCTCAGAAATGACAGGGCAGACAAAATTGGGGGCGGTGTCGCTATCATCGTCAGGAATTCCCTTCAAATGAAAGCCTTCCCTACCACCCTTTTCCGTACATTTGAATGCCTATCCTTAGAACTTCAAATACATCACGACTCACCCTTTAGATTCCATGCCATCTACCACCTGCCCGGTAACTGCTCTTCCTTTGTGGAGGAACTGACTGACTTCATCAGTGACCAATTTCTCAAAGTGACAGACAGATCTTCCTGGGTGAGTTCAACCTCCACTGGGGCTCCTTGGAAGACTCGGCTGCCAACAAGCTTGCCACCTTTCTCTCAGCCAATGATCTCCTCCAACATTGCTCGGAAACCACACATTCCAAGGTCGCAATTCTGGACCTTGTCATATCCAAAGCAGACTACTGCTCCCCCCCCATCTATGTAGACTGGTCTGACCACTTCCTCATTCCCTTCCGTTTTCACCTATCGCACGTTATAACTCTCGGCCAACCTAAAAGAGCTACTACCTGGTTCCGCAACACTAAGAACATCGATCTTGACACTTTTTGTGATTCTGCTATGCGGGCACTTCCTAGACTAGACCCCAACGTGGATGTCAACGTTCTCACTTCTCAGTGCCTCTCAGTACTAGCAGTTGAAATTGACAATGTAGCTCCACTCCAAAGCAAAAGGAAAAGACCCACCCCCTCAGCACCTTGGTTCAATAAAGCTCTCTACGATGAAAGGAAAAACCTTAGATTCCTGGAGAAACATTGGAGGAAATCTCCTTCCACCTCCAATCTCTCTCTTCTACGTTCAGCAAGATCCAAATATCACAACCACATCTTCCTTGAAAAAGCATCACATTTCAGATCCCTCCTTGACTCAGCCAAAAACAGACCCCAAAAACTTTTTGACCTCATCAAAAACCCAAACTGTTCTCCCCTAACCATTAAGCCTGAGGATTCCACAAAGAAAGCAGCAGCTTTCGCTATATTCTTTGATGAAAAGGTCAAAGCACTGGTGGATCAGGTCGCCCACCCCACCCCCATTGAGGAGCGGAAATCCTTAGTTACCTGGCAGAACTTTGACGTCATCTCGGAAGATGACCTCCTCAAATGCATCCTCGAAACTAAACCCTCCAACCATTCTTCTGACCCCATCCCTAGCGACCTCGCCACCGATTTCTACACCTATACTCTCTCTTACTGGACCAGGCAAGTCAATCTCTTCCTCAGTCAAGGCTCCCTCCCGGTTGCCCTCAAATCAGGACAGGTCACCCCTCTTCTAAAAAAACCCTCCGCCGATGCGAACGACCTCAACAACTTCCGCCCTATCACCAACCTCCCTTTTCTTTCGAAAATTACCGAAAAATGTGTTACAAAACAACTTTCCTTACATATTATGGACAATAACCTCCTCGACGTCTTCCAGTCTGGCTTCATCCAAAATTGCAGCACTGAAACAGCCCTGCTGCAAGTGATTGATGATGCGCTGCATATACGCGACTCTGGGGAATCTTGCCTTCTGATTCTTCTAGACCTCTCTGCAGCCTTTGACACTGTTAATCATAGCACCCTCCTCAACACTCTTCAACAGAGAATGGGATTGGATGGCACAGTGCTCAAATGGTTTGCCTCTTTCCTCTCGGACAGATCCCAAATGATCAAGATAGCGAACAGTCTTTCATCTCCATTGGCCGTAGGTCAAGGCGTCCCTCAAGGTTCTATCCTGTCACCCACTTTGTTTAATCTCTACCTGGAACCATTAGGGAACCTGCTAAGCAAATCTGGGATCCATTACCATCTTTATGCGGATGACACTCAAATCTACCTTAAGGTATCTTCCGCACACGATCTCTCACTACTCAACTCTACTCCCAACTCTATTCACAACTGGATGTTAGCGCACCACCTCATTCTTAATCCCGCCAAAACTGAATTCCTCCTCCTCTCTACCTCTCTCTCACCTCCTCCTGTGCAATCTTGGATGGATCAGCTGAACCTACTCAACAACAAACCTGTCATTGTCGACAGCGCTAAATCCCTAGGTGTCATTCTTGACAAAAGACTCAACTTAATCTCCCACATCAACTCTATTGCTAAGAACGCACGTTACCAGCTGCGCCTTCTATGGGGGATCCCGGAGAAAGACTTAAAAACCTTGGCACAATCTCTGGTTCTCTCAAGACTGGATTATTGCAATTCTCTTCTGACGGGCCTACCCAAATCCCACCTCTCCCCTCTCAAATCCATCCTCCATTCAGCAGCTCGCTTCATTTCAGGGTCTAAATGAAGCGACCACGTCACTCCTATCCTGTCCTCTCTTCGATGGCTTCCGATCGAGGCAAGATCTATTTACAAAACTGCCTGCATCACACACAAAGCCTTACACACGTCCTCCCCTCGTTACCTGGCGAATAAATCGCCCTTCTCGCAATGCGGAAAAGCTTCTGCTTGAGCCCCCCCGTCTTCAAAAGGGAAAGATCGATGGCGCAATCCTTCTCAGGCAATGCGGTGAGAATCTGGAACTCGCTTCCCCCATTGCTCCGTACCACCTCCTCTACCCGGATCTTCAAAGCTGACCTCAAATCTCTTCTCTTCCAAAGACACTTTCAGAACTAATATTTTCACTCTCAGGCCCCTCTAGGAAGTTCGCTCTTCACCGTAAATTTGGACTTTTTCCTGTACATTCCTCACCCTTGCGTGCTGTGTTGGATTTTATATTTGTGTACCCCTCCTTTTAAGTCTCCTGTTTAATTCACGCCCTCTCTACTCCCTCAAGGAAGTTCTTCCACTATAGGAAATTCCGTACTCCATGCCTATAGAAGTGCCTTCCCAGTGTGTTCTGAAGGACTGCCACTTATTGCAGTATTATACCTCTATTTGTATTTTGTATCTCATGTATCATGCACACCTGTCACTTTTTCCTCTTGCAACGCATACCTTTTTGTATCGTGTTTGTTTGTTATTTGCACAATTGTCACTTTTTCCTCATGTAATGTAACGCTCGCTTTTGTATTATGCTCACTTGTAACCTTCTCCTCATGTAATGTTACTGTTCCTATTGTGAAGCGCTCTGACACGTTCGGGTAAAGTCCGCGTTATATAAAAACGCATTAAATAAATCAATAGGATAGTCCCCCCACTTCTTTTTAGGTCTCGCCTAGCGATGCAGCGCCATGCGCTGCTCGCGTAAGCGAGATCTATTGTTGCCGACTTGCCTGCGAAGGGGGACAGGACATGTGCACGTGTATGGCAAGTCCTGGACAGGAGATGTGCACGCGTATGGTGCGAGCAGGAGTTGTAATAACGCCGCAAACCGTACGCGTGCACATCAGCTGTCTGTGCCGAAGCTTAACAGACAGGAGATGTGCACGTGTACGGCTCGCGGCGTTATCACAACTCCTGCTCGCACCATACGCGTGCACATCTCCTGTCCAGGCGCGGCGCGCTGCGCTTGCATGCACCACTTACCGGCTCTTGAATCCTGCTCCGGCCGCATCATGCGGCATTCACGAAGGCGGCGGGGTGGGCTCCCGCCGGACTTCCTCTACTGCTTGCCAGTGTGGGGTGGGCTCCCGCCTCGCTTCTCAGACACGCGGGCTCCCTGAGCTCACGGGAGCCCAGGACGCTTCCGGACGCGCGCTGCATGCCCCACCCATGTCCCAGGCAAGGTTGCCTGACTTCCGGGTCGCGCTGAGAGCGGCCCGGAGAACGCTTCCACAACAGCTCGGGCTGCGGCGGCGAAACGGATGCAGAGACCTGCTTTCTGCTCCTTGGAAGGACGTTGCTGTTGGTTCAGGGATGGCTGGGCTGCAACAGCACATGCTCGCACAGCTGAGAAGGTTTCGAGCACGGTGACAGAGGCAGGCAACGCTCACTGCTTTGGAGGACGTCAATTTAAATTTCTCTCAACCCAGCACCTCTCCCACGTAATACATTCCCACATAAATCGAAAGTGGTCTGCCTCACTCATTAGGGCGCACTATCACTAAATAATGCACATGTGTAGCGTTGCTTGCAACCAGGACTACACCCACCTCACTGCTGCCCCTTTTCCAATCCCTCTCTTGCTTCCTTTGCCTTATCCCTGACTGAAGACTACCGGGTTTTAGCACATACAAACACTGAAACATGCACATAGGTTACTAGATCCAATCTGAAACAGGATGCCAGGGATTAAAATACATTACCATCTGTCCATATTTTTCGGAAGGCTACATGCAAGGAACAGGCAGTCTCCATCCAGTGCCTACACAGCGTTTGTCTGCGTTACACAAAGAAATGAATACAATTTGCAGTCAGCAGAGAGGCCCGAAATTAAATGAGCAAGGGAGTCTGAACTGCCTTCTCAACCCCCTGAGGATGTATGATGAACACTGGTGGATAGCTAGAAAAGCTTGCACTACACACAGGCAGTCATTACCACTAGCACCACACTGGCCCAGTCTCTGGCGTCAGTAAAGTAGTGCCAGGAGGTGCCCATGCCCTGGCAATATTTGGACTGCTCCCCATGGGCCCCACCACCAAAGCGGTTGAATGTCACCTGAAAGCCGATACAGAAAAAACACAGACTCCGCACCTTACCAAACACATTATTATGTGGAACTACCTGTCACTGCAGAGCAGCTACTGTATGTAGCAATACATGAGCCAACATGTTTAATTAAAATGTTTAAATATGACTTTCTGTGCATTTACGTATCTATATTTGTATATACAGATAGATATACACACATAAAAAGTCAGTAAAAATTATAAACAAATGTATATTATTAATATTATAAATATATATGCACACACACACACGTGCGAGCACTCATGCCCACGCACTGAAACACATTCTTTTTTAAAGACTGTGTTTCTAGCTGCCTTTCTTTGGAGGTGGTCACACTAGTTTTATCTGTGGCTTATTGTTTACCCCATTAAAAATCTCTTTTAGTGATGCCACCAGGCCCAGCCACTATCCGCACTCTACTATTAAGAAGTGGAGTTGAAGTTTGGTTATAGAATGTGCCATAATACAGATGTGCAATTTTTAAAAAATGCACACTTGTACTGTTATTTTTCTTTATACAAATCTCGGGTTGTCATGGACCAGTGATGGACTCTCCTGGTTTAGATCATCAATTGAGTAAGAAGCAGGTTTCCCAGTGCTGTTTACTTTGTAAGTAACAGACCTTTAAGGACTGTAAGGCTTCAGAGAAAGAGGATACACAAAATCTGCCCCTTTTCATCTCTCCAGTTTATTTTTTATGTGAAGGGTGGTTAGGAGATTGGCCTTGTTGGATGGCGGTCTCTTCATTGGTCGCGAGGGAGGATGGTCCGTTCTATATCACAGCTTTATAATATGAGGAAATCAGTTTATGCCGAGAGCAGAAGCTACGCATGCTGGTCACCAGGCTTTAAGTTACACTTATCAGTGACTGCCTTGTTATGAATCATCCATAGAACTCCTCGGAAGGTCTCCTGGGAAAGCCATGCAGTACGCCTTACTGTAATCAAACCATCATAACGCAATAGCTCTTATAAGAAAGACGCTACGATTCATGGACAAGTCAGATCTGTCTAAGCCAGTCAAAGCACGTAATTGCACATCTTTACACATATGTTCCGTTTCGTTACATGAAAAGAACATTAGTTGAAGACAGCTACTAGATTTGTAACTTCTGTGACCGGAAGGGGATGGTTCCTGGGAGCTGGATATTAAAGAAATGCTCCCAGAAAAACAGACATAAGACTCTGTACAAAGCATCTTTGGCATACAGAAGGAAACGTTGTCTTAGAACCTACGGGTCGATTACTACCTAATTCTAATTACTAACGTGCCCGCGTCTTTTTAATCTTTTTAATCATGTTACTGATTTTTCGAATCACTCTCCTGTTGGAAAGCAGTTTTATGCTTCCACAGACCTTTCTGTGAACTTGCTCCTCGTGTGATCTGATAAGGACACCCAAACCAAGCAAGCAACGACACGTCACCGACCTACCTAGATCCGACAGGATAAAAGGCATATATTGGAAAATTCTGCAGGTCGCTCTAGTGTAGCCTCTTCCTTAAGCACCGGGTCTGCAATAACGCCTATAGAATGACGGGCAGCGAAGCACCCCTCAAGAGGAGATGTATACATGCACGTAGAAGATGGCTGGGATCGAAACACAGAACGAGACAGGCTCACATTTAACCCAAACAGGCAATTATGGAACTGTGCTACGACTGTGCAACAAGAAAAACAACAGATTATGGTATGACCAAAGAAATGAAGGCTCTAAATTGAAGTTGACAATAACATTTCTTATTAAAGAAGATTTTCTGATTTATTGTGAAAACTATTTTTAAAACATTAGCCAAAAATGACACATTAGGAAAAAACAAAGTATTCAATAACAGCATTAAAGGAAAACCCTTTAAATTTCCATTCTTAGGACCTTGAACTTCTTGTCTTCCTTGTTAACCCACTTCACCTCTTCTGTAACTACTTCCTTCCACACTTGACGTGCCTGATACAGACCAATATATTCCTCTTTGTAGATTAATATAAATACATACAGGGTATCTAAGTGATGGCAAACGTTTGCTCGAAATGTCAATCTGCACATGTCAAAAAATAAAACACTATAATTAAAAAAAACATATCTCACTTTCATCATTCCAACCTTATTTAAAACTTCATAAATGTTCAGAGGTGAAGAGCTACCTGCACCATTAGATTCTGTACCCACTCACTTATGCTAAATTGCCGCGTTTATTTGTTTGTTTACTAGCTCCAAAGTTGGCGCTTTCACATTCATGGAGGCTGCGCCCCTTTCTTTAGACAAGCCGCGCCTAAAGAAAGTGAAAACGCAGCATGGACGCTTTCACAAAAAAAAAATCTGTTTGTCAACTTGACAAACAGATGCTTTTTTTGTCAAAGAGCCCCATGCCGCGGTTTCACTTTAATGTCGGCCGCGCCCCTTTCGTTAGACGCGGCTTGTCAACAGAAAGGGGCGCGGCCTCCATGAATGTGAAAGCGCCGCAAGGGTGCTAGTAATTTGCAATGCAATAGGTCTCGCATTTGCGAGAGTTTAAGCGATTGTATTGCCAATAGCTTAAACTCTCGTAAATGCGAGACCTATTGCATTGCAAATGCTTGTTTTTAGGACTTGTGGCCTACTGAAGAGGACCTGACCGGCCTTCACAACCCCGTCAGTGCTGAGCAGACCACTAGCCGCCAGCACTGACCACCGTCCGTCCTCTAAACGCCCGATGGCACACCCTCTCCCACGCACCGCCCGGGCAGGGACTGACTGAAACTGACGCGCAAGCGAGCTCCCGCCAAGACTAGGCCGCTCCTGAGTGGGCGGAACCCACCGGCTGCCAGGCGACAGCTCGGACAGGAGCACGTGCTGACTACACGGCCAATCAGCACTTCTTAGTTCTGTACCGCGCGCTATGATTGGCTTAGGTGTCACCGTTGGTCCAATCCTAGGTCACCTTTAACTTTACTACAAGCTACGACTACAAGACGACACCCGGAAAACTTTCAGCCGTGGGATTGGTTGTTATGCGACCCGGAAGTGCTAAAATATGGGCAAATGACATCCGTTAAAAAATCAACGACGGACATGAGGTTGCATTCACGGACGGTCCATGTAAGTATGATTAGCCGGTCCCGGTGTGGTTATTGTGCCGATGCTGCTCATTGTGCCGGTGCTGCTCTGTCACTGTGTGCGGTCCTCTTTTTAAAGGGGCAGGGATGCCCAATTTCTCCGTAAAAAGGGCAGCCCTCTGATCACTCGCCCAGGTTTGTTTGCCGTCGGTCTCCCACCGGGCTGGCTTGGGGCCCTTTGCCTTCTCATCGACGGGTTCGATGTGTCCTTTTGCTTCCTCACAGAAATGCTGTCCTGGGGTTCGATCACTGGGGGCCTGGGCACTTCCTGTCACTGGAAGCCTAGCTGGGCGCTTCCCTTCGCGGTAAACGTGGCTACCCTGCGCTTCCTCAGGAGACGAGTCTACCTCGTGCACGGTTGGGACCCAGCCCCGGGTTGGGACTCAGCCCCGATCCATTTGTAGGTTGTGACCCTGGCCCGGCCCACCCATAGCCTGGCACCCTGCCCCGAACCATTTACAGGTTGTGACCCTGGCCCGGCCCACCCATAGCCTGGCACCCTGCCCCGAACCATTTACAGGTTGTGACCCTGCCCCGGTCCATCCACAGGTCTGGGACCCTGCCCAGATCCATCCATATCCTGTGACCCTGCCCAGATCCATCCATATCC
Source organism: Calotriton arnoldi (assembly GCA_963921515.1). Classification (NCBI taxonomy): domain Eukaryota; kingdom Metazoa; phylum Chordata; class Amphibia; order Caudata; family Salamandridae; genus Calotriton; species Calotriton arnoldi. Next base: position 330,847 of record CAWUFW010002914.1, on the reverse strand, counting down.
TGTGACCCTGCCCAGATCCATCCACAGGTCTAATACCTTGCCTTCTCTATAGGCTGGGAGCTTGCAATGCCCCCCTAGTCTATCTCCATAGGCTGGGACCAAGCCCCCGATCCACCCTGCCCTTATTATACGGTGCCTTGCCCGTATTATAGACTGATGGTTGTGGGCGGTGCTTTTAGTGAGCTGGGTCCTGCCGGTGCTGATGTTCTAAAAAGCTGGTGCTGAGATGGGACCCTATTTGGCTCTCCATTTTTGCCCTCACCCTTGGGGTGATTTTTTTTTTTTTTATCTCTGGAGCAGTACCACCCTTCACTATTTAAAATTGTGCAAGATTTTACTTCTCCTCGGGCTTGTACACAACTTTCTATGGGGTCTCAAGAACTGTGACACTGGCTAATTTCTTTCAGGAGGAAATCTCCAATATATATCTAAAACTCAATATTTCAGCTCCACTATAGCTAGCAACACTAGCAGTGAAGTGACTCTGATAACAGATGGGACCTATTCCTTTGACCGATTCGAACCCTTTACCTAAGAGGAAGTCAGTAGAGCACTGACTACTGCCAAATCAGGCTCTCCTATGGGGCCCTAAAGTAATGGCATCGCTATCCAATTGTCTTGCCCCCTTTCGGTAGAAACTGAAACCATCCCTCTTGAATGGAAGGCTACCCATGTACTACCTATTCTGGAAAAATCCACCCTGGATCAAAAGGTGCTGGCAAACTACCGTCCTATATCGCTACTCCCCTTTTGGGCAAACTGCTTGAAGGTTTAATAAATAAACAATTTAAAGCCTACCTGGAATCAAATCCTAGATTCCTCGCAATTCAGCTTTCGATCAGGCCATAGCACGGGAACTGCGCTTTTGGCAGTGACTGACTCTCTGCGACTTAAATTTGACACAGGCAACTCGTCCATGCTCTTGCTCTTAGACCTCTCAGCGGTATTCAACACAATCTCTCATGTCAGGATGATAGAGAGGCTGTGAGAGATTGGGATAAAAGGCCTTTCCCTTAAGTGGCTCTGCCATTTTCTGCAAGATAGATATCAAACTGTCATCCTTGCCCTTATACCTCTCACAAAATGTGATTAGACAGGGGTGTCCCACAGGGCTCATGTTTAAGCCTCACTCTGTTTAATATCTACGTGTCCCCCCACCCCCCTTGCCAAGATCGTAGAGCCTTTTGGCTTTGAGATCCTCTTATGGGGATGATACTCAGCTAATGTTTATATTTGAGTCCGGTCTAGTTGCTACCAAAAAGCGTTTTGCTTCGGGTATGGTAGCCATCTCCAACTAAATACAATCAAGACTGAGATCATGCTGCTCGGCAGGGCCTCCTCTGTCTGGATAGATGAATGGTGGCCTTCCCAATTTGGGCCCACTCCTATCCCTAAACGTTCTGTCAAGAATCTCGGGATAAAAATGGATCAGGATCTCAAGATAAAATATCCTACTCAGACCACTGCCGGAATATGTTATCAGAACATGCGTCTTTTGCACAGAATCTTTCCGTATCTTCCTACATCTGCCAGAAGATCGTTAGTCCAAGCCCTAGTAATGAGCCGATTAGACTATGACAATGCTCTCTTGGCAGCAGCTAATGATCCTCTAGTAGCCAAATTACAGGTAGTTCAAAACACAGCAGCCAGGCTCATTTTCACCCCACCTCCCCCAGGCACCTCTTCTGCTCCAATGTTAAAGGGACTGCACTGGCTGACAGGGGGAAACAAGCATTTGCAATGCAATAGGTCTCGCATTTGCTAGTTTAAGCTATTGGCATTATAAATGACAATGCCTTTTATTTATCTGTTTTGAAAACCAACACATAAATAAAAGGCATTCTCATTTACAATGCCAGTAGCTCAAACTCTCGCAAATGCAAGACCTATTGCATTGCAAATGCTTGTTCTCTTTGGAGGCATATTCCACTGCTTCCACCAAGATAGTTTTTTTTTTTTAAAAGGACTATTAACAGGAGTGGAGCCAATCAGATTTAAGATTCCCCCTCCCTCTCTTGACCACACAGTCTTGATGTAGAGGGTAGCTAGGTTGGTCTCATCCCATGGACTGCCAGGCGTGCAATGCAGAGGGCTCTGATGGAGATTCGTTATGCTGCTGGTACCAGTGCAGAAGCTTGAGCACAAGGTCACATTTTTAACACCACACTCCATGTCTCCTTCGTGTACTGCCCACACACTAACCCTGCCCTCTTTTCACAATTGCATATTATCGATGTATTTATCTTATTATTGTACTGCTGTTCTCGATATGTTCAACGAGACTACAAATGTATATATGTTTAAAAGCCCTATGGTTATACTGATGCCAACCACAAATGTATGTACCTCTCACTTGCCCATTATTGTATGCATTATTATATTTATCATCTGCCTGCGGATGCTCTGCAAGTCCTTATCCATTACCCTCTGTTGTAAAGTACTCATTCTTCGGGGTTGCTCTATATAAAAAAATAAAATCTTTAAATCACGTTCGCTCAGGTTTAGGACTTGTCTGGCTGCAGCGTTCTAGATTATTTGTACCTTGCTAATGAATTTTCAGGAGAGTCCAATGCACAGCCATTAATCTAGACGTGGCATCACTAGGAGCAGTGATGCTTTTATCTTCTGGTAGAGACCCAAGTTGACGTGAGATAGTTGTCCTGGAGGGCGCCAGAGAATGGGTGGGGTGTTGGGGCCAGGGTGCGAGCGCACACAAAGCCCTCTCAGTTTACGTGCAAAAACAGGATTTTCCGCGGCGAGTGGTGGGTCTCTATTTACCCTTTCTTTTACTGCAGTGAAGGTGGAGACTAGCAAATTCAAATGGCAAACTCAACGCTTCGATTTATATTTCCAGTCGATTATGCTGCTCTAGAAAGTGGCAGTTTGGAAGAGGAAAGTGGGTGTCCCTAAATGCTGGTCTAGCTCCGTGACAGCTACAGATGTCTGGCAGATCTGAGGTATGCCTACGAAACACACAACCATCTTAAACTTTAAGGGGACTCGAGGTCGCTAGCGAGCTGCAGAGCGCCCAAGTCACATCCAGAAATTAATGTAGTAGAACCGACTGGGAACATTAGGTTTTTGTGCTTTCGAAATATATTAAGCACCTCAAAATTAGCAGTTTAGCCAAATGTGTATTTTAATGACTTACATGGCTTACATTCCGTTACGCCACATCATTTACTCCAGCAATGAATGGGCTGAGTTCTACTTTCGTTATATATGTTTCTCACAGACTGGTGTTGAGAGCACCTCCTATGGTGAGTATCCCAAAGCTCTCGCCACAGACAGAATTATATTACCAGCATTTCTTCACTATTTATTTCTCTTGACGCCTCCTATCTTGCTTGAACAAGCGCTCGCCATCTGTTTTCACTCAGCAGCTTGTTTATATTTGCATTGCGCTTTCACTTTAAGTGAAAGCGCAATGCAAATATAAACAAGCGGCTGAGTGAAAACAGTTGGCCCCCTACTAAAGATAAGAAATTGCTTTGCGACAGCCGCAAAGCAGACGAGCCAGTCCAGATGGGCCGGCCGAAAAGGCGAAAGGGCGGCAACCAAAATAACCCATTTCCAATGGCAGGCCACCGTTTAGCATAAACGGTGACGCAAGCCAATGAAAATGAGGGGCGGGGCTTCAAGTCCCCTTCTGAAAACCCCTTATCCACAATATCTCTCGCCGAGCGAGCAGCGCATGCGCTGCAACGCTAGGCGAGACCTAAAAAGGTGTATTTTTAAGCTCTGTGCTCTTACCTATAACGCGATATTAAATCCAATTAACATAACATAAATGCCTTTGATGTAACTTCGAAGAGACTCGTTGTAGGTCTTTCACAATCTCTTCATTCCAGAACTGAAGCAGTTTCAATATTTTATACAACAAAGCCATAGTTGTTGCTTATTTATCTTATGCAACTAACTATTGACAAAGCCAATAGTCCTGCCTTGTTGTAGGTGTAATGTTACTTGTTGTCTTATATATCTGGATGCAATGACAGAAGTACAAAATACCAGTCGAGTGGCACACTATGCAAAACATATATTTTTAGCTTACCTGTTTTTAAGCCACGCCCTTAATTACATCGGCCACGTCAATTTGGGAGACCCCTTAGTTTTTTCATCCCACTTACAGCCCTGGTTGTGCGGGAATGGATCCATGGGCAGGCTGTTGCCCATTGTGACTCAGATGGGCAGGATGCCCTCTCTTTCACTGATGGTCATTTCCTCCTGTCCCATCATGCCTGTGCCACCCTTAAGTCTCTCTTGCAAGGGTTCTGTGCCCTGTCCAGTTTAGTCCAAGTGTTGGTGATCGTGGCCTGTCTGATACAGCATGGCTGGGTCGTGTTGGGTCCGCTACGGACCGCCTTTGGTGTTTGCACGATCTCATGTCAACGATTCTTTCTAAAACTCCATAAAGATATTGCATGGAGAGACAGCGGCCTTTAGGTGAGACCTCTTCAGGCATTGGTTTGCACAATACGCCTTTCAAGTTTATTTATTCGGAGGGCTGGCATTTAGAGGATGGCTACATTGTCCCAGTTATTTGCATATATGGTTTTGGTGAGGAGTCTGAATTGGTTGTCTTGCTACACTTCAGATGGACACGATCTGTTTCTATTAATTGCGACTAGTTTGACTTGTTTTAACATGCTATCATAACATCTTTTGGATTTGCTGCTTAAATACACAGCATAGTAACTTTAACCATATACAGATCTTGCACAAAGAGTACTATTTATTCTTCTGCTTGGTTTGTCAGTTTGTTCTTTTTAATCAATTAGTCAATATTTTTCAAGCAATTGTTTGCCGTATTTTGCTTTCCTGATAACAAGAATGTCCCTACGTGATGGGGTGAACGCGGAAGTTCGAACTTGCATATCATTTGGACTGATTTTAACACAAGTTATACTGTGTATACTTTTAGAACAATGTGTGCAGACGCACAGACTGTCTGAAAAATGAATGAAAAACTGCTATTTTATTTTAGTTCTACTGCTTTTGTCACATTGCGATGTTTTGTATAAAAAAACTAAAGACCAATATTTATACTTTTTTTTAATAACCAGATGCATGCGCACAGGCTATTTGAAACTTGCATTAAAACTAGTTTTCTGTCAAAGCATTCTTCAAGTGATCACTCATTTTCCAGCTAGTATACAGACTTTGTCACTGCAGTTTGTTCTTTGCGACAGCACACATTATCATTTTTCAGCCAATATATTAACTTTGTTATGAAGTTTATATTCCATCATGTACAAGTACGATATATTTTAAGGGTTTAGTCATTAATTAATTGGAGTTTATTTTTTAATGTCAGTTTGGCATTTTTAGGTCTCGCCTAGGCAGCGCTTGCGCTGTCTCTTTGAGACATGCTGTATTTAGGATATGTGCATAAAGCTCTGCCTACTTCCGCCCATCATTTTAATTGGCTCCTGTCCTATGTAAATGGTGGCTTTTCATTGGTCATTAGACTTTGTAGTCCCTCCTTAGTACTGCCCTGTCTTTTTGTAACCTCCTCCTATGAGGACACCCCCTATTACATGTGTTACGCCCTAGGTTTTAATTAGAGCCTCAAGGCACTATTTTCTTAAAGGCCTTCAGACCGGACACTGTCCTAAACAAGCTTGGCAGTGGTTACTTTACTCGCTAGCACATCTCACATTTATATTAAACCTTCTATAAAGTTCCCTTCATCAGCTCCACATAGAGTTCAACCTAACCAAATCAGGAATTAATAATTCTTTTGTCACATTTCAAAGCTACTAATTGTATATATGGACATAGCTATTTGAATGTACTCGTGGTACTGTCTTGCATGCAATGCATTATGGGTAGGGTGGATTTATTATATCTTCAGTTTATGATGCTCACTAGGGACCTCGAGGAGCAGCTTGCGGTACTGCACCTTTCATCATCTCCACATAGAGTACACCCTAATCCGGAATTAATATAATCATTCTTTTGTCACGTTTCAAAGCTACTAATTGTATATATGTACATAGCTATTTGAATGTACTCTTGGTACTGTCTTGCATGCAATGCATTATGGGAGTACCATATGTGACCAAAAGTTTATGATGCTCACAAGGGACCTCTAGGAGCAGCTTGCGGTACTGGCAGTGCTGGTGCCTTGCTCACTAGGGACCTCTAGGAGCAGCTTGCGGTACTGCACCTACCACATCTTGCATTTATATTGGACCTTCTATAAATTTCCCTTATTCAGCTCCACATAGAGTACAACCTAACCTAATCCGGAATTAATATAATTCTTTTCAGATTTCAAAGCTACTAATTGTATATATGGACATAGCTATTTGAATGTACTCGTGGTACTGTCTCGCATGCAATGCATTATGGGTAGGGTGGATTTACCATATCTTCAAAGTTTGATGCTCACTAGGGACCTCTAGGAGCAGCTTGTGGTACTGCACCTAGCTAGACATGCAGTGCTGGTGCCTTGCTCACTACGGACCTCTAGGAACAGCTTGCGGTACTGCACCTAGGCATGCAGTGCTGGTGCCTTGCTCACTAGGGAGCTCTAGGAGCAGCTTGCGGTACTGCACTGAGACATACAATGCTGGTTCCTGGCTCACTATGCAATCATTTGCAATGCATTAGGTCTTGCATTACTGAAAGTATCAGCTATTGGCGTTGCATTATTATTTGCAACGCCAATACCTCAAACTATCAGTAATGCGAGACCTATTGCATTGCAAATGCTTGTTTTTTGTTGTTCCTAGTGCCAGCACAGTGTTCTGTTAGGAGGGGGCAGCTCCTCCCTGGAGGGTCTGGAAACGGACTGTGGCGGCAGATGTCGATACTCTGAAGGTATCATTAGCCCATAAGATAAAAGGCTATAAAAATGATCACTCCCATGTTTAGAAGACTTGATTTCCCATACTCCTGTTAACTAACCTGAAGCAAATCATTATCCTTTGGAGAAGAAAGGGCAGCTATGCTATTACAACCCTCAAACCCATAGTGTCTTGACTGTTCAAGCTTGCCCTCTGATAGTCGTCCCAGTTAGAAAATGATTGCTAAATATCAGTGTGAAACGAATCACCTGACCTACAGTTCTTTGAAGTTTTTGTTCTCAGTCCTAAAACCGTGCCCTCGTACGAATGTGTGTATCTAATTTAGGGTCCGACTGCTTAGCTGGGAGGCTATTTAAAAAACCAAACTAAAACCCTAATGGGCCTACACTGATGTGATAGGACGTGGCCCATAAGCAAATTGCTTTAAACAGTCTGCAGCTATTATAGTTGTTTGCATGGGACAACTACACAATATTGGGTATAGGATTGCAACCCAGTGCGCCATCCGTATAGCTGTTATATCTACAACTATGCAACTATGGTGCAACCAATACAGTGACTTTTGTCTATGGAAAAGGCTGCACATTTGTAAGTAATCTTTTAGTGTTTGGTTAATTATAACCCTAACAATGTTACATGTAGTCATCTGTGCGTTAATATCTATAAAAAGAAACTTTCAAACATATCAAGTATAGCTTAATACCTTAGGGATACAGTTTTCATCTTCTCAATGAAACCGGATATACTTATTCCCTCTTAAAACGTACGTATTAAAAAAAATATACATATTAGTTATACTAAGAGTCAACGTTCATTCCAGGCTGTATTTTTAAGGATTGCAACGTATAGTATTGCTCAGGGTGGTGGTGGTGGTGAAAAACAATCTCATTGGGTCTCAAACTGTTTCTTGCCAGTTTCTGGCTTTCAGTCCAGTTGTGTACCTTGTATTAAATGTCACTGAGAATTAGATTGGGCATACAGAGGGAACACTAGATTTAGGATGACCATTGTATTGTCCCGGAACATCCAAAATTGGGCCCAACGTTCTCTTTTTGTTCCCAATTGGCAGGTTTGTGTACAGTTGTCAAGCCCAGCATAAGGTGGCATGGCATATGAAAAAGACTTTTCCCCTCATTTTCTCACGCTTTTCTGTGATTTTAGTCAGAAACCTTTCTGCACCTCCAATAGCAGAAGTCAGCGGAACCAAATCAAACCATGCGCCTGTGGAAACCATATCATCATTACACCCCTGCTGTTATTATAGAATGGTAGTTGTGGGAGAATGGATTCTTCATAACGCTCCAGTGATGGTGTCTTCACTCATCGACTTCTTGATGGGGGCAGCGGGGCCTGTAAAGAGTTCAGCACTAACCTTTGTCTTGTTCAGGACTCTCAATGCCTTATTTAAGAACGCTTCTTTCTTAGATTTCGCTTTCCTCACACTTTCTGAAATTTATTATTTGGCAGCCCCCCCAGAAGCAGTCCCGCTTTTCTCTTGGTCATAGTTAATACAGAGACTCTTATTTTACGTGGTCAATACTTGAAGAGCTGGTCTGTGAGTTACCCTGGGTAGTGCCCAATGGCTTAAGCAGCACATTAAGTTTGAGGACCCCCTTCCTGTGCTAGCCAGCCCGATCCAGAAGAAGAAAGCAAGCGTATGTAATTTGTCTGTGTGCAGAGGTTGTGGTTGTTGCGAGAGAGCAGTTGGAAATTGAAGACCTGCAGCTGTTTTAGAAACTGCTTTTGCCGGGCAGTCATCCTGCATGGTATGGGCAGAGTTTGAACATTGGTGTTCTAATGAGGTTATATGGTGTATAATGTTGTAATAGATAGGTTGTTTCCATGCAGGCATTATTTGAATAAGGATTCCATTCTGGAATGAAAAGCGGAACCTGTATGTAACTGACGGGGAATAAGATGGTGAAAATAGCAGCAGTCAAGGTTAAAATAAACTTAAAGAAATAGAACTGTCACCTGGTTCTGAAGATTGGTAACTAGTGTAGAAGCAACCTTAGGAGTGTCTGTGGCAGAAACTATGTAGTCTGCATCCTTGGTGTTACGTAGTGATGCAAGGTAAGAGCGTAGTCAGCTGGTCCAGAGGCACAAAGAAACTGCTTAAGGCACACAAGGGAGCTGTCTAAGTACATTTTACTTGAAATAAAATGTTGCATGCAGTTTGGAAAGCACTACTAAATCCAACGTCCAACGCTTGGGCTTGCGCACTGGAGTAAGTTGTATGTGTGCGTATGCAGTGACACTCCTGAAACAACGTGTCTGAGCTGGAGACAGCGCAAGGACTTGTGTACCACAAAAAGTGTGCAATCAACAATACAAAAAAAGGTAATGACAAAAATGAATGCACAATAAAAGCAAAGCAAAATTGGGAAATCCAAATGCATAATGAATCCACGCCAGGAAAGTTTGTTTGTTGTTTTTTCAGGCAACATAGCAAAATTCCCAGCAAGCACCTCATTCACATGGGATGCAGAACGCAATGCAAAACATATCAGCATGTGTACATTACATCAATTAATAGAATACAACACATCTCCCTCCTAAAGAAAACAAAACATGGATGGGAGCAACCACTAGAAAAAAAACAACTCCAAAGATGTACAAAAATAATGAACTAAAATACTAACGAAACTGAACAGCTAAAACAAAATGCCAAAATGCTATATGAAGCAAGTATTGTTTACTTAGTAATGGCTTCAACATCAGATTTTTTTGGCGCTACTCCATCACCAGACAGTGTGACCAAGAGATTTCTTGAACATTTTGCAGTTGCATCCCTTGAGTCAACCCATGTTCTTTTAACCTATTACACACTTCAATGATATGTTGTAAGTGCTCCCCCCTCCATCCTAGAGAAAATCAAAATATCATCCCGAAAGCATTTCACGTACTTGTCAACCTCTCTAAATATATGAAACATAGCCCTCTGAAACACAGAAGCTGCAGAGGCTAGACCAAAAGGCATTCTGGTAAATTGATACTAACCTTGGGGCGTAATGAATGCTGCTAACTGTTTAGACTCTTCAGAGTACAATTTGATGGTACGTTGCTCTGAGGTCCAAAGTGGAATTTTTTTCCCCACCCTCCAACATAGAAACTATGTCATTGATGTTCGCCAGTAGGTGACAGTCTACTACTAATAAACTAGAATTCAAAGCCCTCAAATCAACACACAACCTCCATTTTTTTCCATCAGGTTTGCGAACAAGAACTTGGGGAGAAACCCATTCAACCGATTCAGTTTCTTTAATTATACTATCTTTGACCAACCCATCCAATGCCTCCTTCAGTTTATCTCACATTAATGGTTATTCCCCCCTCAGTTTCTGCTTCACCACTACGGCATTGCTCCTAATTTTGATCTTATGTACAAAATCTTTCAATTTACCAAATGTTTTGGTGAACACTTCTGGAAACTGCTTTGACCTACTTTTCTCCATTGCTTTCATCAGTGCACAGAACATGTTCTTCAACACCATCATCACATACCAACCGCTTCTTTGCACCAGGGATTCGATATTATCCCCAACTTCCACTGAACCTCCAGGCCAGCACATTCACACCTTTCCAGCTACATAAAGCTTAATCTGTGCGCTTCTCTCCTTAAATTCTAACTTCACTCACACACATACCCAACCGTATCAATGGTTGAGCCATCAATACTCTCAGCAATGACATTTGAAGGTTGCAAGCATTCTATATAAAAAATTCCTTGAAATCTTTCCTTGAAATTCTCCCTGGTGATTATGGTCCAAGGAGAACCCGAATCCGCCATAAGATTCAGTTCCACATCAGTAACTTCAACCAGACATCCAAGCAGATTTTTCACCATTCGTTCATACAAAGCCTTGCCAGCCTCTTGTAAAGATAACACAATTCCATTACTGCTGTCTGCAACTTTGCCACACTCGCACGATGGTCTCACTGCACTCACATCCGCAGTACACAACACTTTGCCACTTGTCTAACTAGGATTTTTCCTAATATCCCTGCAAACATTTGCAAAATGCCCCACAAGACCGCACTTCTTGCATTCTCTCTGAACAGCAGGACACCAAGTGTATGATGCCATATGTGTACTACTTCCGCTTCTATAGCACATCCCGCCTCACTCAGGTTTTTCTGATCTCCAACCACCTTGAAATTTGTTTGGCCTGGCCCACTCGCATTGGCACCATTTGCATGAACTTCATCAGAAAGTTTAACTGAACAAACATCCTCAGGTGGCCCTACATGTATACTGGTGCCTTTCACAGTTGGCATCCATTTTTCAGATTGCTCTAAAGCTTTCACTGTGGTTATGGCATCGTGCAATTTAGGATTACCCATAACTGTTCCTGGGTTTTCTTATCCCTCGCACGTGATATAATCTGGTCCCTTATCTCATCTTACATAGTACTAAATCTCGTGGATAACACCAGTAAAGCTGTCAAAAACTCATCAAAAGACTCCATCCTTTTGCGCTCCTATATAAAACTTAAACCTGTTAATTGCAGTGCTAGTAGTGGGTTTAAACCTTAACTCAATTCTCAGAAGCGTTTCTTTGTATACATTTATTTTTTCTTGGCCATTTGGAGGCATTACTTGGTGCAAAGTCCTAAAAACAACTTGTCCCTGTGAACCAAGACAATGTAAAAGAATATTTTTCGCTCTGTACCTATGCGCTCGCCATCTATGGCTTTCATGTAAGTAATGAACTCCTTCCATCTAATCCAGGGAATAGGGGTTCTCCTTTATTTTGCAAAAATTTAGCTGGTGGGTTAAACTGTATAGCGTCAAATACCAGCTTATAACAGTTCCAAAGAAAGCTGAAAAGAATAGAAAATTGTATCAAACGTTTCCCAACAGGCGCAGTCTGTTAGGTGATACCAGGCAAACTATAATAAGTATTGACCAAATCCTGAAAACTTCACAGGAAAAACTGTTAAAAATAATAGGCAAATCTTACTCAGGATGGAAATGGGTGTGCGAGTCACTGATCAATAAACTTGCACTGAAGAGGTGTGCATATCACTGTGGAAGAACTGTTTGATGCTCAAAGGAAACAAACCGTTATGCTCCCACAGCCGATAACTGGTAATGATTGAAGAATTGTGTGCGTATCACCATGTGCGGGCCAAATAACAATAGCACCCGTGGTCCGGGTATGCAACGCTCAATAACTGGTGTGTGTATCACCGTTGTGGGATCAAAACAAGAAGGCGCCCACGCATTAGATGTATGCTACGTCAAAAATTGCATGCAAATAGCGGAGTGTCCCCTTCGCGGCTCTCTCTCGCGCTCGTACTTCAGTGAGAGGCAAACTTCCAGGAGGAATGCGGCCTAAAGAATGGCAGGCAAACGCTTGAAGTGTGGAGTGTGCCACAAATGTTACTTATTTTCAAAATACTCTGTGATACGGAAGAGTCTCCCAAATGTGGTGCAAAATGCACATCCAAACACCAAGGAACACTCTTACCTGTACAAATAAGAGCAGCGCAGTGTTCCAGTCTAGTAAATCCAATAAAGTAAATACGATCCAATGAAGTACCAAAATAATACAAATATGGGTTCTCAGGAGGTAATCCTTTCCTGTGCTACAATCAATAACGGGGTACCTCCTTCACTCGTCGCCATTGTGAAATCCCAAATCCATAATGAATCCACACTAGGAAAGTTTGTATGTTGTGTAATTCAGTCGTCGCAACAACACGTCCAGCAAGCAGGAAAGCTCAAGATGAACTGCTTGCCTCCTACATTCCATGAATACAGAACGTCAGCATGTGCGCGTGACCTCAATTAACCCCTTCCATGCTCATGACGAGCTCAGCTCGTCATGCTGCGCAGTGCTCGTGTGCGCGTGACCTCACTTAATAGAATACAACAAAAATGATGTGGATGGTAAAGCAAAGCATAGCAAGCCAACGAGTCGATCAAAGCCACAATTGGTGTTTTTTTAACTCTATTTAATGACCTATTATAAACTATAAAAACAATTGTGTGTTCATTCACACATATATTCATAATGTCAACCACTGTACCAAATAACTCGGTGTCAGTTTCTCATTAAATTGTCAGATAACTCAGAGGGAACTGTTACGAGTGAAATATTTAGAAGGCCACAGCTTTTGATATGTCAGACTTGCTAAACTTTCATCCACAATGGAGGAATAAATGACAGATGATTTGAACATTATTTGATAACGTGTAAAAACACACAAGCAGGCAACAGATCAACTAATCAGTTTAATAGGAGATAATGCAAGGAAATTGTTACCAACATACTAAACTGAATACATTCAAAACATGAAAGAATAACGAATTTGAAATAAATTCTTTGCCCACAAAGAAATATTGAAACAGAATTGTAGAAAGAAAATCATATCTGATGAGGAAAAGGATTATTCTGATGGAAACGAGCTGTCAAGAATACATTACTTGGATCCAAACTGCTTAAGTGGAATTGAACGTGGGTCACCATGTTGCTACATTTGAATTAGGCAGAAGTGCAACGTGAAATATAATGTGGGTTTCTGAGTATAACGGAATGATGAACAAATTAGCACTTGCACCGTCAATTGTGAATGTGTTCCTGTGGAGAGCAAGAAAACCAGTAGAAAATGTAGTACATTTTAAATAAATCGTTACATATGTTCCATGATCACTAATGGAGGATATGCATATCTTTAAAGAAAATGTGCTTGCACTGGATTTGTTGACCAGCGTGACTGTTCACGTGATGGGGCTTGTAGTTTCAAGATCCAATATTGCAAATTAACATCTAATATATAAAGAGTTTTCAGAATTATTTGCTGGTCTTGGCAAGTTGCATGGCACCCACATCGCTCTACACATAACTGAAGCTAAATGTCCAGTAGCTGGAAACATAATCAGCAGAATACAGATGCATCTGAACGCCCAGGTGGAGAAGGGAAGTCAGTCCACTACAGAAAGAGATTGTAGAACCAGTTGCTGCTAGACGGACTCCTTTGGTTTCTCCTGTTGTGGTGCCAATCAAAGGGAGAAACCAGATTGAATTTGTGTAGGCATCTGTAAACCTAATTTAACGAGAAGCCACCCAGGCCAAACTTGGGAGGCCTGATTTGTTGTCTAAATGGAGCCATAGTATTTTCTAAATTAGATTTATGAAAGGGGATGCCATTAGTTGGAATCTCGCTGCATCACCACTTTTTCAACAAAAAAATAAATATTTGGGACTATCCTTGGGTGTGGAAATTGAAGACTTCTTGAGAAACGTTTTTGGACCAGTAAACAATTGTACATTTCACAAAAAAATGGAACTGCATTTTTGGTTTAGACTTTTTTCAAAACTAGGAATGCACCCTGATCCTTCAAAAATAGAATCCCATAGCAACTGATGTCTCTGAAGTGAGATCTTTACTGGGCATGGCTAGTTAATGCTTACGATACCTTCCCCAATTTGCTGCAACCAGTGCACCACTAACAAAACTAATAAAGGACAAGTTTGACTCAAGATTGTGAACAAGCATTCAATAAAATGCAAGAGAAAGTGACATCAGCAAAAAACATGGCTTACTTAGATTTTAATTTGTGCACTGAATTAACCGTAGATGTGAGTCCATTTGGATTGGGTGCCATTCTAGCACCGTATAAACCTGGAAGAGACTCCCGATGAGTGGTGTCCTGCTAGTAAACTGAAATAGAACAGGCATATTCCCACCTAGAAAAAGAATGTATATCTGTTTGAGCTTGTGAGCACTATCGCATATTTCTTTTTGGCAAGTCATTCACTATATTCTCTCATGGAGTGCTTTTAACCAGATTTGGGAATCTTAAAGCAAAGAACCTCCAAGGACAGAAAGATTTATTTCTCATGGATGATCACAGAACTGTGCACAAACATGTTAAAGGTCATAATCTGCTTCCAACAACTGAAAATAATAGAACGATGTCAGAAGAGAATATTAATTATATTACTGTCCAATTGATTCCTAAAGGAATTTGAGTCTGGTGTTCTAAAGGCACCTGCAGAAGATCTAACACTTTTAGAAGTAATTTGCATAATCAAAGAAAATCTAGGGAAATATGTCAGCTATGCCAATAAGTCTCTCACTTGAATGGAGCCGTGCCCCATGTATTGCGGCCACCAGCCGCGGCCCATCCATAGGGGCTAAGAGGCCACATCCCCATCCCTTTTGCCCATCAAGAAGAGTGTTTGTCTGGCTGAGCAAAAGCCAGCCTTACAGACACTCTTTATTTTCAGTTCAGACTGACGGGAACTAGGCAAGCGCTAAATGTGCAGGCTCCTGGCAGCCAGAGCTGAACTTTGCCGGGCTGAAGATGTCACGGCACCTGTGGGAGTTACCTCTTCAGACAGCCAAAGCACCTTGAGGCCCTCCCCCTCGTGTTGAGGGGGAGTGTCACTGATCTCCTTGGACCTGGACGCTTCAGTTTTAATCCCTGAAGTGCCCTGAGCTGAATGTCAATCACTGACACCTCGTCACAGATTGGGTCTGGTCAGCAAGTCTCACTGACCCATCCCTCTGTGATGAGGGAGGGACTGCTGCCTTCCCTCATTGGCTGACCTAAGGCCAGCCAATGAGGTCAGACAATGAGGGACGACAGCAGTCCCAACCCTCCTTGGACCTGAGTCAGAGCTGCAGTTGTTTTTTTTGTTTTTTTTTTTCCGATTATTATTTTTCTTTTTGGTGCGTGCATGAATATTTGATGGTGAATGGATCTATGTGCGTGTGAATGCATGGGTGTGAGTGAGTGAGTGTGTGTGTGACCTGTCTGCCCTCTCCCTGCTAAAATTACCTGTTGCCACTGACTGCCTAAGGCAAACCAGTTAAAAATAGATTCACTTGGCATGCTTGGTACGGCGATATTACTGCACTGGGATGGGAATTTGTTGAAATCTTGATGTATTTGATAGATTCTTGGCGAGCCTTTGATGTAGAGGGCATGAAGGACAGTTATTCCTTTTGAAAGCGCTGAATGCTGTTAGATGCTGTTTGAAAGAGCCCAGTGCCTTACAGCTGGGTACCAGGAGGAAGGTGCTGCAAGTGTGTATGCCTACACTGGCAACAGATGCCACATCTACACATACCAAACTCTTTTGTCTTAGCCCCTTCTTTTTGAATTTTGCTCAACCCTCTTTGGTTACGGATTCTCTGAACTATGTGAATTAGGAGCTCAAATTTAGACAGAATAATTTATGTGGAGGAAAGTTATTAGCAGGTATAGATGGCGCCATTACAAAGGAAACTTTATTGGAGGAGAGAGTGGCAACTCTTGTGGATCTGTCATGGCCTTCATCAAAAGAAGGTACGAACCCTACTGTTACCTAAAAATACACTGAACATATCACATGTTGCTTACAAGGAAGAGGCTGATCAGGAGTTTAGCCCTACAGTCAGTAGACTCCTCCCCAACAAGGAAAATACCCACAGCTTTCTGTGCATTACAAGCGGCCACAATGGTTCGTCTTCCCATAGCTGGTGAAGGGCCAGTAGTCCCCATCTGTTAGCTTGCACTTTGGGGTTGCCTCTGTCCAGCAGACTGTAAAGCTCTTCTACTTAAAACTCTGCAACAGCAAGTGATTGCACAACCCTTACAGGACGTCCCACATGGTAAGCAAGATAGCAGGCTAGACACTACACAGGAAATGGAAGGAAGCCCAAATATCTGTGCCATGAAGGAATTTAAAAGCATCACACTTTTATATTATAATTCCTCCAGCATAACACTTTGATGTGCCTACCATATATTCATTCCACTCTGGAAGAAAAAAACTAAAATATTTTTTAAACTTGGTATAAATGGCACACAAATGACAACATGTAACCATACCTCTTCATAGATTAGTTCAGAAAAGATCTTTAAAAGGTGAAACACTGGCAACCAACGTAGTGTCCAACATAGTACTGGAGGCACACCAACTCTCGCAACTAACTGGAGACCATACTTTAGAGGTCTCCTCCACCATGACACCATGTCCCTACTGGTCAGCTCATTAACGTGTTTTCCTCTCGTTTTCTTTCATACTAAGATAGTTGAAGCATACCTGCTCTCACAATTAACGCTACTCGCAATGGTCATTGTCGAACGCAAAACCTCATCTCACTACGAATTCAAGGGTATTAGGAGGGCACATCATTAATTAGAGTGCAATCATTGCGTATTAAAATAAACAAGAGTATTAGAAATGTATTTCCACATGGATCTTTTAACATGGCTGTAGTGCAACTGAACATGGACAAGACTATAGATCTTCAACAGTCAACACTCGTTTTGCAGCAACACCTCATGGAGACTTCAATTTCCACCCCCACCAAACCCTTATAGGACCCTAATCTGCCAGAGCCTCCTCTAACCTCGCCCCCCCTCCCCCCACTACCTACCCTCCTAGTCCCCCTTATCTTTCATCCCCCAGACTGATCAGCATGTCTGTGTGTAACTGTTTATCCCCAGAATGTATTAAATAAGACCAGGTTTGTACTCTGGAAAAGCATTATACTTGTAATAGCTAGTAATATGTATTAGTATACATTATGACTTTTTTAAAAAAAAAAGAAACGTGGTTAATCACGTGTTTTACAGGCAAGGGCGAAACCTTTGTTTAATTGTACACTAAATTACTCGCCCTTGAAAAGAACAGTTGTTACCTAGTGCCCACTTTGAAATCGCCAAAGAAAACCCAACATGACCCCTTGTAAAAGGAACTGAATGGCACCTGCTTGAGCTTTAAAAAGAAACCACTCATGATCCATGCCCCTGTAGCCTGACCACTGTATTCTACAGCAGCCCGGAGTCCCAGGGCAGTAACCATGAGAGCCCCATCCCACTGTTGTACTGGGGCGTAACCATAGTAATGAAATAAGACAAGCACCAAAGATGCTGCTTTAGCACTTGACCCCAAGTTCAGCTGGTCAAAGCCCACCCCAGGAGGTGGTCTGGGGGACAAAGTGATAGCTCGATAAGGCCCATCGTAATCATCTTTGTTATTTTATAACCAGGGCTTTTATGTAAGAGAACTTTATGCTTTCTCCTAACACGAAACGAAATATTGCAGACACCCGTTGAGTGCTTCTTTGGTGAGCTAGTCGCTTCGCCGGGCACACTGTAGGAGGTCCGGGGTACAGCAACTCGCCACATAACCTGGCGTGGAGGATTCTGGCCTGGACTGCAGCGGCCGAAGTTCTGCTTATCCTGCCAGGCTTCTCAAAGCCCTCCTCTAGGTAGCACTTCTGTTGTACAGTGATACCTCCAGTACTCTTCTCCAGTGGGCAGCTTCATTCAAAGTGATTATTACAAAACCTCTCTATCGTGATGCAGAACTTTCCCCAGGTTACTGTCCCTGAATCTTGCATGTGTAAGTGCTTGTCAGTGAATCCAAACCCAGAGCTCCGCCGTCTTACTTGATCTCCAGTGGTGTGGGACACGCGATACTGGTTGCTGAGCGAGCCGGACACAAACTGGTGGCTTCTACCCTGTATCTAAACCTGGTTTGCAGAGAGTATTTGTGTTCTGCAAGCCCAAGTCTGGGACCAGTTTAAGCAGTTCCTGACATTAGACTAGACAAGATAATCTTAGATTTCCTGTGTCAGCAGGAAGGTAGTGTGAAGTTGAGAGCTTCTGGTCAGGGGAGCCCCAAAATAAGGGCTCACTAGAGGAAAAGCCAGGGAAGAATTGCTCTGAAAGTGGGTAAGATATGGCCTTACACTACAAATGGCAGCGTCTGTCTCCTCTACACACTTGTGTCTGGTACATTTGATCAAAATACTCAAATGCTTCCTCCCTTTTCTGGAATTTACTCATCGCAGCTAGTACTTCAGTGAGTCATGTTTCTTAAACACAGTGCTAACAGAACTGAGATTCTGCTGGTCAGTGGGGCACAACTGGGACTTCTGTTACGGGCCATCAGTGCACGGCAATTATTATTTCCTTCTTCTGGTGGTAAAATGTTTGATGTCACATTTGAGTGGAGAGGTGTGGTGCAGCGGCCAGCCGGGCAGCTGACTTCGGAGCACAGGGCTCCCGGTTCGATCCCCGGCTCCGGCGGCAGCTCAGCTCAGCACCATGTGACTCTGGGCAATAGCTCACTTAATTTCCACAACGGCCCCCAGCGCCTTGAGACCCGTAAAGCGCGCTTTACATATACGGATTTACATTTACATTTCATGATATTTTAACCATATTTGACGTCTGACTTATTTGGTGACCTTAATTGCTGGAATACAAATGGAAAGTTAAGCGTAAGATTCGGATCTCTCAATCAGCTTAAGGCCAAAAGCAAGCAGAAGACCACTGACCTCAAGACTTCCGTCTAGAAGAGTGCTCTGGGTAGCTACCACATCTCAAAGCACAATTCGTTCACTGCATGTTGAAAGCCTGTGGCTAAGATCGGCATGGTGATTCGTTCATTTTGAACTCAAGTAACGGGTCTAGCAATGTCGTGAATAATGGAGAACAATTTCAGCCAATATTCATATTTTGAAGTGAGCTTTTTCCCGCTTAGTGCGATGTAGTATCTCAACATAATTTTCTTCAAGCAACATCTGGTGGAGATTATAATCTTCCACCCTGCCCCCATGATTAAGCCCTATAGAAAGGACTCCTTTTCATTTCAGTCAATTCCAAAATAGACCAAACATTTTCTAACTTTTTAAATTGCACCTGGTTCTGCCACAAAAGTCCAACGACCCACCCCCCCCCCCGGCCTCATTCAAAGACTGCCAGTCTTAATTTCCTGTTTTCAAAAGAAGTCTTGTAGCGTTTTGAAATTTTCCTTTACTTGTGGGACATTACTGAAGTTCTGTTTTCCAGTCTGTGTATCCTAAAATCCCAAAGCAGACCAAATATTGATAAAAAGATATTTTGAAATATCTACAGAGAGCTTTCCATACTGAAACCCACTACACATTACTGTCTGGTTGAACAGGTTGTCAGCAGACCTATATTGAAAACCTGTAGCTTGGTAAGAACCTGTGATCATGTAAACTTCATCACACTTTTCAGTTGCAGGAAAGGTGTCATATGCTGTAGTTTGGAGGTACAATAATGAATTATAGCATCCTGGTGAGACCATTCATCCTTTGGTGAGCATCTATGTGACTACTTCCATGCCAGACACAGAGATTCCGACGACCATACTAATCTAGAAATGTATTTGCACCAATTTAACAAACCCAGGCTTAATATAAAGCAGAAAGCTTGGAAAAAGAAAAACTTTTGGAGAACTTTCATCTTTAATGCTTTAATTTATCCGTTTAGAGCGAGGCGTGGGTGAGACCCAGTTTTAAATAAACATAACATAACACTTGAATTTGTAAAGCGCACTTATCACCCATGGGTCTCAAGGCGCTGAGTAACAGATGTTTATTGTTACCCAACTCAATGGTACTCATGTTATTGACCTCAAATGGATGAAAGGCTGAGTGGACCCGCCGGGATTTGAACCTGTGACCACGAGGTCGAACACAGGCCCCTGCAGTGGATGCATTAGTCCACTAAGCCGCCAGACCCGCCTTTACTCCAAGCACAACTGCATCGAAATGTCCCCATGCCATCTCCTTCGAGGGTTCAGAAGTTCTGACCTGCAAATACTTAACCAATATTTCCTCAAGATCTGTCTCACGTTGGCTATTCCACCTCATCAGCTTGCTTATAAACTTAACTTTGTACCCCCAACTGAATCCCAATTCCTTCAAGACCATCTTTTTATTTTTTATTTTTATATTTCTTTTTATTAAACATACAGCAGTGCAATAATACGTTACAGAGGAGTCAACAACTTAAAGTCATGAGATACTATAGGGGAATGAGATCGTGTTACATTAATACATTAAATGAGGAATGTTACGGTGAGGGCGGGTCTTCAATATCAAAACAGCAAGGCGGTGAGCATAATTCTCCGCGGTATGTATTCCAGGGGCCCCACACACGGGACCACTTTTTGGGGCAACCCCTGGCTAGGTATACAGTTTTTTCCCGATACATGCACCAGTCTAGATCCTTCTCCCAGGCTTCTATTGTAGGGGGCTGCGCCCCACCGCTGTGCAATGTTTCTTTACGCTATCATAAACCCCAGGGTGGACCATTGTGTCTGGGTGTTATTCAGATCAGTGGGTTCCCAGATGTTTAGGAGGCACCTTCTCACCTCTGGATGAAGCGAGACTGAGAGCACTGTGTTAATGACGTCGTGGACCTTGCGCCAGAATGAACTGACGGCCGCGCACTCCCAAAGAATATGTATGAATGTTCCCGTGTGCCCACAGTTCCTCCTACACTCCCCGCTAGCCTCCCCTCCCATATGTGATAGACGGGGCCCAGTAATATAGACCCTGTGTAGGATTTTAAGCTGAACTAATCTGGGGCGAGCTGGTATGGCCACCTCCCTGGGAGAGGATAACGCCTCCTGCCAATCTTCATCGTCCAGCTCAATACCATCCCCTGTCCACTTCTCCCGCAGTGTTTGGAGCAGGTCTTCCCCATTGTTGATTAACTTCTTATATATGAGAGAAATGGTTTTATCGGGTAGAGACCCGTCTAGTATTCTGTCTTCCAATGGTGAGGAGTCGGGAGGGACGGTGTCCCGTGGCAGGTGCGTACGGAGCGAGTGCAGGATTTGTACATAACGGAAGTATTCAGTGTCTGCCAATTTATATTCTTTTTGGAGGTCAGCGAAGGGTTTGACCCCGTTTGCTCCCCAAATATCTTTTATGCGTGAAATTCCTATAAGATCCCACCTGTCAAACCCTTTCGTATTCCACAAACTACCCAACCTCTCGGAGTCCCACAATGGAGTTGCTAGCGTCAATTTATTGCCCCACCCGAGCGAGCTAGTCGCACTGTGCCAGATTTGAACGGTGTGTGCGGTGGGGCCGGTTAGGGTAAACCGTCTAGGCTTTGAGTATAGTGCTCTGCCATAAGTCCCTCCCGGTAGGAGCCATCTGTCCATAGCGTAGCCAGGGGCATCCGGGCGACCGTAGGTGCCGTGATTAACAGCAGCTAAGTGAGCTGCCCAGTAGTATTTTTTAATGTCGGGAAGGCTGATACCTCCATCGTACCACGATAGTGTAAGCTTGGTCAAGGCAATGCGTGGCTTTCCCACCCATATCAGAGTTCTCTGGAGGCTCTCGATCTCTTTGAAGTATTGAGCTGGGACCGGGTCCAGAGTGTTCTGCAGGATATATAGGAATCTAGGGAGAGACATCATTTTAAAAAGGGCCGCCCTGCCTAAGAGCGAAAGGGGGAGTTTTTTCCAGCTAGCAATATCCCTCTGAAGTCTGAAAAAGGGGTGGGAGGAGATTACGCTCATATCGGAGTGTGGGATCAAGGGAGACAAATATGCCCAAATACTTGAACCCGGTGGTGTTTATCTGTATTGGGCAGTTCCTCGGGGGAAGGGGTGGGTCACCGTTGAGGGCATATAGCAGGGACTTACTCCAGTTAACAGTAAAGCCAGAAAATCTGCCAAAGACTTCTAATATATCTAATACTACCACCAGGGAGTGTTTAGGAGAGGCTAAATAAAGGAGGATGTCGTCCGCATACAAGGAAATGCGGTGCTCCCAGTCCGGGGACCATCTCAGTCCTCTTATTCTAGGGTCTCCACGAATCCAAGCTGCAAAAGGTTCAAGGGCCAGGGTGAAGAGGAGGGGCGAGAGCGGGCATCCCTGGCGGGTTCCCCTGCTAAGGGGGAAGGATGCGGAAAGTTTGTTATTAACTACCACCTGGGCCAGGGGTTCACTATATAGGAGACGTACCCATTGGATAAATTTAGGCCCGAAGCCCATTTTAGCTAAGACTGCCCATAGGTAAGGCCACTCCATAGTGTCAAATGCCATGGTTGCGTCCAGCGACACGACCACAGCTGGCTCTTGAATAGTATGCGCTCTACTCACTACTCCATGTACTCTGCGCAGGTTTAGTGCCGTGTTCCTATGGGGCATAAATCCAGATTGGTCCGGATGAACCAGGGCGCTGATTATTTTAGCCAGGCGCGTGGCCAATAGCTTGGCCAATATTTTGGGTTCAGCATTGAGAAGGGAGATGGGTCTGTATGATGTGCATTCGGTTTTGGCCTTGCCCTCTTTGTGTATTGTAACTATGGTCGCAATCTTCTGCTCCCTGGGCAGCGCACCGCCCTCTCTGGCTTCTTCAAACATGGCCTTCAGGTATGGTGCCAGTTTATCAGGCCGGAGTTTGTATAACTCGATAGGGAGTCCATTAGGACCGAGCGCTTTCCCTGAATTTAAGGAGCGGATTGCTTGCCCAATCTCATCTGTTGTCAAGTCACTGTCCATATATTGACGATCCTCTAAAGTGAGTCGGGGGAGCCTAATGTCACATAGTAGTTCCTGAGAGTCCTCTTCGGAATGTGGGGTTACTGTTTTGTATACAGTGGAGAAGTGAGTGGCAAATCTATCCACTATGGCCTGTGGCTCCGTGATGGAGATATCTCCCTCAACCTTAAGTTCCGGCACAAGCCTGCTCGGATACTCCTTTTTTGTCGAGCCACGCTATGAGTTTCCCTGCTTTATCTCCAAGGTCATAGATCCTGCCCAGCCGCTCCCTGCTCAGCGCCTTCGCCCGGTCCGTCACCAGGGCCTTGTATTCGTGTTGTTTCAGGCTCAACAGGTGGAGCTTTTCTGGCGTTGCTCCAAGTTCGAGGTCTCCTTCCAGAATACCAATTTCTGACTCAATATTGACCACTTCTTTGTGGTTGTCTTTCTTGACTCCAGAAATCAACGACAGGGCTTGGCCTCGGATTACCGTCTTAAATGCTTCCCACAGTGTCTGGGATGAGGAAACAGAGCCCTCATTGTCTGAGAAATAGTTATCCATAGCTTTCACTAGGTCTTTCCGGATTTTGGGGTTTTTCAGATACCAGGGGTTAATGGGAGCTAGCCTGCCCACTGTGGTGTGATTAAGGGCTATATGTGTCCATATCGGCGAGTGATCTGAAATGCCTCTAGCTAGATGTTTGATGTCCTGTATGTGGGTGGCCTGCGCGGCCGGGACCAGGCAGTAATCTAACCGGGAGAGACTATTGTGTGCTCCGGAGTGAAAGGTGTACTGCTGCTGGTCCGGATGGTATGTTCTCCACCCATCTACCAGCCCCATGGAGTTGAGAAAGTCGGGCAACCATTGAGAAGAGGGCCCCACCTCTCGCGGGGGACAGCGATCTAATGTGCCGGAGACTACTGCATTAAAGTCACCCCCGATGATCAAGAGGCTGTCTGGAATGGTGAGCAGGACAGAGCTCAGATCTGTAAATGTTGTGTTCTGTAGTCCCGGGGGGACGTAGATGGACATAAATGTGGTGGGACGCCCCTCCCACATGCCCGACACCCCGACATACCTGCCCCGGTCGTCCACCCACGTGGAGCTCACAGCTAGGGGGAAGGAGTTTTTCATCATGATGCCCACTCCCCTTGAACCTGAGGTAAATCCTGCATGGGCCACCATCTTGTATCCCCATCTGTGCATTGCCTTACACTTGTTGCCTATGAGGTGTGTTTCCTGTAGTAGGACAATATCCGGGGCTCGTCGTTTGATATACTGGAGGACTACACTGCGCTTGATCTTGTCCCCAAGTCCGTTAACATTCCAACTAAATATCCTAACATTTCCCCCCCTGCGCACCCATTAGTTAGTTCAAAGATTACAGACTCCTCTGTTGTGAAATAAAATTGGAATAACAATGCAAAAACAATACAAACATAAAAATATGAAACCCCCTCCCAACTGCCCCCCACCTTCCCTGCACTGTGGGCTTGGAACTGCCCATGGAAAACTCTGCAGAGTGCCTGTCGCCCTGAGTGAACACTAAAAGTAGAAAACGTAGGGTCGTGCCATATCAGTTAGCTGACCCCCCCCACTTGGTGGCTATTGAAGTCCCTCAGAGAGTCACGCACCACAGTTCTGGGTATAGGCCGAAGGCCGGGGGACCACTACGTTGATGGTCGGCCCCCGCCCGTTACCTGTCCCAGGTCTTCACAGGATAGCGTCTGCACCACGGAGACCCCGCATCCCTCTTGGTCCTGTCATTCACGCTGCTGAGTGGCATCCACCTCCGCGGCTCCGCCGCCGCTTGCTGCACGATTCGAGTGGAAGTCAAGCCATTCCGCTGCTTCCTCCGGCCGCTCAAAGAACCAGACCCTTCCCTCCGCCTCCACAGGGAGGCGTGCCGGGAATAGCATGGAGTACTTGAAACCACCTTCTCTCAGCGTCCGTTTAACAGGGAGGAAGGACCTCCTCTGCCTCTGCACTCGTTGTGTAAAATCCGGAAAGAAAGACATTTCTGCATTCTCGTACCGGAGGTTGGGTCGAGCCCTGGCATTCTGGAGGATTACATCTCGATCGCGGAAGTTCAGAACTCTAGCCAACAGCGGGCGAGGAGGAGTCCCCGGCTTGGGGCGACCTCCGGGGACCCTGTGGGCCCTTTCGATGACTAAGAACTTGCTGAGACCCTTGGGCTGCAGGTGTTGCAGGATAAGGTCCTCCACAAAGAGGTCTGGGGACTGCCCCTCAGCTCTTTCCGGAACCCCCAGGATCCGTAGGTTATTGCGACGCAGCCGTCCTTCATAATCATCCAGCTTTAACTCGGTCGCCTTACGAAATGATCGCATGTCTTGCATCTCCTCTTGGATATGCGTCACGTCTCCCACCAGGCTAGAGGTGGTAATCTCGACCTGCTTGACTTTTTCGCTGAGTTTGGAAAGATCAGTTCGGATTAAATTCACATCTATGGCGATGGTGTCCATTTTGTGTTCCAGAGAGGTTTTTACATTGGAGATGGCCTCCATAACGTCCCTCAGTGACAGTTCCTGGTCCTCCCCAACACGTGGGGCTGCCCCTGGATTGGCGGCGTTGAATCACTTCTTTAGGGAGAGCGTAGCGATCTAATTTATTTGACTGCACCACCTTAGGTCCCTTGGCACTTGCCGACTTGCCCTTCTCCATCTCTGCTCAGTATCGCTCTCTGGGCCCCCTGGTCAGTTCGTGCTTGGCTCCAGCCTGCGCCGCGGCCTGGTTGCGGACACTGTCTCACTCCACCGCTAAGCCCACAGAAATCAGTAACACCCAAGCAAGGGAGCGAGAGGAGATGTTTTCACTGTGTCCTGGGCTCCGGGTGGCCGGATTTTCCTGCGCGATGTCCTGCGGCCGCAGGAGGGGCAGTGCTGCATCCGATTCACCCCCAGTTGGGCGCCGTCTATTTGTGGCAAGTGCGTGCCATCAAGTTGCTGCTTTCAAGGCTACTGGGCTTGCCTGGTGCGTCCAAACCGGCTTAGGGTCACACACGTCCCCGGCCGATCTCTGCTTCACTCCTACTCCCACAGATCAGTGGGGAAGGGCCGCCTGAGGCTCCAGCAAGTTGCCCCCGCAGTGGAGTAGAGAGAATTTCAGAGAGGGGTGAGGGCCCGCGCCTCACTACTTCACACAACTCCCCGGGGGCCTCCTGCCGCCTCACCTCATCATTCGGCACCTCTGGCCTTCTACCCGGGTGTTCCAGTCTGTGCCGATCCTCCGGGCACAATCACCACAGGGACGCAACACCCTCGGCGCCTCTCGTAGGTCCCAGCAACACCACGGTCAGTCCCCGGCCCTGCGCAGGCCCCGGCAGACACGGATGGAAAGGGGCGAGGGCGTAATGTGTTGCGGCGGCTTGCCGTGAAAATCGAGCTCCCGGCTTCAATGTGCCTGTAGGCCCTCGTCGCACGGGGCCCGCAGTCTCCAGCGCTTGCGGTACTCGGTCATCTCACTCGCGCCCCATGGCTTCGCCCAGCTCCCGGGGGGGGTCTCCTGCCACCTCACCTCTCATCCGGCGCCCCAGGCCTTCAGTCCGGGCGTTTCAGGCTGTGTCGATCCCCCGGGCACAATCACAGCCGGCGCCCCCCGCAGGTCCCAACCGCATCACGGTCGGCTTCTGACACCGTGCCGGCCCCGACAGACCCGGATAGTGGAGGCCGAGGGTGCGTTGCGCTGCAGCAGCCTGCCGCGAAAATCGAGCTCCCGGCTTCACTGCGCCCACAGGCCCTCTTCTTACGGGGCTCGCAGTCTCCGGCGCAGGCGGAGCTCGGCCCTCTCACCCAGCTCAGTGCCCTCCGCTATCTTTCCGGTGCTTTTCCCAACTTTTGGGATTCGGATTCGTGTGGCGGATAAACGTGGGGAGATCAGCTAAGACGGAGCTCCCTCTTTAGGTGGCCATCTCGGTTCGGGTCTTGGCCACGCCCCCCCTTCAAGACCATCTTGGTCTGATTTCAAGGAGTTTGAAATAGACCACTGTCTGGTTGCGTTTAAGTGCTGTATTGTCTGTAGCTGATTTGAGGTCTATAAGGGATTTGAGATTGATTGTTGATTACAGTGGGTGTGCTTTGTTAATTAATGCATCGGTGTGTTAGAGCTGATTGGATGTGAGCAAAGGGTTTGCCAAAGTATTTATTTTCTGACTGGTTTGATTTGTTTGCCAGTAGCCTGCTATGGTTTCAAGTGAGTGTATTAACTGAAACATGTGGTAGTGTGCATCTACTGTGCTATGTTGGGTGTATTTGTAAGTAATTCCATTTAGGAAGTTCTGTTGATTGGTTGGTAAATGAGGTGCTGGGTAGCCAACAATATAGCCTGTCTGAGCTGTGTTGGATTTAAGTGGGGGTTATACTGTTATATGTTGTGTGTTGTTTGAGTGGTTAGTGCTGTTATGATCACACTGATACCCATCTATATTGTATGCCATGTGTGCGATGTTGCATAAGTGTAATTGGATATTTTTGTGTATTAGTGGAACGTGCTTTTTGTAGAAATGTTAGTGTTCTAATTTGTCCCTAAAAGGCTCTTAACCATAATCCAATTGATTTCATTTAAGACTCCATTTTTAGGACGGGGACTTAGCGATGCTGTTGGAAGGTCTACGGTAGGTAATGTCTAATCATAGGGCCATTGAACATATTGCCCATTGTGACGTATGACCTATCTATTTGACATATATCTGTGACGTATCTATTTGATGTATAATAATCATAGTTCTAAACAAGCCTTTATATTGGAGTCCGTGTCAAGCAGAGGTATATTTTACTGTGTGCACCCTTGTGGCAATTATCGGGGTGTTACTTATTCCATTGTCTACAGATGTGTCTAGCCAGCAGTGTCGCAATAGAAAATCACTCTCGTTCTTTTTCTTAACCAACTTGAGCAATTACCCATCAACCCAAAAGTGACTCAGTGGCTTACCTTTTTATTTTCATTTAGAGTTTCGAAAATGGTAGTACTTGTTGCCTTCCAAGAAAGGCACTGCTGAAAAATGATGTCTGGTAAACCACACTTTGGGCAGGGGAAATGCAGCCTCTCTTGAATGTTTCCAGCCTCTCTGTAATCTCCATGATAAAAAGTAATGGGACCGCATCGGACTCTGCGCCAGTAAGACGTTTTCTCTCTTCCGCCAGGATTACCCTGCATTAAACATAAAAACCGAAGATACTGACCTGCCTTGAAAAAGCCCTGGCCTGCTGGCCCCTGGGCGAAACACGTGTCGGCTGTTCCCCTGTTCCCCACACCGATCCAATAATAAAAAGATCACTGCAAATCAAGACTCAACTTGTTGCTGTTCTTATGACGTCCAAAACGAAAGTGGGGGATATACTTACCCTATGAAATACAAGAAGAAGGAACATAGCACAGAACCACTCACTAAGCATTAAAAAGTAAAGTGGTTCCTCCTGTGATGCCGATGTGGCCATCTTCTATTTGTATTCAGTAGATCCAGGATTGCAGGCGAGTATCTCTCGTGTCTGCAAGCGTCCTCTCATCCTTAGCAGTATAATGCCTCATGGACAGCAGAGCTTCTTCCTTTACTTTCAGGCTCAGCAATTAAGTGATCCTCTCCAAATCTGGTCTGCTTTCCTTCTACGCATCCTGATTTCATGCAGTAGCGCACTCGGATAGCTGAACATAGTTGAGCTTCAACCTGGCTCCCTGTAATGTTTTGAGAATCTCCCAAGATAGCTTGTCGTCTGTCGAAGCACTCAAAACCAGATAGTAATCAGATCTTATGAATACTGTGAACCTTGCATGGGCACTCAAGAATGCTTGGCTAGTCCCCAATTGGCTGGCTCTTGGTGTGACAGAAAATACCAGTGATTGATCGGGCATTATTCAAATCTGTGCTTCTGCATATAATATGTTAAAACACACACTTAAAAAAACATTTTAAAAAACCTCTTGGCCTCCTTAGACTAAAAACAAGGCTATTTCGAGTAACTCTTGCTTACTGTGACCATTGACTTTGAAGAACCCCTTAACGTCTTTATCATGATGTCCCGGCAGTACATTTGAAATTCGGGTTGCATGGTTAGTTTCTGTTCTAGGGTTTATATATCACGATCAAAGACGCTCACTAACAGAGGGCATCCCTGTCTTGTATCTTTCGCTGTAGGGAATCCTGCTGACAGTCACCCATTTATATGAATATTGGCATTGGCATATATAGTGCTCCTACAGCTGAGGTTAAATTCTGCCAAACCAAAGCATTTATGTGCTGCCGACAAAAAAATCCAATTGGTGGTATCCAGCATAAACAGCACTTGTGGGCTTGACCGGGCTACTGCTAGATCTGGGAATGTTATGTTATTTGGTTTTATATTGCACTCAAATACCCATGGGTGTCTTGGTGCTGCCTTGAAACAAAAGGTAAGTTGAGAGATTTAATAGGGACATTTGTTGGGTAAAACATGTTTTAAGTGCTATCCTAAAGTGCAATAGGTTGGTTGATTCTTTAAGGTTGAGGGGGAGAGAGTGCCACAGTTTTCAGTGCAGACCACACAGATTCTGCCTCCCCAACGGGTTTTCCTGAATTTGGGTGCTGCCACATTTTTCGCAGTCATAGATCATGAAGATCTGATCGGAGTGTACCAGGAACATTTTTGACCTAGGAATTCCGGTCCAGTGTTGTCCAGAGCCTTAAAGGCGATGCACAAAGCTTTGAATGCTATTCTTTTATTTATGGTTAGCCAATGTAGCTTTTCCAGCGCAGTGGCAGCGGAGTGAAATTTAAGTAGTCCAAATGAATGTATGATTAAACAACTACCACTTTTATAACGAGTGCCTAAACCACGAAGGCTAAACAACGAAAAAATCCTAACCACTATGTATTCAACCACGACTTACTTGAACCACGAAAATTAGTCTATTGCCATATTGTTGGAATCTACCACTTCGTTCAAAACAATGCACGATTGAAATACAAAAAAAAATGTAATTAAATTAAACACTTCTAATGAAAAGTATTTTTAGTAAATAATCTTGAAATTTGCAATCATATAATCGTTTATTAAAAATACAGATGAACTTACAGAGAGACAGTAATGGACGGTAGAAAACTGTGAAATATAGGTCCATCACCTGTTTTTACAGTATCGACACACTCGAATGCTTATTAAAATGGCTGTATGACAAAGGTTAAAATTACTTAAAATGCACTATTTAAAGCGATTATTAACAAAACAAGTTCTGACAGAAAATAAAATGTAACAAATATCGGATTCCAGAACATATTTTCATTTTCAATAAGAATTCACACGAATAAAACATATAAAAAACGGCCAACCACCCACATAGAACATTCGCATCGAGCACAGGTCATCATTGCATCATTGAAAAACAAACCTACAGTGCCATCTACTGGCCTCACAAGGTTAATTAAAACAAATTCTATTATACCGAAAACATAAAATATATTAAGGAAATGTACAAATCAATTTAATAAAAATATTATCTTTAACCTTTTTACAAAATTGAAAACAGTAAGCGAAAACATAAAAAATATATATAATTATTGGTTTAGGAGGTCGTGGTTCAGGTCCAGTAGTGGTTTAGGATTCGTTGTTAAGCCCACTCGTTGTTACAATTTCGTTATTAAGGCCGTTTCCCAGTCCAAATATGTGACGGGTCGCTGCATTTTGCAGTGTTTGGAGTTTATGTAGTAGCTTTTGTTTCCTAATAATATATAACCCAGTTTAGATAGTATTAGTGCTGTGACCACTGTTTTTGTAGGTTTTTGGGAATGTAAGATAACATTCTTCTGATGATTTTTAACAAGTAGAAAATGTACGAGGCTATATGAATAATCTATCAAAAGTTAGCTGGTTGTCAAAAAAGACACCCAAGTTTCTGGCTTTTTCTACTGGAGGGGGTAAAATACCCATGTCCTTTGGCCACAAACTGGGGGACCAAAAAGAGAGGTTATTTCCAAAGAGTTTGCCAAATTGATTTTTGGCAAATCAAAAATAGGCTTAATTCGAAACCACAAAGTGAATCATAAAAGCTGCAAAATACATCCATGACAAATTTAAAAAACCAGAATAAAAGTTTCAAACAATGTGCTAAAAACAGCTGTGCATAAAAGCAGTTATCGACTGTACAATAAATGACATATTACCACTGCTTCCTACAATTAATAACGACCAGCAAACACCGTGACATTACAGCACATATATATAAATTCGGTAACATTTGCAGGTACGTAAAAGCTGGTCAACATTGTACAAAACCCAGCTGCAATAACACAGGTTTGACGTATTTTTTTTCCATCCAGAGAAATATTTGCAAAAGAGAACCGTATGCATGGCACTCTGTGGGGCTGTATCATCGCAAGGGCATTTCACCAGGTCAGGTGACCAGTTATTAATGGTGGGGAAACTAATTAGATGATGGAAAATATCCATCCGAAACCGGGTCAACGCGAACCTGTGGCGCGGGTTGTACACCTTAATTAGATAAAGTTGCATGTGGTAACTGGTCAGGATCATCCGATTCCTCAAAACCGAAGGTTTCATAATTTCTGAAGATAAAAAAAAAAAAACTGTTTGATATCATCAAACAGGCTAATCCTACTCCAGCAATCAAAACCGCTGGTCCTAGGAGGAGGACTTCTCAGCGCACCTTTCTGAAAAGTCTAGGAGTATTGATCGGGAGCTGCAACGTGCCGCTGCTAACCTGTTGTCGATGAGCTCCTCAGGTTCGACAGTACCTGCAGCAGTGAGTGCTCCGCCTTACCCCACAGAGCACACACCCAAAAACAATGCCGGCTGGAATACCTTCCTACTCCCGGACTTGGAGGAGTTATCACGTTCCTTGGCATCTCTTAAATCATCCAACCATTTCAGTGATCCACTCCCTGCTAAGTTGCTCAAAGACCTCAACCTGGCC
This sequence comes from Calotriton arnoldi, assembly GCA_963921515.1. Taxonomy (NCBI): domain Eukaryota; kingdom Metazoa; phylum Chordata; class Amphibia; order Caudata; family Salamandridae; genus Calotriton; species Calotriton arnoldi. Next base: position 298,847 of record CAWUFW010002914.1, on the reverse strand, counting down.
ATTCTGCCTCTCTGGTCCAAGATCATCCAACAATCTCTCTTACAGGGGAGAATGCCAGACTGCCTCAAAATGGGGCAAGTCACACCCATCCCCAAGAAGCCCAATGCAGACCTAACAGACCCCAATAACTACCGGCCGATCACCAGCATCATGTCTTTAGCGAATTTGCTTGAGAAATGCGTTCACACACAGCTCTGCAACCACATCGAGAAATTTCAGCTCCTAGACCGACATCAGTCAGGCTTTAGATCAGGTCATAGTACAGAAACGGCGCTAACTCACATTGTTGATGACGCCTTGAGAGCTCTTGACCAAGATACGCCTTGTCTTCTAATTCTTCTGGACCTGTCCTCTGCTTTTGACACAATCAAACATGATAACCCCATCCTGTATTGCAGAAGGTTAATTAAGTTATCTGGCCCTGTCTTAAATTGGTTCTCCTCCTTCCTGCATAACCGAACACAAAGAATCAAAGTCAACCAATCTTTGGCTGCCAGCACCACGGTCACTATTTGGGTACCTCAAGGATCTATACTCTCGCCCACGCTCTTCAATCTCTTCATGGAACCGCTAACTGTTATTCTGAACGGGTCAAACATTCAGTACCATATGTACGCGGACGATACTCAACTGTATTTGAAGATCTCCTCTCCAGATGACATTAAAACTCTTAATGGAGCGCTCCATAAAACTCAACAATGGCTAACACATAACCATCTGTTACTAAATTCCCTCAAAACTGAATTTCTCCTGATTACCCCCCGCAACCAAGAGACCCCAACGCAAAACTGGATCAAAAAAATCTCTGCATTCAACTGCTTCCCGCATATGGTGGACTCCGCTTGTTCTTTAGGTGTCACCCTGGACAAATTTCTAAACATGCAAGGACACATCAGTGCCACCATTAAGAGTGCCAATCATCAGCTCAACACTCTTAGGAAAATCAAACCTTTCCTACCTCCTGAGGACATCGTCAGTAGTCCAATCCCTTGTTATCTCGCGAGTAGAATATGGCTTGGTGACCCTAGCTGGGCTTCCTAAATCTAGGTTAGCTCCGCTAAGAGCTACTCTGAACGCCACTGCCAGACTAATCACAGGCTCCAGAAAGCATGATCATATTACACCTGACTTAATTCAACTTAACTGGCTTCCCATTGAAGCAAGGATCCGCTTCAAGATAGCCTGTCTGACACATAAAGCTATACACTTCAATAGCCCCGTTTACTTGGCAAAGAAACTCGAGCTCTCTGGTTCCAGTCGAAACTTAAGAAGCTCCAATACCTTACTCCTGAAACCACCTAAATAAAAAAAAAAAAAAGTACTTACAATCGCACCTTCTCAGGGCTGGCTCCAAGAATCTGGAATGCCCTACTGACGGAGATCAGAGCCAACCCCTCAACTGCTTCATTCAAGAAACAGGTCAAATGGCTACTTCTGGAAGAACTTCAGCAGCAATAGCTTCTATGTCAAGTGATAGTCACTTCCCTCTAGTGCTTGACCATTTTTACTTTGTGTGTTGAAATGTATGCCTGACAATCTTTTTCTCTTTGTTTTGATATGTACCTGACAATCACTTTTACTTTGGATTTGAAATGTATTTTGTCATTGGTTGGACGTAGTGTAGTGCGCTGCTTAAACTGCACAGCCTCGTCTAGTAGGCCTTTTACCTGTTTGTCCACCTGCTACCACGTCCTCCCCTAGCACCCACATTTTCTTTTATGTCTCCGGTTCCTCTTATGCTGCCTTTTTGTATTGTACGGTTGCTGTTTCTTCACGTCAACGTTAATTTTCCTCTTTGTACAGCGCTCTGATACCCGTCTGGGTCTTGTTCGCGCTTTATAAAACTTTTCAAATAAATAATCTAGTTTCTTCTAGTAATGATACACACTTCAATTTCAAGGCTTTTCTTTGGACAGTAATCAGGCTCTTGGGGTGGTCAAAATACTTGGGATGGCCGATGTCCGTCAGGAAATTGTGCACAAATTTAAGCCAGGGAATTTTGAGAGTGAAAGTAGATCTAAGGCAGTCAACAATAATGGATCGATTGAAAGAGGTGTGTTCGGATGACCAGATTTTATGCCAGAGTAATACTGGCTGGATCCTAATCAAATCTGCTATATAAGGGGCTCCTAATTCAGAATGACAAACATATAGCCATATGGGATAGCCATGCGGTCTCAGTAATCGCTATCTCAGCTCGAGGGCAGTCAGGGGTATTGTAAGTAGGAGAATTGGTGATACGCCAAAACGTGGTGTTATCATTGGACAGACTGGCTTCGAGTAATTGATTCCAGGATTCATCCTTTAAGTTTTTTTTTTTTCGTTGTTTGATGGCTAGTTTATATGAGAGTCTGCATTCCCGGACCTCATTAGCGGATCTCGGTTGTTTTGCTAGGGCTAGTTTTAGGTTTCTATGGGTTTTTGTGCAAGCTGAATCGAACCAGCCACAGTGACCTGCCCTCTCCTTATTCCGGTTTGCGCGGAGCCCCTCTCCAATGCCCTTTTTTATGAGATTGAACGCTAGAATAAAGTCATGTGCCTCTGTATTCTCTTCTAAACACGCTTCAAAAGCCTCCCTCTCTTTATGAATTGATTTTTCTAAAAAATTAGATGGATCCACCAGGTACCATCTTAAGGCGTACCAGATACGGCGGGAAATGTCGGTTTTATCTAATGCGGTAACTTTATGTGCATCCCCTGCTGTATATGAAGGTCGATGTTCAGGGCAACACTTTGGGGGAAATGATCGCTGATCGCTATGTCATGGATGGAAAACTCTAAAACCAGTTCTGAATAGCGCTGGGGATATAATAGAAAATCTATCACGCTTTTCTCACCCCTGCCATTGTAGGTGCTCCTCACTGTGACTTGTGTACAGGTAAGATCGTTACAAAACCACAAGTTGTGTTTAAAGAGTAAATCATTTAAAGTATCCCCGTACTCTGAGTGGAGAAAATGGGTGATGTCGCTATTGTCAGGAGACGTCCTGCCACATACCTTGTTAGATGGCTGCGGGCAAAGGCGTTTGTTAAAATCTCTGCCCCATAAGATAATTGTGTCCCTGCAGCCAGTGGGGAAAGCTGTCTCCAAGTCATGATCTAATTGGTGGAGAACTGTAATGATTTCCCATAGAATGGGAAGAAATTTGGAGAGTAACAATTTGATAGCACACTCTGGTGGCGATCACTATGATATTTAAGGGAGCCAACATGTTTGACACATAAATACACAAGCCCCCTTTAGGTCGCCCACAGTTGGACAGGATCGCTGGGCAACAATATGTTTTGAAGCCATTAAGATGGATTGGGTCCACTGACCAAGTTTCCTGTAGGCAGAGAATGTGGAACTTGGACGTGAATCAGACCACTCTGTCGTACATTTATGGTGTAGGCCAGCAACGTTCCAATAAAGAACTGTTGTATCTGCCACAGGGGACTTGACCGTGGCGGGGGATAACCGCGGAACTGCAGAGTCATCAGAGATGCAAGGCTCGGCAGACTCACAGACCTCACCTATATCAAAGCAGGGTGCCCTCTCGCGCTCTAAAAGAGTAGAGGATCCACTCTGTTTACCCCGCTTAGATTATCAGGACACCGCTTAATGTGGAAAGACAATCCAATCTATTCGATTGGGGGCTGGGGCGCTGGCAGTTGCGCCTGATGGTATGTACGGACTGCTTGAGGATGAGTTGGGAAAGGGACGGGAAGGCTGCTAGAAGAAGCCGAGGGGTAGGACAGCAATCTGTTTTGTGGTGAAGGATGGTGAACTGGCTCTCTCAAGAATTAGTTTCACTAGATTGGGAGATGTGAATGAGAGCACCACACAAACCCCCTCCCAAGGTTTTACTTCCCGTACCCACCCCTTTAACTCTCCTAATCAGTTTCAAGTCTGCAAAAAGTGCCCCTCCAAGCCCAACCCTCGCGTTCAACCAATTTAAAGGTTTGTTCCTAAGAGACTCCCATGATTCATGTACAGGGCTAGAAGCGCAGGGGACATTAGCTAAAATTATCACATAGGGTGTGGCTGCAGGCGGAAGCTCCAGACAGTCCAAGGCAGCAACAGCACAAACAGCGTTTTTTGGCAATAGACTTTAAGGTCACACTTGAAAAGAATCTCTCGCAGACATTAAGTTTGTTAAAGCAATTAGCACATTGGAGGGAATGTTACCAGCCCTTTCATGTGAGGAAAGGGAAGTTGAAATGGCTTTGCTGCTTTGGTGTCCATGAACCGTTCAGGTATTGCTGTACTGGTCTCATTATGAAATGAATCTGTAGATACAGATAAACTAACATTGGCACATCCCTGTGACTAACATGAATGACTGTATGTAATATTTTTATCGCATTAACCTCGCCAAAAAGACAGCAGAGTGCTGCGAAGGACTAGCATGCAGACGAATGATAGTAGAGAGAGCTAGTTATTTGATTATTAATACATTGTGATGTGTCTTCAGCTCTTGCAGATTTAATTTGGCTCCTCTTCAAAGGCTGAGCCCTCGGTGTTTATAACCGGCGGACCAAACCCTCGGATCTAGAGGGGTGCTGAGTCTGCTAGTTACTGCCTTCAGTGGGGGTCTGTTACTGCTTGTTTTCCAGGGTATAGGTAGAAGAATTGGAGCAGGTGCAGCTCTCAAAAACTATTAGCAAACTCTGTTGGGAATTAGTTGGTACTGAAGGCCTTCAATGCACCATCTGTATCTATAAAGGGTCAGAGTGATAATGTACTAATGCAAAACACCGAAGCCAGAGGTTTCCTCAGTAACCCAGTTTCAAGCCTGCAGCTGTTTATTCTTGCTACTCTGATTCTTGAAGTATCTACGCGTAGTGCCCCTCGAAGAGATTAGCACACTCTTCTAACTAGTATCCCGCAGTCTAGGCTAGCAAAACTCTTCACAGTACATCAGCCAACTTCATGCATTCATTAGCAGAAGCAGCAACACTGGACAGAGCCCAGGGACATGAGACGGACGATTCATCTGGACGTTTGGAAAAGGCAGGGCAGTGGGTGAACAGTCTAGTTTCAACTTGCTTCACCAAGGATACTTTATCGCCCTGTTAGTTCTAATCCACTTCTTCTGTCACTGAAATCATACACAGTTGTAACGTACTCTTAAGCCTGCAGCAATCCGGGGCCCAATCCACTCTTACAGCTAGCCACAGATGGGGTAGATGTCACATCTGTGACTTCACAGGTATGCTGCTATGACGTGCACAAGTTGCAGTGAATGCCACCTTTCTACTCTGTTTTATAGGTTGACTCAATATGAAAGAAAGTTGATCCAATTCCTTTAAAACTTCTTTTAAATGTTCCCCAGCTGAGTAATTTTCTCATTTGAACAATTTTATATTGTGCAGTTTAAAATAAACATTTCCTATTCCAATATAGACTTCCGGTTTCTTCTAGGTGTCCTGTGCCAAAGAAAGAAGATCCTAGACTCCTTCACTTTTACCCCCTTGCTCCCCTTACCTCTGTCTCCAGGGTAACTTTTAGGCACAGACTGGTCCACAGCCCCTGCTGGTAGCCTTTTACCCTTTGTCTTCTCGTTCTCAGAAGTCCTCTTCTTTCGGGTCTTCCATTCTTTCTCACTCCATAAGGAGCCCGAAGGTGGGGTGTGGGGATTCTGTGTTCTGGTCTCAGCTCGGAGACCATTGCCATTTTACAAGGCCCATAGGGTTGCATCGCCGGGCTGCAGGGGTCCTGTATTGGTTCCACTGTAGTTGCACCTGAAGCCCATTAGAGGGGCAGTGTTTGCCTCCTGTAGCACATTTCAAGCAGGTGTGTTTCCTCAGGTTACCTTCAACAGTAAAATGCTGTCTTATTGTCAGGAGGCAAGCTTGGAGACCTGCATTACTGAAAGAGCATGTTGCCAAGCAGACTCCTCCAAGCTACTCTTACTTTTCCTGCTTCGGTATTACTCCTCACTGCCTCTTCCATGTGTGTACTTTCTTTTCAGACCCGGCATTGCTGTCGCTACCTAGAGGAACTACCTAGGGAATATACCACAAGTGCTAATGGCTACTGCTTGCAAAACACATAGCAAGCTTCTAGCATTAGTATAATCTTTGCTGAATTTTGATCCACTAAGAAACTTAGCATCTTAAAGCTTCATTTGTGGCATGAGTTTTGGCTGCCCAGCTCCAGTGTGTTAAGGTCCCTTTGGTGCTAGGTCTGCTCTGAGAGTCTGAGGATGAGTGTGCAAGATGCTGGTCCACATCGGGTTGTGCAAGCAGCACTTTCTGCCTTCCAGCTCCAGTGAGTTTGGCAACTGGGGTACTGTCTAGAAAACAAACCTTTACTCTTTAGCTAGCCTTGCCTTCCGAAACCTTACTTCACTGCCATGAAATTAAAGCTATTACTGTGAAGAGGGCGAGTGCTTGCTCTTTAGGCACCGGTCAGGTCCATGCTTTCCAATTCACACATAATCTGTTATGGAATTTATCCTTTACAATTCCAGCTATAATTGGAATTAATTTTGGCATTGTTTTTAGATTTTTGCTATGCAATCTTTTAAAGGTAGATAAACGTTCTTTTTAAGTAAATGTTCTGGTTGGGCACGTCTGGACTTATTTGCTATTGGGCTGGTCGTATACTGTCCTTCGTCCCATCTTCTGCAGAACAATTGCCATGTTGCTTGATATCTGGTTACAAGGTGAACCAGGAAAGTTTATTTGCATTTATTTTCCTTGATGAATCTATGGTTGGCAGACGTGACCCAGGCAGAGCTATCTTTTGATATCTGTGTGTTTGGGTCCTTTTCTGTTTTGCTGATGGAGAAAAGAATAGGTTTCACAGTCTTGTGAAAATGCTCAGCAATCTGCCATGAAAGGGTTGTCTGACACGAGGCCTTTGGTCTTGGGTTGTGTTGGGGACACTGTGCCCTTCCATGGAGGGAATGGTGAGGCATCTTTGTATAGTCTTGTGGAAGTGGGAGAGACTGCCCAAGCTCACGGGAGGGTTCTGTGACGGGCCTTGTGGGAATATCAGGGACTGCCACGTGTGGTCTTTGGATTAGTGGGGAATGGGGGTTTGCCATTATTTAATTGTGTCCAGATTAGGAAGGGCTCTGTTCAGTTATGTAGAGGTTAGGAAGGCACTGTCAAGTCTTGTGGATGGGGCAGAGTACCTCTTTGGACGTGGATTTGTCTGGAATACCCTATCTGTTCCTGTGAATTATTTGGGCAGCCCTCTTGGGTTGCCTTGAAGGTTCATGGAAAAATCCTCTACATGTTCTGTGGAAGAGTCAAGGAGTCCCTCTACGGTCTTCTGAAATATGTTGCTAGGAGTGTTGGCTGTCTGTGCTTATGGATTGAGTGGGGAGCTCTGCCTGATCTTGATTTGAGAGTGGCCCCATCTGAGCCCCATGAGGAAGTCTGGGTTCTGCCCTATCCAAAACTCGGTGATTTGTATTGCTACCTTCGCTCGTAGTCCTCTTGGTGGTGGATAGGGGTGTTCTTTAGGCCACACAAACTGGTGTAAAATGTGACGACTTGAATGGGTCTTGGGTGTATCATGCCCATTAGTAATCTGCTGTCTTTGATTTTTCACCAGGTTAAACACATGGACGTTGATTAAAGCAAGGTTTCCGGTCTACTCCTTCTAGAAGAATTGCAATGACGGAAGAGGAATCTGATGAGACGGTACTGTACATTGAGCATCACTATGTGTGTTCAGAGTGTGGTGCGGTGCATCCCAGCCTGAAAGAGGCGCTGCTCCACCAGCAGAGCCATACTCTGATGCACCAGTATGAGGTTGTGGAAGTTGATGAAGCCACAGAAGATGGTGGGGCACTCTTCCATACTGTTGGTGTACAAGAGAACCAGTACCAGTGTTTGGAGTGTGGGCAGCTGCTGCTCTCCCCGGAGGAGCTCCTTGAACACCAAGAGATGCACATGAAGTTGCTAGCTCCTGAGGTGAATGAACACACCTCGGGGTCACCGGTGTTGAGCCAAAGTGAGATCCGCTATGAATGCACGGAGTGCAAAGTCCTGTTTGATGCCCAGGATATGTGGATAGCCCATCAGCAAACCCACCAGAAGCAAACACTGCCCCCTCAAGTGCTGCTACAACCCTCCCTTAATAAACAGGCCCTGCACAATGCAACAGAACAGGTTACGGAAGTTGTTGACGTCCCTCCAGTGGCAGTTGCTGAAGTTCCTCCAGTGACAGTGGAGCACGAAGTGCCGACTGATGTCTCCAGCCAGCAGTACTTCTGCAGCACTGCAGCACTCAGCCAGGCGCTTGTACAGCTGGAGCACTCTTACAAGAAGAATCAGGGCCATGATGGTGGAGGCTCATCTCCCGGCACTATTGAGCTTCTACTATACAAGTGCTCCGAGTGCACACAGCTCTTTCAAACGCCGAACGAGTTTCTGGAGCATCAAGGGACTCATTTTGTCACTTCAGCTGCCCCCGAACCCATTAGCAATACTTTTCCTAACCAGAATGGACTTGAAAGCCCTGGGGAGCATCAGATCACTGAAGATCATGTGAGTGGGGAGGAGGTGACCGCAGTCCAGGCAGCAGATCAAAGCCTTGATACTATGACAAATGACCACAGCTATGAACTGAAGAACAACTTCCTCATGTCTGTTCCTGAAAATGAACTCATCAAATCAGACATCCAGGAGAGAAGTGCAAAGAGGCTGAAGCGAGAGCCTGTCCCGCAGTACCAATGCAGCGAGTGCCTTGCCCTGCTCTCCTCCTCACAGGAGCTGCAGCTGCATCTCCAGTCTCACCGGCAAGGTCCCTTCAACTGCCCTCTGTGCAGTAAGGTTCTGCAGACTTTAGCCTCCCTGGAAGAGCACATGGAAGCCCACAGCACGGAGTCCCACTACCTGTGTGTCGAATGTGGCCTTGGTTTCGGATCTGAGGCCATCTTGCTTGCACATCGCAAGACTCACACCACCAATCCGCTTTACATGTGTGAATGTGGCAAAAGTTTCATTAACATGACCAAATTTCTTTACCACCGCCGCAGCCATGGCCAAAAGGACAAAGAACTGGCAGAAGTTGGGGCCGATCCTTCTAGCTGTACAACAAACGTCGGCCAAGAAGACTTGAAAATAGAGGAACCCTGCTTGTCTACTCCTGACTACAAAGTGATTTCCTCAGAGGGCGGTGAGCAGATTTTCCGTTGCATGGAGTGTGAGAAAGACTTCTGCAAGCAGGTGCAGTTAGTGCGCCACCAGCGTTTTGTACATACGCTTGAGCGGCAACACAAGTGCAATGTCTGTTGCAAGATGTTCAAGAAGCAGTCCCATGTTCGCAACCATATGCTTATCCATACCGGTGAGCGACCCTTCCAGTGCTTGGACTGTGCTAAATCTTTCAATTCACAGGCCAACCTGCTGCGGCATCGCCTCACCCACACCGGTGAGAAGCCTTTCAAGTGTGAATTCTGCAGCAAGGCCTTCACACAGTCCTCTACGCTACAACAGCATCTTTTTGTGCATGGCCAGCAATACCCTTACAAGTGCCAGGAGTGTGGTATTAACTTCCACCGTCCTTACCGGCTTCTCATGCATCGCTACCATCATACGGGTGAGTACCCCTACAAGTGCAAAGACTGTGAAAAGTCCTTCCTTTTAAAGCGCCTACTAGAAGTGCATGAACTGAGCCATCTAGGCTTGGAGCCGCATAGCTGCACAGACTGTGGGGCCACTTTTGCCAGCCCCCTACGGTTGCAGGAGCACAAGTGCAACCTGACTGCTGGGAAATTTGAATGCATGACGTGTGGCAAGAAGGTGAACTCAGCTGCTCGATTAAAAACCCATGAGCAGCTTCATAGCAGTGGGCAGCCTCTTAAAGAAAGGAAAGTGGGCCAGAGAATGCCAAAGTGTGATGTGCTGCATGCCACACAGACAGCAGAGCGCCGGATCCCAGCAGTCAAGTCCTTCGAGTGTCCAGACTGCCTTAAGATGTTTAGTACAGAGACTTCCCTCCATGTCCACCGACGCATCCACACAGGTGAGCGGCCATACCCCTGCCAAGATTGTGGTAAGGCATTCCGACAGTCCACACACCTCAAGGACCACATGCGCCTGCACACGGGAGAGAAACCCTTCAAGTGTGAAGTGTGCGACAAGGCGTTCACAATCGCCATGCGTCTTTCTGAGCACAGACGCATCCACACTGGGGAGCGTCCGTACACTTGTGCAGAGTGTGGCAAAGCCTACCGCTCCTTCTCAAACCTATGGAAGCACAAGAAGATCCACCGCAGCCAGCCACCGGCACCGCCCACCCATGCCACAGACTACTCCAACACCGTCACTATCCTAGAAACAGTGGAGTCTATCCCTATTGAGAGCATTGAGATCTACCCTGTATCCCTGGGGCAGGACATTCACTTTGAGAGCATTCAGGTGGAAAACGTCCAAATGAGTGTCCTATGAGAGTGCTAACACCCGCTTTCTATTTCGTCTTGTTGATTTCCAGCCACCCCTCCTCCTATCCCAAACTGGTATTACTTGGCATCACCTCTTCTGGGTGCATTATGAACTTAGAGTTTTTCTTTCTTTCTTTTTTTTTTTTCCCATGAACTGGTTTTTTGGATCTCATTAACTGAGACTTCAAGTTTTGTTATTTACAATGAAAACTTTGTGTTCAAAATTAAAAATATATATTAAAATAAGAAAGGCCTTTTTTAAAGAAAATAGCTGTCTGAGAATTAAAATGTGTGTTCATGTTTTGGTTCGCAGAGATAAAAGAATGAACATTTGTTTTGAGTTTGTTGACTGTAAAAACATTTACCGCCTGTATGTATTCCTTTTACCTGCTTAGGGTGCAACTGCTGAACATGGAAAAAATGGTGTCATTTGCCAGTCATCCATGGAACTTACTGCTCATGCTTTGCTATCCTTTCCTTGGCACAGTTCTGTATAGTTAAAATGGAGGTGGACGCACCAAGCTGCCATTCTGCACCTGTGTGAAGGCTCTTGTGAATCTGCATCTGTGGTAGCGATGGAAAGGTTCCTAGCAGTAAGAAGCAAAGCAGCACTGCACTTTGCTGGTTGCCTCAAACTGTTACTGATGGAGGTTTAGTTTAGAAAGGTGAGGTGACCAGGTGTGAACAACGTGGGCTAAAACTCTGTGAAACATGGGGGCACTTATTCGTGTTTTATGGGGTAGTGAGCCTATTATTGTGAAGTGGTGTGGTGGGCATGATCGAAATATTTTTTTAAAGGGCTGGTCAAGTACCACCTATTGGTATAGGAAAAAATGGACTAATAAAAATGCAGGACGAAGAACAAAAACCTATATTTTGCATCCATGTCTGGTATGGTTGAAAAGTGGAAGGGAGTTACTTCCACCCTTATTACTACTGGTTGATATGTTTCAACCCCTGTAGGGTCCTGAAGAGGCACCATGTGCTTTCGTTAGTTAGATCAGTCGTTTGGGCTAAGTTTACAAGCAATGGATATGCATCACTCAGAAGTCTGCAGCTCCACTCCGGATTGACAATGGGGGGCTTCACCTTAGCTTGTCCTCTGCAGTACATTTGCAGTGGATTTGGGAAGCCGTTTGACCCAGGTGATGTAGCTGTGCAAGGAGTTTACTGGCACAGTTTGTTGGTCATATTGAAGCAAAACCAAGGACCTCAGGTACCATAACTGTAGTATTTAAGGAGCATTCATGAAACACCGTGGAGCTGACCTGAAATACCTACATGGTCAACAAACTGTACACCTAAGAATGCATAGTCAACCTATTATTATATAAAAAAGTGACAGCAGATCTTTTATGGCGGACCCTGGATTTATCTCACAGACCAGCAATTTGCATACACAGTCCAGCTCTCTAACCCCATTGGAAAGAGGAGGATATGGAGGGGTAGTTTTCACAGTCGCATCTCTCTGGGCACTAAACTCTTGAAACCATTTCAGGAGGAGGTAAACTGGCATTTAATGTCTGCATCATCCATGCCTTAACTAGTCTAGTGTGGGGGATACTGGTCAATAATAAAGGTAAAGCTAATTCTCGAGATGGGGAAAAGGAAGTAATAATAGTTGTTGGAGAGGGGAAGAAGTGGCAAGGAAACACAAAATGGAGGGAAGCGTTTTAAAAAGTAAAAAAAAAAAAAGGGAGGTGAGAGAATTGGTTACTCAGAATAAAGAGGACCCCTCCACACAATCAGCCACCAGGTTTCAAATAGGTGACATAAAAACATTGTGATGGCCTAGTGGTGTGTGTGCGTGTGCTCTGCTGGACCTACTTCATGAGTGGAATACAGAATTATCTTCTAAAGATATTCCAGTGTGGATAAAGATTCTGTCCTAGAAATCCATGGGTAGCATTGGCCTTCTAAGGACTGTGGTATCCTTCCGATGAGACTGCCATCTGATCAACAGCCTTGTATATCCTCCTGTTGTAGGATGCCATATTGAGTATTCAGTTTAACCATTTGCCTTGTGTCTAATATTGGTGACCTCCAGTGGCACAATATACACACCTTGGACACTGCCACTGATGTGGCAAATGACCTATGCATGTGAGCATTGACTCCTGTGACATCAGAAGTATAATGTAGAATGGCCATTTTGTACAAGGTGCTAATTGTAACAGCTTGAGGATCTATCCCGTAGGCTCTTCATATCCCAGACAGCCTTGAAAAAATGACCCAGTGTCGCAACACACTTGGTGACATCTCCAGCCATTTGAACTATGAAGAAAGCCAGCTGTAAAGAACGTAAGGGAAATCCAGTACCACGTGCAGTATTTTGAAATATGCAAATTTAGGTCTCCCTTCCTGGGACGCATGTCATGGGACCATAGCCGCGAGGACCAACCTTCCATAGAGTATTTCTGATCACGTTCATATTGCCGTTAAAGATGTGACTCGACTACTGTCTACTTAGAAAGGAGGTCATCCGTTCTTACGCTGTAAATTCCAGACATTATTCCACTAAACATGTCTCAGGTCATGAGGTAACCGCAAGGCGTGACGAGGAGAGCTCAAGAGAAGTGGCTTTCTCAGTGGCCGCGCACAGTGTGAACGTGCGGCATTGCCACTCGTGGCAATCATTCAGGCAAGAGACTGTGAGGTATTTAAGAGCCATTATAAAGTAACATTTCTGACCTATCACTGATATTATTCCCAGTGTATTTGGTTGTCACAAGTCAGTTTGTTTACTTGTAGCCTTTTATGTAACCGTATTCCAGGTGTCCAGCATAGCCTTGACTGCCAGGTGTCCAGCATAGCCTTGACTGCCAGGTGGGATGTCCTTTTTTTCTTCTCAAGGTGACCTTTCCCCACATTTAGTCCAGTGTCTTTGTGGTGGATTAAATTAGTACGGTTTAGGTGTGTGATCGTGGAGGGGGTTTGTGGGTTCATGCAGACAGTATGTGGGATTAGTTGAGGAACTCTAGATTTGGTTTTGTTACGTTGCAGGGTGTGACTTCCAAAGAAGGAGGGGTTGTGATCTGTGAGATGAGGACTGCCCAATTTCCAGTATGCAATAATCGAGATTCAGGCAAACATGTGAATGACTCCGAGTAGGCTGTACTCCGAGAGGAGGTATGCAGAGGTTGGAAAGTATTGAGGAAGCCATCTAAATAAAGGATAGACGACAATCCATGTTTTAAGACGAGGTAAACGTTTTTCATGCAGGGTTTTGTACCCTCAGGAGGATAAGAAAGAGTCATTGAAGCACTTAAAAGCAGGCTGTGCTAATTCTGTTTCTGCGAGTGTGAGAAGGATAGCATCAGCATAAGAGATTTAATTGTATTGGCTGTTGTGGATATGCCCTTGATGGTTTTTAGAGATGCATATCGCCACGGACCGAGATTTTGCTGCCAATGTAAATAGAAGAGACAAAGGACAACCATGCTATGTTATCCTTGGTATTGACATGGCCTTGACATTCCCCAACAATTAACTTCTGCTACTGTCATTCTTCCATAACATTGAAAATAAAAGTTTGAGGCATGTGAGCTGTAGATCACATGCTTTGCATACTCCTGCCATCTAGTGTTGGGTCCGGATGTTTGCAAGTTGTTTTTCTTCGAAGAAGTCTTTCCAGTCAAGAGGTAAGGTGACTCCTCCTTTCGGTGATAGTGCGCATGGGCATCGACTCCATTGTTCGATTGTTTTTTTCCTCCATCGGGTTCAGACGTGCATTGCTGCGCTCCTGTTCAAAACCGTTCTTCGGGTTCCGCTTGGTGCGCAATCCACTCGCGTCGGTATTGTTTCGTACGCGTATCCCACTTCTCCGTGTATCGTATCGGTTGAAGAAAATTTCTATTTAGATCGGAAGACTCGTGGAAGGCCGTCGGGCCTCACCGTGTTGGTCCACCTCGCAGTCGATGGAACGGACTCCATTCAAATTCTGTCCTCTGTGCCACGCAAAGTACCCATGCACCGACTCGCACGAAGTGTGCAACTTGTGCTTATCTCTGGAGCACAACGAACAAGACTGTGACGCGTGCAGATCGTTTCGATCGAAGAAAACACTCTGCGATCGTCTGGCTTGACGTCATGAAATGCAAAGCCGGAACATCGAATACACGCCGGACATCTTCGGTGAAGGATCCGAGCAAGAAGAATTCGATGCACAAGGCTCGGAATGGAGTCTGGCACAGAGCCGAAACCTTCGGGCTAGAACCCGAAGACTGCTTCGGAGCAGGAGCAGAAACCCTCGATGCCGAAATCGAAAACTGCTTCGAAACCCAAACCTTCCACGCCGAAAAGTCATTCCACCCGCCTCCCAAATCGGACCCAAAACAAACGGAAATTTACATGAATTCTAATACAGGACATCTTCTTACCAAACTGCCTCAGAAGTGCAAACCTGAGTCAGAGGACATACATTATACGATCCCTTTAAAGAGGAAGAATGTCAGTACTAACCCTTCTCCTCCATCACATTCCCCTACACATTCACCACCTTCTCCAGCATTAGAACATTTACTTATTACACCAACTAACTCTCCACCACCACAGCCTGATGATGATGGAGATACTCATTTACCTGTAGATCCCTGGAAAGACTACAATACTGATTCACCTACAGATAATGACCCAGACCTTTACCCTGTAAAGCCTTCCCCTCTTGACGACAATGTAGGGTATTTAGAATTACTTGCTAGAGCTGCAGAATATCACGGGGTACAACTGCACAAAGAATCCCTAGAAGAAGATTTCTTGTTTGAAACTTTGAGTAGTACACATAGATCCAGTCAGACTCTCCCTATGCTCAAAGGCATGATGAGACATGCTGATGATATATTCAAAGACCCTGTTCGTGCTCGTATTCTCACTCCCAGAATAGACAAAAAATATAAGCCTGCTCCGTCTGATCCAGTCTTTATTAAGGGTCAATTATCACTAGACTCACTGGTTGTCTCTAATGCTCGTAAACGGGCCAATTCACAAATCTCGGGGGATGCCCTCCCCTCCGGACAAGGAGTCAGAATTATTGGACGCTTCTGGTAAACGAGTAGCCGCCCAGGCAGCAAATCATTGGCTCTTTGCCAACACCTAGGCCCTGTTAGCCAGGTATGATAGAGCGCACTGGGACGAAATGGAGCAATTGCTCCAATATCTCCCAGATGAGCACAAAGCTAAAGCTCAGGATTTAGTACACGAAGGAAAGCTCATTTCCAATTCCTCTATTAGATGCTGCTAACACTGCAGCTCGAGAAATTAACAGTGTGTTACTCAGGAGGCACGCCTGGTTAATGATTTCCGGTTTTAAACCTGAAGTCCAACACTCCATCTTAAATACTCCATTTGATAAAAAGCATCTCTTCGGGCCCAAAGTAGATCAGGCATTGGAGAAAATGAAAAAAGACACGGAGGTAGCTAAATAAATGGGAGCCCTACAGTCTCCTTCAAATTGTGGCTTCTTTCGTCGCTCCTTCTACCGTGGGGGTCCAAGACCACATCCTCAGACAATAATGCTGCCTCGTACAAAGGTAACAATCTTCCTACTCAAGAGGCTTCTTTAGTGGAGGATACAGAGGTAACAATAGCAAAGGTAGGGGTAAGGGTTCCACACACTTAATTCCCCTTCCCCCTAACAAGCAGTGACTTACCTATCCTTCCCCCGATCATTTAACACCTGTCTGGGTACGTCTTCTACAATTCCTCCCCATTTGGCAATCCATAACTACAGACAAATGGGTGTTCGGAATTATCCAAAATGGTTTTTGCCTGGAGATTACCACCAATCCTCCAAACATTCCACCTCGTTCTCACAAAATGTCACCAGAGCATTTACACCTGCTAAAACAGGAAGCCCAGTCTCTCTTGCTAAAAGGAGCCATAGAGCCTGAACAGTTACAATATCAAGGGTCAGGCGTGCACTCCCTGTATTTTCTAATTCCCAAAAAGGACGGCTCCTTGAGACCTATTCTGGACCTCGGAGAACTAAATCGCTACATACTGTCAGAACATTTCCACATGGTGACACTTCAAAAAGTGCTCCTACTTCTACAGCAGGGCGACTTTATATCTACTCTAGACTTAAAGGACGCATTTTTCCACATTCCAATTCACCCAGCTCATCGCAAATATCTCAGATTTGTGATAGCGGGACAACATTACCAATTCAAAGTACTACTGTTTGGAGTCACCACTGCTCCCAGAGTATTTACCAAATGCCTGGCAGTAGTCGCAGCTCATCTGAGAAGACAGCACATCCATGTCTTCCCATACCTGGACGACTGGCTCATCAAGCCAGCACTTACCAGAAGTGCCTCCAACACACTCAAGCCACAATCCACTTACTACACCAACTAGGGTTTACAGTGAATGTGTTGGAGTCCCATCTGCAGCCTTCCAACACACAGACTTATCTGGGAGCCACCATAGACACTCAAAGAGCTCTAGCCTCTCCCAATGCAGCCAGAATTATCAGTATTCAGTCTCTTCTCACTCAGTTTCAGCCCACCCAATCATTACCAGCAAGAGTCTTCATGCAACTGGTAGGAATGATGGTGTCTTGCATCGTGATCGTTCCCCATGCTAGACTTCACATGCGTCCCCTTCAAGAATGCTTAGCAAGTCAGTGGAACTAGTCGCAGAGTCAGTTGACCGATCTAGTGTTGGTAGATGGCCACACCCATCACTCTCTGCAGTGGTGGAACCCACAAAATCTATCCAAGGGGCGGCCCTTTATCGACCCTGTTCAGACCGTGCTAATAGCGGACGCATCGCTCACTGGTTGAGGTGCTCACACAATCCAAGGATTGTGGAGTCTAAAGCACAAAAGTCTCCATATAAATCACCTAGCACTACTAAGTGTTTCTAGCGCTCAGCCTTTAAAATTCACCTCATAGGCAAAGCTGTCCTAGTCCCCACAGACAACATGACAGCTATGTACTTTATACAAAAACAGGGGGGGGAGGGACACGCTCTCTCCAACTGTCACGCCTAGCACAAGCCATTTGGAAGTGGGCTATACACCACAAGATTTATCGCCTGGCAGAGCATCTTCCAGGAGTAAACAATCAGATTGCAGACCTTCTCAGCAGACAGAAGCAGCAAATCCACGAGTGGGAACTTCATCCTCAGGTTCTCCTCCCTACTTTCAGGAATGGGGATTTCCTCACATAGAACTGTTCGCCACAGCGCAAAACGCAAAATGCCCAAGCTCGCCTCCAGATCCCCACACCTGCTGTCCAAAGGCAATGCTCTATGGATGAACTGGTCCGGGATATTTGCTTACGCTTTTCCGCCTCTGCCACTCATTCTGTTGGTAGTTCGGAAGCTCAGGCAAACATCTCTCACACTGATTCTCATAGCTCCCACATGGGCATGTCAACCTTGGTTCACCACCCTGGTGGAGCTGTCAGTAGTTCCACACCAAAAGCTGAATCTCACCTCCAGTCTCCTCACTCAGAGCCATGGAGAAATCGGGCATCCAAATCCCAAAGAACTCAACCTAGCGATCTGGCTCCTGCACTCATAGTTTGGTTATTTACAATTACCACCAGACTGTATGAATATCCTAAAAGAGGCTAGAATGCCTACTACTAGAGCATGTTATGCAGCAAAATGGAAACTGTTTGTTATCTATTGTAACAATAACAATATCAATCCTCTAGATGCTTCTGTTCAGAACATCATGTGTTACATTTACAGCAATCTTGACTAGCCTACACATCCATTCACTTACATCTAGCAGCAGTAGCTGCATACTTACAAAACCGACAACACTTATCTCTATTCAGAGTACCCATGATTAAAGCCTTTACGGAAGGATTAAAAAGAGAGACCCCACCAAGAGTCCCACCTGCACCAGTATGAAACTTAAACATAATCCTCACAAGGCTAATGGGTCCACCATTTGAACCAATGCACAGGTGTCAATTACAATTCCTCTCATGGAAGGTTGTTTTTCTCATCGCAATAACTTCACTAAGGCGAATTGGTGAACTCCAGGCATTAACTATACAAGAGCCCTTCTTTCAGCTTCACAAAGACAGAGTGGTTCTTCGAACCAATCCTAAATTTCTTCCTAAAGTAGTTTCTGCCTTTCATATCAATCAATCAGTTGAGTTACCTGTGTTCTGTCCTCAACCTGATCCTGTAGCAGAACGAGCTCTACACACACTTTGTCAGAAGAGCTCTACTATATTATGTGGAAAGAACAAAAGAATTTTGCAAAACAAAGCAGCTTTTTGTTGCTTTTTCGCCACCACTCAAAGGCAATCCCATATCTAAATCAGTCATTGCAAGATGGATTGTGAAATGTATCCAGACATGTTATGTGAAGGCAAGAAGAACTTTGCTAATACCCCCTAGAGCGCGTTCCACTTGCAAGATAGGGGCTACTATAGCCTTCTTAGGGAATATTCCCCTAGCTGACATCTGTAAGGCAGCAACATGGTCTACACCGCACACATTCACCAAGCACTATTGTATAGATGTGTTAGCAGGGCAACAAGCTAATGTAGGCCAGGCAGTACTTAAAACACTGTTTCAAACCACTACAACAACTACATGTTAGCCACCGCTTTGGGAGTAAACTGCTGAATAGTCTATGCAAAGCATGTGATCTACAGCTTACATGCCTCGAACGGATAATGTTGCTTATCCAGTAAGCATCTGTTCTTGGCATGTAGAGCTGTAGATTCACATGCGCCCACCCGGGTACCTGTAGTTGCAGTTCTCACTTTACATGCATACGCATGGACATCTCTATTCTACACTTACTAACTCCATTCTCACCCTCTGCGGGAAAACTATCTAACAATGGAATCTGATAGAGACATCTAGCCGCAGATTCATTAACTTACCGTGAACGTCGCTCGCCTGCCTCAGGTAAGCACCGAAAAAAGTCACGGAGGCCGTCGACCTCGCACAAGCGTGACGTCGGGGGCCCGCTGCTCCTAGTCTTCACCGGACACAGCCCCTCAGGAGTCGGCCCCAGCCTACCCACCGTTTGCGGGTGCGACTCGGACCCAGATGGAGGCCTATTCCAGGGCTCTGCAGGAGATCTTTGGGTCACCCCCTCTCCCTGGCGCGCCTTTGGGCCCCACAGTTGGGGTAAGGACTCAGGTCGGGGGGTTTGCCGGCGGGTTCGCCCTCTGCGCCGACAGAGTGCCTTGACTCCGGTTCCGGGATCGCTGTGACGTCGGGACACGACCCGGAGGGGCATGCCACTGCGACGTCTAGCCCTCCTGATGCGTCTTCGCACAGCCCTGCGGGGCTCCCTGCGTCATTGCTGGATGCGGCTGCAGCGCGGAGCTCGACTCCGAGTCGACGTCATTCCTTCCTGCAGGCTCCTGCCTTGGTGGAGGTCGAGTCGACACCGGTCCAATGCCGGGCGGACGAATCCTCTTCGGGGGTCGTCGACGTCGATCCGACGCAGTCTCAACGTCGGTTGACGCCTGTTCCGTCCCTGGCTGTTCACCTGCTGGTAGAGGACGTGACCCCCAGTGGGTTCTCCACCCCCAGGGTTTTCTCACTGCTCCGCGGAGCAGGGGCCAATGGCAGAGCAGGGGCCTATGGGGCACTGACCGGCTCATCCTTTTGCAGGGCCTCTGTCATTGGGTGGATGGCTTAGCCTGCAGCCGTCCCCAACGGATGACTTGCTGTCTCCGCCTCAGATGGCCACGGAGGCTAGTGCAGAGTTTGCGAGGGTGGTTCGCAGGGCTACGGATATTTTGCAGATGCAGCCGCCCTCGGTCTCCCTGCATCCGGACCCTTTGTTGGATCTTCTCCACCAGGGCACGGTGGGTGTGGAGCCCTTGTTGCCTTTTGGCGGGTCATTGTATGATGTCCTCCTGGGGACTTGGGCCAGGCCCTCATCGGGGGACCCCCTGGGTCGTGCTATTGCACATCGCCCGGCTCCAGACGACCCTGCCTGTTTGTCCCTTCAGCCTAGGGCTCAAGGACTTGTAGTCCAGGCAGCGCTCCCTTCCTCCTCCGTTGCTTCCTCCCACTCGGGAGTCTAGGTGGTTGGAGTCGTGTGGCCGCAGTGTCTTTGCGTCCACCAGCTCCGGCCTTCGGACCCTGAACACGTCCTGCGTGTTTGCTCGGGCTACTTTTGCCCTTTGGGACTCCATCAAGCAGCTCCTTCCCTCATTGCTGGAGGGCCCTCGTGCTGACCTGGTCCAGATTATTCTTGATGGCCGCGACATGGCGCAGTTTTCTGTACGGCCGGCCATGAACACTACTGATTCCGTGGGTCAGGCGATGGCCAGGTCAGTTGCTCTGCGTCGCCATGCGTGGCTACGCAATGGCAGTTTCCCTGAGAATGTTCGGGAGCGACTCTCAGATCTGCCCTTTGATGGGGTCCATCTGTTTGATGCGCATGCCGACTCGGCAGTCCGGCGCCTCCTCTCTGGATTCTGATGAATGCCGGGTTCTTTTAGTCCTCTTGGTGGACTTGTGCTTTCGTATGCAGTGTTGTCACTGCTGTTATGATTTCCGTCTCTGGGTTCAAGACATTATTCCCCAGGAGAGTAGCATGGCTGTTTCGCCGTGTTTTTTTTTTTTTTTTTCCTTTGGTGCAGCTGGGCCAGCTGATTCTATGATTCTTTCGACCTCTGCCTATGAGCTTGTCTCAAGAGGTGTCCCTTGCTTTTTAAAGGGATGTGACTTACCCTATGTGGGGTATTCGTTCGCTATTGTGTAGCTGCTCTTCCTTGCAAGGAAGTTCGGAGGCTCCCTCGGAGCTCTCTTCGTTATTTTCTGTCCCTCTGGGGATTTTTCCTGTGGGTTCTGCTGTGGGCCTCTCCCTTTATTCCATCAGAGCAGGAAGCATGGGACGCCTCCTCTGTTGAAGACCCACGGACTGGCGTGTCCCTCGCCTGCAGCTTCTGTATTGCTGCCTACGGTTGTCCCGTTGCACTCTCATGCATCTGTGGATGCCGCCTGCTCCGGTGTGGGGTTGGGGTTCTGCCGTATCTGGCTTGCCCCAAGGGGGTTCATGCCCCTCTGCCTTGCATTGGCTCTACATTCGGCACTTGGCTGGATTGGGCGTGGGTACGCGTCCCTGTGGGCGCTTTGTTCCGCTCCAGCTCGGTTCTTTCTGTGTTCTGGGCGGGCACCACATGTGGGTCCACACTGGGTGTGTGCGCTATCACGGGGGACCCGTAGTGTTCCTTGAGCCACTGTCTGGGCTGCGTTGTCTTCTTCCCTGGTGTTGGGAAAGGGCTTGGGCACACCCTGTTTGGGGTTTGCCTCTGAGCAGTAGAGTTTTCGTCCGGGCGGATCCCTGTTGCGTTTTACTTCCCTTTGCCGGTTCCCGGCCTGGGCTTTGGTTTTTCTGTTCTTTGCCGCACATGGCTCAGGTGTTTCTTCTCCTGGCCTCTGCTGCGATTTTCGACAGACGTGTTCTGTCCCCGGATGATATCTGGATATATATATATATATATATATTCACTGAAAAAACCTGAGGTTTCAGGCACGTTATAGTTAGTTGGACATTTCACTCGTACAAAACCATAGAAATTCCCCCGTTATAGTTAGTTCAGCAAACTATAACTCGAGCCCCCGCAATGCACTGCTGATGACGTCACATATTACATCATTCATGACATGGTCAGTGACATCATTGATGACATCACTGATGACATCATCCAGTGACTGTGTGTTTCTCTAAAGTTTAAATATGTTTTATATATATGCCAAGGTGTATTGAAGAATGAGTGGGTGTATAAGTGTCTGGATGGAGGATTTAGTATGCGCGTGACTGACTGTATAAGTGAGTGATTAAATGTGTCCAACTGAATGCATGGGTTAGTGACTAAACTGTCTGAATGTGTGTATCAGTATGTCTGTTGTGTAAGCTGCTGCATGTGATGGTCAGTAGCTACACGAGTGTCTATATGGGTTATTGATTGGTTGCCTGAGTATTTGTATGGGAGACTGTGTGTGGGTGGGAGGTGTGTGACTCTGTGCATAGATGTGTGAGTGGTTGATTCACTGGGTGTATGGGTTCAAGAGTGCATGTGGAAACCGCTGTATGGGCGGGTGAGTGTGTGTGTATGGGTGTGTTGGTGAGAGAGTGTATAGGTGTATGAGTGCATATGATAGTGTTGTATTGATGAGAGACTATGTATGAGTGATTGTATGGGTGGATGTGTGTGTAGACCTAGGAATTGTGAGACTTGGAGTATATAAATGACTATACGTGAGAGTCAGTGACTGTGAGAGTGGCTGTATGGATGAGTGTGTACTTGTATCAGTGATTGTATAAGAGAGTAAGTATGTGTTAGTATATGTTTGAATAAGTGAGGTGGTGTGTGTGTTTAACTGTATAGGTGGGGAAATGGGAGTGTGATTGATTCTTTGCATGACTGACTAGGTGTGTGAGTAACTCCATGGATGAGTGGCGGTGTGTGAGTGTCTGTATAGGTGTATGAGTGCATATGATAGTGTTGTATTGATGAGAGACTATGTATGAGTGATTGTATGGGTGGATGTGTGTGTAGACCTAGGAATTGGTGAGTGCGTATGTAGTAACTGGTATTGGTGTGTCAATGGTTTCGAAAATGGTAGTCTGTATTTTACAGTGGGTGTATCAAAGATTATATTAGAGTGTGAGGAGGTGCATCAGATTTTCACGTGGATGATGTCATCAGTGATGTCATTTGAGATGTCATCAGTGATGTCACTGACCATGTCATGAATGATGTAATATGTGACGTCATCAGCAGTGCATTGCGGGGGCGCGAGTTATAGTTTGCTGAACTAACTATAACGGGGGAATTTCTATGGTTTTGTACGAGTGAAATGTCCAACTAACTATAACGTCCCTGAAACCTATGGTTTTTTTTTAGTGAATTTGTAAGGTTTTTTAAATGCTAATTTCTAACTATAACGTGCCTGAAACCTCAGGTTTTTTCAGTGAATTTCAATGGTTTTTTAAATGCTAATTTCTAACTATGCCTACAAAGTTAGGACATGTGAAGAAAGAGGAAGAAAAGCGCAGCAACAAGCAAGACAAATGCTGAAAGAGGCAACAGAAGTCCAGAAAGACGAAAAAAAGTGCAGGAAGAAGCAAGAGATGTGCAGAAAGAACCAACAGAGGAGCAGAAAGTCCTCCTGTGCCCCCAACTTTTTAGTGACGGGTACTGGTGGTAACTGACTCACCAGGACAAGCCAGTGCTATGCTAAAAGACACTTAGAATACAGTGAAAACACCTACATACACTAGGGAACACTATGCGTTGGGGTACCCCTGTAATGAGCATGACCGCCTCTGTATTTGCCATGAGTTAGTGCCTGGGTCATTGCATGAGTACATGGGTAGTGACTGGATGATTAGAGTGCTGCTAGGACAGTGCATGGTGATTTTATAACTGCTTGTGGTGTTTGGGTATTGTAGGGGGTCATGCTGGGGGTAGATTTAGGGTTTAGGGTAGTGCAGTGGTGTTTGTGTAGTGTAGGGGGTCGTGCTGGGGGTAGTGTTTTAGGGTTTAGGGTAGTGCAGTGGTGTTTGTGTAGGGGGTCATGTTTTAGGGTAGTGCAGTGGTGTTTGGATAGTGTAGGGGGTCGTGCTGGGGGTAGTGTTTTAGGGTTTAGGGTAGTGCAGTGGTGTTTGGGTAGTGTAGGGGGTTGTGTTTTAGGGTAGTGCAGTGGTGTTTGGGTAGTGTAGGGGGTCGTGCTGGGGTAGATTTAGGGTAGTACAGTGGTGTTTGCTTAGTGTAGGGGGTCGTGCTGGGGGTAGATTTAGGGTTTAGGGTAGTACAGTGGTGTTTGGGTAGTGTTTTTGGGTTTAGGGTAGTGCAGTGGTGTTTGTGTAGTGTAGGGGGTTGTGCTGGGGGGTAGTGGTTTAGGGTAGTGCAGTGCTGTTTGTGTAGTGTAGGGGGTCGTGCTGGGGGTAGATTTAGGGTTTAGGGTAGCGCAGTGGGAAGTGTAGGGGGTCATGCTGGAGGTAGATTTAGGGTTTAGGGTAGCGCAGTGGTGTTTGGGTAGTGTAGAGGATCGGGCTGGGGTAGTGTTTTAGGGTTTAGGGTAGTGCAGTGGTGTTTGGGTAGTGTAGGGGGTCGTGCTGGGGGTAGATTTAGGGTTTAGGGTAGTGCAGTGGTGTTTGGGTAGTGTAGGAGGTCGTGCTGGGGGTAGTGTTTTAGGGTTTGGGGTAGTGCAGTGGTGTTCGGGTAGTGTAGGGGGTCATGCTGGGGGTAGTGCAGTGGTGTTCGGGTAGTGTAGGGGGTCGTGCTGGGGGTAGTGTTTTAGGGTGTAGGGTAGTGCAGTGGTGTTTGGGTAGTGTAGGGGGTCCTGCTGGGGTTAGTGTTTTAGGGTTTAAGGTAGTACAGTGGTGTTTGGGTAGTGTAGGGGGTCGTGCTGGGGGTAGATTTAGGGTTTAGGTTAGTGCAGTGGTGTTTGGATAGTGTAGGGGTCATGCTGGGGGTAGTGTTTTAGGGTTTAGGGTAGTGTAGGGGGTCGTGCTCGGAGTAGTGTTTTAGGGTAGTGCAGTGGTGTTTGGGTAGTGTAGGGGGTCGTGCTGGGGTTAGTGTTTTAGGGTTTAAGGTAGTACAGTGGTGTTTGGGTAGTGTAGGGGGTCGTGCTGGGGGTAGTGTTTTAGGGTTTAGGGTAGTGCAGTGGTGTTTGTGTAGTGTAGGGGGTCGTGCTGGGGGTAGATTTAGGGTTTAGGGTAGTGCAGTGGTATTTGTGTAGTGTAGGGGGTCGTGCTGGGGGTAGTGTTTTAGGGTTTAGTGCAGTGGTGTTTGTGTAGTGTAGGGAGTCGTGTTTTAGGGTTTAGGGTAGTGCAGTGGTGTTTGGGTAGTGTAGGGGGTCGTGGTTTAGGGTAGTGCAGTGGTTGGGTAGTGTAGGGGGTCGTGCTGGGGGTAGATTTAGGGTTTAGGGTAGTGCAGTGGTGTTTGGGTAGTGTAGGGGGTCGTGCTGGTGTAGTGTTTTAGGGTTTAGGGTAGTGCAGTGGTTGGGTAGTGTAGGGGGTCGTGCTGGTGTAGTGTTTTAGGGTTTATGGTATTGCAGTGCTGTTTGTGTAGTGTAGGGGGTCATGCTGGGGGTAGTGTTTTAGGGTTTAGGGTAGTGCAGTGGTTTTTGGGTAGTGTAGGGGGTCGTGCTGGGGGTAGATTTAGGGTTTAGGGTAGTGCAGTGGTGTTTGTGTAGTGTAGGGGGTCATGCTGGGGTAGTGTTTTAGGGTAGTGCAGTGGTGTTTGGGTAGTGTAGGGGGTCGTGCTGAGGGTAGTGTTTTAGGGTTTAGGGTAGTGCAGTGGTGTTTGTGTAGTGTATGGTGTCATGCTGGGGGTAGAGGTTTAGGGTAGTGCCGTGGTGTTTGTGTCGTGCAGGGGGTCGTGCTGGGGGTAGTGTTTTAGGGTTTAGGGTAGTGCAGTGGTGTTTGGATAGTGTAGGGGGTCATGCTGGGGGTAGTGTTTTAGGTTTTAGGGTAGTGCAGTGGTGTTTGTGTAGTGTAGGGTGTCGTGCTGGGGGTAGTGTTTTAGGGTAGTGCAGTGGTGTTTGTGTCGTGCAGGGGGTCGTGCTGGGGGTAGTGTTTTAGGGTTTAGGGTAGTGCAGTGGTGTTTGTGTAGTGTAGGGGGTCGTGTTTTAGGGTAGTGCAGTGGTGTTTGGGTAGTGTAGGGGGTCATGCTGGGGGTAGTGTTTTAGGGTTTAGGGTAGTGCAGTGGTGTTTGGGTAGTGTAGGGGGGTCGTGCTGGGGGTAGTGTTTTAGGGTTTCGGGTAGTGCAGTGGTGTTTGGGTAGTGTAGGGGGTAGTCTTTTAGGGTTTAGGGTAGTGCAGTGGTGTTTGGGTAGTGTAGGGGGTCGTGCTGGGGGTAGATTTAGGGTTTAGGGTAGTGCAGTGGTGTTTGGGTAGTGTAGGGGGTCGTGCTGGGCATAGTGTTTTAGGGTGTTTGTGTAGTGTAGGGGGTCGTGCTGGGGGTAGTGTTTTTAGGGTTTAGGGTAGTGCAGTGGTGTTTGTGTAGTGTAGGGGGTCATGTTTTAGGGTAGTGCAGTGGTGTTTGGATAGTGTAGGGGGTCATGCTGGGGGTAGTGTTTTAGGTTTTAGGGTAGTGCAGTGGTGTTTGTGTAGTGTAGTGTAGGGTGTCGTGCTGGGGGTAGTGTTTTAGGGTAGTGCAGTGGTGTTTGTGTCGTGCAGGGGGTCATGCTGGGGGTAGTGGTTTAGGGTAGTGCAGTGGTGTTTGTGTAGTGTAGGGGGTCGTGTTTTAGGGTAGTGCAGTGGTGTTTGGGTAGTGTAGGGGGTCATGCTGGGGGTAGTGTTTTAGGGTTTAAGGTAGTGCAGTGGTGTTTGGGTAGTGTAGGGGGTCGTGCTGGGGATAGTGTTTAGGTTAGTGCAGTGGTGTTTGTGTAGTGTAGGTGGTCGTGCTGGGGGTAGTGTTTTAAGGTTTAGTGCAGTGGTGTTTGGGTAGTGTAGGGGGTCGTGCTGGGGGTAGTGTTTTAGGGTTTAGGGTAGTGCAGTGGTGTTTGGGTAGATCGACAACAATAGATCTCGCCAAGCAATCGGCGCATGCGCTGCGTTGCTAGGCGAGACCTAAAAAGCATTGCACCAAGATGGCTGCCAACACTTCCTGGTTTGAAGTGTTGGCAGCCAATCAGAGCCAAGCTCGTGCTCGGGTATTGGGCTCCGCCCACATATATATATATTTTTCTTTAATATTGTCGTAGGGATTCTGCACATACACAGAGCTATGCACAGGATAATAGGACCTCAGAGTATAGTGGTGAGCCAACCATACACCTTAGTACCCACAATCCCAACCCGGCTAGCATTAGCGTCTCATTAGCAGCGCAGCTACCAATGATTAGACAACCCAGAACACGGTCTCTCTCTCAGGACTCGCGGGAGCAAGGACACCCTTTCATAACTCACTCATACCTGTCCACAACGTGCGTAATAAGAGACACTGTATAGTTTAAATGTTTATTTCAACTATCGTGCTCTAAGATACAGTACACGTGCCAGTACTATCAGCATAATGCATAAGAATAAAATAATAAGCATAGTTACAATTCCATAGAATACAAACGGGGACAACATTTTATAAAGACGGTGGATATAGGGCAAAATGACCTGTCCACCCTCCCCGTGCTAATAACTAGTTTATTATAAAAACAGAAGACCTCTGGGCTTTGGCTGGCAGACCCTCATACCTCAATATCTAGATGCAAGGTTTACATCATCAGACAAGCACAGCTCTTCTCTCTGGAAAGGTTTTTCTCCAAGTGTCTCTAACATTGAAATCACAATATTAAATGCACACGAAATTCTCCAGTGCAGCTGCAATCAGTGTTATGTCTAAGTGCGAGGGGCTGACCAGATCAGCAAGAACAAGGGACATTGTTTTTCGACCTTGTACATGATGTGCAGACACAACCCAAAGGGAACAGGATGAGAGGTGATAAGTAAACAGCTCTAAAATAGCAAAGGCTGGAAAACAAAGGCACAAAATAACGTGCGCAAAGAGGCATCATGGCAGCCAGGCCTAAGCTAACTTAGCAATGCAGTCCATGAGTCCACAAACCACACCACACCACACCCTCCCCTGGTCAGTCCACGGGCGAAGACAGAGTTCAAATAAACGGAGCAGAATGGCAAAGTCAGTTGCGGAATAGTCCCCAAGGAAGGACAACAAGAGGGACTGAAAAAAAATAAAAACATAGAACAGAAAAATCCAGTGGGACATGACGCTGAACGTGGAGATCCCCATATCAAATAGAGTGTAAGTGCAGAAAAACGCCACACCTTCCAAGACCACATCGTTGGAATCGTCAGAAAAAAGAGACGCCATCCAGTCCAACAAATCAAAACTGCATTCATGTTCCTCGCATGAGGGAGCAGCGAACAGCATTGCGGGACAACTTGCGTGATACTCAATATAGCTTCGTTGTAGGAGATTCTGAGCAGCCGCCCAGACATCCCATTGTGCCAAAATTCCAAGTGCAGCCGCACGCGCCATGTAGCCAGGGCCGGAACAGTCACGTTCATGGGCCTCTAAGGGACCCACGAACTGGACAAAATCCGGGCGAGACAGAGACGTATTGGAAAGGCAATAATCCAAGGACCACGAGAAAGGACATCGGATGCAAGACATCACAGGTTGCACGCAAGTGAAATACGCAAAGCGAAAAGAAAGTCTATAGGACACACCAAGCGTCGCCAATGGCAGGACGCCGAAGCCGGCGAGGAGGCGTTCACGGAGCACCCGAAGGCGACCGCGGTTGAGGTGGGCTCCAGGAAGTGCAGCCATTGCGTAGCAAACAGACCAATAGCAAGATACCAGCCGCCAAGGCGAGGATCAACGGAAAGCCGCCAAAGACGCTGGAAAAAATGGAATGAATAAAAGCCGGTATTACACCAAATATAGTTTGAAAAATAAGGCCAGAACCCACACATTTAAAAAAGTGCACAAGACCTTCGGTGCGAGAAGCATTGAAAACACGGTGAATCAGTTCACCGAAATGTTGTGGGAGGTTGGTGTTAAACAGGGCCTGTATTTCACTGTGAGTACTCGCCACCTGGAGAATGAACGTCTCCCGGACGGATGTGAGCATAACCTCCTGATTCAATAATAGTGCCTTTATTCTGCTCAATTTATTGAAATCTGCCTTCAAAGTCGGAATGGAAGGCCAAACGGAACTATCTACGGTGCCGTGCGGGGGAGGAAAAAGCAAATTTTTGCAGCAGACAACTCTGTGGGAAACTGTTACAATATAGGGTATACCGGCAAGCATGCCACAGCAGTCCTGATTATTTAGAAGGAGATAGCTACCATTTGCAAGCACAGTGAAAGTAGGAGAGATAGAAGGAGCAGGAATGCCCTTTAGAACACAAGCAAGATTCGGAGCCGAAACATTACAAGCTCCGTGCAATTTAATGTGTTTACAAACAAGGGAATGACCCACAGTAGAATCGCATGACTCCCCCGTGAGAAAAACTTCCTTCCCGTCCCGAAGACATTTATACATGAAAGGCAGGGACCAAAGTTCATGCAGGAAAGCACTGCCCAAAGGCTGAAAGCGGCCAACAGGATAATGTTTCATGCAAGAACCGAACTCAAATAAAGGAAAAAGGCAAAGCGATTACCCCGTGTACTAACCACACAGCAGAATCTAATTTTGCCACTGAGAATGGTAAGGGCTCTAGTTTCTCGATATGTAACAGAGTGTATCCTGCATCTTTCATGGACATGAACTGCTGTTTTTCAGTCAAATTAAAAGGTAAGAATAAGGCAGAGGTGTTCAAAAAGTGCCAAGGAACCTTCCCCATTTTAAGGGTTTGCATAGTCCATGCAAACTGCATTACTGAACGCAATTGATTTTGACCATGATATAACACAGAAACATCATCTTGTACAATATCAACAACAGAGGAAACCATATTCTCTAATGTGTAAATGCGGGAAGACAGGGTATTAATACTATTGTCAACAACAGCAAGCACTTTTTCTAAATTTGCTTGATCAATTTCCCGAAGACGGGAAGCAGTTTCAATTTTCGAAAGCTTCCAGAGTTCATTGTAAGTCTCATAAATGAATCTTTTTGGCCGAGGACCACGAGGTCCCAGAACAAAGTCGGACAGATCAATGTTGCCTGATAAGAGGGATAGATGTTGTTTAACCAAATCTAAGGAAGAGTGCTGCAACCACTGTTTACATAATTTACCAACAGAATATGTTGTAACAGTACGAGAGTCAGAAAACCTGGGATCCGGCCTATCCTGTTTATAACCAGGATCTGTGTCATGAAAACGCAGTTGGCAGGCATTGGACGCCATGGGCCAAGCCAACCAGGGTGACTGAACAATCGTAGACATGTTGAATGAATTGTTCTGGAACAAAGCTTGCAAAGTTACAATGGAAATATTGAAAAGCAAGCTTTTGTTGGGAGTGGAAGATAATACAGGAATGGAAAGTGCATTTAATTGTTTGGCAGTAGCCAAACCCCAACACGTTGTTTGATAGATGGTTTGATTCAAAAATAGAATCTGAGCTGGGATGAGGCAAGCACGGTGCAAGGCTTCTGTGCCTTGTACCTGCCATGCTTTGGAGCCCCAGATAGATTTTAAGTCAATGGTATCCCGCCAATGTCTATACCCACCCACAGATAAGGCATTTAAAAAGGAACCCGAATAAAGCAATTTGGTATGGGTCAACATGATTTTTTGAGTAGATGAAGTGTTTAGCTTAAAATAATAGGACCCAGGGTTCGACCTATTAAAGTCTGTAAAATAAGTAAACTTATTTCTAAGAGTCTGGGAGCTACCTGGTAAAGGGGTCGGACAATGTTCCCATTGTGTGTAATTAAAAGGACCCCGAAGGGTACTTGGTTTATGGAGAAAATGATTACCCCAATGCTGGTAACAGTAAGTCGGCATATTTTGCAGAATTTAAATACAAATCCTCAGCATTAAAAGCAGCATAATATTTCAAATCAGAAAATAACGATTCGAAAGCATGTACATCCCAATCGTCAGAATGAATATTACTTTTTACGACATCACCCATTGAAACATGGAGGACATTTGGTACATTAACAATCTCGGTTGGGCCATGAATTTGGAAATTTACTGCATCCCATACGATGCCATCAGCAACTGGAAACGCTGAAATGTTCACAAATGTGTGGTCCCGCTTCATGATGTGAGATGAAGAATGTGGAGCCAAAGTTCCAGCGACACAGTTCACAGCAGAGCGTTCTGGTAAATAGTGACCATTAATGAGTAGAAAAACGACTGTGACAAAGCCAATGGACATGAACAGAAAATCAGGAATAGCACCAACCAGATGTATGTCCATGGGGGATTCAAAAAATTGTCTCTAAACCAGGATACAAAAATACTGAATCTGGATGGGATGGGTGCTGAGGCGGAATCCGAGTCAAAAGAATAACGTGTTGGTCTCAGTGGTGTTGTTGGTAAATGAGCCACGGACTCGGTGGCGGGATAGGTATACTCAGTCTCCTGGTTGCAGGGGGAATCCGGGTTTTCTAGCAGGCGATCAGGCAAATCTACCATCTCAATGGCAACATCAGTGACCGTTCGGGCTGGAGGGCCACGAACATTCGTCCGGTAAATGACAGGACAAGAGACCGCTGGTGTTACACTATTCAGGATCGGCCAGATGTTGTAACTTGACATTTTCCACTGAGATGTATCTGTTTTCCTTGCGACCAGGAAGCGGTGGTAAGATGACTGTACGAGTACCCTTATGCCAAGGACTGGAACCGGTGCACGATAAGAGGGGCCAAATTCTTTTTTGTTCTCCACCTTCTCTCGGACCAGGTCTCCAACTTTCGGAAGCCAGCCGGCAACCGGAATCTGCAGTGCAGCGTCTGTGGCTGAAGGTAAATGTGCAATTGCTAGTTTGTCTCGGGCTTCTTGTAAGTCCTGTAACATAGTAGAATGATTATCTACGTCAAAGATTGCGGATTGCGCCGCCATGTCTAGACCATCAAGGTCCGGCACAAACATTCTTATGCCAAAGAGCATTTCGTATGGGGTCCGCCCACCCAGAGGTCTTCTAGGGAGATTATTAAGTGCACGTTGTACGCTATACAAGTGGGCCAGCCAGTTCCTGCCAGTACCTAAAACTCTAGCTGTCAAGGATTGCTTTAAGTCACGGTTCATTCGTTCAACAATCGAATTACCCTCAGGCCGATATGGAGACGAAAATTTCACCTGCACCCCCAGTGAACCCATTGCGTCCTTGTAAGCCTTAGAGGCGAACGCTGGACCTTGGTCAGAATGGAAGGTGCCGCAGGCGAAAATTCCCACAAAGACACGCAAATCCCTGATGACATTTCGAGCATCAGCACTCCGTTGTGGCCAGACCCATATGAAACGTGTGCACGAGTCTACTGCAACTAAGATGTATTTATATGCAGTGTCAGACGAGAATGGACCGCAGTGATCCAGGTAAACACACCCAAAAGGTCTGTTTGAGATGCAGAGCGGTGTTTGCGGTGGTCATGTAACCGTAGAAGGCTTAATTTGTTGACAAACGTCACAAGAAAGCACATAAGTACGGGTTTGTTTATATAAACCACGCCACCAGTAACGCTGCTGCAAGATGGAAACCGTCGCAGACACGCCAGCATGAGCCGAAGCCATTCCTTCGTGTGCGGCAGTTATCAAGGAAAGTCTGCAGTCCGCGTTGGGAATCAGCCGATCCCCAACGTCCGGAATACTTACATAAGGAGTCTGATCGGGACTTAAGAGATAAGAGTACTTGGAAGGGAAACCCCTTGGGTAATTAGCACCTTCCTTTGTTGCAGCTATTGCTGCCAAAACATCCTTATCTATTTTAGTCATGGATCTTGTAACTGCTGCTACTGTGCACGTTGCTACTGCTGATTTGGCAGCCTCATCTGCCAAACCGTTACCGACAGCGTGTGCGCCCACACGCTGGTGGCCAAGTGTGTGAACTACCTGTGTGAGAGGCAGACGTTTCAGATCTGCAACTCGAACCCAAAGCATTTTCTGGCACATGCATCAAGCAAAAACGTGCTCGCAAAAACAGCGAATCGCTAAAAAAGACCGTTTGCGAACGCAAACCAACACTTCCCAATGCATCAACCCATTTACGCAAAACCCAACACATTCGCAAAAATAGGGACTCGCAAAAAATGCGAGAACCCCAAAACCGAATCCCTAATAGCGAGTCCCACAACAGCCACCGCTAATAGCGATTAGTCCCTAAGGACTCGCAAGCCAATGCATGTAAATTCGCAAATAGCGAATAACCATGAATTCGCAATTTTGCAACTGCAGATTAAGGGGAATCACAATCAGGTGGTAAAGTCTGAAAACATTAAAAATTCAGGTGCAACCTATCGGAAACATATTCAAACAGACTCAGAAGGCCCATGAAGCATTCCACAATGACTGCACACTACGTGATGGCGAGGAGGAGGAGGAGGACCCATGCAGCAGGGCAGCGAAGAAGGTGGATACAGGAGAGGACCCTCAGAGTGCGCATCACAGTGCTGGTCCAAACTGAGGATGAGAAATACGATAAGTACAGGCTGGACGGTGCAATGACCATGCACCCAATAGCAGAATTGGAACCCCTAATGCAGCGTCAGACCCGTAGGACCCATGCCATCCCCGCATATGTACAGGTCCAATGTTGCCTGCACCAACTTGCGTCAGGCAGTTTCCAGGGGGTAGTAGCTGTAGCTGGAGGGAATCACAAAGCTCCCTTTCACGTTTCTTCAAAACCTTCCATGACGCCATGATGACAAGGATCCACACCCACAACAGCTTCCCCACAACCCCCGGAGTTGAATAAGACATAACTGGACAGCTACCAGGTAGCACAATTCCCTCATGTGATTGGCTGCATAGACTGTACGCATGTCCCTACTTGTTCACCAGCAGTGAATGAATACATCTTCAGGAACAGGAAATCACATCACTCTATCAATGTGCAAGTAGTGTGCAATGCTAAGCACATCATTACGGGCAGCGTGGCGCAATTACCTGGGAGCAGCCATGACTCCTACATCTTCCGACACAGTGGCATCCACACGCGTCTGCTCAGGGGTGAATTCTGAGAAGGACATCTGCTGGGTACACACATTTAACTATCCGCTACATTAATCAAACAAATGAAAATGCATCATTGTGGCTAACCCTTTGCTTTCCACCCTGTAGGTGACAGCGCATACGCCGTGCGTAACTATATCCTGACGCCAATCCTCAACCCATCAACACCACATGAGCGGATGTACTATGCTGCACACATCAGCACACGGAATGTGATAGAACGCACATTTGGAATACCTAGAAGCCGCTTCTGCATCCTGCACAATACTGGTGGAGCCCTGCAGTACTGTCCAGAGAGATGCTGCCGGATCGTGGCTGCATGTGCCATTCTGCACAATATTGCCACCAGCAGAGGCATAAACATCGAGGTGTCCGAGTAAGCCAGATGGCGACAACCAACCACCCGCACAACTCCAACAGGCGCACGTGGCAAACACAGGAGAAGGGCAGAGGAGACGTGCAGACATCACCCAACATTATTTCTGAGGCAGGCAATAATGAGACATGACACCTAGATGCTGAACATGAAAGTATTTATTAACATGAGCCCATGTATCAATGGGTAGCCACACAGAGATGTGTGCTAATCATAACTATGATTGCATAGGTGAATAACGTGAAATAAACAATACCATGTGCTGGTTAGCAATCATTAGGCTGCAATTGACCATGGTTAAGTCACCATGGCCAAACTGAGGAGAATATGCCTGGCTAGCGCTTCCTGCCACGCACACCCATACGTCTTTCGCCTGCATCGGCCACATCACCATGATGCGCAACTGAAGGGTTTGAGCTGCGCGAACTGCGCCTCCTGGCAGTGGTCACTGGCATCGACAGGCTGCTAAGACTGGAGGCCTCCTCACTCCCCTCCTCCCCTGTCAAGTTGCTGCCGCCAACAGTACCAGCCTGGAGTTGTTCCACGGCGGTGGTCACTTGTCCTAGGGCCCTAGCAACATCCCCACAGTAATGGCCCAGATCTATTTGCATTGCCACGGAGCGACGTGCCAGCTGCGCAGTGGTGTTGCAGAGCTTGTTATTGGCCCTGGTATAGGCTGACATGCACATCATGCTCTGGCGATGCCTTCTCCTCTTTGTGCCTTGGCCCGCAAGCATTGCCTTGGTGAGCTCCTGAATGCTTGCGTTGGTCTGCCTATTCCCCTCCACAAACGCAGTTGTCATTAGGCTGATGTTCTTTGCCAGTTTGGTTATCTGTAGCTGTATTGCGCCCATGTGTCTTGCTTGCATGCGCTGCACACGTAACATCTGTGACTCCACACCAGCAAACACGTTTGGACCCTGGTCTACCTGCACAGCAATCGGGCCCTTGAGATTCGCCTCCGCCCACGTTGGACCTGTGCCTGTGGTGTAGGTGGCGTGGTCACAGGAGGCTGGCTGGTTGCTGGGGTGGGTTCAGGGGCCACCTCAGATTCCATGGGCTGCAGTGAAGGGATCTGGGCCCTGCGTTTGGTAGGTGCGGGTGTGTGCATGCTGGGGCATCTGGTGGCTCCACATCTGTCTCAGCAGGAGTCTCAGAGATGTGTAGGCAGTCACTGTCTTCCGAGTCCATCTCAGCTGCGTCTGTGATGTGAAACAGTGAAATGTTAATATGTGTACGCCTTCCCATTGTGTGACATCATGCATACTTGGCTCACATTGAATCACTGACTGCCATGCAGTGTTTGCGTGTTTTGCTTGCTAGTGTTGTGTTGGATACCCACTTGACTGACATGACTACGACTCCCATGATGCATTGGGGGTAAGAGGGAAAACGTGGACTGGATTCTGAGCTGTACACTGGGGTTGGCCTGGGGGTATGTGCTCCACTGGACATTACGTAGGACTGTATGTTTGCATGCATCTTACCTTGTGAGGTACTTGCCGCGCCGGATGTGTCCAGCTGGGTTACTCCCACCACTGCCTCAGGCTGAATTGTCGCCTCCACCAGGTCCTCCAGGGCTGTGTTGTTGGGTACTGTAGATGTGCCCCCTCCTGTGGCCCTTGCCTCCTTCAGCCTTTCTGCGATGCGTTCCTTGGCCCGGCTTCTGAGGTCATACCACCTCTTTTTTAGGTCATCAATGCTGCGGTGTGTGACTCCCACTGCATTGACCGTGCTCTTGATGCGCAGCCAGATCCTCCTTTTGTCAGCCTCAGGCACTTTCAGGGACAATTTCCCAAAGAGCTTGTCATGGTTTGTGGACACCCCTCAATGAGATTTTCAAGTTCCCTCTCGCTGAATTTCAGCTTCCTCTTCCTGGGCGTGGCACTGTCCCCTGTTGTTGCTTTCCCCATCCTGGTGCACAGTCAGTTGCAGGAAACAATCTTGGGTGTTGTCTCAGCTCAGCTCCAGTACTCTCCTTCCTCCTGTCTCCTCCTCTGGGCATTGACTGAAGCATGGGCTGGCTGACTTCCTGGTTGTGATGTCATCAGCATGTTCCCAGGGCGACGCGCTATTTGCGATTTCGCTAATTGCGAAATCGCTATTTGCGAGCTCGCTAATAGAGATTTCGCTAATGGTGGGTTTTCTGAATTTGCGCCTCGCTTTTCGCTACTCGCAAATAGTTTTTGCGATGTTTAGCGAATCGGTAGATTTGCGCGAATGGATTCATGCATAGCGGATAGCGATTTCTAATTTGCGATTCCTTATTTTTCGCAAATTAGGAATCGGTATTTTTGAGTTTGATGCATGTGCCCCTTTATGCTTAATTGTGCTGCCTTTAGCATCTCTATAGTCATTTTGTGACCAAAAGAATAGATTGTCATTGAAAGACTGAACACAGTAGTAAGAATCGCATACAATAAGGGTAGTCACGTCTGGATTAGCGAACTCAAGGGCGAGCACCAGAGCGCGCAGCTCGGCTAATTGTGCAGTACTGTCTCCTAGTGCCTGAGTGTGCACTACAGTCTGTTTGAACTCACCGTTCACCATAGTACCTGCAACAATAGCACATGCTGCTGAATAAGCATGCTTGGAACCCGTGGCCGGTTGTGCCGAACCATCGGTATAGATAATACATTCGTACTCCTCAAGCGGTAGCAAAGACAGAGGAGGAGGATGAACAAATTCATACTGTAGAAACTCCTGTGTCTGAAGTGAAGAATCAAAGATAAAAGTGACATCCGGGGATGTCAGAGATGTAGCCCATTGTATCCAACGGGGGTGCAAAGCCTTAGAGTTCGGTACACTGGCTTTCGTCACTGCCTCAAGGGCAGGATATGGGGTTCCCACCAAAATGCGTTTTCCCTGTGCCAGTGCGCGTTCCTTTAGAATCGCCATTTGCACTGCTGTCAAAACTTTCACCACAGAGGAAAATCGCAACTCTGCCGAAGTGTAAAGATGTGACTTGTATGCAATAGGTACTGTGTCACCTTCGTTAAAGGTCAAGTACGTGAAACCCACTGTCCCTGGTATTATTCTAATCACCAGGTTGGTGTGGTTGTCACGCGTCAACAAGAATTTACATTCAAGAAGATCAGACTGCAAAGACTACAGTATAGAGGAATGCTCGGGAAGCCAGCATGACTTCGAAAAGTTTGGTTGTATCAAGGCATAAAGAGGCTTGAAACGCTGGGCATATTCGGGAATATAGGTACGCCCGAAGTTCAGAAAACCCAGCAAGGACTGAAGTTTCTTCAGTGTGGTTGGTGGGCACCAAAGTGCACATTTTTCCAAGAAATGGGGGGCTAAGCCCTTACCTTCATTGTTGAGCTCATAGCCCAAAAACAAAACGGTAAATTCAGCAATGTGAGATTTGGCAAAGTTAAACTTGTAACCTAAGACCGCAAACTCGAGAATAATGCGGTCCACTCGGGAAAGATGCGGGTATAATTCGTCGCCTGTCAGGTAAATATCGACGTACGAACATGCATCTGGGTCTATGCCGTCTAACCAAGAGACAACACGGGCAGCGAATACACCTGGACTGTTTTTGTAGCCCATAGGGAGACGCCAGAATTTGAATTGTTTACCACCGGAGGTAAAAGCGCTCCATTGGCTACACTCCGTGGCTAAGTTGTGCGTGTAAAATCCATTGGATAAGTCAAGTGTCGTTTTATATTTTTTACGAACAAGACTGTCTACAAGCGCAGAACTATGGGTATTTTGCACCGCAAAGGTCCGACAATGAGAGTTCAAATGCCGGTAATCCTATACTAGGCGGTACGATCCATCGGGTTTAGAAACCGCGAAAAGGGGATTATTCATGGGTGATACGCATGTTTCTATTACTCCCTGATATTCTAACTGTGTCAGAATTTCGGAAACGGGACCTTTAGCTTCCCGCCTGATGGGATATTGGGGTTGGGGTTGTGGCTGTGGCAGCGACCGCAAAGGTATTTCATGGGAGGGTGAATCCTCATCCCACCCCACGTGATTACGGTATAACTCCGGAGCCAAGGCTACAGCCCATTCAACTGCAAGTGCCTCCGCTTTGTCCTTGGGGACATGGCGAGAAAAGCTTGGAAGGATTACCTCCTCCCCTTTACGAGCAGCAAGTACGAATGGGGGCGGCCAATCCGCCTCCGCTAACAAAATGTCATATGAAGAGGTTAGATTTTCCCAAAAAATCCCTTTAATTACACGCTGTATGTCACCCTCAATTTGATTGACAATATTATGTAGTCGGTCAGGGGGTGCCACCCTGGTGTCTGCTGTCTCGACAGTAATGAATGTTTCAGT
Organism: Calotriton arnoldi; assembly: GCA_963921515.1. NCBI lineage: Eukaryota > Metazoa > Chordata > Amphibia > Caudata > Salamandridae > Calotriton > Calotriton arnoldi. Next base: position 260,253 of record CAWUFW010002914.1, on the reverse strand, counting down.
TGCTGTCGCCTCCATATGAGGACGTAGTGCCTCTCGCACTTTGGTTACTTCCGCGGCGCTGTCTAGGAGCGTCACTGCCCACGTCCAATTCAGGAGTCTCGTTCGCACCGTCTGTGGCATACCTCGCTGTTACAGCTGCAACTTTTTTCTTATGAAACTGTGGGCGAGAACGTTGAAATTCTTCTGGTGTCCCTCTGACTTGTTGCCGAGGTTGGTCTCGTCCTGGCGGGGCCTCACGACCCCTACCTCTATCCGGGCGATCTCCTCCACCAGTCTGTAACATCGTTGGTGCCTGTAAAGAACGAGGAGAACGCGAGTCAGGAACCTGAAATCTCTCTGGAGATTTTATTCTCGCTCTGTCGCGCAAGTCATATGTGCGTTCAGAAGATTCTGAAACCGGGGATGCGCCTCGCGATCCTGGCTTCTTTTGTTGCTTACCCTGTTTTTTCACTCGCCAGTTCTTTTTAGTAAAGAACGGTTTCTCATCTTTCTCAGATTGAGTTTTTGGTGGTGGTTGCGATGGAGTTTGTGTTTTAGCAAAAGGTTTAACTCCCAGGCTATTGCGGCCTATGGTTTTATAAGCTTGTGCAATAATTTTCGGTAATTCGCGTGGCTTGTCCGGTTCTGGGACCAAAGCCAAAGCATTAGCTACTTGAAAGTTAACTGCATCACCCTTGACATTACCAAGGATTAGTTCAGCCACTACATCGAACACTCCCACCAGTTTCATCCCCAGTTCCACATCCGCTTCAGGGCCATGTTCATCCTGTACTCGTTTGATTACAGAGGGGAGAACTGTCATGGAAGGAGTGCCGAAACATTTTGCATATACCGCAGCGAATACCCTACCCCAGTTGTTACAATCTGTCAACTCGGGAATTAAATCTTTTGGCAAACTAATCGTCAAAATCCTGTGTTTATCCACAGGAGAAGTATTCGGAAAAACAGCCTCCAGCTGGTCAAATTTCTCTGCAAGCCAATAAGGTAAATCGTCCTTATTTTGTGGGCGCTTGCCCATCACCGAATTAACCATGACGGGAATTATGGTTACACCGCCAGGTCCAGCTGGATGCGCTGCAACTCCAGGCGGGGCTGCCTGTATGTTGCCTGTAACATACTGTACTAAAGCTCTATGCACACGTATTAAAGACGAATGCAAATTACGCAGGTCAGCGACTGGAAGCGTCATATAATGCGGATGTGGGCTATACCCGGCCAAAACAGGCCAAGTGGCCCCGTCAATCTATAAGGGGCCTAATCTAACCGTGGTTACCGGTTGGGGGAGGGCGCCATCAATCCAAACACGGTGTTGCCATGCCGTGAGCGGTACTTCAAGATTCCGATAAGGATTGTAATTGTTTGGAGGTGCGGTGACTGTATATTCATGGAACGTATGGTCAGTCCCATCCACCGCCTCAAAGGATATCCATGAGTAAAATACTTCAAAATGGTAAGCAGGATCTGCTTGTACCACGAAGATCAAATCGACACCCGCGTCTGGCACTCCATACACTGTTAAATGAGCTTTGAGCGCCGCACGGCTATGTGCCGCAATTTCAACAGCCATTAGGGCTAAGAATAACCGACAACCTAATACAAGGCAGCACAATAATGGGTCAATATTAGCACCTTTTAATAACTTCAAGCTTGAAAGAACCTATAAAAAGATCAATATAGGAGGTATCACCTTCACACCCGTTTCCGGAAACGTATGTGAAGGGTGTTGTGGACAAGCACAAGTACTACTCAAGCGTCTCGCAGATAAGCAGCCCACTTTGTTGGTGGCGCCATGTCGTAGGGATTCTGCACATACACAGAGCTATGCACAGGATAATAGGACCTCAGAGTATAGTGGTGAGCCAACCATACACCTTAGTACCCACAATCCCAACCCGGCTAGCATTAGCGTCTCATTAGCAGCGCAGCTACCAATGATTAGACAACCCAGAACACGGTCTCTCTCTCTCTCAGGACTCGCGGGAGCAAGGACACCCTTTCATAACTCACTCATACCTGTCCACAACGTGCGTAATAAGAGAACTGTATAGTTTAAATGTTTATTTCAACTATCGTGCTCTAAGATACAGTACACGTGCCAGTACTATCAGCATAATGCATAAGAATAAAATAATAAGCATAGTTACAATTCCATAGAATACAAACGGGGACAACATTTTATAAAGACAGTGGATATAGGGCTAAATGACCTGTCCACCCTCCCCGTGCTAATACCTAGTTTATTATAAAAACAGAAGACCTCTGGGCTTTGGCTGGCAGACCCTCATACCTCAATATCTAGATGCAAGGTTTACATCATCAGACAAGCACAGCTCTTCTCTCTGGAAAGGTTTTTCTCCAAGTGTCTCTAACATTGAAATCACAATATTAAATGCACACGAAATTCTCCAGTGCAGCTGCAATCAGTGTTATGTCTAAGTGCGAGGGGCTGACCAGATCAGCAAGAACAAGGGACATTGTTTTTCGACCTTGTACATGATGTGCAGACACAACCCAAAGGGAACAGGATGAAAGGTGATAGACAAACAGTTCTAAAATAGCAAAGGCTGGAAAACAAAGGCACGAAGTAACGTGCGCAAAGAGGCATCATGGCAGCCAGGCCTAAGCTAACTTAGCAATGCAGTCTATGAGTCCACAAACCACACCACAATATCTCAAAAACTACTGAACGGATTTACACCATTTAAACAAAAAGGTCGCTTTCTGAACCAAGCACTACCTTTTTGCCAAATTTGGTGTAATTCTGTTCAGCAGTTCGGGCTGTAGCCTTGCCTAAAGTTTCCTATGGGAAATTGATTTTTTGACTCTTATTTTTTGAATTTCTCAGCAACTACTGAACGGATTTACACCATTTAAAAAAAAAAAAAAAGTAGCTTTCTGAACCAAGAGCTACCTTTCTGCCAAACTTGGAAATTAACACACAAACAGTTTTTGGGACCCCCCTTTTTTCTCCGCCCCCGCTCGACGAATCACCCCCAAACTTTCAGGATAGGAGCTGACCTGGATAGACCTTTTTTTTTTTTTTTTTTTTGGGCGAATTTCACAAAGATTCGTTAAACGACGCCAAAGATATTAGCAAATCAAAAAATGCTTTTCCTATGGAAACTAGGTTCTAACTATAACTACCTACTGGCGACCGCCAGTAGGTAATATACATATACATATATATATCAGCAACAAATCCCGTAGCAGATATAGGCAGCAAGAAGCACACAGGCACAGACCACAGCAGCAGGTACAATTGTAGGTTTATTTAATGCATAAACAGGTCCACATTACGCGTTTCGGCCGCCGACCTGCGGCCTTGATCACATGGGACACAATACGTGCTGATAGCAAAATATAAAGGCAGGTGGAGAGGGTGTGTTGCAAACGTTAGTGACATCACGAATGCAAGTGCTTTACGGTAATTGACATAAATGGCAGTGACATTGCAAGACATGACTTACTGTAATAACATAGTAGAACAGAAAAGCAGTAAAACAGTATGGCAGTGACAGTGCGGATAGTAATCAATTTTTGAAATGACACAAAAATTGTCGAATAACAAAGCAACTGGTATAATAATAATGCGGTAATGCCCCTAGTCAGGGTAAAGTTACTCTTGACAAATGCCTGAATGATGCCAGGGTGAGACCGGGAGAATTGAAAGAAAGAAAAGACTAAGGAGGCGATGTATTGTGAAGAAAGAACATAGAAGAAAGAAGATAGAGGAAAGAAACCGCAAGAAGGAAAAAGAAAAAGAAAGGAGGATCAGGCAGGGAAACGAGAGAGAGAAAAGCACGCCGCAAGTCTAGCTCTTCCACACGTGAGCAATGGACGGTGGAAGGAAAAGTAATACTACAGGTGAGATGCAAGTGCTGATCTCATAATAAAGTGTGGAATAACACCTTCTGACAGCATAGTGCTGCGGCGATGACGGGGATAGCTGTTATCACAAACACATCGGGAAACCCATAGGGGTAGACAAATGAAAGGCAAGCGTGCATGAGCAGCAACAATCGCTATTCTCCACGAGAAATAATAGCCGGCAAACCAAAAAATTAGGAGAGGAAACAGGGGCAGACTATCAGTAATGAAGATTACCAATAAACGACAAAAAGTAGAAGTATTGCTTAATGTCGAAGTGTGTTCACGGTGGAGAACCAACACGTGAAGCTGCCAAATTACCATAAGGTGCAGTGAATATAACAGTGTAGGGTGGTGCAACAAGTTACAAAGTGACAATCGGTGAAATGCGGCATAAAATTAAAACACAGTGGAGATACCGAAGTAAAACCAACTAGAGACAATGTTCATAAAGGAACAGAGTTCAGAACCCAGCCGGGTGTATAATTGCAGAAACAAAATAACTGCCTAATGCGCTGACAATAACTCCATAGTGGGAGAAAGAGAGGGAAAACCAGAATTAATAGTAAACCCAAGCGCAAGAGGTGATTAGGGTAAGGTAAAGAATACAAGACATACTGTACACGAATGCAACGAGAAACAGCAATGTGGTGAGAGCTAAAAGCATAAAATCTCAGTAGATAAGGCATAAATCATGGAATGACAGAAAAGTGCCAGCGAGAAAGAGGGCAGCAGTCTGTATGAATGAGGCAGTAAGATGTAAAGGTGATACACAAGGTGACAGCGCAGTGTACAAATAAAGATGATGGTAAATTCACAGGTAGTTGTACAGATCCTCACTGCTATTGAGCCCATAAGGTGCCTTCGTGTCGAGCTCGAGGATGTAACGGGTTTCGAGCTGCCTGAGCTTTTTCTCCCGGTTACCACCTCGCCTTAACATGGGTACACTGTCGATCACAAAGTATTGGAGGTGCTCTAGGTTGTTATTGTGCACCTCTTTAAAGTGTCTAGCCACAGGGTAACTGGGGTCGTTATTAACAATAGCCCTCAGATGTTGCAATATCCTTACATGCACTTGAAGCTTGGTGCTGCCAACGTATTTTAAGTTGCAGCTGCATTGAAGGATATACACCGCAAACTCAGTCCTGCATGTGTACTTGTGTTGCAGTATAATGGGTTTGTTACAAAATTTAGCAGTAACAGAGGTGGTGTTAATGCCAAATCTGCAGGCTCTGCAGGAGTTGCACTTGCGGAAACCCCTGGCGTCAGAAAGCCAGTTGGTTTTGTTAATGACCTCTGGGCTACTCTTGACAAGAGCATCTCTTAAGGAGAATGCTCTACGATATGTGACAGTAGGCTTGTCGGCAATCATAGGGCCTAGAACTGGATCAGACTGCACTATGCGCCAGTGTTGGTTAATTATGGACTTGATGGCTTTCTCCTCTCTGCTGTAGGTGATGATTAAGCGAGTGTCTACGGTACCTTGGCTGTGATTGACAGAGTTGACAGTGGTGTCATTCATCAGAGTGGGAGCGTCAGGTGCTAAGAGGGTGACTCTAGGTATCTCATTGGCTCTAATTCTAGCTTTCTGGAGTGAAGTGGTGCTATACCCCCTAGCTAAAAACCGATCATGAGCCTCATCTTGACATTTGGTAAGATCAGATTCTGAGCTGCAAATCCTCCTACATATATATATATATATATATATATATATATATATATATATACATATATACACACATAGTATATATATCTCTTTTCCGACATTCTATGTCTGAGGGTTTCTGACTCCTTAGTGTGGTGGTCAGTTCCTGCCTGTTTCGCGATCACTTGGTCTTTCCTTCCTGGTCGCCCTCTTTTGTGGATGGACTTGTGTGTCCTGATACGTTCCCATCGGGCCGTTTGTGCCTTTTGGGCGACTCTACTCTCTAGGGGAACTCTTCCAGTTTCCCCTTGGCTGTCCCTTTCTTGACTTTTTCCATCTATTTCTATGTTCTCTCTCCTCGCTCTCTCTCTGCCACCCACCCCCCCCCCCTTCTGGGAGATAGCTTGGGTGTGTCCGGCTTGCCGGTGGCCCTTTGCCATTGCACCTGTGGGTGCGGTTGACTGGTTGTCTACCTAATGCTGCGCCCACCTTCTCTGTCGGCGCACACAGGTTGTTGATGTTACGCTTCATCGGCCTACGCATTGCGTGGTCTGGTTTTCACTGCAAATGATGTCTGGTCCGTGTATTCTTGTACTTCACATCGACGTATCTTCTGGTAGTCGTGGTTTGTATGTCTCGGCATGATGCCTTCTGCTCCTGGTGTTTCATTTGCTGGCACCTGATGCTGTGCCGCTCGTATTGTGGGTTCTGTCATACTGTTTGAAGTCCCTTCGCTGGGACTTTGCCTCTTACGAATCCTGGGATCCTATACTTAGTTTCCCTCTTTTCGTAGCAGTTATGCCATTCTGCCATTGTACACTGACCCTTCTGGTTCTGTGACTTTGTTTCGTCCCTGTCTAGCTGGTAGTGGACTCGTACCGTCCTCTGACGGATTGTGGTATCTTGCTTCCCTTGCTCATGCTCTGCCCTGCACTTTGTGGTCTGGTATCGGCAACGCTAGCCCTGCTGAGCTTTATGGGTCTGGTGTCAGCCACGCTGGCATTGCTGTCCCCACCTTGTTTTAGTCCATGTTATTGATGGATTACTTCCCTTGGGAACTTGGTGGCTTTCAGTCGCAGACCCTCCTCCACTGGGGTATGGCTTTGTTATCTGGGGTATCTATTCTAAGTTAAGGAATCTGCGGCTAGATGTCTCTATCAGATGAATGAGTTACTTACCTTCGGTAACGATGTATCTGGTAGAGCCACAGTCTAGCTGCAGATTCCTTAACGCCCACCCATCCTCCCTGTCCTGCGAGGGCCTTTCCAGGTGGGGTTCTACCCACTTGCCTCCCTACAGGTGGCTTTGGTCTTCCTGGGGGTGTTCTGATTCACCTGCCTCCGGGGCGGGGTGTGTCATTCTGTTTTTGGCACGTTGGCTCTCCACCCATTTTGGTTCTTGGGTGGCTACGTGGCGTGCTTTTCAATGCTTCTGCAACCTGGTTCCTCCGGCGTGGAGATTCTCATGTTCTTCTACCCTCCCTCCGCCCTCGTCTGTTTCTGCCCATTGCTTGGGGTCTCCTTGTCTATGCTGCAGTCGAATGGGTTGTGCTTCTATTGCCCTTGCTCAGTTCATAGGTCATTGTGGGGGGTGTGGTGGGCATCCTTTGTTGTTGCTCACTTCTGGTCACTTGTCATGTGCCGTGTTGTTCCAGTCTTTCTGTCCTTTACAGTTACAGCCTGTGGTTACTGACTGTCTTTCATACAGTTCCATCCTGTGGTTACAAATTGCCCTTCATTTGTCATGCCATTCATTTCTACTGCCGGTGCTTCTTACGGGTTGGCACGGCTCTTCGCTTGAGTGGGACTTTTCTGGGACGGGTTCTCTGTTTGCTCCCTTCAGTCCCTTCAAGTGTAGAGTGCTCTTTCGTCATGGGGATGTTTCTCCTCATTCTCTTATTTCTTAAACTTTGTTTCAAGATTTTTGTTCTTTAGGTCTCGCCTAGGCAGCGCATGCGCTGTCTCGTCGAGAGATGCTGTATACAGTATAGTGGGGAAGCTCCGCCCACTTTCCGCCTATCTTTTTAATTGGCAAACTTCCTAAATGCCGCATTCTGATTGGTGTTCGGCAAGTTAGTCCCACCTCCTGGCGGCCATGTCGTCATTTTTGTCCCTCCATGGCTATCGGCCCCTTTACTTTCTAAACAGTTTTGTTCCCCTGCCTCCCCCGTTCCCTCCCACAGTCCGTAACTTCTCGTATCACCACCCCCTCCCCCCACCCCTCCTGTTCGTGCCTTCTTCGAGGGCCGCACTTCCATTTATAATGCAATAGGTCTCGTGTAAATACGAGTCCTATTGCATTTATAAGTGCTTGTTTTGTCCTGGGATTGGCTGGCTCAATACGAACTCTATTTTGCCTGACCTGTCCAGACGGCTATCTTACGCATGCGTCGACTCTCTTTTACAAGTATTACACAGACGGCTATCTTACACATGCGTCGACTCTCTTTTACAAGTATTACACAGACGGCTATTTTACGCATGCGTCGACTCTCTTTTACAAGTGTGGCACTTTCTGTTTAACACTGTGGGTGAGGAAATGGTGCCTAACCTGCACCTTCTATTATGGACATTTCCGTGAATCTGGCGCCAGGCTCTCCGTTCCAGTCACGGTGAGTATGGCTGGCTGTGCGCTCTCTGTTCATTTGTGGCGGGTGTACCTACCGTACCCTTTACGCTGACCCAGCAGCCCCGTCACCTGCCTGTACATTTCATGCTCGGGTAGCTGTTGTTGGCGGCGGCCTGCATTGGCAGCCGGCACCGAGGTCCGGCAGGTTGAGCTGCCTGCACGGGCACAATAGGGGACTCCCAGCCCCAGACAATGCGGCTTTTCCCGACACTTGCTCCGTGGGCTTCACTTCTAATGGGCTTCCCCCGCCGTATGGGTGTTCTTTTCCAGGTTTTCGAGGTCGCTCTTCCCAGGACGTTTATGTTGTCACTGTTATAGCATTGAGTCAGGGTGATATTGTAAAACCTAAGGTAACAATATTACTGGTTTGGTGTTTAAATTACTGTGCCTCGAATCCCCCTCTGTCTTCGTTATGTTTTTCTGCACGCTCCGCTGCATTTCCCCGTTCTATGAAAGGTGTGTATCTCTTATTTTGAAAACACACCTTGCGCCTTAATCTCCGGTCCTGGTGGGTTTCACCTGAGATACGACCCCTCCCCCTACATCTTAAACGGATGTTGTCACCGTAAATGGCTTTGTGTGCATGTCACACTAATAAGCAACCTGGAATTAAGAATAATACGCATGTTTTCCTTTGTTTTGTGTAATACAAGAAATCTGTCGTTCCCTGTGTCGGGGGAAACCAGCTGTGCATACTTTGTTTTTTCTACTTTGTATTGTTGTAGTTTTTATTTTTCCATTGCGGGCGCATTGCTCTAAGTACAGAAAAAAACTGAAATTGGTGTTATTATCTGCATATGCAGCAAACGTGTGGTTTGGTAGTCTGTCTGACACCCGCTATGGGGAAACCACAGATCCCTGCGTGTGCCCGCTGTATTAGAAACCCTTCTCTTGGCAGCTGGCTTTTTCAGTGTTGTCTCCCTGCGTTCGAGCCTGTCTAGCACAAATCCACGCGTGTTTGTGCTTTGAAACCGCTTCATCTTCCACTCTAGTACATTTTCACAAATTGACCTGACACAGACCCCAGCCTCACTTTCCTCCCTTTGTTTATTGTCAGTGCGAGTGAGGTGTGTAAGATGGCTGTAGGCAGTGCTGGGCCGTGGGGCTGGCGTCGGCAACCACAGCCCATTTCCCAATTAAACCCGTCCCTGTGGGAACCCGTGTGTATCTCAAGTGATCTCACTAATCCCCTGGAAAGGGTTTGAAGAGGCATTGCTTATACGAAGCGCGTTATAAACAACACCGAAGAACAAGCGTGGCGCTATGAATGTAAACATATTTACACACTACTCAATATTGCTTGTTTAGGTCTGGATTGACAGCGCTTCTATTATAATTACCTAGTGTTACCTATTGTTGCCAATTATTTAAAATATACTGCCCTGTGCTTTGCTCTGATCAGAGATATATAGCTCTCTCACCTCATGCTATTGTCTGTTTGGTGTATCTTTCCACCTTGTAGGACTGTTTAAATTGTAAAGCATAAGGGAATATTTTGCTTATCAGGAGTACGCCAAATTGTCCCTCATCCAGTTCTCTGTCTCAGATATGCTTTCAGTATAGAAAGCAAAGATCGGTGCTTGCCTCAAAGGTCTACTTCTTGGTGCTTTGGTGTTTGGCCTTCAGATACATTGTCTGTTGGTGATGTTTAGGTCTCTATATGGGTTCTACTATAGTGTAGGTTATGACGTTTCGAAATTATTTTCAAATTACAAGTTTCCAAGCAGTAGCTCCATTTAAAGTGTACTGAGTTAAGAGGCATCTTACAGTGACGACGTCGTATTACTTGTAATGTTTGCTATATGGTAGTAAGTCATCACAGCTTTAGTCTTATAACCTGACTGATAACGGACTGTGTTCTTTCATAGCACCATTTTGTTTGTTTAAGATTTGAATGGTCTTCAGCACATAGCTGCGTGTGAGGTTATGTCAGCACTGTGGACGTCTGTGTAATAACCTAATGTTGAATTTTCAGCACTGGCATAGCAAGGGGTCAATGGGCCCTCCAGCAAACACTAAAAATACTCCCTCCACCCACCCGCTCCGCCCAGTTTGTAGTAACACAGCCCTAGTTGGGATCGATAGCCAACATTCCTGGTCTCCGGTGCCACTGCACCTGCTGCACTGTTCGTAGATGCGCCCCAGATTCTTAGCTCACCAAGGTAAGAATGGTGGAAGGGAAGTTAAGCCCCACCTTTCAAGCACAAAAATTGTATCAAATGAGTGGGTGGGAATTAAAACCCAGCCCTGTCACTATGCTGCATAGATAAATACATATAAGATCCCAATGGCGAGACCAATTGGCATTGCCAATGCTTGTTTTTGGCACACTGTTCCTATACTCTCACGGTTTTTTGTAGTGGAACCGCGTTGTGGCGCGGAAAAGTGTCACTGTAGAAAACTGACGTCAGCACGCCGGAGGGGGGGACTTATATGGCTCCATTGACGTCACTTTTGTGGACGACATCAGGACGAAGCCGGGCAACGCCGCACCCCGGCGTGCAGAGATACTGCTGGGGGAAAAGGTTTTCTGGATCTAGTCTGACGCCTGGGGGATATTCTAAGTTAAGGAATCTGCGGCTAGACTGTGTCTCTACCAGATACATCATTACCGAAGGTAAGCAACTCGTTCATCGATGCCCATGCGCACTATCACCAAAAGAAGGAGTCGCCTACCTCGTGACTGGAAAGATTTCTTCGAAGAAAAACAACATGCAAACATCCGGACCCAACACTAGATGGCAGGAGTATGCAAAGCATGTGATCTACAGCTCACATGCCTCGAACGGATAATGTTACTTACCCAGTAAACATCTGTTCTTGGCATGTACAGCTGTAGATTCACATGCACCCAGCTCCTTGAGACCCTCAAGGGTGAGTAGCGCGCTTACAATTCCCTGATTGATTCATTGACCCACCCGCCTCCTCGGGTGCCTGTAACTGTTGCAGTTCTCTATCTTATTCTACATACATACGCATGGACATCTGTATTCTTTACTTACTAACTCCATTCTCACCCTCTGCGGGAAAACGATCTAACATTGGAGTCGATGCCCATGCGCACTATCACCGAAAGGAGGAGTCGCCTTACCTCGTGACTGGAAAGACTTCTTCGAAGAAAAACAACTTGCAAACATCCGGACCCAACACTAGATGGCAGGAGTATGCAAAGTATGTGAATCTACAGCTCTACATGCCAAGAACAGATGCTTATTGGGTAAGTAATATTATGCTTCTGCGCTCGAGTGTCCGAAGATGCCCCTTTCATTACAGTCCGTGGATTTTCTGCATTGAGTGAGCGCCAAAGCGTCCCCCAGTGCGCCATTGAAAGCCACAGGAGGTAAGCCAAAGTTCCTGGAGGCCAGGATATCTTAGTCAGAGCTTCAATAGCTACATTATGTAAGAAGCAAGGGTGATAGCGGGTGCATTCTACGTGGTCTTTCCCTTGCTAAGTGATATGATGGCTTATCAGAGATTGGCCTAATGAGCTGGTGACCTCTGCCTCCTCATATGCAGCATACAAAAGTGTCTTACTAGTCTTGGAAAACTCTCAAATTTTCTGAGGGGAACTTGTAGTTGCCAATATCTTCTCTACATTTATCATGCCTTCCATGAGGGCCCTCAATTTTGGTGTAACCTCGGAAAGGATTCCATGAACCTTTGCTTTGTTCAATCTGTGAATTATCACTGTTATCTGATCTGTTTTGTAATGATTTTACTTTTGCAGGATGCAAAGGTGTCCAATATGTCCACAGGGTGTGTGATGAGTTTCTCTCTTCTTTCTCGGGCAGTTGCATTTGTGTGTCCCTTTACCTCGGCTTAGGTGAGAAGTCTTCTGGAGTTTTTCCCACTCTCAGTGTTTCTATTTCAGTATTGAAAGGGCATATTCTGCTGTAGAAGTCAATAGGGAAATGAGGGAAGGTTTTTCAGCCTCTAATCTGTAGTGCAGTGGAGAGGAGGGCATTATATTCACTGGACATGTACATGATTGAGTTCAGGCCGGTGTTGCTCATCACTATAGTGGCTCCTCTGTGTGGTCAGATCAAAATGAAGGTCCAAAGTGTGGCCTTCTTAGCTCCGCTCACAGTTTGTGTTTAAGACGCAGACTTCATTTTCTTCCCAGCACATTCTGTGAGACCTTAGGGTCGCTATGTCGGTCTCCATCATATGGTGTGCATTTGCCATAGCTTCTGTCATGATGAGATGTTCAAAGTCCAGCCTGAGCTGGATGAAGAGTGGTCGGAGTTTCTTCATTTGAAGTATTTTCAGTGCGAGGCGTCAAAGGGCAGTGGCCTAGTGACCAAAAAGAGTCATTTCTTGTGCTAGACACGAGTGCATGATACGAAGGTGAAATCTTTCTCTTAGGTATGCTAGACAAGAGAACGCTACAAGGTTATGATCATGGAGAAGCACTGTAATTTGCATGAACCTGGTCAGGAGAGGCAAATGTGAAAAGAGTATCCATAGCAGGATTCCAGACCCGCCGGTCACTGCCCCCGCCGGTCACTGCCCCCGCCGGTCACTGCCCCCGCCGGTCACTGCCCCCGCCGGTCACTGCCCCTGCCAGTCACTGCCCCAGCCAGTCACTGCCCCAGTCCTACTAAACTTGATCAGTAATGTGGACCTTTATGAGAAGGAGAATTGTTTAGAAGTGGTCTGGTTGTAGATCACACCAACAGTAAGATAGATTCAAGAGTCTGCAGTTTGGCAAACATACTGACACTGTAGGTTGTCCATGGGATTTTTATGTGGTAGGGGTGTCCTAATGACATTAGCTGCACCACATTTTCTTGTGGTAGACACTGTGGTAGCCAGTGACTGGCTTCCGCTAATTACTATACCCACACAACCTCGACGGAGTTTGTTGGACTCTAGGTGTGGAAGGTGCTTGTCTTGTAAGAGTGCAATGTGACTTGCCTTGATACTTAAGTAGTGCAGGCACTTGATCTTCTTAACAAAGTTGGGCCGGTGATTGGCATGAAGGAGAGGATCATAAGTGGTCTGAGGGCATTGCAGTCTGTCTAGATTGAGTTATGCAATAGATATCCCCATCCAGACTGTCCTGTGTGCTTGGAAGTGAGATAGCTGCCATCAAGCGGGAGCTGGGTTGTATGGGAGGCGTGGGAGATAGATATAGAGGACAAGGAAAGGGTGCTGTGCCCATAGACCGTGAACCGAGGTCTACTCGGGCCTCCCATGTCCCACCACTGACAGGAGTGTCCGATCCTACGATGTATCTGCAAAACAGTGCTCTAGGTGCCTACCTGACCTTCCTACTGTAAGGGTGCCCCAGAACTAGAGAAGGTATGTACGCATGGCAGTAGTAAGAGTCTGAGATCATGCAGTAGTAAGAGTCTGGGATCCAGCTAGATGTTGTGAGGTCAGATTCCCATCGGGAGTGAAAGAAGTGGAACCGAGAGCAGCACAAGTGTGGTCTTGCATGGATTGTAGCTAGCCAATTGCGCTGCATGGGTTCAGATGGGCTGTGTTGCAGGTTGTGAGGCATCCCCTCTACCTTTCGAGGGGCACCTGAATTGTCTTTCTTTCACAAGCGCTTGAATGGTTTGACCCAGGTGGCGCCATGCTACCTTGTTATCCATGGATGGTCGCGACCACGTGAAGAGAGATGGCCGCTTGCTGTTCTCCCAGTCTCGACAGTGCTGGTCTTTACCTCTCCAGGCCCATAGAATCTAAAGAGTCCACAAAGAGTTCCAGAGTGTAGGGTTCAGCGTATTATCTATGTGCATAAGTGATCTTGCAACATTTTAATTCACTATGAAATAAGGATATTTATTTTTAACTGTGGTCTTCCCATCTGTCAGGATGAGCACGACTTTTGGATGAGAAAGCTTCCTTTCTGAAGGAGTGGTCCGCAGATGTGCATGGAATACCCTCCAGTTGAAAGGGACCATCCTGGCCTGTTAAAGGCATGATGAGATCTGACCTGGCAGAATTATTAGAACTGCTGGCTCTAATCTGATGGGCCCTTTGGAATGCCAGGGGCATTGAAACGTTCATGTTAAACAGCTGTGAGACCAGTTCCACCAGGAATTCCGCCATCTCAGGCATTTAGAGTATTGTTGTGCTGGGAGGAGCCCTCCAAGTTGGATATTTGACAGTGTTGGTATCTCATCTCTTAATCCCAGTTTTGTGTCTCATCTTTCAGATCCTCCAAGTCCTTTTCTTCTCTTGGGTGCCTCTAGAGCTGAGGCAATGTGTGTACTTGCCGAATTTACCTCAACAACATTTCATAATCGTTTCCAAGTTAATTTCAGGCCCTCATTTTCCCTCCAGATGGCTCCTCGATTAACAGCAGCTGCTAAGATGCGTGTGTCAAAGACCTAAAGATGATCTGAAGAGGGCTCTCGCCTCTTGGTGGAGAACCTCTGTAGAGAATAGAGGGAAACAAAAATGTTATGAGTGAATTGCTGGATCTAATCTCCACCACTGGTAATTACTTTGGATTGCTCACCTGGAACCTCCGACACACACCAAATATGTTCAGATGAGCATTGATCTTGCTCCAATAGGTAGGCCCGAATGACCGGGCCGGGGCCCCCCCTCTAAACGAGCAAATGCAACCCCAGGCCAGTTTTGGCCTATTTGGACCTCGCCACCGGGGTGCAGCTTGTGTCCTATGCATAGGAAGCACAGGGCTCACATCTGCTCATGCCTGTAGCACTGAGGGAAACAAATATGTGATAGTTTTGCTTGAATTAACCCCAGCCGCTGGTAATTAATCTACGCTGCAAACAAGCCTTGGTCCTGGCTTGACGCTTCGTTGAGTGTTTGTTTTGGAGCATGACCAAGATGGGTCGAGGAGAACGCCATCCTCGACCCGTCCCAATCCGGATTCTGCAGCAACCACAGCACCGAGACCGCCCTACTCGCCGCCACAGACGACATCCGCACCCTCCTCGACCAAAGCCACACACAGCCCTGATTCTACTCTCCCTATCAGCAGCATTCAACAGTTTCCCACCCACACTCGCAGCCAGACTGCACAACGCTGGCATACAAGGAGCCGCCCTCGACTGGATCCGATCATTCCTCACCGGCAGAACCCAACGGATCAGACTCCCACACTTCCTCTCCCGACCCACGGAAAACAACTGCGGCGTGCCTCAGGGATCATCGCTCAGCCTAACCCTCTTCAAGATCTACGTTGCCCCCCTCGCCGCCATCTTCCGATAGCACGGCCTCAGCATGGCCTCAGCATAGTATCCTACGCTGACACCCAGCTCATCCTCTCCCTCACCAAGGACCCCACCACCACCAGACTCAACTTCCAGAAAGGAATGCAGGACGTCGCAACCTGGATGAGCAACAGCTGCCTGAAGCTCAACTCTGAGAAGACAGAAGTCCTCGTCCTCTGAACCACCCCATCGGCATGGAACACCTGGTGGCCCACCGCCCTCGGCAGCCCCCCACGGACCACGCCAGAAACCTCTGCATCATACTAGACTCCCCCCTCTCCATGAACCGACAGGTCAACGCCGTCGCCTCCAGCTGCTTCAACACCCTCCGCATCCTCTGTAAGACTTTCAAATGGATCCCCCCTCCCCGAGTCAAGGAAGACAGTCACCCACGCACTCATCACCAGCAGACTGGACTACGGAGACACACTCTACTCCGCAAGCTCCAGACTATACAGAACACCGCCCCAGACTCGTCCTCGGTATCTCTTGACACGAACACATCAGCCAACACCTACGGAATCTCCACTGGCTCCCCGTCGAGAAGAGTCCCCTTCAAAGTACTCACCCACGCCTACAAATGCCTACACAACACCGGACCCCAATACCTCAACGACAGAATCACCTTCCACGTACCCAAAAGAAACCTCCGATCTGCCAACCTCACCCTCGCCGAAACCTCACGCATCTGCAGAGTCAAAACAGGGGGAAGAGCTTTCTCCTACATCGCGGCCAAGACCTGGAACGAACTCCCGATCGATATCAGACGCGCCCCCTCCCTGAACACCTTCAGGAAGGCTCTCAAGACCTGGCTCTTCGGCTGAACTGAACTGCTGTACCCCCCCAGCCCCTCCCCCCCCCCTGACTGGAGACCCTCACGAGTGAGTAGCGCGCTTACAATTCCACTGATTGATTGAATTTGGATTTTGCTGTTCTGTCTTCTGTGGCAGAGTGGGTCAAAAAAAGGACTGGAATGCATCCCAATTCATTAGCTGAGACTAATTCAAGCCTTCCACCCATCATCTTTTTGTTTTCCTCTGTGAAGAACATAGCAGCCTTGTGGAAATGGGCAACCCATCACCTCCGGGAATCCCAAAACAGTCATTTCGCTATGTGGTTCATGTGCACACCAGACATTAGGTATCCAGATGCAAATTCATTACGAAAAGGCACAAATCTGGGAGGCAAAGAAGAATCTGTTCGTGGGGGGCTCAAAATTTAGATCGTTGGGAATACATGATAATCGGATGTCTTTGTATGTGATTGTAGGCTTTGCATGTAGGCACTCGCTGCGTGGAAGCAGGAGTTTGTGTAGGCTTCACCCTCGCAGCAGACCGCACAGCTGAGACCTCCTGATGAGACGGTCCCTGCATCCCAGTACGAGGCTATCAAGGGGAGTACACATGGGGTTCCAACTGCGCACATGCAAAGTTCCAGTACATCTGGAAAGATTCAGTACTATGGCGCACACAGCAGCAACTAAGTCCTGGTAGTAGGAAGGTTGTCAGTAGAAAGTCCCTAAAGAACACCACTCCTAGTATGGCCTCTGTCTCCAGGTAGTTTTCAGTCTCTTGTCTGGAGCAGTTGTGTTGGGATGGTCAGGAGGACCCAGATGCATCCCTATGATGCCTGGTGTTAAAAATAAAACACAACATGTCAGGAAGCCTGGAGTCCAGCTAGTGTTTAATCTAAAATAGCAAGCTGTCCAGCTAAAGATCAGAGACAATAGTCCTTTCTTCTGACCAGGACTCTAAAAAGCTGTCGGGTGGAGCCAAAAGCTAAAATGAAAACAACTTGTAGAGGTTTTCTCTTGACACAAGTCAATGAAGAATAATCATGTTACAGAAACATGTTCCTCTCAACGAAAACTTATCTAATGTGCTGGTGGCCACATCTTTACCTCAAGGAAGCGCAAAACGGCCTTGATGAGAAGATATAATTCATACACAGAATACTAGCCTCTTAGTCACAAAATCTCGCTTCCCTTGCCAGGTTTGAAGATGAGGTTACGCTTTTAGGAAATGTGCAAAGTACGACCCTGAACCCTATGGCCACGAAAGTGTGCATTTCTATTTAGTATCGCAGTTTGTTTTCACAGCTGAAACGGCCAACCAGTATTAAATGGTTGCAGGGATGGGGAGAAAACTCCTAGCTTGCATCAAGCTCTTCTGCCCGTCCCATCTTTGGTCCACACAGCACCAGGGCTGCAACTTGGTCACCAGGTGAGGTAGGGACTATCTTGAGCTGATGATGATGTAGCCTTTGGTCAATTTGTGCCGCACACACGGGAAAGAGATCTGCTCCTCCTACACCACCACCCCTTCCTGTTGTGAGAGAAGAGGGGGTCTCTGGTGTTGTACTCGGGAGTTGTGATCAGTCTGACTGGAGTCACTCTGCTCACAGTCACTCCACCCTTTCTGTGGAGTGATCTTACTTGGAAGGGTATCCCACCATGAGTTAAAGCTCTTGGGTCTGACACATTACCTGTAGCAGTTACCAGAGCTACCTTAGGAATGGCCAAACTCTGCCTCCCTTTCACTTCCTTCCTTTTCCTTTGAAACAAGCGTAAAGCAGCTTGTGAGTTCCAGAGCATAGCAACGTAATGAGAGAAGGCCTGGCTTCTTGTGAAAGCTCAGGTGCCTGAAGGTCTAAATGGAGGATGATTCAAGTTATTGAGACCACTGAGGAGCCCGCTAGTCTACAAGCAAGACAAAGGTAACAGAAAAGCATAACCCGCACAGTGTAATTATGTTAAAGACTTTGACATTCAGGTAATTAGATTGCATCAAGCCCTTTTAGGGGCTTGACATAAGAATTCCTCGCTCTGTGCTTTTCTTGTCGCGCAGAAAGAGGAATTCTTTTGCTACATGAGTCTGGTTACATTGTGCCTATTTAAGACAGGCGGCTGTAAACCCAACAGAAATGGACAGACTTGTATGCCCTTACTGCAGTTATTTTTTTTAAGGGATTTCTTGACCCCTACCAGTACCAGTAGGTACTGGCCCACTGTTTCATCCTCCATGCCTCACCTCTAAACTTCAGACGAGCTGGGCCTGTGAAAGCTGCATGTTTACTGTTCATCTGATCTGCAGTAGCCATTGAAAAAGACCGACTTCTGGTACCCTTAAATCTCGCCATTTATTTCACTGGAGTAGGACATGTGTTTTGGAAGGTACATGGTGAAGGACTTTTAATGCCATTTATACTGTAAACTCAGCAGATTGATCTTCAGCTCACGGAGTTGTCCATATTTGAGCGAATATCCTAGAGCATTGAAACCACCGGCAGAGCATGTCCTCTTGATTTTGTCTAGCTCCTCTACCCCATGGACAGAGCTGTTAGTAAACTAGGCAGTAAACCTCAAGAATCCTGAACTATTGGAGTGCAGCCCCATGGGATAATACGGAGCCTAGGGCCACCGTTCTGGAACTCTTGCATCTACAGTGTATATGCTATAAAAGTGCTTTGGAATGCATTTTGGCCATATAAGGTGCCAGGACCTCCTTGTGCATCAGGAACTATCAGTACTTTAGATACCTCAGAGGGCAATGCTAACAGTATTCCAGTTCTTCCATTATCTACCCTTCCCTGGCTTAACCATTATTGTGGCCCTCGTTCCCTAAGAGAACTATGCGAACTCCAAGTTAAATAGTTCCAGATGATGCCAGAATCCGAGTTGTTGAAAATTATACTCCAGCAATGGAGAGCGAGATCTCTACTGTTCATTCTGGTCTCTTTGAGGATAAGGAGGAGACAGCTTTAGAGACTGAAGACTTACTAGTACACTAAAGAGTAAACAACTGCTGCCTCCTCGTATACTGTCACGTCTCAACTGTGACATGGAGATGGTGGCTAGGTACGTCATTGGTGCAGATGTGCTTATGTAGCTGGTGATCTTTTGTTTGGCCTGCCCTACACACAAGTAAACCGCAGAAGTGAGAGTGGTGACTCAACTAGGTGGGAAATAGCCTGATCCGCCATCAGAGGAGACTAGGTATTCTTGAGTTTATTAAGAGATGAAGAACAAAGTATACATTGGGACGGGAATGCACACTCCATGGAAAACTAGGATGAACCCCTACCCTGAGTGCCTAACTCCACGTGAAACTATTTAGGCCCTGATGTCGCTTTTCTCTAGTCTGTGCGTAGGCATCTAGATCTGTATATGGTAATTGGAGATCCAACTCTTGTTTTGTGACCTGGAGGGGCTCCTCAAACATACCCTCTTAGTGGACAGGAAGCTACTGTCCATGCCATGGCTGTATTGCATCCAGTGGCGGTGTCCGCATAAAATGTTTTTGAATCTGTAACATGATCAGACCTTGTGCGTCAGTGAGAGTGCTATTGACTGAACCCTCTCTGTAACGTTCCATTAATGAAGCCAAGAAGCTTGCGCTGACATCCTGTGTGCATGTTGAGCGCAGTGAGTATGTTGATACGTGTGGTAGTAGGACACTGCGCTGTGTTATTCCGACTTCTGGGACGATGGGACCAATTTTGGACTCCCCTTGTGCAGCACAGCACTAGATGGAGGAGGAGGAGGAGGACGACCGTGGAAGAGTGTTACCTGCCTATCTGTGGATGAAGGTCCAGACACTGGCGTGAGGAGGATGGAGACATGGCTACCTTTAGAAATTCAGTTAGTACTCACTTATTAAACTCATTACAAATACAATTTCAACAATGCTTCCCTTAAATCTGATTTTTTTCCGAACTGGTGATGCTAAAAACTTGAAAGAATCTTCATCTTCTCCAGTATTGGATCTTTCATAGATTCACATGCTTGAATCATCCCCGTCGTCGTAGTGGGAGTCCCACGGTATACATATAAAAGCAGTAGATAGAACTACTATAGGCTACCATGCAATGAAGAGTCACTGCAATAGCCTATCCACTTTCTTTTGTAAAAAAAAGAACCAAACTTAATCAACAGCCAATCAGGCGACGGCACCCTCTAGAACAATCCCAAGAGAGGCTAGGTTCTTCAGATTTTCTACCGCACGTCGTGTGAAAGGGAGTCTCCCTGAGCTCTGCTCAGTTTTTCTCTTGTTATCCAGTTTTCTAGCAGTTTTCTTTCCAAATATGTCGGAATCTTCAAAGAAAGGTCTCTTCAGGTCGTGTGGATCATGTGGAAAGAAGCGGCTTCATGCTGAGGATCCACATAAGAGCTGCATCTACTGCCTTTACCCTCAACACAAGGTAAAAGACTGCAAAATCTGTAGAACCTTCTCTACAAAAACCCTCAAGGATAGAGAGGGTAGATTATTGATTTGGCTACAGAAACTTAAATCAAAATCTGACGTCTCTGAGGATGAGGAGAGCTCTACCTCACAGACTTCTAAGGAAACACCCAAAAGGAGAGAGAGATCTTTTGAATCTCCTGAAGTTTCCAAGAAGAAGACTTCAAAAAGGTCTCGTCAGGAAGAGGAAGGCACCTCACAAAAAGGAAAGCTTCAATTTCCTACTGAGGAAAAAAGCCATAAGACAGAAAAATATTCTTCAATCCATGAAAATATCTGTCTCAAAAAAGCTTGTCTCACCGACGGCGTTAGCTTCTGGATCACCGTCGACGAAAAAAACCATCTTCTAAGCAAGTTTCTCCTTCCTTATCGTCGAAAAAAATCTACATTGTCGACGACGGACTTGACGACGGTCCCGTCGACGACACTTCCAGTGACGATGATTGCTACACCGCCGACTACCTCATCGTCGACGGCAACTCTGACGACAACTGCAACTTTTTTGTCGGCGTCGTCGACGACGGTGGTGGTTCCGTCTACAACCGCGTCGACGACAATCTTGTCGACGATGCCGACGACTGCTTCATCCTGGCCTATCATGGCCTCGTCGACGACGCAGACGCCACTACCGTCGACGAAGCTGACGACGCTATATCCCACGCCTGGTCGTAAGCATCCATCTACATTACAGCTTACGCCTGTGTATCTGTCGACGACATTCTCGTCGACGACACCGTCGACGAGACCCTTTTTTCAGAATCCAGCGATAGTATCACCTTTACCTCCTTCAACATTCTTGGAGGAATCTGATGACGATGGGATGTTTGGGCCTGCTGATAGTCCTTCTCAATTACATGTCAAATATCAGGAGGAAGATGACGACGAATATGAGGGATACTATCAACAAGAATATCACCCTCCTCATGCAAAAATTCAGTATATGGAACCAGTTACTGAACCTATGGTCCACCTTCCTGTTGCTTTGGTACAAGACCTTCAGGATTTATTAAAGGACTATCGTACATGCTTTCCTGCAGCGCCTGTTCCTCCACCTCCACAGCCACCACCGCCTGCTGCTTCTCCACCTCGTACTTTTGTACCTGTATCTGCGTCCTCCCCTGCGGGAGATACAAGTGGGCCGCAGCATCATCAGGATACTTCTGATGAAGGAGAAATTGAGGACAAACAACCTCAAAAGGAAGGACAAACGGGAGATGAATGGGATGACTACGTCATATCAACACCAGCGTCTCCCTCTCCGCAAATGGTAGAGTCTCCACCAGAAGATATCGGCGGCTTTCATGTCTTAATAGAAAGAGCAGCATCGCATTTCCAGCTGTAAAGCAATCAGACTGCTTTCTCTATGATTTTAAAGACCCATCTCGAAAATCTGTTAGGTCTACACCCATTGTAGACCACATATGGGAAGAAGGCTTAAAGGTAATGAGGACACCGGCCACAGTTATCCCTGTCTTACCCAGCATCGACAAGAAGTATAAAGCTCCGGAGGATGCTCCAGCTTGTCTAATAGGACATCCTAAGCCTGACTCCGTTATCTCGCAGGCCGCTCAACGGAGATCGAGGAACCCTCTAGCGCCCATTACTGCTCCACCTGACAGAGAAGGGAGGCGCTTAGATAACATTGGGAAAAGATTTACAACCACATCAGGTGCAACTGTTCGTGCTGCCAACGCTCTTGCGATTTTTAGCCAGGTACGATCGACAGATGTGGTCGGACATGGCTAATTTCTTAGATCTCCTTCCGGAGGATAAGAGGATGGAAGCAAGGAAAATCCTGCTTGAAGGGAAAAGATCTGCATCCGAAATTATTGATGCTTCTATGGATATTGCTTCCTTAGCTTTTCGTCAGCTTGCTGGAGCAGCTGTCCTAAGACGCCAGGGTTGGCTGAAAGCAACTATGTTCCGCCCTGAGGTGCAAACCAAAATCTTGGATATGCCGTTTGATGGTGAAACACTCTTTGGCAAGCATATTGATGACGCTTTGCAGACCATCAAAACAGACACGGACACAGCTAAGGCTCTGGGAACGCTCCAATATAGAAAGATCCCCTTTCGTGGAGCACGTGGCAGAGGAAATTATTCTTTTCGAGGAGGTTACCAAAGATACCAACCTCAAACTTACACCTCTTACCGGCCTTCCTACCAACAGCAGCAACAATACCGTGCGCCACCACAGGCTGCCTACTCCAGACGGCCTAGACGAAAGCAACAGGTTCAGCCCAGAGATTCGGGCCGGAAACAGTGACGACACTTCGCCGCCTGCCGCTCTTCCCTTGTCTTTTGCGCTGAAGAAAACCCCTCTCTCTCATTACCTACATCAATGGGAAAAAATAACGGACAAATGGGTCCTGGATATAATAAGGTATGGCCATACCCTAGAATTTACCACAACGACACCTCATCACCCGCCTCAGAAATCAACACCACCCATCTTCAATTGTTAAAGAAGGAGGCTTTACTAATGCTTCAAAAAGGAGCAATAGAACGTGTTCCAAGCTCAGAGAGGAAAAGGTTTCTACTCTCACTCTTTCCTGATAAAAAAGAAGAAATTGGGGGAATGGCGTCCCATTTTAGACCTCAGGAAGCTCAACAAATACCTTCTGAAGAAATCCGTTCGCATGGTTACTCTTCAGGAGATATTGCAGCTTCTGAACCATTCAGATTTTTTAGCAAGCCTGGATTTGGAAGACACTTCCTTCCATATCCCTATCCACCTCAAACATCGAAAATTTCTGTTTCTCTGTGGCAGGCGTGCATTATCAATTCAAGGTCCTTCGCTCAGCTTCACGGGTTTTCACCAAGTGCCTTGCTCCCGTGGCAGCATTCCTGCGGCTGAAAGGCCTACAGATCTTCCCATACCTCGACGATTGGCTGGTGAAAGCCCCTTCTCTTCGTCATGCTTCAGAAGACATCTTTCTGCCTGCAACTCTTCCGCTCTCTAGGGCTGGCAGTCAATCTTCGAAAGTCCATTCTAGCTCCTTCTCATCGGTTAACGTTTCTAGGAGCAACACTAGACACACTCCAAGACAAGGTATTCTTATCAACAGAGAGACTGAACGCCATCCTATCTCTGGCTCACGATCTCTACAAAAGAAAGTGCGCTTCTGTCCGTCTCCTCAAATCCTTTCTCGGGATGTCTTCCGCCATTCTCATGGTACCTCACGCTCTTCTAAGGATGAGACCATTTCAAGAGCAGTTGGACGCCCAATGGCTTCAAATAACAGGATCATTCGACGACATAATTCGGATAACTCCGATCATGAAGGATGCATTTCTTTGGTGGCAATCTCCAGACAATCTCTCTCTGGGACTGTCCTTCCTTTCTCCTCTTCCAGAGTTCGTTCTGACAACAGATTCATCTTTGGAAGGCTGGGGAGCGCATCTGCAAGACCTCCAAATAAGCGGCAAATGGAGTCTCTCTCTCTCTCCAAAATGCATATCAATTTTTTGGAACTAAGGGCAATTTTTCTAGCCCTCCAGTCATTCCTCCCAAGGATAAGAGCATCCTCAGTCCTCATACGCACGGACAACACCACCTGCATGCATTATCTAAACAAGCAGGGAGGAACAAGATCTCCGATCCTATCCTGTGAAGCTCAAAGGATATGGGAGTGGACACTACCGCATCAAATAACTATCAAAGCGGAGTATCTCCCAGGAATAAAAAACAAACTAGCAGACACCTTGAGCAGGTTAAGCCAATCAAATCACGAGTGGGAACTCAACCAACTGGTTCTCAACCACATCTTCCAGGAATGGGAAACACCCAACTTGGACCTATTTGCGTCTCAAGGGAACCAGAAATGCCGGTTCTTTGCCAGCAGGGAACATCCGATAGGGTCATTGGGGAATGCGTTTTCGATAAGATGGTCCGGAATCTTTGCGTACGCTTTCCCCCCATATCCCCTAATCTCCAGGGTGCTAATGAAACGGGAACGTGCCAACTCATCCTCATTGCTCCACGTTGGCCACGTCCGCACTGGTTCACGGAGCTACTCCTGCTGTCGCAATCCAAACCTTATCGCCTTCCTTTGTCAGCCACCCTGCTAACGATGAACAAAGAACAGATCCTGCATCCGCTCCCAGCTTCTCTTCAATTGCATGCCTGGAACCTGAGTTCAAGGAGTACAAGGATTTAATTATCCCTCAGGATTGTAGAGATATATTGTCCAAGGCAAGAGCTGAGTCTACTACTAAAACATATAGACTGAAATGGAAACGTTTTTGTTCTTGGTGCCTTCGCAATGACACTCACCCTCTTCACTCTTCTCCAGAACAAATCTTGCCTTATCTCTGGCAAGATAAGGTCTGGCGTATGCTTCAATAAGGGTCCACCTCGCGGCCCTCTCCCGATAGACTGACGTCTGACGCCTCTTCTCTCTGCTCTGCTCGCATCATCAAATAGTTCATGAAGGGCCTTTTCAGGGCTTTTCCCCCTATTAGGCCTCCTCCACCAGAATGGCGCCTTAATGTGGTCCTTTCACAGTTAATGAAACCAGCTTTTGGGCCAATCCACAAAATAGAGCTCAAGTTTCTCACATGGAAAGTGGCTTTGCTTCTCGCGCTTACATCTGCCAGAAGAGTAAGTGAAATTCAAGCCTTCACAATTAAAGAGCCTTACTTACGTTTCACAGAGGACTATGTGATGCTACAAACAAATCCTAAATTTATACCAAAGGTGCCATCCCAGTTTCACCTTAATGAGCCGGTAATTCTGCACACTTTTTTTCCGCATCCTTCATCTCCGGCGGAGAAATCTCTTCACTCTTTAGATGTAAAAAATTGCCTTAAGTTTTATTTGCAAAGGACGAAACGACTGCGCAGAACGGATTAACTTCTACTATCTTATGGACCTGTAAAAATAGGGTCTGCTGTTACAAAAAGAACTGTTGCACGATG
Source organism: Calotriton arnoldi (assembly GCA_963921515.1). Lineage (NCBI taxonomy): Eukaryota > Metazoa > Chordata > Amphibia > Caudata > Salamandridae > Calotriton > Calotriton arnoldi. Next base: position 234,757 of record CAWUFW010002914.1, on the reverse strand, counting down.
GATCGCTGCTACTATCCAATTGTCATATTAAGGCGGGTAAACCGCTTGCATCCTAGACTAAGGCGCATTCCACAAGAGCAGTATCTTCTGCGGCTGCTCTTTTCGCTGGTGTTCCACTAGACAACATTTGCTGTGCCGCTACATGGAAGAATGCTCATACCTTCACGCAGCACTATTGCCTGGACATGGCAACTTATAGCGAAGCAGCAGTGGGACAGGCAGTCCTGCGTTATCTATTTCAATAAGGTAAGCCTCTATTATTAGAGGTATTTTTTCTTATATGATATATACGTGTTTATATATATATATTTAAATATATATCTATATATATATATTTGATATCTTGCTACGTAGTATCTCATTGATGTTTTTTATATTGGCATGTTTGTTATAACCCACCATCCTCTAAGGTGAAAAGGTATATATTACAGTATTGTTAAACATGCATGTTTATGAAACTGCTAGCTACTCTGATTCAAGCATGTGAATCTATGAAAGATCCAATACTGGAGAAGAAAATGAGTTACTTACCTGTAACTACGGTTCTCCAGTATTGGTATCTTTCATAGATTCACATGCGACCCACCCTCCTCCCCGGAGAGGCTTCCCTTATTCCTCAAGGTTTATAGTTCCACACTTGTGCTTGAAAATCTGAGGAACCTAGCCTCTCTTGGATTGTTCTAGAGGGTGCCGTCGCCTGATTGGCTGTTGATTAAGTTTGGTTCTTTTTTACAAAACAAAGTGGATAGGCTATTGCAGTGACTCTTCATTGCATGGTAGCCTATAGCAGTTCTATCTACTGCTTTTATATGTATACCGTGGGACTCCCACTACGACGACTGGGATGATTCAAGCATGTGAATCTATGAAAGATACCAATACTGGAGAACCGTAGTTACAGGTAAGTAACTCATTTTCCTTCAGTCTCTAAAGGGGAAAGTTATGTTTAATCATTTTGTGGAGCATAAAAGCTTGTACGCTTTTCCCATATTCAAACAAAATGCTACGGGTTCTTTACATTTGCTTGTACCACTTTTTGGAAACATAAGTCTTAAATGGACACACCTTTCTGTATTCTCTCTGAGGCAGCAGCATGCAAGGTGCAAAATGGATACCTTTATAAGATTTGCAGAGTCTCCAATGCTGAGGTATGTTCAGATATTCAGGCCATTTAACTCTAGAAGCCTTCTTCCGAAAAATCAAAAAACACATTCTCATTAGGAATCATCAGTGCTTGTTTAATGATTCCTTTAAATAACATCACCTGGACAATGAGTTATGATGATCCACTGATTAAATCAGCATTCATAGATTGTGAGAATGAAGTGCATACCCATTTTTTAGGTCTCACCTAGGCAGTGCTTGCGCTGTCTCTCTGAGACATGCTGTATTCAGGATATGGGCTTTAAAAGCTCCGCCCATTTTCAGGGACTGCCCCTGTAACATGTGTTGCTACTCGGAGCTTGTGAGCGCTATTTTTCTCTTTTTAATTGGAGCACTGGAGATCAGTGCTCGTGGTTTATAGAGCTCTGTTGTAAACAGGGATGTAAATCCTGCTATTATCTTGCCACATTTGCTGTGCATTTAAAGACCGAGGTCTGTTTTGGCTGCAGCTGCCTCCTCCCTCCTGCTTTTGAAACACACGGCCTGGCATCACGGTCCCTTCCTTCCTATGGCTGCTGCCGCCTCAGTCTCAGAAATCAACTGGCATTTGCCATTCAATAGGTGTCGCATTTGCAAGAGTTTGAGCTATTGGCATTTTAAATGACCATGCCTTTTATTTATGTGTTTTGAAAACCTACAAGCGGTGCGTAAACACGCACTTTGTACTTATAGTTGTTGCTTTCACAGAAGCAAGGCTGGCAGTAACCTCGCCCCTTTTACTGCCAGCCTTGCTTCTTGTAAGCAATTACTAGAAGTACAAAGTGTATGTTTACGCTCCGCTTGCAGGTTTTCAAAATACATAAATAAAAGGCATTGTCATTTACAATGCCAATAGCTCAAACTCTCGCAAATGCAAGACCTATTGCATTGCAAATGCTTGTTTTTTTTAATTTTTATATGTAGATGAGATATTCAGACAAGGGGTTTGATGTTCCTCTGTCCTTCTCCGATAAAACTTGCAGAATACTTTTAAGTGTCTGCCTATTTCTGTGATTAATGTCATAGCATAAGTAGCTTTAAATGCTATGTCCTAGTTTGGGAGACCAAATTGCAACCATATCTGACTGCTACAGATGTATTGAGGAAGTTGGAAGATGCTCCTCTAGCCTACAAACATTGCTCTGCATCTACTCAGTAGTCTGCAAGAGTTTTTCAGGGTGGTCGAGACGGCTATAATATGGTGTTAATTAGTGCTGATACATTTTAGAATTGCTTCTGCCAAGTAGCTTACTAACTTAACATTGATTATGCATAGTGCAAAGATCAGTGCTGCTGCCTTGGCCTTTATTTTCAATAGTTGGAGTCTTGGGGACGTCTTATCCGTAAACTATATCCCCAGAAAATTATAGTAATAGCTTATCATATGTGGGCCCAGATACCATCTCTTTGTAGTTTTATTTTTCTCTTTACCAACTATAGCAACTTTGGTTCTGTTATCATTCCTGATCAATAAATTGTCTTTGTTTTAAATGTTTAACTCATTTACAGCTTGTTGTTGACCCACTGTGGTTTTTTCCAGAATAAGGAAATCTTCTGCATACTATAAGATTTTCATTTTGTGTTCAGGGGCTAGAGGACATAGCTGCGGAGGTGCCTTGCCAGATATCTGCAGTGTAGAAGTAAAAAGCGAGGGAGCAAATACGCATTCTTGTTTAGGCCTGTATTTGTGTAAATGCATTCAAACATGTTAAGGCCATTCCCAACCTTAATTTACACCCAAGCATCAGTTTACAGGGAGGATACTGCTTTTAAAATGGTTGGGTCAATACCCTACTTAGTAAGTTTTACCCAAGATGTGTCGTCAACACTGTTGAACGCAGCACTATAATCCATGAAGCAAGCATACAAAGGGCGATTATGTGGGAAAGTAGGCTAGACAGGATAGGGTCAGGACATTATTAGAAGTACTGTAATTGGCCTCAAACCCATTTGATAAAGTGGAATAGGGCCTTTTTCCTTTGACCATCTCTCCAGTTTCTCCCAACAGAATGTTGGCATAGGCCTTAATTTGCCTGGTCACTTTTTTCTCCTTTCTTGAAAATCAAATGTAATCTAGAGCCTCTCTAAGACTCTGTAACGTCTGCCTGTTAGAATGTGGCCTGATATACTGGGAAAAGCCGGAGGCTGCAGTAGTCTGTATCCGACTTGTAGAGAGACCCAGGAATGCCTTTTGAGCCAAGGGCTCCATTAGATCTGGCTGACTTAATTACCAGCCTAGTGGTGTATACTGTCACTGGTTTGCAGGTAGCAGACTGGGTGTTTAGACTGCTGGGAGACTGGCTTTTAGAAAAATGTGAAGGAACGTCAGTCAGATGGTAAAGTTTTTTTTATAGGTCTCATCTGCTACTGTGCATGCACTCTCACTTGCAATAAATATTGAATACAGCAAGGGCTTTGCAGCCCTCCTATTGCTTACCATTCATTGGCTTCATTGTCACTCTTATTTGCTGCCTTCTAATTGGCCAGCTTGTACCGGCTTCACTTCCTCTTCTTTCGGCTGTAGCATGGACCACGTACTGATTGCTTCAGCTTGATTGCTGTCCTTCTCCTGCTTGCGCTGTGATTGAGGTACTATTTTTTTCATTATTTTTTCTTCCGCTGTCGTCCTTGTCGCTGTTTCCCTGCCAACTCCCTGTTGTCCGTGTTGCTTCCTCCCCTCTCACCCCCACTACATTTACATTGTGCTTGACGTTTGCGGAGCCAGGCGGGTTGTTCTATTAACCAGATAGACTCACCACAGACATCATTGAGCCTGGAGTGGAAATGGAGCTTTATCAATGTACTTAAAGCGTTTTCATGGGCAAATTTAATGTGATATTGTTTTGGAAGTGTTGGTTCGTAAAACACGTTTTATGGACCGAGTGAAGGCATGAGAATCTTGCAGTGCTCTTATGTGGCGGAAGGCATGAACTTTCATTATGCCACAATGCGTCATCTCTCCCCACTTGGCTCTAAATCTCCTGTGTAAATGGAATATGATAGTGAGAATGGACACTTGCACGTTAGCAAATGTCATAGGTTTGTGTCTATAATTAAAATACCTTTCTGTTTTAAGCACAATGGTGTTTTGTATCGCCGTGGAATTGCTGAACCCAGCGCTATACAGAAGTTGATTGATATGCCATGATTGTGTATGGTGTTTCTGTACAAACTGCAGTATTGTCACAGCGGTAGAGCCCTTAACACAGAAGAAATAGGACTCTTTGCAGTTTTCTTTCTTGTGCAAACCTGGTCCAAAGGCACTAGAGTTCATTACGACAGAACCAGACTAGTTGCCGTTTTTGTTGTTGTTGTTTTTTTTGCTTGGGCTCGTCTGTGACAGCGCATGCAATGTATGCACTCTAGTTTGCCAGGGATATTGTATAAACAAGGGGCTTACAGCCCCCCATTGCTTACCATTCGTTGGCTTTATTGTCACTCTTATTTGCTTGCTTCTAATTGGACAGAACGTGCCTGCTTCACTTCCTCTTCTTTCGGCTGTAGCATAGACCAAGCACTGATTCCTTCAGTCAATCAATCAGGATTTATAAAGCATGGCTAATCACTCGATAGGGTAGCCAGGCGATTTCAGGCCACGGAGGCTTATTCGAACAGCCAGGTCTTGAGGGCCATTCGGAATTCCGGAAGTGAGGTGATGGTCCGGAGGTGCGTCGGGAGGCTGTTCCAGGTCTTTGCTGCGATGTGGGAAAAGGAGTGTCTTCTGCTCCAGTAAATGCGGGGAGTATGGGCAAGTGAAAGGCAGGTGGACCGTAGTCTTCTCGATGGTTGGTGGAAGTTCAGGCAGTAGTTAATGTAGGCGGGGTCCTTGGTTGTATAGAGCATTGTGTGCGTGGGTCAGCAGTTTGAATTGGCACCTCTTCTGCACGGGGAGCCTATGGAGTTTCCTGAGGTGGGGTGTGATGTGGGTTCGTTGGGGAAGGCCGAGGATGAGTCTGGCTGCGGCGTTCTGTATGGTCTGAAGCCTCTGTGGAAGGTGTGTGGCAATTCCTACGTAGAGGGCATTGCCGTAGTCCAGTCGGCTAGTGATGAGGGCTTGTGTCACGGTGCATCTTGTGTGTAGGGGTAGCCACTTGAAGATCTTACGTAGCATGTGCAGAGTGAGGATACAGGTGGATCAGACAGCGTTGATCTGTGATTTTATGGTGCGCTTGTTGTCCATGATGATTCTGAGGTTTCCGGCATGGTTGGAGGGAGTTGGTGCGGGTCCTATGTCTGATGGTCACCAGGAATCGTTCCATGTGTTGCTGCTGTTGCCAAAGATCAGTACTTCCGTCTTGTCTGTGTTCAGCTGCAGGTAGTTGTTCTTCATCCAGCCAGCGATGTTTGTCATTCATCTGTGGAAACTGGTTCTGGTGGTGGTGGGGTCGTCAGTGAGTGAGAAGAGGAGTTGGGTGTCATCTGCGTAGTAAATTATGTTGAGACCATGGGATCTGACGATGTTGGCCAGCGGGTCATATATGCATTGAAGAGTGTAGGGCTGAGGGATGAGCCCTGGGGGACACTACAGGTAATCTCCTTGGGCTCCAAGGTAAAAGGTGGGAGGTGGATCCTCTGGGTTCTTCTGGTGAGGAAGGGGGTGATCCATCTGAGAGCCTCCCCTTGGATGCTGATATGGTGAAGTCTTTCGATCAGTGTGTGGTGGGATACGGTGTTAAAGGCTGCCGAGAGCTCGGAGGATCAAAGCTGCTGTTTCTCCTTGGTCGAGGAGGGCTCGGATGTCGTCTGTGGCTGCGCTCAGCTCGGTTTTGGTGCTGTGATTGCTATGGAAGCCAGATTGGGAGGTGTCGAGTAGCTGGTTCTGCTCCATGTTTTTCATGTGTTGATTGTTGATGATCTTTTCCAGTACCTTCGCTGGGAATGAGAGCAGGGAGATTGGCCGGTAGCTTTTGAGTTCGCTGGGGTCGGCGGAGGGTTTTTGTTGAGTAGTGGTTCTGACTTCGGCGTATTTCCAGGCGTCGGGAAATGTTGCGGTGGTGATGGGTGTTGAGTAGGGTGGTGGGTTCCTGGCCCATTTTTTTGGTTTCCAAGGTTGAAGCCGTGGTGTGGGCATGGGTCTGTGGGAGCTCCAGAGTGGATGGATTTCATGGTGGAGGTGGTGTCCTGGGTGTAGAGGATGTTCCAGGTGGTCAGTGTGCGGTTCGTGTTGGATACAGTGGTGGCGTATCTGTAGAGGAAGTCTGTAGGTGTGGGTTAGGGTTCAAAGTTTCTGTATATGGTTGTGATCTTGTCGTGGAAGAAAGGTGCGAGGTTGTCGCACAGCTCCTGTGAGGGTGCTGGCATCCGGGTTGGAGAATTCCTTATTGATGTTGAAAAGTTCCTTGGTGGGGTTGGCGCTGGTTTCGATGCGTGCGGCAAGGACTGTTGACTTTGTTGCCCTCAGCAGGTGGTGATAGAGGTTGAGGGAGGTGTTGAAGGGTGCCCTGTCGGAGGTATCCTTGCTGGTGCGCAATCTCCTCTCCAACTGTTTACTGTCTCGTTTCGCGGTTCTGAGTTCTTGGGTGTACCAGCTGGACTTTTTGGAGGATTTTCTCTGGTGTTGCTCTTGGTGGGGATGATGCTGTCTGCGCAATTGGTGATCCAGACGTTGACGTTTTTTACTCCCTGTTCGAGGTTAGTGGCAGTAGCAGGGTTGGAGGTGTTTGCCCAGCTGATCTATGAGATTTTGTTCCACTTCCAGTGGGAGGCATTGATCATCTTGAGGGGGAGGGGGTGGTGTGGGGGCTGGAGATGCTGAATTGGACGATGGAGGGATTGGTCCATGTGAGTTCTGTGACATGGCTGTATTTGATGCGGTTGCTATAGGTGAAAATTTGGTCCTGCGTGTGTCCTGCGGTGTGTAGGGTCATGGACGATCTAGGTCAATCTGAGGCTGCTCATACTGTCTAGGAGGTGTGCGGTGTTTTTGTCGTTTGGGTCATCAATGTGGAAATTTAGGTCGCCAAGGAAGATGTGGTCCTTGGAGTCTAAGGCTAGTGGTGCAATGAAGTCTACGATGGTGTTGCAAAAGCTGGAGCGCGGGCCTGGGGTTCGGTATGCGAGGGTACCTCTGATGGTTGTCTTGTCTGTGTGGAGCTTGAAGTTGAGATGTTCCATGGAGGTGGTGGTATTGTCGGTGGTGATGGTGGTGCACTGTATGGTCTCTGTGGAGGATGGTTGTTCCTCCTCCTGGCTTGTTGGTGTGGTCCTGGTGAGTGATTTTTATATCCGTCGGGAATCTCTGTGGCAATATCTGGGGCGGATGTGGGTTTGAGTCAGGTCTCGGTGAGGAAGACTGTCGGGTGCAAGGGTGGCAATGAGGTTCCATAATTTAGTGGAATGCTTGCATAGTGAGCGTGTTGAGAAGGGCACATGCAAGTTGTTTTTTTTGTTCAGGTAATGGCTGTGGTGTGTTAAGGGTGGGGATGGTCTGTGGGCTGGTGTGTGTGCAGTGGCAAGTGAAGTGGTAGTGGGTGCAGGTGAAAGGTCCCACCGTGGAGGGTGAGCAGGCACGGTGACAGTGTTTCCTGCAGCATCTGGGGTCGAGGGTGTAGAGCTCGGCGATGGTGTATCTTCGGGGGGCAGGAGGGCCAGGAGTCGTGGCACTTGGCGCAGTCCAGGCACGAACTGGCACAGACAGGTTTGTCTGTGGCGCGTCCGTTGAGCGCAGTTGCGCTGCGGCAAATGGGTCCTGGGGTGGGCGGGGCTTCTGTTGACAGGAAGAAAGTTGAGTGGGAAAACCGGTCGGGAAAACCTCAGAAAGAAAACCCAGGCAGGTGCAGAGTCACTGAATCAGTCTGGAACAAGCAGAAACTGGAGGACACAGGCAAGTGGAAAGCTAGGTATCCAGGTGCCTACTTCAGATTGATTGCTGTCCTTCCGCTGATTGCGAGGTGATTGAGGTACTATTTTTTTTTCGTTCCATGTCGTCCTTGTTGATTTTTCCCCGCCCACCCTTCTGTGGTCCTTGTTGCTTCTTTGCTCCCTCCCACCCACCTTGTCCACATTATTTCCTCCCCGCCCCATCCCCACTCCCTGTTGATTGTGTTGCTTCTTCCTCTTCTTTTTTTATTTTAAGATTTTATATCTGTGCTGATGATGTTGGGCGTCTGGGACTCTCCAAGTGATGAACTGTGGATTTGATCCTGAATGTCCTTTTCAAAAGAGTGGCTTTTGAAAGTGTCCTAACAGTTTGATTATCTGTTTCTGCAGTTTCCATTCTTCAACTTTGATGAAACAACCCGGCGGCCATTTGATTCTTTTCATGCCAGTTAAAGGTCTGGTAGTTGCAACCGACTTATAAAGTTCCACTTGATTTTGTTGGAAGTTAAAATATGGCAAATGGTCACTTTCGCATTGTTGTAAAATGGCAAAGTTAGAGCAAAAAGAGTATAACCCTTTAGCTACAAAAGTGTGGTCCAGGGTCAGTTAAACCCCCCTTTGAAGATGTGCACATTTGCGTTACATTGAATCTGGAATAGCCTTGTAGGCTTTTTAACTTAAACGCCCGAAAAGGATTATTCTGCACTAGTGGTAATGAGCTTTGATTCTACACTTGTGGTAATCTGCCTTGATTCTACACTTGTGGTAATACGCCTTGATTCTACACTTGTGGTAATACGCCTTGATTCTACACTTGTGGTAATACGCCTTGATTCTACACTTGTGGTAATGAGCCTTGATTCTACACTTGTGGTAATGAGCCTTGATTCTACACTTGTGGTAATGAGCATTGATTCTACACTCATGGTAATCTGCCTTGATTCTACACTTGTGGTAATGAGCATTGATTCTACACTTGTGGTAATACGCCTTGATTCTACACTTGTGGTAATGAGCCTTGATTCTGCACTAGTGGTAATGACACTTGATTCTGCACTCGTGGTAATGTGCTTTGATTCTGCACTAGTGGTAATGACACTTGATTCTGCACTCGTGGTAATGTGCTTCGATTCTGCACTAGTGGTAATGACACTTGATTCTGCACTAGTGGTAATGACACTTGATTCTGCACTCGTGGTAATGTGCTTTGATTCTGCACTAGTGGTAATGACACTTGATTCTGCACTCGTGGTAATGTGCTTTGATTCTGCACTTGTGGTAATGTGCTTTGATTCTGCACTTGTGGTAATGTGCTTTGATTCTGCACTCGTGGTAATGTGCTTTGATTCTGCACTCGTGGTAAGAAGCCTTGATTCTGCACTCGTGGTAAGAAGCCTTGATTCTGCACTTGTGGTAAGAAGCCTTGATTCTGCACTTGTGGTAAGAAGCCTTGATTCTGCACTCGTGGTAATGAGCCTTGATTCTGCACTCGTGGTAATGAGTCTTGATTCCGCACTCGTGGTAATGAGCCTTGATTCTGCACTAGTGGTAATGAGCCTTGATTCTGCACTAGTGGTAATGAGCCTTGATTCCGCACTAGTGGTAATGAGCCTTGATTCCGCACTAGTGGTAATGAGCCTTGATTCCGCACTAGTGGTAATGAGCCTTGATTCCGCACTAGTGGTAATGAGCCTTGATTCCGCACTAGTGGTAATGAGCCTTGATTCTGCACTAGTGGCAATACACTTTTGATTCTGCACTTGTGGCAATGAGCCTTGATTCTGCACTAGTGGCAATGAGCCTTGATTCTGCACTAGTGGCAATGAGCCTTGATTCTGCACTAGTGGCAATGAGCCTTGATTCTGCACTAGTGGCAATGAGCCTTTATTCTGCACTAGTGGCAATGAGCCTTGATTCTGCACTAGTGGCAATGAGCCTAGATTCTGCACTAGTGGCAATGAGCCTAGATTCTGCACTAGTGGCAATGAGCCTAGATTCTGCACTAGTGGCAATGAGCCTAGATTCTGCACTAGTGGCAATGAGCCTAGATTCTGCACTAGTGGCAATGAGCCTAGATTCTGCACTAGTGGCAATGAGCCTAGATTCTGCACTAGTGGCAATGAGCCTAGATTCTGCACTAGTCGTAATGAGCCTTGATTCTGCACTAGTCGTAATGAGCCTTGATTCTGCACTAGTGGTAATGAGCCTAGATTCTGCACTAGTGGTAATGAGCCTTGATTCTGCACTAGTCGTAATGAGCCTTGATTCTGTACTAGTGGTAATGAGCCTTGATTCTGTACTAGTAATGAGCCTTGATTCTGCACTCGTGGTAATGAGCCTTGATTCTGAAGAATTCTTTGTATGTGTAGGTTTGATGGCATAACTCGTGGCAACAGTTTTATAATTGTCCAGCAAGGTCAAGGTGAGGTCACCTTTGATTATTATTTCATGGCCAGGGTGTTGAAATACCAGCGCTTCAAATGTTTCGATAGAATTTGCTCTTTTGTGCTGCTGACCACCGTTTTGGAAATTAAGGTATTTGTTTAATATAAGGATAGAAAACTGATTTACAGTTGGAATTGTGATCCAGTCTTATGGCTAAAATTGATTTGCATGTCTGGTCAATAATTGTTTTGTTAAGATTAACGGTATCAAAAACACATATGGAAAGACTGCCCAATGCTCTACCAAACGTATTGAACTTGGTAGTAAAGCATTCTGTCTCCTAGTAGCCTTTAAAAGGTGTCTGCTACAAGCCCCAAGTTTCTTGTAAGCACCAAATATTCCAATCAATAAAAGAGGGTGGAATAGTGTCAATATTTAGGAGCCTTCACAGGCGTTTGACATTCCACGACAGGAAAGAAAGAGATTCTGTAGTTGAGTATGTGAGTGTGAGGTGTATTAGGAGTGGTGTTTGGGGTGAGCTCTTAATGTTAATAGCATTCAACTCCAGGCCTCTTGTGTGCTGATATTTGGAGCAGGGAAGCTACTTCACTGTCCGCTGTCGTCGTATCCAATTGTATGGAGAGTTGTGACTTATGCGCTTATTGAGGATTGGTTCTCGGAGAACGTTTTTAAAATGATTACCCAATAGCTCTCGGTCTCCCTCTTTTGCATTCGTATGACCAGTTGTGCAAATGTAACTTTATGACTATCAGATCTGCCAGTGAGCTGATGTTTCATGAGTAGTAATATTATGGAACCACAAATTAGTTTGTGAGGATGACTCGGTGGCTGTAGTGTCGATCTTTGATCATAGCTCTCTATTACCTTTGTCAATGTATGTTGTTGATTTATTGTTGTGGAGATGTTGGTATGTTCATCAGTGACCAGTTAAACCTTGCAAGCAAAAGGCTGCTGGTAAATTCTTTCTCGGCACCACCATTCAATAGATGGTCGGGTTGAGCGGGGGTGACTGTAGTTTCTGTTGCTGAAGGTGTGGAAGTTTGCTCTTTTCTCTGTCTGGGATTACTGCTTCAGGAAGGCTGGTGACAGTCGAGTACAGAGAACTTGTGCTTCTTTGTGCCTATGTTGTGGATACTCCTGCTTCGAGCCAGCTCTACTGCATCTTGCTGTGAGTGCCATCACTTTGCACAAAGACTGTGTCTGGAGATCAGCATGAAAATGACATTTGAAAAAAGAGCCAACTCAATCCAGTCCTGCAGCCTTAGACAGTGGATCCAGATCACCGATCTGGAAAATGTGTACTAAAGAGAGATGCAGACCACAACACTTTGTTCCAGCTCCAAGTTCTTCTTGACTAAGGAAGGGCGTTCTCCCCAGAGTACTTGAAGAGCTGTCGTGCAACCAGGGCTGGTATCTTCCTGACAGCTAGTTTCCCAGTGGCAAGAGGATATTACCCAAAGTCTACACTCCCAGCAGGACTAGCTGTGCCTCTTTCTGAAGAGCCTAGCACCCTGTCTGCTCGGATAGGGAAGGCGTGTGCCTGGCCTTGCAGGATGAGAAACTGTCCAGGAGAGGAGGCTTAGCATGCTGCTGACATGAGGAGCACTTATAGAAAGTCGACTCGCCAGACCCAAGAGCGACCTGTGTCATGAAGGGCCCCACCCTCCTTCCGGTAGCTCTCTGCAGTTTCCCCTTATAACCTACAATAAAACTGTACCTTAAGAACTACTTATGAAGGTTGATTGCTGTGCACTGAGGGGGTGGTGCTGGTGCTGCTGATGCTATGTGGAATGCCTCCTAAAGCAAGAAGCCCTAATCAGCCTGAAGGCTACAATAGCCATCTCCAGGATGCCTGCTGTAGCTGGCTAGGAGGACCACCACAGCTGAGGACAGGCATTGCAGCGTAGGCCTGCCCACCAGTTACTCCTACTATAGGCTTCCCTGAGCAAGGCTGCCAGCACAGCCGACAAAGAGAAACTGCTGCTATGGGGGCAGGAGCCAATCTGTTGACGCTGCATTTCCTGAACTGCTGCTGCAGAAGCCTTCAGGTAAAAATGTGGGCCTGGCATGCACTAGGGACCAGAGACTAAAACATGCTCAGGGAAATCTGCTGTGCATTCTGGGGCTTTTGCCAATAAAAAGACCTTTAACTGTGTTGTATATTTGACCTTTCTGAGTTTCTGAACCATCTGCATGTGTGCCTTAACCTCGCCTCAACCTGTAGTTTGTTGAGGACTGTAGATACTGGATTTAGACCATAGAAGGAAGAAAGGATGGTCCTGGAAACACAGGTTTAGAGAGCCTCATTGTTTTCACACCACTTAATGGCAAACCTGTAGTTTCTTTTGAATTGTGTAGTATTTGGTGCTCTTGTGTGATTAAAGTACTTTCTTTTTAGATAAGACAACAACTGGACTGAACAATACATTATTGTGTCTGATTTTTGAGCTGCTGGAGAATATCCAGAGAGGAGGGTCTGATTTCTCTAATTGAACCTGGCAGTTATGCTGTTCAGTCTTGATCAATCTGTTGTTGATTTATAGGTTATGATCCTGCTACATGTGGGGAATCAATAGGATTTGCTGTGCACTTCAAGCCGGTAACATTCTGGGAATGCAGAGGCAGTCGGTTCTTCTTGCAGTATCTCAGACCCTTAAGCCTTTCAAAGTGAGTAAATATTAAAAGGAAAGAGCCGCCAAGGATTTGCTCGGATTGCAGGTGGTAGAGGTGTCTTCTTGCAGGGTAAACGGCATAGTCTAGCAGGTAGAGATGACTGGGTCACCGTGTCTGGAGAGTTGGGACCCATCACATGTGATGAGGGTTTCATGGAACAGATTCATGTCCGCTGGGTTTGCACTTTCATGGCTGTGGTCTCCAGGGTTTTGAGTGGTTAGCAGTTAAGGGAGTGTCACTGCTTGTCATGGGTTTCCAGCACCACCTCCATTGCATTACAGTTCGAGCTGTAGCACGCAAGACTTCAGAAAGAACTCCGAAGAAGCGAGAGACGTTGAGTGAACTGCTTTAATGGCCTTGTCTCTCCATGTTTACCTGCAGTTGCATCTTTCTTCTGCATGATCAAAGTTATCCTCAACCCTTGGTGTGTACCAATCTTTCCCAGCTGCATTTTCCTGTATATTTTACAGTTCCATGGCAACCAACCAACAAAAGTACATGATCTGCCTGGGAATAGCAGGTATCACATTCTCTGGGTTTGTCGATTAGAGCAGGCAATCTCTTGGCCAGTCGGAAACTGTTCCTTGATTCTTGGGCAAAACACTAGATGGGATGTGGGGGTGGGACAGGTAGCTCATCTCCGTTGCAACAGTGGTCATGGCCTTGCCCATAGCCCTTCCTGATATGCAGCACCTCTCAAGCCGCCGACTAATCTGGAACTAGCTTCATCAAACTGACGATGAACACAAAGAAGCACTTGTGTCTCCAATTCAAATAAATATGCTTGACTTTACACTGGGGGAAGCAGGGAGAGGTGAAAAGGAGACTACACAGGGGAGCAGGGAGGGAATGGATACAGCACCTCTCCATCTACCTTTACCACCTCACAATCTTAAGGGCCACGTACATATAATTTGGAGATAAATACCCCCTCTCCCTTTTTGTATCCACTTACTACTTGCACAACTGTTTCCCTCTGGTGGAATTAAGAGGGACAGTTATGACACTACAGAGATTGATGGAGAGCAAGTAGGCGGTGTCTACTTAAACAGGGCTACAGGTAAAAAGGGCCCCTTGACTCGAGATCTGCTGCTCCCCCCTATTAGCCATGTCATGGAAATGGTAGTCCCACATAATAAAAAGAGAACTACTTTTGGTGTACCCGCTTTGCACAACAGCGTATAAGAATCTATTGGTGGGAAGCATCTGAAATCAAGAAGAGCATCTGTGTTGGAAATTATGAGACAAGTTAATTTCAAAGGAAACCTACCAGCTCAGTTAGCATGAAAACTCAGGAGCAGAATGGCGCATGTCTGTTGCACCTGGGACTTTCAGCTTCTCGGACGTATGTCGCCACCTTGATGATTTCCACCAACCTGTTCCAAACTGTGTGCTGGAGCAGCTGACAAGGTAAAAGGGCGATATGGTCTTTCATAAGGGGGAGGGTCATCAGTCTGACATGCCAGGTTTGGACTGTGTCCACTTTCTCTAGTGACACTGTTCCCTAAGATAATCAATAATATGCTTGAAACACAGTCTAGACCGCGAAAGAGCCTCTATTTGAAAACCCTGTTCCTCAGATTAATCTAGCGATAAAGGACACAATTCCAGGCTCCCTGGGAATGTGGGAGATGACGTGAATATGGACTGTCTGTTGGGGGTGGGCGGTGGTGATCTGGTGGAATTGGGAATGACTTGTATAACCATGACATGTTCTCTGATTGCTCTAATTTTCGCAGACTGATCAGACAAAATTCCTAATGAGAAGCTTCCTCAGCAAGCAGTTTCAATAATTAAATCCCTGGACTCCGCAGGTATACCAGCGCAAAGATCAGAGCTGCTTGCACCTTGTGGTGAGACGTCTGAGCCATATCCATTTAACAAGATACTAGAGTTTTGGTGCCTTCGCAGTTGCAAAAGTCTTTGATTGCTAGTGTCCCAGTAGTGAACAATCTGACAGGCACAGGCAGATCATAGAATTATGGTAAGGCTACGCATTATAGCGGAGGTGCAGGCCAGATGTGTACGTTCTAAGGTTGCATGATTTGGGATTTGTAAAGCGCACAGATGCTCTGCAGAGTGTACCAGTGCTAGCTTCAAGGCAGAGGCAGACAGTAGAATTACTTTGAGACAGCCAGGTTTTTTTTTCTTCTTAAAAACCGATGTTCCAGCTGTGCGTAACTCCAAAGGATTTTTATTCCAGCCTACTGGCCCGAGATAGAAGAAGGACCTGTCTCTAATTGTTGCTCGACAGATATTGGGGATTTTAGCCAACCGACCGGTGGAAGATCAGACATTTCTAGAAGAGACATAATGTGTAATCCTTTCCCTGCGATAGCCTGCCCCGGTGGAATGCAGTGCTTTGTGGACAAGTACTAGTGTTTTGAAAAGGATCCTTTTTTTAATTGGGAGCCAATGGAGAGCCTTCAAGTATAGGGAGATGTGAGATCTCGAGGAGAGGTAAAGGAGGGTTTGGCCTGCCAGATTCTGGATCACTTGAAGTCTGTTAAGAAGGTAGTCTGGGAATTTCAAGTATAAGGCATTTCCATGTTCCAGTCTGGATGTTATCAGAGCCTGAATGACTGTTTTTTTTTTTTTTTTAGCGGAAAAGGAAAGTAAGGGAAGAAACTTTTTCAAAGTGTGTAGCATCCCATGGGAAGATCAGTTTCTTTACAGTGAGTTCTCTGATCCAGAGCCTGCTACCAATTAGCGGTTAGTTTCCCCACAGTGCTGATATGTGTCCAGCATGTGTAAAGGTCCTATATAGAGGTGCAGTAGAAATAAGCTAGTTGAGTTTAAATTGGCAATGATTAAAGTACCTAAACTAGTAAACCCTATCAAATTTAAATACAATTACTCTTTAAAGAACAAAGTGGTCCATTGGATAAGACATACTAGGGAATGCCACTCCGTTATTAGGGATCACATTGTGAACGCCAGAAGATGTTCAAATGCCTCTATATCGCTTGACACTATTGAATTGGTGTTCAGGGACAGGCGCATTGCAGATGAACTTGACATGCGGTCCTGTCCTCCAAACAATTCGCGCATACAATTTAAGTACATGGCTGTGGGGGTAAGGGGCCCATTATCCCTAGAGGAACCTGCTCAGACACGGGATGGAAGATCCTATCTTGACAATGATTGACTCCGACGCAACCATGGCATTCCCCCGCAACCACGAATACAAAGAACTAGCGAAATGATTAGTTTACATAAACAAATCTTGGGTGTGGTCTTGGAGGAGATGGGGGGCAATAACAAGTAGGAATTTGGGGCCCTTAGAGCTGAAACTGCAGCGGGTGAAGAGGCTACTGATGAGGTCTGCAATCTTCCAAATCCTAATGATGAAGTCCCCACCTGTGAATATCCGGAGGGGCCTCCGAGACTGGGGTATTAGTACCGCTGCCTCTGCTCAGATAAGCCCCACTTGTTTAACTGCTACAAGAAATGATGTTGAGGACGTAAACCACCCCTGCAGTAGTGTCCCATCAATCTGCTCTTTATTAAGCATTCCGTTAATCTCTTGGAATGTAGCAGACCTTATATGTAGGCTGCTACTTCCACATTGGTGCCAGTTTATTGACAAATTTGACGTTTGCATTTTTCAAGAAACCTGGTGCACAGTTCCGGTACATAGACTGGGTTACTTGACATATTTGACCCCGGTAAAGTCAAATAAAGTGGGGAGACCAGCGGGTGGGCTGATAACATGGGTTAAGTCTTCTATTAACTGTAAAATTCGACAAGTAAATATTGCTAATGTAAATATACTTGGGCTTGAAGTCAGCGTGGACGGGAAGCCCATTGTGCTATTGCTTAATGAGTGGGGCTCGATCTGCAACAATTCGCTCTATTGAGACCTTGTTGGATAGGCAGCATCCTGGGGCCAATTCGATTCTTGCTGGAGATTTTGATACCACTTTTGAGCCCCTTGACAGGGATGATATTGAAATTACAACTGAGGAGAATGAAAGGGGGGAGTAGCCCACAATTGGAGATTGCCCCGGTTAAAAGGTGGACTCTAGCCGCCCTAGAGCTCAAGGCACCGAATTTGGTATACGAGCCGTAAATGGGAGGTCTAAATCTGACAGACAAGGGGCATGTATTTTTCTAATAATGGATCTAAAAGTCGCATTGACTATGTAATGGTCAATTTGAAACTGGCAGTTCTTTGGTGATATGATCATATTAGAAAGGGAGGGGAGTGATCATAACCCTTTACAATGGTAGACTTATTTAATAATTTCTGGGGTGAATGTACAATTACAATCAGTACTAGGATTATCGAACACACTGCGGACAGACGCCACCTAAAATGGAGACAAATTAGTGGGAATCCTGCACTTCTAACATCTATGAAAAAAGATGTCACAGATTTCTTGCACAAATTGCTGCTTTGCTGGGAGATAAATGAAGATAAACTTGAAGTCATTGAGATGCATTCAAAGTTCCTTAATGATATTGCTGCCTACTTCATAGTCCCACATACAGGCAAAAAATTGGCCACGTTTGGGTTGGGAGTTGGTTTAGTAGAGATTGTAGAAAGGCAAGGAGATCACTGGTTAAGGCTATTAAAGCGAAATACCCCTCCTTGTTAACCTCCTCTAAGAAACTGTACAAGCTGTTGGCAAAAGCCAAAAAAAAGAGTGGGACGATGCAAGGTGGCGGGACTTATTGTAGTCTTGTGCATCAAAAGATGATACTCTGTTCTGGAGGCTAGTGGCCAGAGGTGTGCATACTGCTGGGATGGAGCCCCAGAACTTTGTTCCACCAGGGGAATGGATTACCCATTTCTCAGTTTTATATCTGGAAGAGGCCCCACTTCTGGATAAGGCACTATTGGTACCTCCCATAGTTAGTTTTATCTCACCACCTTTCTGCATACATGATTTTTTAAATTCACTGGCAAATTTTTCTTCTGGGAGAGCGGCTGGCCCTGACAGTGTGCCTGTAGATGTTTTTTTTTGCATGATATAAATGTGTGGGGCACAATATATATTGGTTATAGCAAATGTGAGAGCACTGGGAGCCCCTATACCGGCATCGTGGCAGGGTGCGGAGGTGGTCTCTGTGTATAAAAAAGGGGACAAGAGTTTGTCTGCTAATTACAGGCCAATTAGTCTAATTGGTTGCCTACAGAACGTTTTTTGCCGTATGGTTCTGACCAAGATTCTGCATTGGGTGGATAGTAATGATATAATAAGCCGTTTTGCTATCACTATTGGAAGACGGTCCTGATCGACAAGGGTGGCCTTTGTCGCCTTTGTCAATCTAAAATCTGCTTTTGATCTTGTACCACGAGGCAAGTTGTGGGCGACTATTGGAAATGACCCTTTTTGCAGGGTTATCCCCAAACGTTTTGCTTCTTCCTGCTATTTTTTCCTGACCTGTCCTTGATGGTTTTAGAACTCTAGGCACTTTACCGCTGCTGATCAGTGCTAAAGTGCAAATGCTCTCTGTGAAATTTGTAGTATGGATTGGTGTTTCCATGATTGGCATATTTGATTTACTGGTAAGCCCCTAGTAAAGTGCCAGGGTCTGTAAATCAAATGCTACTAGTGGGCCTGCAGCACTGTTTGTGCCACCCACATGAGTAGCCCTGAAAAGGTAACTCAGACCTGCCACTGCAGTGTCTGCGCACAGTTTGTAACTGCCATGTCAACCTGGCAAGTGCACCCACTTGCCAGGCCCTAATCTTCCCTTTTCTTACATATTAGTCACCCCTAAGGTAGGCCCAAGGTACCCCTGTGGGCAGGGTGCTGTGTATGTTAAAGGTAGGACATGTACTGGTGTGTGTGACATGTCCTGGTAGTGAATTGCAGTGCATTTCGTTTTTCACTGTGGAAAGGCTATCTGTCCCATAAGGTAGAATGGGAGTTTATTTATAACATCTTATAAATATAACTTGCCAGTGGTACAAGATAGGAAAGTAAAGTTTAGTATGCCTGAACTCAGAATATGAAGATGCATCTTTTAGTAAAGATGATTTTTATATTCTGAGTTTAAAAATACCACTTTTAGAAAGTAGGTATTTTTTTGCTTAGCCATTCTATGTGCCTCTGCTGGTTTGTGTATTGACTGTCTGGCTTTGGAGTGACAGGGGCTGGGGAGGTGCATTCTCTCAGACGGCCACCGGGGGGGGGTCTGGGGGTATTGATATGTGTTCTGCCTTTCCTGAAAAAGTCAGGGCTGGGATGAATAGACCTGGGCTACATTCAGAGTAGTGGGAGGAGTTTTCACTAGCACCTTAATAGGCCATGTCTGCCTTGAACAATGCAGTCTCCACCGCCTGCCGGGAAGCTGGGCCAGAGAGGACAGAACTGGTTTTGGCTGAGCACAGACACTCTCTACCTCCAGAGAACAAAGGATTTTGCTGTAAAAATATTGGGGCCCAGAGATTCAGATTACTGCTGAACTAAGGAACCTGCCAGGAAGAAGGGCTGGAAAAGCTGTCAGGAAAAACTGCTTCTTTGCTGCGTGCTCTGCTGTGTTGGCCTGCTGCTTCTGTCTTGGGCAGGGAAAGGATTGGAGTGTACTTTCATCATCCTGCTATTAGAGTTTTCTCCAAGGGCTTGAAGTAGAGCTTGCTTCCTGTTGCAAGTCTCAGGGATAGAAAAGACTTCAGAGAACTCTTTTGCAACAAGAAGACTGCCAAGAAGAAGAGCTGGAGAAGCTGTGAGGAGGAACTACGACTTTGCTGAGTGCTTTGCTGTGTTGGCCTGCAGTGGCTGCTTCTGTCTTGGGCAGTGAAAGGACTGGACTGAACTTTCTGCAACTTCTTTATTGAGTTTCTCCAAGGGCTTGAGGTACAGCTTGCCCCCAGTTCAAGAAGTCTCAGGAACAGCAAAGACTTCAAGTTCTTCTGCCATCAGCACTGGGGACTGTGTGTTTTGTGCTGCAACAGAAGAAAAAGCAACCCGATGCCGTCTACGACGCCGCTGCCTACTCCGTGTCCTGAAGGCACCGCCGCACCGCGACCTGTGGGCACCGCACTCCGCACCGCCTCGCTTCATGCCGTCCCCTTGGTATCCCCAACGCTCCACGCGGACATCGACGCCGCTGCTTGCACCGTGGTTCGAGGGCACCGCTCCTAAGTTACACGACGCACCGTCCTCATCCCGCACCACAGCCTTGGCCTACCAATGCCGGCGCCATCGACTCCAGTTCGTCAGCCGACGAAAATGCTTCAGTAATGACGACGCTGCTTGCACCATGTCCTGCCAGCACCGCAACGAGCACCGCATCACTTCGCACTGCAGTTTGGTCTCACTGATGCCGCTGGATGACCATCACCAACCTGCTGCCTGCACCGCGACCTGAGGGCACCTCACGCCGCACCGCTGCACTTCGCACCACAGCCCCGACGCCCGCCCTCCCGACTTCAACCACGAGGAGTTCGATCTGCAACGCGTGTGACTTCAAGGGCCTGACGACTCCTGCACCGACTTCTGGAACCGACGCCTGAGGACCTCGGCCCTTAGGGGCTCATCGAGATGTCGCCGTTGCCCTACATTTCTAAAGGTAGTGTTTTGCGGGTCTTCCCGACACCGTAGCTGGCCCGCAGAGCCAAGGTCAGCCACAACTGTTTGGATTTGTTGTTCACGACGCTGTGATAGCCCCAGTCGGATCTATTGACTTCAAGGAACTGCATTTCACGTCTATTTTGATTACTGAAGATTTCTGAGAACTGTATGGTGGATTTTTATCGTTTTTGGTCTTGTTTTGGATATATAAAAATATTGGATATTTTTCTAAACTGGTGTGGTGTCCTTTTGTAGTGTCTTCACTCTATTACTGTTGGTTATGTGCAAATGCTTTACACACTGCCTCCAAGATAAGCCTGACTGCTCATGCCAAGCTACCAAGGGGGTGAGCAGGGGTTATTTTAGCTGTGTAACTCCCTTATCCTGACTAGAAGGAAGGGTCCCTACTTGGACAAAGGTGCAAACTCTTGCCAACTCGAGACCCCCATTTCTAACAGCGACATTAGTTGAAATGGGTATGCCCTCTGATATATTATGTCTGCTGGTCAGCCTACCTGAAAATAATTTTGCCAACGTAGGGTGGGGCTCTCGGGGACAATTGACTGAAACAATTCCAGTATTGAAGGGTGTCCGCCAGGGATGTGTACTAGCCCCCACCTTATTTTCTTTATATGTGAATGGGCTGGCACATCATCTTTTAAATGTCGGGCCGATGCCCCAAGCTTGGTGACTGATAAAGTTCCGTTGCTGTTGTTCGCGGATGACACACTGTTAATCTCAAACACCGAGTGGCCTCCAAAAACTTTTAGCCAGTTTTAGCGATTTTTGTGGGGAGTGTGGCTTGCAGATTAATGTTGACAAGACTAAATTTATAACATTTACTCATCGCAAAACATTTTAGGGAAAGCTACCCCTAGGTAGTGAGTTTTTGGAACAGGTTGACTCTTTTACATACCTGGGGATCAAACTTACACAGAGCTCTCTGAAAATCTATGAAGCCAAGGCTCTAGGGGCTGCACTGTATGGGGCTGAGTTGTGGGGGTGTGGCGATACAACTTGTTTGGGAAAATCGGAGTATAAATTTTCTAGAGAGCTGGCTGCGCTCCCAGTGAGTACCCCTTCATTGCCCTTACTTACGGATCTGGGCATGAAAAAGGTAACCCTGAAGGCCCAGTTGTGTCCTTTATTATAATGGCATCGGATTTGGGTTGCACCGGAGCTAACGCTTTATGCAGCAGCATTGATCAAATTGATTAAATTGGATAACTCAAATAAAGTACCATGGCTGATCTCAGTAAAGCAGTCACTGAAGGTGATCGGCCTTGGTGAGGTTGGTCTGCACCCGGAGATTGGAAAAATCCCACCAAAGGATGCTATGAAAAAATATTATTGGGCCTACATCCTGCAGAATGGAGAGCTAGGAATGCCTTACTTACTAGCGAATTTCAAAATTTTAAGATTGCCCACAGGTATGAGCACCTTCAAGATAGTCATGTACCGACCTTGTGTTGCTGACATGTACCTTCAAGAGTGGCTCTCTTTTAGAGAGGCATGTGCTGACCTCGTCTTGCTGGCAGGTACTTTCAAGAGTGGCTTTCTTTGAGAGAGCCATATGCTGACCTCATGTTGCTGACATGTACCTTCAAGAGTGGTTCTCTTTGAGAGGGTCATGTACTGACCTCGTATTACTGACATGTACCTTCAAGAGTGACTCTTTGAGAGAGACATCTCTTGTTGCTGACATGTACCTT
Source organism: Calotriton arnoldi (assembly GCA_963921515.1). Lineage (NCBI taxonomy): Eukaryota > Metazoa > Chordata > Amphibia > Caudata > Salamandridae > Calotriton > Calotriton arnoldi. The sequence goes on along the minus strand of CAWUFW010002914.1, from coordinate 212,478 downwards.
CAATAGTGGCTCCCTTAGAGAGTCATGTACTGACCTCGTGTTGCTGGCACATTCCTCCAAGTGTGGGGCCTTCTTACCTCATCCTTCGCAGGCACCTGTCTCCAGGAGCTGCATGTTCAGACCTCCTGTGTTGCAATCCTTCATCTTTGACAGACACAGACCTCATGTGTTGCTAGCATGTCTCTGAGAGTGCAGCGTCCACATGTCATAATTTGGCATAATACCTCATTGCCACAGTGTGCACAGCTTTGTGTTTCTCTCTCAAGTTTCTTTGAGAATGGAAGCTGGTTGCAGCCAGAACTTCTCTTTAAGAATGGTACCCACATACCTTTGGTGTCACAAGCACATCTTTGAGAGTAGTGTATACAAACCTCATGTATTGACAGCATGTCTCTTTGAAACTGATGCATACATACCTCGTGTGTTGTCATCATGTCTGCTTCAGAGTCCGTCCTACAAATCGCATGTGTTCCCAGCACTTCTCCTTGAAAGAGACCTATACCTCATGTGTTTCAAGCACATCTTCTGGAGAGTGGTGCATACATCTTATGTGTTGCGAGCAGGTCTCTGAGAGTTGTGTACAAACCTCATGTTTTGTCAACAGGTCTCTTCAAGAGTGACGTGTACAGTCCTCAATTGTTGGCAGCATGTCTCTTCCACAATGATGGATGTGATGGCAGGAAGTCTCTACAAGAGACTGACGTGTACAGAACTCACGTGCTGGCAGCACATTTCTTCAAGAGTGACGTGTACAGACCTCATGTGTTGGCAGCACCTCTCTTCAAGAGTGACGTGTTCAGACCTCATGCATTGCCAGCACGTCTCTATAGAGAGTGACGATTACAGACCTCATGTGATGGCAGCACGTCTCTATAAGAGAGTGACATGTACAGACCTCATGTGTTGACAGCACGTCTCTATAAGAGTGAAGTCTACAGACCTCATATGTTTATGGCATTTCTCTTCCAGAGTGACGTGTACAGACATCATGCATTGACAGCACGTCTCTTTCAAACGGATGCATACATACCGCATGTGTTGTCATCATGTCTGCTTCAGAGTCCGTCCTACAAATCTCATGTGTTCCCAGCACTTCTCCTTGAAAGAGACATTTACAAACCTCATATGTTTCAAGCACATCTTCTGGAGAGTAGTACATACATCTCATGTGTTGCCAGCAGGTCTCTTCGGGAGTGACGTGTACAGTCCTCATGTGTTTGCAGCATGTCTCTTCCAGAATGATGTGTACAAACTTCATGTGATGGCAGGAAGTCTCTACAAGAGACTGCCGTGTACAGAACTCACGTGTTGTCAGTGTATCTCTATAAGCGAGTGACGTGTACAGACCTCATGTGTTGACGGCACGTCTCTATAAGAGAGTGACAATCACAGACCTCATGTGTTGACGGCACGTCTCTATAAGAGAGTGACGTGTACAGACCTCATGTGTTGACAGCACATCTCTAAAAGAGTGACATGTACAGACCTCATGTGTTGGCATTTCTCTATAACAGAGTGACGTGTACAGACCACATGTGTTTGCAAGCACGTCTCTAAAAGAGAGTGACATGTACAAACCTCATCTGTTGGCCGCAGGTCTCTTTCAAAGTGATGTGTACAGACCTCATGTGTTGGCAGCATGTCTCTACAAGAGTGACATGTAGAGACCTCATGTGTTGCAAGCACGTCTCTAAAAGAGAGTGGCGTGTACAAACCTCATGTGTTGTGTTGCCCGCAGGTCTCTTTCAAAGTGACGTGTTCAGACCTCACGTGTTGCCAGCACGTCTCTATAAGAGAGTGACGTGTATGACCTCATATGTTGACCGCACCTCTCTACAAGAGTGATGTGTATAGACCTCACATGTTGGCAGCGTGTCTCTACAAGAGTGACGTGTACAGACCTCCTGTGTTGGCAGCACCTCTCTACAAGAGAGTGAGTGACGTGTGTAGACCTCATGTGTTGCCAGCACGTCTCTACAAGAATGACATGTATAGACCTCCTGTGTTGCCAGCACGTCTCTACAAGAATGACATGTATAGACCTCATGTGTTGCCAGCACGTCTCTACAAGAGTGACGTGTACAGACCTCACGTGTTGCTAGCACCTCTCTACAAGAGTGACATGTACAGACCTCATGTGTTGGCATTTCTCTATAACAGAGTGACGTGTACAGACCACATGTGTTTGCAAGCACGTCTCTAAAAGAGAGTGACATGTACAAACCTCATCTGTTGGCCGCAGGTCTCTTTCAAAGTGATGTGTACAGACCTCATGTGTTGGCAGCATGTCTCTACAAGAGTGACATGTAGAGACCTCATGTGTTGCAAGCACGTCTCTAAAAGAGAGTGGCGTGTACAAACCTCATGTGTTGTGTTGCCCGCAGGTCTCTTTCAAAGTGACGTGTTCAGACCTCACGTGTTGCCAGCACGTCTCTATAAGAGAGTGACGTGTATGACCTCATATGTTGACCGCACCTCTCTACAAGAGTGATGTGTATAGACCTCACATGTTGGCAGCGTGTCTCTACAAGAGTGACGTGTACAGACCTCCTGTGTTGGCAGCACCTCTCTACAAGAGAGTGAGTGACGTGTGTAGACCTCATGTGTTGCCAGCACGTCTCTACAAGAATGACATGTATAGACCTCCTGTGTTGCCAGCACGTCTCTACAAGAATGACATGTATAGACCTCATGTGTTGCCAGCACGTCTCTACAAGAGTGACGTGTACAGACCTCACGTGTTGCTAGCACCTCTCTACAAGAGTGACATGTACAGACCTCATGTGATGGCAGCACGTCTCCAAAAGAGAGTGACTTGTACAGACCTCATGTGTTGCCATTACTCTATAAGAGAGTGACGTGTACAGACCTTGTATGTTGCCAGCACGTCTCTACAAGAGTGACGTGTACAAACCTCATGTGTTGGTAGCATGTCTCTTCCAGAGTGACGTGTACAGACCTCACGTGTTGGCAGCACGTCTCTACAATATAGTGACAAATACAGACCTCATGTGTTGGTAGCATGTCTACAAGAGAGTGACGTGTACAGAACTCACATGCTGGCAGCCCGTATCTTCGAAAGAGGCGTGTAAAGACCTCATGTGATGGCAGCACGTCTCTTCCAGAGTGACGTTTACAGACCTCATGTGTTGCCAGCACTTCTCTACAAGAGAGTGACGTGTACAGTCCTTAAGTGTTTCCAGCACCTCTCTATAAGAGAGTGACGTGTACAGACCTCATGTGTTGGCAGCACTTCTCTACAAGAGAGTGACGTGTACAGACCTCATGTGTTGCCAGCACTTCTCTACAAGAGAGTGACGTGTACAGAACTCACATGCTGTCAGCACGTTTCTTCGAAAGAGGCGTGTAAAGACCTCATGTGCTGGCAGCACCTCTCTATAAGTAAGTGACGTGTACAGACCTCACGTGTTGCCAGCACGTCTCTATAAAAGAGTGGCGTGTACAGACCTCGCGTGTTGCCAGCACGGTGCAGCACTTCTCTACAAGAAAGTGACGTCTGCAGACCTCATGTGTTGACAGCCTGTCTCTACAAGAAAGTGACGTGTACAGACCTCATGTGATGGCAGCACGTCTCTACAATATATGACGTGTACCGACCTCATGTGTTGGTAACACTTCTCTGCAAGAGAGTGACGTGTGAAGACCTCATGTGTTGGCAGCACCTCTCTACAAGAGAGTGACGTGCACAGACCTCATGTGTTGGTAGCACGTCTCTACAAGAGAGTGACGTGCACAGACCTCATGTGTTGGTAGCACGTCTCTACAAGAGAGTGACGTGTACAGAACTCACATGCTGCCAGCACGTTTCTTCGAACTAGGCATGTAAAGACCTCATGTGATGGCAGCACGTCTCTTCCAGAGTGACGTGTACAGTCCTTGTGTTTCCAGCACCTCTCTATGTAAGTGACGTGTACAGACCTCACGTGTTGCCAGCACCTCTCTATAAGTAAGTGACGTGTACAGACCTCCGGTGTTGCCAGCACGTCTCTATAAAAGAGTGGCGTGTACAGACCTCACGTGTTGCCAGCACGGTGCTGCACTTCTCTACAAGAGAGCGACGTGTACAGACTTCATGTGTTGGCAGCATGTCTCTACAAGCGAGTGACATGTAGAGACCTCATGTGTTGCAAGAACGTCTCTAAAAGAGAGTGGCGTGTACAAACCTCATGTGTTGTGTTGCCCGCAGGTCTCTTTCAAAGTGACGTGTTCAGACCTCACGTATTGCCAGCACGTCTCTATAAGAGAGTGACGTGTATGACCTCATATGTTGACAGCACCTCTCTACAAGAGAGTGACGTCTACAAACTTCGTGTTGGCAGCGCGTCTCTACAAGAGTGACGTGTATAGACCTCGCTTGTTGCTAGCACCTCTCTACAAGAGTGACATGTACAGACCTCATGTGATGGCAGCACATCTCCAAAAGAGAGTGACTTGTACAGACCTCATGTGTTGGCAGCACGTCTCTATAAGAGAGTGACGTGTACAGACCTTGTATGTTGCCAGCACGTCTCTACAAGAGTGACGTGTACAAACCTCATGTGTTGGTAGCATGTCTCTTCCAGAGTGACGTGTACAGACCTCACGTGTTGGCAGCACGTCTCTACAATATAGTGACAAATACAGACCTCATGTGTTGGTAGCATGTCTACAAGAGAGTGACGTGTACAGAACTCACATGCTGGCAGCACGTTTCTTCGAAAGAGGCGTGTAAAGACCTCATGTGATGCCAGCACGTCTCTTCCAGAGTGACGTTTACAGACCTCATGTGTTGCCAGCACCTCTCTATAAGAGAGTGACGTGTACAGACCTCATGTGTTGGCAGCACTTCTCTACAAGAGAATGACGTGTACAGACCTGATGTGTTGCCAGCACTTCTCTACAAGAGAGTGACGTGTACAGTCCTTAAGTGTTTCCAGCACCTCTCTATAAGAGAGTGACGTGTACAGACCTCATGTGTTGGTAGCACGTCTCTACAAGAGTGACGTGTACAGAACTCACATGCTGTCAGCACGTTTCTTCGAAAGAGGCGTGTAAAGACCTCATGTGCTAGCAGCACGTCTCTTCCAGAGTGACGTGTACAGCACATGTGTTTCCAGCACCTCTCTATAAGAGAGTGACGTGTACAGACCTCGTGATGGCAGCACGTTTCTTCCAGAGTGACGTTTACAGACCTCGTGTGTTGCCACCACCTCTATCAGAGAGTGACGTGTGCAGACCTCACATGTTGGTAGCACGTCTCTACAATATAGTGACAAATACAGACCTCATATGTTGGTAGCATGTCTCTACAAGAGAGTGACGTGTACAGAACTCACATGCTGTCAGCACGTTCTTCGAAAGAGGCGTGTAAAGACCTCATGTGCTAGCAGCACGTCTCTTCCAGAGTGACGTGTACAGTCCTTAAGTGTTTCCAGCACCTCTCTATAAGAGAGTGACGTGTACAGACCTCGTGATGGCAGCACGTTTCTTCCAGAGTGACGTTTACAGACCTTGTGTGTTGCCAGCACCTCTCTATCAGAGAGTGACGTGTACAGACCTCACATGTTGGTAGCACGTCTCTACAATATAGTGACAAATACAGACCTCATATGTTGGTAGCATGTCTCTACAAGAGAGTGACGTGTACAGAATTCACATGCTGCCAGCACGTTTCTTCGAACTAGGCATGTAAAGACCTCATGTGATGGCAGCACGTCTCTTCCAGAGTGACGTGTACAGTCCTTATGTGTTTCCAGCACCTCTCTATGTAAGTGACGTGTACAGACCTCACGTGTTGCCAGCACCTCTCTATAAGTAAGTGACGTGTACAGACCTCCGGTGTTGCCAGCGCGTCTCTATAAAAGAGTGGCGTGTACAGACCTCACGTGTTGCCAGCACGGTGCTGCACTTCTCTACAAGAGAGCGACGTGTACAGACCTCATGTGTTGGCAGCATGTCTCTACAAGAGAGTGACATGTAGAGACCTCATGTGTTGCAAGCACGTCTCTAAAAGAGAGTGGCGTGTACAAACCTCATGTGTTGTGTTGCCCGCAGGTCTCTTTCAAAGTGACGTGTTCAGACCTCGCGTGTTGCCAGCAAGTCTCTATAAGAGAGTGACGTGTATGACCTCATATGTTGACAGCACCTCTCTACAAGAGAGTGACGTCTACAAACTTCGTGTTGGCAGCGCGTCTCTACAAGAGTGACGTGTACAGAACTCACATGCTGGCAGCACGTTTCTTCGAAAGAGGCGTGTAAAGACATGTGATGGCAGCACGTCTCTTCCAGAGTGACGTGTACAGTCCTTATGTGTTTCCAGCACATCTCTATAAGTGACATGTACAGACCTCACGTGTTGCCAGCACCTCTCTATAAGTAAGTGACGTGTACAGACCTCACGTGTTGCCAGCACGGTGCAGCACTTCTCTACAAGAAAGTCACGTCTGCAGACCTCGTGTGTTGACAGCCTGTCTCTACAAGAAAGAGACGTTTACAGACCTCATGTGATGGCAGCACGTCTCTACAATATATGACGTGTACCGACCTCATGTGTTGGTAACACTACTCTGCAAGAGAGTGACGTGTGAAGACCTCATGTGTTGGCAGCACCTCTCTACAAGAGAGTGACGTGCACAGACCTCATGTGTTGGTAGCACGTCTCTACAAGAGAGTAACGTGTATAGAACTCACATGCTGCCAGCACGTTTCTTCGAACTAGGCATGTAAAGACCTCATGTGATGGCAGCACGTCTCTTCCAGAGTGACGTGTACAGTCCTTATGTGTTTCCAGCACCTCTCTATAAGTAAGTGACGTGTACAGACCTCACGTGTTGCCAGCACCTCTCTATAAGTAAGTGGCGTGTACAGACCTCCCGTGTTGCCAGCACAGTGCTGCACTTCTCTACAAGAGAGCGACGTGTACAGACCTCATGTGTTGGTAGCACGTCTCTTACAGAGTGATGTGTACAGACCTCACGTGTTGCCAGCACATCTCAATCAATCAGGGAATTGTAAGCGCACTACTCACCCGTGAGGGTCTCAAGGTGCTGGGGGGATGTGGGGGGGAGGAGGGACAGCTGTTCCGATCAGTCGAAGAGCCAGGTCTTGAGCGCTTTCCTGAAGGTGTTCAGGGAGGAGGCATGTCTGATGTCGATGGGGAGCTTGTTCCAGGTCTTGGCCGCGATGTAGGAGAAGGCTCTTCCCCCTGTTCTGGCTCTGGGATGCACAGGGTTTCAGCGAGGGCGAGGTTGGCGGAGCGAAGGTTACGTTTGGGTGCGTGGAAGGCGATTCTCTCGTTGAGGTATTGAGGTCCTGTGTTGTGGAGGCATTTGTAGGCGTGGGTGAGTATCTTGAATCGGACTCTCTTCTCGACGGGGAGCCAGTGGAGGTTTCGAAAGTGTTGGCTGATGTGCTCGTGACGGGGGATGCCGAGGACGAGTCTGGCTGCGGTGTTCTGTATCGTCAGGAGCTTGTGGAGTAGAGACTTGTTGATGCCGGCGTAGAGGGCGTTTCCGTAGTCCAATCTGCTGGTTATGAGTGCGTGGGTGACAGTCTTTTTTGACTCGGGGGGGGGGGGGGGGAATCCATTTGAAGGTCTTTCGGAGGGTGTTGAAACAGCTGGACACGACGGAGTTGACCTGCTTGTTCATGGAGAGGGAGGTGTCGAGTACTATGCCGAGGTTTCTGACGTGGTCAGTGGGGGTCGGTGGGCTGCCGAGTGCGGTGGGCCACCAGGTGTTGTTCCATGCTGATGGGATGGTTCCGAGTACGAGGACTTCTGTCTTCTCAGAGTTGAGCTTCAGGCAGCTGTTGCTCATCCAGGATGCGACGTCCTGCATTCCTTCCTGGAAGTTGAGTCTGGTGGTGTTGGGGTCCTTGGTGAGGGAGAGGATGAGCTGGGTGTCATCGGCGTAGGATACTATGCTGAGGCCATGTTGTGTGACGATGGCGGCTAGGGGGGCCATGTAGATGTTGAAGAGGGTAGGGCTGAGTGATGATCCCTGGGGTACTCCGCAGTTGATTTCCGTGGGTTCGGAGAGGAAGGGTGGCAATCTGATTCGTTGGCTTCTGCCTGTGAGGAACGAGCGGATGCAGTCGAGGGCCGTTCCTTGTATGCCGGCGTCGTGTAGTCTGGAGGCGAGTGTGTGGTGTGAGACGGTGTTGAAAGCTGCTGACGGGTCGAGTAGAATCAGGGCTGCGGTGTGGCCTTGGTCGAGAAGGGTGCGGATGTCATCTGTGGCGGCGAGTAGCGCGGTCTCGGTGCTGTGCTTGCTGCGGAATCCGGATTGGGAGGGGTCGAGGATGGCGTTGTCTTCGATTAACTTTGTTAGCTGTGCGTTGACGGTCTTCTCTGCGACCTTTGCTGTGAAGGGGAGGAGAGAGATGTGCCGGTAGTTTTTGAGGTCTGTGGGATCTGCTGAGGGTTTCTTAAGCAGGGGGTCATACTTCTGCGCGTTTCCAGTCGTAGGGGAAGGTGCCGGTCGTGAAGGTGGTGTGTCGTAATTCTGGTACGGTGGCGGCTCTGTGGTAGATGTGAGGTGGGCATGGGTCCGTGGGGGCCCCCAAGTGGTTGCCTTTCATGGTGGAGGCGGTCTCTTCGGTCGTGACCGGTGTCCAGGAGGCGATGGTGGGCTGGCTGGTGTTGTTGGGTGAGGAGGTTGCGGCGTGAGGTGTTTGGTCGTTGAAGTTGTTGTAGAGGTTCTTGATTTTCAGGTGGAAGTATGATCCGAGCTTGTCGCAGAGGTCCTGGGAGGGGGTGATGTCTGTGGTTTCGCTGGGGGGTTTGGTGAATTCCTGGATGACGCTGAAGAGCTCCTTGGAGTTGCTGGCGTTGGTGAGGATTTTGTTGTGGATGAAGGTTTGTTTGTTGGTGGTACTTCGTCATGGCGTCTTTCTAGGTGGTGTGGTTTTCGGGTGTCTTGTTGTTTCGCCAGTACTTCCCTAGGCGTCTGCAGGTGCGTCTGGCTTCTTGGAGGTCGGCGGTGAACCAGGTGGCTTTCCTGTGGCGCTGTCTGTCGGAGTTGCGTAGTGGGGCGAGCTTGTCTGCGCAGCTGGAGAATCAAGTGTGGAGTCCTCTGGCTGCGAGGTTGGCGTCGGTTGTGGCTGGGGGAGTGTCGCAGATGAGGATGGAGTTGAGCTGCTCCTCGGTGACTCTGCCCCAGTTTCTTCGTGGAGGGCGCGGAGCAGGCTACGGCTGCTTGGGTTTGTTGACGAAGAAGTGTACGCAGTGGTGGTCAGTCCATGGAGGTTGTGTGGTGTGGCTGAAGTGGGCTCTGTTTCCCCCCGCGAAGATGAGGTTGAGGGTGTGTCCTGCCTTGCGGGTGGGTGTGGTGACGAGTTGTTTCAGTCCGATGTTGGCGAGGTTGTCGAGGAAGGTAGTGGAGTTGTGGTCGCTGGAATTGTCGAGGTGGAAGTTCAGGTCTCAGATGAGTATGTAGTCCATTGAGGCGATGGCGTGGGGTGCGATGAGGTCGGTGATGGTGGAGGCGAAGGGGGCCGGGGGGTCTGTAGGCGAGGGTGCCACGGAGTGACATGTACAGACCTCACGTGTTGGCAGCACGTCTCTACAATAGAGTGACAAATACAGACCTCATGTGTTGATAGCATGTCTCTACAAGAGAGTGACATGTACAGAACTCACATGCTGGCAGCACGTTTCTTCGAAAGAGGCGTGTAAAGACCTCATGTGATGGCAGCACGCCTCTTCCAGAGTGACGTGTACAGTCCTTATGTGTTGGCCGCACCTCTCTATTAGAGAGTGACATGTACAGACCTCATGTGTTGGTAACACTTCCTGCAAGAGAGTGACATGTGCAGACCTCATGTGTTGGCAGCACTTCTCTATAAGAGAGTGACGTGCACAGACCACATGTGTTGGTAGCACGTCTCTACAAGAGTGACGTGTTCAGAACTCATGCTGGCAGCACGTTTCTTCGAAAGAGGCGTGTAAAGACCTTATGATGGTAGCACGTCTCTTCCAGAGTGACGTGTACAGTCCTTATGTGTTGGCAGCACCTCTCTATAAGAGAGTGACGTGTACAGTCCTTATGTGTTGGCAGCACCTCTCTATAAGAGAGGGACGCCTTGCAGAGCGGAACATTGACCGTGAGGGGAACGGCCACTGCAAACCCTTCTTAGCCGTGAGGGGAACGGCTCTCTTTTCCTTGTTCTCCGCTCCAGCCACACAGCCGTGAGGGGAACGGCTCGAAGGAACCACAACTCCCGGCAGGCCAAAGCTGGACGCCTGCTCCTGCTACCACGCAAGCGCCAGGAGGCGCTTTTAGCCCTGCTGAGTCCCCCGCTGCGCGGGACGCCTTGCAGAGCAGAACATTGACCGTGAGGGGAACGGCCACTGCAAACCCTTCTTAGCCGTGAGGGGAACGGCTCTCTTTTCCTTGTTCTCCGCTCCAGCCACACAGCCGTGAGGGGAACGGCTCGAAGGAACCACAACTCCCGGCAGGCCAAAGCTGGACGCCTGCTCCTGCTACCACGCAAGCGCCAGGAGGCGCTTTTAACCCTGCTGAGTCCCCCGCTGCGCGGGACGCCTTGCAGAGCGGAACATTGACCGTGAGGGGAACGGCCACTGCAAACCCTTCTTAGCCGTGAGGGGAACGGCTCTCTTTTCCTTGTTCTCCGCTCCAGCCACACAGCCGTGAGGGGAACGGCTCGAAGGAACCACAACTCCCGGCAGGCCAAAGCTGGACGCCTGCTCCTGCTACCACGCAAGCGCCAGGAGGCGCTTTTAGCCCTGCTGAGTCCCCCGCTGCGCGGGACGCCTTGCAGAGCAGAACATTGACCGTGAGGGGAACGGCCACTGCAAACCCTTCTTAGCCGTGAGGGGAACGGCTCTCTTTTCCTTGTTCTCCGCTCCAGCCACACAGCCGTGAGGGGAACGGCTCGAAGGAACCACAACTCCCGGCAGGCCAAAGCTGGACGCCTGCTCCTGCTACCACGCAAGCGCCAGGAGGCGCTTTTAGCCCTGCTGAGTCCCCCGCTGCGCGGGCCGCGCCCGGGCAAAGCCCGGGCCAAGGGCGGGCCCGTCCTTGCCCGTCATAGTCTGGAAGAGGCTGGGCTGGGCCACCTGTCTTTCCCCCAGAGTAGATCGTGAAAGTTCCCCTTAAAGCGTATAGGACGCCGATTTGAGTTTACCCCTCACCAGGTACAGGCGAAGTTGTATGTATAATTTTTTTCTTAACTGGAACTATTGCATTTTAACTTTCTCCCCAAGTGGTGTTGCTTCTTTGGACTATTAGGATCTACTAGTGTTGGACAGTTTTACTTTGTTTGGACATATTTTATCTTGAACATTGTTGGCTTTTTTTGTATAAACCTATGATAGTTGTTAGGTTTTATTTCTTGCAGGTACCATAATAGCGCTGCATGTTGTTTGCTATACCTTGCTTATTTTGTACAAATCGTTGGTCGCTCGAACTGCTGCTAGCTCTGTTTTTCCATAAGGACTGTATGTCTATTATACATATTGTATACACTGCTTATTTTGCACATTGAAATCTTACTGGTACAAGTCCTAATCTCTGCTAAATTCTACTTTTCCCCTGGAACTGTATTATTATGCTTATTGTAAATTAGCTTATTTTATATTAGGTGTTCGAATTTGTTCTTAATAGTGTTTTAACTGGGTTTTTTACTTCTTGGCATTTTATGAACCTGTAGTCTTGCCAAGTTTTATCAAGCACCAATCCTTTGCTGCTTTGCCCTTTCTCTTGCCATACATCTTGCATTAGTTTTCTTATTTGAAAAATGAGCAAACGGAAAATGACCCCCGGTAAGAGTGTGATTGGGACTCTGGACGCATTTTTCTCAAGAGCTGAATCAGTTCTTATACATGAAATTCAGCTTACGGAAAGGAGATTATCATTAGAGCCCCTGTCTTTAGAAGATAGAACTCCTATTAAATTGGTAGCTCCCGTAGTAGAAGGGATCAGGAATGCCGATCTTTCTCGGCATAGTCTTCCCTTCACTCCGGAACTAACTCCAGTCTCGACGCAAATTTTACCTAGCCCCGGCATAGAGCTGATAACTACTTCTAGCCCAGTAAAAGCCAAGACAAGAGGTCAAAAGGCCAAATTAGGCCAGCCTAATAGTAATGACCCACAGGCAAGGAAAAGAAAAGGGAAGAATGGTGGGTCTTCGAAAAGTAGTAGATTAGCCCACAAGATAGATAGTGGTATTGAGGCGTCTTCTTCTCCCCTAGCAACAAACAGTTCGAATGACTTACCTTTACTCATCCCTAATACATGTACGCTGCCTGGGTCTTGTTCTATTAAAGATCATGAGGACCATTTTTGGGGGAAAATGGAAATGTTGTTGTCTTCTTCTCTTGATCCAATAAGGCAGAAAATTGGGGCTATCGAGGAAGCTTTATCCAAACTCGAGGGACACACCGGTTGCAATTGTTTAACCTCGAAAGTTGCAAATACTAACAGGACATGTGTTACACAGATTGCTAGGGATGTAGTAGTGGGAAATGCACTGCAGGGGGATGTTGAGGCGGTCATAGACTCAAAGGAATCAAATAATGATAAAGTTACCACTAGTAGTCATGGTGGAGTGATTTCTCGTCATCCATCCAGGGTAGTGACGCCTGGATTGAAGGACATGACAGGGTTAGCACTCAGGGATTCTCAACCAACTTGTCTTCCTGTAATTAACCTCCCACCTGAATCTACCCCCTATGTTGTTGTTTTAGGGGATGTTCCACCTCTTGAAATAGGGGCTACAGAGGATTTTAACCAACTAAAAAACAAATTAACACATTGGTTTGCCCAAAATACAGCTACTGGTGTGAGTATTGCTAATAACATCATCATGGCACGTAGGGTGAGTTGGGTGGGGCCATCTGCTAAAGTGGGTATTAAAGATTGCATCATTGTGAATTTCAATAACCCTAATCTAGTGGCTAGAATCCTGCATAACGGCGCTAACCGCAATCCCCCCTCAGGTGCTATCAGAACTCTCCCCTTGGGTTTTTTTTATAAGCCCAGGGTTCCCACAAGTCCTATTGATTATAATGTAAGGACAAATACTGGACTAGTAAGGTCGAATAGTTCCGTATCAGCTGCACAGTCAGCAGTTAGAATGTATCAACCACTCTTCTCGCAGGTCCAGCCGGCCACCACTCCTTTTTTGGAAGTACAAAACAGATTTTCTACATTAAGTGGACTAGAAGACTGCAACTGACTATTGCCTATAGTAACACAGGAGCCAGGGGGTGGTCACAGTGCAGTGCCCTTAGTTGATGCCGTGGGGAGGCCAAGCGCAGTGATCTCTCGCAATTTTATTTCTTGGAATATCGCTGGGCTGGCAACTAAATTTCGAGATCCCTCTTTAGTCAATTTTTTAAAAGAGTTTAAGATAATCAGTCTTCAAGAAACCTGGCTGGTTGAAAGTAACTTGTTTTTAGAAGGATATAAGGCCTATTTTGTCCCCGCTACCCCGTCTTCCAGTGGGAGAGCTAAAGGGAGCTTAGTCACATATGTGTCTGTGGCCTTAGACAGCCAGATCCAGGTTGTTCCTATTTGGTGTAGAGGGATATTGGTGCTATTTTTTAACACTAGAGGCATTAGATGGGGACTGGTTAATTTTTATAACGCAGTATCCAGTCCCGCACGTGATTGTAATATAGCTGCCTTATGCTCCTTTTTTAGACGTCCCAACAGATTCCCAGTTTCTGATTTTTTGGTTTCTGGGGATTTTAATGCTCACCCATGTGGTAATCCTGCGTTGTCCTGTTTATCTGAACTGGGATGCCCGCGAAGGAGTGGTTTCCATTTTGATCACCACACACAAGGGGAATTGATTAACAACATGATCCAGGAGTTCAACATGGTGTGTTTGATGGCTCTCGTGGCCCCAAACATCAAATTTTTAACTCCAACTTACAAAGGGGTTAGGACAGGATCTTTTATTGACTACATATTAATTTCCTCCCCTTTGCAGTTGTGGATCACAGGTTTCTCTATTGATGAGAGTATTTTTAGTGATCATAATCCGCTTTGTGCCCATATAGCCGGACCACTTATTAGTCACATCGAAGGAGTAGCCACGAGGGGCGTTACGACTCTGACTGACAATAAACGCAGATTGAAATGGACACAGATTGACCCCAAGTTGTTTTATGACAAGGTTAATAGGTTATGTGCCCCTGAACTTTTAACATGTCAAAATCCCTGTTCGCCCCCAGATTATTTGTTGGCAGCTTTTGTGACCTTAGCAGGGAAGATGGGAGATCTTTTAAGTGTTCCGGCCGTAAGGGCTAGAAATCTTGGGCCTAAATGGTTTGACTCTGATTGTACTCGAGCAGCTGGTAAGTTGAAGGCAGCTCTTTCATCTATACCTAGAATACAATCAGTGGTCTGTAACTATCGCAGAGAATATAAGGCCGCTTTAGCAGGGCGCAAGACAAAACTAAAAGATGAAGCCTGGCGGGACCTTATCGAGGCAAGTGTATTGAAAAATAGTTCCAAATTTTGGCAAGTGGTGAACCGCCCAGCCATTGGTATGGATAGGGACCCCGTTTTAGGAGCCTTTATTACAGAAGAGGACTGGGTGTCCCATTTTAAAACTATTTTTGACTGTCCCCCCGATTGCTGTGGCCCAGTGATAATAGATTTAAATGCTCCAGCTTTATCTTTTAGTATTGATGAGGTTATTGCAGGGATTGAAGGGCTCTCTGCTAAAAAGGCCCCAGGACCAGATGGGATTCCCCCAGATTTATTTAAATCTGACCCTTTTTTTTGGGCCCCCATCTTGGTTAATGTTTTTAACGCTGCAGCAAAAATTGGATGCCCCTCTTCCTGGGCTATTTCTACTATAGTTCCCGTTTTCAAAAGGGCGACCGGGGTAGCCCCCATTGTTATAGACCCATCTCCCTTTTAGATTCAACAGTTAAGGTGGTGGGTCGGATATTATTACAGCGGCTGCAAACTTGGGCAGAGGAAACCGAAATATTGTCAGATGTCCAATATGGTTTTCGCCCCGGTCGTTCCACAATTGCCCAGTGTTTAAATATTCTTATGATTTTCAGTAAATATACTATTGCACGCTCGGGGTCCATATTTTGTGCCTTTATGGATCTGTCATCAGCTTTTGATCGTGTTAACAGAACTAAACTGTGGCAGATCCTGAGGCTAACAGGTGTGGATCCTAGTCTAGTGAACTTCCTGGTGGATCTTCATAATTCTACCCAGGCAAATGTTAGGTTTGCTCAGGATTTGCGTGTCACTGAGAATTTTGATATTAAAAGGGGCGTCCGTCAAGGTTGCATTTTAGCCCCTTTTTTGTTTAATTATTATCTTAACGACTTGGAACAGGAATTATTGGAAACTGGGGTTGATTACCCGTATGTTGGACGTCGCGGCATCCCGATATTGCTTTATGCAGATGATGCCGTCCTTCTATCTAGAACAGAGGTTGGTTTACAATCTCTTTTAAAGGCTTTTGCGGGGTACATGGGTAAACGGGACTTGTCAATTAACAATTCCAAGTCCTATGTGCTGAGAATAGGTAAGCAACCTGTGAAGCCCTTTAAATTTGCAATTGACTCAACTGTGGTCCCTCTTACGAATGTTTTCTCATATTTGGGGGTTCTTATCGACAACAAATTAAAATGGGGACCCCAAATTGAGAAGAAGAAGGGGAAGTGGTTCGGGCCAATGCGGCCATTTTTAAATTTTCATCAAGAATAGGGAAAAACCAACTGGGGCCATGTTACAAGTTTATAAGGCTAAAAGTCTTTCCATTGCCACATATGGAAGTGAGATATGGGGATATACAGTTGCAGATCCTCTGCAAGTGGTGGAAAATAATTTTTTAAAACGCCTTCTGTGTGTCCCTCAGGGGACCTCTAATTTAGCAGTGCATGAAGAACTGGGGGTCCCCTATATTAGTGACATCCTTGCATTACGTCCATTGATTTTTTGGTTGAAATGTTGGTTAAATACAGATCTGTCTTTTAACCATTTATTATTAAGAGAGTGCATGCTGTTAGAACAAGCCTCATGTATCCCTTGGCTAAATTATATTCAAAAGAGTTTTAAAGGGATAGGGCGTGGCGAGCTGTATAGTAAGCCAGAATGCATAGTTAAGCAGGATGTCGTATCAAGCAGAATAGCTTTTATGAGTTTGTGGAGGATGGAAAGAGAAGCAGTTGCTGAAACCCAGTGTACGCAATTTTATATTAACGAAAACCACCTTGTCAACCGAACCCTACCTTATGGGGTGTTTGTCTTCTCACGAGAAATATCTTTTAACAAGGTTTAGGATGAATCTATACCATCTCCTGTTGGTTAGACCAAAAGACCATAAGAGGGCAAGTGTGACACTATCCTGCGGCTGCGACGGTGAGTCTCCGCAGGATTTGTTGCACTTTATGTTTGTTTGTAGATTTTATGAAGTTCCTCGTAGGATTTTTTTGGTCCCTTATTTAAAAATATTGAATTTTAGACAGGTTCGCCCCGCACTTTTGCATCTACAGATGCTGTCTACGGAGTCACTGTTTTTTACACTTGGCTATTTAAAAGCTTGTGTTAAATCGCGATCCTTTATGGATGTTTAACTTGTTATTTTATTAATGCATTTTTATTGTTCGAATGTTATACACCTATGTTTGCACTCATATAACGTGCATAATTTATACAAATGCTCCTGGGGGTTGCAGTTTTTAACATTCTTGTGGACTGTACATATGTATTTATCGCACATTGCACTTTACATTTTGAATTGCACTTGGGGAGTATGATTCTAATCTGACTTTTTTACCAGCCTAAGGAGATTCGATTTATATATTTTAATGTCTTTGTGTAACTTTTATGGTTTTGATGTTAAAACCGAATAAAGTTTATTGACTGACTGACCTCATATGATGGCAGCACGTCTCTACAATATAATGACGTGTACAGTCCTTATGTGTTGGCAGCACCTCGCTATTAGAGAGTGACATGTGCAGACATCACCTGTTGCCAGGACGGTGCAGCACTTCTCTACAAGAGAGTGACGTGTACAGTCCTTATGTGTTTCCAGCACCTCTTTATCCGAGAGTGACGTGTGAAGACCTCATGTGATGGCAGCACATCTCTTCCAGAGTGACGTGTACAGACCTCACCTGTTCCCAGCACGTCTCTATAAAAGAGTGCCGTGTACAGACCTCACGTGTTGCCAGCACGTCTCTATAAGAGAGTGACATGCACAGACCTCACGTGTTGCCAGCACGTCTCGCCGACAGCAGCACGTAGAGATCTCCCCCCTCCGTCACCCCATTCCTGCCGCCAGATCATGGGAGGCTGAGAGCTGCCAGGGTTGTAATCCAGCCAGCCCCAATATATTTTTGGCTCCGCTCTCCGTGTGTCCGCTTCATTTTCATTTCCAACCCTGCGGCATGTGGTCAATTTGCCTTCTCTGAAGAAGGGAAGATTCACATCGGCTCCAAACACTTCTTAACAACCGTAACTAGGCGTCCCCCCCCCCCCTGCTGTGCACTGACTGCGCCGCAAGTGCTGAATGACTTCATGCACCATCGGCCTCTCAAATGGTGCGCACTGTGAAAAGCGCTGCTCTCTTGCTTTTTCGCATTTTAATTTGTATTTCGTGTGCA
Organism: Calotriton arnoldi; assembly: GCA_963921515.1. Lineage (NCBI taxonomy): Eukaryota > Metazoa > Chordata > Amphibia > Caudata > Salamandridae > Calotriton > Calotriton arnoldi. The sequence continues at coordinate 194,867 of CAWUFW010002914.1, read as the reverse complement.
TCTTTTTTTATTCGAGGAAGGCTGTCGTTATATTTAAGTTAATTACGATAGTCCAGCTCTACCAGTTTATTGCGATAGTCAAGCTCTACCAGGGCACAAGTCCTAAAAAAACCAATGGGGGGGACTACTGAGTTAGGTAGTATGAAAGTGACATCAGAACTTGTGACATCACAAGAAGTGACATCAGATCTTAAGACCTCACTCACGCACGCATGTTTAGGAGGTCTATCATAAGTGCATTTGAGCGCATTACAAGATTAAACAAATGGGATTTTTCTTTAGGGTGGTGCCATAAAAGTGACCCAAACCCAACGTAAAATCTGGGCTTCAACTTATACATTTATTGTTTTTTAAACTCTGCCACAAACAAATTGGCAATGAAAGGAAATGTGGCAATTAATCTGTTCTGCTTAATTGGTTTCAAAGTCTACATTTTAAAATATTTTATGGGGTTAAGGCACCTGCTGCAGAGCTCTCAATGTGCCTAGTAAATCTCAAGGAAATAATGGTAAGATAGCTCTGGAGGTTCGTTAATTTGTTGGAGAGATCTGTGTTTTGTGTAGTCCCAGTTTTGAATCAAAGTAGCATAGAGGGTTAATTTGTCTTCTGCAAAGCACATTATGTAACATGTAGATAACAGATTTTTATTTTAGGTAGATATGTATGTGGGTTACTGCTTTTAACACAATCTTTTTGTTACATGCAGTTCATATATTGTAATCCTTCTAATATAGCACAGTGATCTATGAAGGACATGTGACTCCTACACCTTGTAACCCTCATCGTCTCATGTAACACATCATGTACATTGATTTACACACATATGATTTTTGTCAATGTATAATGTGTACGTGTGATGTAAAGTGCTCTGACATCCTGCATTGGAATGAGTAGCACTATAAAAGAAATTAAAAGTGGTATTTAAATGATTATGTAAATACTGAGACAGACCTCCACATCTGACCTTCTTACAGTTCATGCTTGTCTCCAGGGACTGAAAAAAGTCAACCCATGCCTCTCCTCAGGACTTGTGAGGTAATCATCTGTTTGCCTTTGTTTCCACTCCATTGCATTTGCATGTAGGTGTGAGGTGCCAGATAGCTCCCAGCCAAGGATGCTCTAACATAATGAGGCCTGATGGCCCCTTAACTTTGATTTGGGCTCAGCTATCTAAAATAACAAAGCCCCCTCTCCGCCTGCATGGTGCTGCTCTGGCAAGCAAACATGCAGTGTCTGCTGAACATGTCCTGGGGTCGAGTGCAGCATATCTGATGGGGGCCAATTTCATGTCAGGGTGGACAGTGTTCACCCTGTAAAAATACCCGGTGGACGTTGTCTATCCGCCTGTACCTCCCCGTCTTGTGCCCTGAGCTCTGCAATGACAATCAACAATAGCAAGGTAAAACAAGCATTTGCAATCAATCGGTCTCGCCTTTGGGACCTTATATGTATTTAGCTATGCAGCACATTAGCCTAGATGCTGAAACATCTACTGTTCTTTAACATGGAGGGAAAGTAAGCACCAAACTGTGTGACACGCCAGGTATGGGAACACATGGAGAGAAATATTGCCTTTCAGCTGTAAATGGTATAGTCCAAAGCTCTGTTTTTAATATAAAATCAGGGCCTTCGATTTCATAGCACTGAAAATACAAGATTTGAAAAAAATATTATTGTCTACGGGTGCTCGTGGAAGACCATTTCTATGGACTGGCATCTAGAGAATGCTAAAGTGATTCTGGTATTTTACTGACCTCTGCTGGTCGTTTTCTATCAAGAAAGTTAAATAGAGGCAGTTGCCAGAAAAATTAAAAAAAAGTCCCTCAGCAGAAAGCAATTCTGGTATTTCACTGACCTCTACTGGTCTTTTTCTATCAAGACAGTTAAATAGAGGCAGTTGAACACAAAAAAAAGTCCCTAAGCGGAAGCAGACAAGTCCTAGGGCTGATCTCCAGAACCCACAAAGTACATACACATATAAGTATATACTAAAGTATATACAAGAGGTCTTGAATGCTCGACCTAAAAAAGAATGGGGTGAACAATATTTTTCAAAGCACAATCCTCGTTTTATTCTTAAGGTGCTATGTTCTCATGGGAACACGAGGTGGCACTGTGGGATGGCTAGACGAAAAATTGAATGAATACATTTGGAAAAGAAACATGAGGCTCAATTTCTACTGCCGCAGGGGCTGCAGAAATGACAGAAAAGGATGAAAAAAACTGACGCAAGAAGCGAACTCCGAGATTCCTTACCAATTGTGCAAGTCAGCCATGTTAAGAATTTGTGTGCCTCATTAACAATGTGTGAAATGCATTTTCACACTTGATTACACATGTATACACTGTTGTCTTTGAAACAAATTCTCTATGCTGTTGTGGACGCGGGATACCCCGAAACTTTATATACCCTAAAATGTTACCTCAGTCAGAATGCCCACATTCACTGAATCGGAGACAGTGTCATTCCATTAGGCAATGTGTCCCTTCGTTAAAGACCTCCTATTCAATTGAGTTATCGATCAATAAAGCGGTAAAGGGATTTATTACAAAAATTCAAAAGTTAGCAGGGCAGACACAGTGCCATAAAGGCTGTTAATAAAAGGGCACTACAGAGAAATGCAAAATCAGAAATTATTCCAAGTTGGCAGCTAAAGTCAGGTGAGTAACGGACTGCGTCCATAGTAGAACAGGAAAATCTGCTGGGTCATGCCCAGAATCAAGAGTTTTTATACATTATTTTCACATACAAAATTCTAGAAACTGCAGGATTACTGTGGTGTGAGCAAAGGTATCATTTCATCAGCAAATCAGACCACGTGAAAAAATAAACACCCTAGTGCCTTAACACCCACGCACTATTGCACTACATAAATAAAGATTTAGCACCCTCAATGCTAATGTCACGCAGAGATGCTAGAACATACGAGATAATGCAATTATACCATGTTATATGAATGAATAGGGCACAGTGAGCCATCGGAAGGACCTTGGTAATGTTATGGGTTGTGATTAAGCTGCAGAAAGTTTGAGAGCTATAGAACAGTAACATTGGAAATAAACCAATACCTCTCAGCCTGACTGTGTGCTGCAGGAATCTGCGAGGAGACATGGGGTGGGGGCTTTGGGGGGGTGAAGAAGCAGGAGTGGCAAAGGTGACTTCCACTTTAGAAAAGATGGCATTTGTAACTAAATTGAGGCCTAGGTAACATAAATCAGAGAATCACACTTTTACACATGATAGAGGATTTGTTTCAAAAGCAAGAGGACCGATCCAGTGTGTGCATGTGCAATCGAGTGGAATTGTTAATGATGCACAGAAATATAAATTCACAAAAAACTCCCAAAATGCTTAGAAATCAATTGTTCTGATCCTTGTTATCTCCGCTTCAATTTAGGCGTAAATGAGATCTTGTCCAAAATGGAAGTCCCCCTTGTCACTCGTGTCTTTCCCCGGCACATCCTCAGCCCGTCGCTTCTGCAGCAGGAAGTTAGTCAAATGTTATTTGTTCGTTTCCATTGTCATTGTTGCTGCTGCCTTCGATGAGGCTCAGTCATGAAACTGCAACTGTTTCTTCAAGGTCTTTCTGCTTGTGCCCTGGTCCCTCCTATAACACACTTTTGTTTACGTATCTGGTTTGTTCCAGCATCTATGGATGACATTAGCATTGGGGTGGGGGCAGAGTCGTTATTCATGTAGTGGGATAGTGCGTAGGGGCTCATGTAATATGATGTTTCACTTTACAGTGTTCTAATTTGCTGATAAAATGGTACAACTTCTCCCTCCACCGTGATTCTGCCAAAATAACAAAGCGCACCTGTGATATTGCGGGTGAGACGAGACGTACCTGTTCTGCTAGGGAGGCTGCCCGTTACCCTCACGATTTTGCTGCCCACTTGGGACTTGGATAAAGATTTTGGGTTTCATTTCTCTGTATTGTCCTCTTTGAGAGCCTTCATGGCACTGATTTTAATTTTGTAATAAAACCCTTTAACTACTCTGCAGATCTAGAACTCCGTTTTCTAGTGGCCCATTTACTTAATAGACTGTATTCCTGTGATGCATCTAGCGGTGCCTTGACGTAGGGACACACTGCCTCCCGAAATCGAGGTTTAATACCGTCTCCGATCCAGTGAATTCTTGGCATTCTGGTTCAGATGTATTTTGGGGTGTCTACACCAGCATTACTGAACAGCGAATAGCAGACCTGTGCCGGCTGGAATGCAGATAAAGTCCTAATCCATATAATAGTGGCAGACCAGCAGCTCTCGCTAAGACCGTAAATAAATAATGTCGTTTCTAAATGTCTTTATTCTGCAGACCATCAAGAAACTGCAGCTGTTTCCCTGCAAAGAAGACCATGATGGCAGTGCCTGTCACAGCCTACCAAATTGCGATATAGCAAGATTACAGCTTCTCCAAAACGCAGCGGCGAGGCGCTTGTGTAATTATCTATGCAGAGCATACCCATTGCCTCTTTTGAAACGGCTTCACTGGTTACCTGGGAAGCAGCGTATCCAGTCGTAAACCTGTTATCTAGTTTTTAAGGCCTTGCATGCAAAGGGCTCCGTTTTTTGGGTAAGACGAATAGTGAGATCTGCTCCAATTCAGGCATACTGCTTCTCTACAGCCAATCCTTTGGTAGTACTAGGATTTTGCAAATCTAGGCTCGTAGGTTGCAGGATCTCAGTACTTGCTCCATCTGTTTGGAATTCTCTTTCTTTGCCTAGTCGCTCACTCTCTGACTTGGAAACTTTCAGATATGCTTTGAAAACGTGGCTTTTTAGGAGAACCTTTGAGTTGAACCCTTAAGGGCAGCCAGTGAGAAATTGGGTTGTTGGTTGAGGGGGGTGTGACCTCCTCTCAAGCAACAGCCACAATCCTTGTCAGGGTGAACCGCAAATGGCACTAATTTAACCTGTGCTTAACCCTCGGGTAGCTTGGCACAAAGCAGTCAGGCTTAATTTAGAGGCAATGTGTAAAGTATTTATGCCGTACTTAAACAGTAATAAAGTAAAAATACACCACACGAAAAATCCCAAACCAATTTAGAAAAATATAGTAAGATTTAATAAATAATTTGAAACCAAAACAACAGAAATCCATTCAGTTGAACTGGAGATATGCAGTTTTAAAGATCTAGAAAAAAGTAGTGGCAAAAAGTGTGAAGCGCCATCTGAGGGTTATCTGGTCGCGCTGGACCAGGACAAAGTCACAAGATCAGGCCGACCACGAGGGAACGCAGGCCAGGCACAGTATCAAGATTGGCCCACTGATGATTGTACCTTATGTCCTTGGTGCACAGTCTGCTCGGAGTCGCTCTGCGGGTCTTCGTGTTGCTTCACGCTGAATTTGGTGGAACCCTCAGTTAGGCTGGTACATCACTTTTAACCCCATTCTCAAGAGCCCAGGATTGAAGTGGCACCACTTAGACCGTCAGGATTCACTCAGGCTGGGTCCAGCTGCAGGTTCAAGATGGTTGGAGCCTTTTCTGCCCCTGAGGCTCTGATCAGGAGGCAAGCCAATTAGCCCTTGGAGTCACTCTGCTAGTCCTGGGTCTCCAGCAGCAGGGCAGTCCTCCGAGGACCCAAGGCAGGCTTCAGGAAGCAGGGCAGTCGTCTGGTGCAGCAGTGCAGTCCTCTGGGGACCCAAGGCAGGCTTCAGGAAGCAGGGCAGTCGTCTGGTGCAGCAGGGCAGTCCTCTGAAGTACATAGCAGGCCACAAGCAGCAGTGTAGACCTTTGAAAGTTCTTTCACAGGTCCAGAAGTGAACTTAAGTGTGCATCAGAGGGTCCCATTTTTAGGTCTCGCCTAGCGTTGCAGCGCGAATGCGCTGCCATCGCTTTGCGAGGCATGCAGTATACACTATAGTGTGGAAGCTTCGTGGAAGCTCCGCCCACTCTCCAGCCCATCTTCTTCATTGGCTTAGGTTCTAAATGCTGCCTTCCGATTGGTTTTGAGCTTGTTATATCTGGTGCCTCTTTTGAAGTTGGGAGAAGCTTCTGGAGTTTTCCCCCTAAAGAGGTGTCTGGAATTTCCTGTCTCCCTGCCCTGGTGCCAGTCTGTCTGGGGGCACAAAAGGCTAGTGGTAAGTCCTTTGTGTGTGAGCTGGAGCAGTGCCTTTCAAGTGCAAGTGTGGTAGGTGACAACTCCGCCCCCCCATCAAGCCAGGATTGTCCATCCTGTCAACACCCAGACCCTCTATTGTGATACTGACTGGCAGGAATACACAAATGCCAACTACACCTAGTCATGTGACCTAGGACACAGGCTGCAGACACCAAATGGTAAGGACAAGAAAATACCAATGTTCTATAAGACTCATTTTCAGAATTGTGATTTAAAATCCGACCTTACCATTAAAGTGGATTTTAAATTACAATTTCTCAGACACCAAACAGGATATTCCTACCTGCTCTCAAACAAATTTATCACTTATTAAACATAATAAGGTAACCCAATGTATGCTGTGGGAGAGGTAGGCCTTGCAATAGTGAAAAATGAATTTGAGTTTTTCACTCCCAAGACATTTAAAACTTGAAAGTACATGTCCATCTTTATAAATACAAGGCACCCTGCCAATGAGCTGTTTAGGGCCTACCTTAGGGGTGACTTATCTTTTTTTTTAAAAAAAGGTGTAGGGCTGGCAAAAGGTTTATTTTGCCATGTTGAAATGACAGTTTAAAACTGCACACATAGGCTGCAATGGCAATCCTGGGACGTTTAAAAGGCTATTTAAGTGGGTGGCACAATGAGTGCTGCAGGCCCACTAGTAGCATTTAATTTACAGACCCTGGGTACATGTGGTCTACCATTACTAGGGAGTTTTAAGTAAATTAAATGTCCAATTGGGTGTAAGCCAATTTTACCATGTTTAAGGGAAGGAGCACAAGCACTTTAGCACAGCAGTGATAAGGTGCGTTAAGTCCTAAAACCCAACAAAAATGGGGTCAGAAAATAGAATGATAATAATAATAATACCAGTATTTGTAAAGTGCGAACAATTACCCGAGGGTGTCAAGGCGCTGAGGGCTGTCACGAAGATTAAGCGAGCTATTGGCCAGAGTCGCATGGTGTTGAGCTAACCTGCCGCCGGCGCCGGAGATTGAACCATGAGCCCCAGTCAGCTGCCCTTGTCGCTGCGCCACACCCCTTCCCTAAGGGTGAAGGCAAAAAGATTGGAGATGACCATTCAGAGAGGACCAAGTCCAACACAGCCTTTTTTTGACGTTCACAACTTCTTAAGGTTTGTTAACACCATGATACCCTCGGGTGAATGAGCACTTTATAAATACAGGATAACATAGCATAGCATGACATAGCATACCATAACCCACAGTAAAGACTCTAAGTTGCCATATGCTATGTGCTAAGAGGAGAAAGGGTGTGACTTAACACCTGGTATGCCCCACCTACATCCACCTACCCCGTTGTTTGCATGCCTGTACAAACTATGTGAGTAACGCACATGTCAATGCCTCTGTGTCCGCTGCCATCTGACCACACACAAGGGAGCTGAGAACAGAACACTGCCAACGAGGGTGGAATCCATCACAGTTTTGGCAGTCGGCAGACCGCACCATCTGCATACAGAACACAGACTGGGTGTTAACTGCGTAGCCCAGCACGTGCCCAGTATTCAATGAAAGCATCAAGTGCATGAGTCTCGAGAAGAAAGGAAAAACACAAACAAATCTACGAGGTCCCAGAGACCCATCGCATACACAATGATCACACAAGAACATACAGGCGAGATAAACAGCTCAATGGGACATGAATGAATGGCATGACAGAGAAACAACGAGGGGGAAAAAAACACTTGAATGCCTGCAAGTCAACGGCACATGGTAGGAAGCCGGGTTGCTTAATGCAGCAAATTCTCCTACCATCATGTAAAACTAGCTCTTAGGCAAACTCTGTTTCTTTAGGACAGCTCATCTACCCCGGGAAGTGCAAAACTGAAACAAAAGGCTTCTATCGAGAAGGTGTGTTAAGGGTGAGCAGTACCAGCACAACAAGTGGCTCAAGAAACCACCCGGCTCTGTTAAGTCAGTGGTCATTTTGAAGCTTTCAAACAGTCACTCTAATGTTTAAAAACTGGGCAGCCCTTGCATAGCCCATTTACACTCATTCCCTCCCACAGAAAACCAAGGCTGGCCATGCCCAAACTGGTTTGGGCACGCCTAATTTTACGTTTTCATGAATGAACAGGCCAGAACTATAATGCTCTGTGTCTTTGAAGCTTCAATGTAGGAGAGGGTCTAGTCTCGCCCATACAGGTCTCCCATATCTCCTCTCTGGATTTTCCATGATGGTGGCTGTAGAAAGCTGACTCTGTATATGGTATACCACTAGGTGGTTATACTGTGCACAGAGTCCAGAGATTACCCAAAAGTGTACAGAGCTCAATGTAAAACCCAAAGTGCTCTATTAGTGGTAGTGTGGGCGAGTAGCCTTTGGCCTAACACAGAGGAGTGTAAGACATTTATTACACAACATTAACCAATAAAGGACACACAACTCAAAAAGGAGCTCCACACCAGTTTTATAAAAATAAGCTTTGCTTGTGTTTTATTTTAAGACCAAGATCTTCACAATAATATAAGTATGTTTTGCATGAAAAATACTGAAGTCTTTTAAAAAGTCAACACTTAGTACAATTTTGAACAGTTCAGTGTTATCCTATGGAGGAAAACAATACAGTTATTCAGGTAAGGACAACATTTGCAGTTCCAGTGTTTGGGAGCAAAGGTCAGCAAGGGGCAAGGGTCAGGTGAGTACCAAAACTGCGCCCCCAATGGCGGCTGGGTGCAAAGGTCAAAATTGTAGTTCCGCCCAATGCGTTTCAATGGAGACTGGGGGTGCTCGAGGCCACACTGCTTGCAGGTAGGTAAATCAGTTGCAGGGGTCAAGCTATTAGGGGTAAGAGCAAGCACAGGGGGGCCCACAAAGCAGCCCCAAACATACACCACCAGCAGCACAGAGGCGGCCGGGTGCAGGATGCAAATAGAGCGTAGGGCGCCCAATGCTTTTCATTGGAGAACTTGCTTTGGACAAACAGGTTGCAGGCGCCACATCAGAGGCTGCAGGAGGGACACCAGTGACAGAGGTAAATAGAGATGTAAGGGTTTGTGGTGGCACCGTTGGTTCAGCTCGCCGAGGGTCTTCGGTTGCAGAGGTGCCTTTAGACGTTGGATTCTTCTTACTGGAGCCGGTCGCGGTCAGGGGGAGCCTCGGGATTCAGGCTGCAGGCGTTGTCGTGGAGTCCAGGAAGGGTCATCCAACGCTGGACTTGAGGTCAGGATCACTGGGGAACCATTTATGGTTCAGTGGTCCATCTAGACCCGGGCCAGAGGGGTTGTGTGCAAAGTGGGCAGGACTTGCAAATCCGGAGGCCTTTGAGTAGGTTTGCTTTGGGACAGAGCCACTGTCTTCGGGAGTCTCTGGTCTTTGTCCAAGGGAAGGCAGTCTTCCTCGGGTTCTGGAAGTCGCTGGCTGCTAGACAGACGTTCTCTTCTCTGCAGTGTCTTTGAAGCTGGAGACAGGCCGGTAGGGCTTTGGCAAAGTCAGTAGTCGTCTTCAGGCTTTGCTGCATGGCGTCTTCTTCGTCCTCCTTAGGTCAGCAGGAACTAGTTTCCAGGTCTGGGGATCTGCCTAAATACTAAATTTAGGGACGTTTTAGGGGAGTAGCAGGTAGGGCCAATGGCACCTTCGCTGGGGTGACTACACCCTCAATTATGCCACCTCCTGTGGGAGGGGGCATAGACCTAGCCCTTATTGGAGGGGTCTCCCCATCTTCAAGATGGCGGGGACAGAAAGATGTGCTTCACCTCGCCTCCCCCACTTTAGGGGTGGTGTTGGCAGAGGTGGACACACCTCCTATTCTCTTAAGCTTTCCCGCCGGTTTTCCTGCCCAAAGTGGGGATGTAAACCAGGGGCTGCCATCTCCTGCTAGCAGCAGAGGCTGGGGGTCGCATTACAAAGGTGGCAGGCCTTTGAAGCTTCCCTCTTGAGCACTGTGCCCATCCTGTGGGGTGATGAGGGGGAGTGTGACACCTCTGCCCAGGATGTGCTTTGTTTCTGGTCCCAGAGAGCAGAGGCTCTCTACCCAAGGGCACAGAATCATGTCTGGTGATGGCAAGCTTCCTACAGCCAGTCTGTGACCACCCCAGGGTTGGTAGGTTTTCAGAGGGCACCTCTGAGGTGCCCTCTGGGTACATGGTACAATAAATCCCACCCTGGCATCAGTGTGGGTTTATTGAAAGGAGTAGTTTGGTACCAAACACTCCTGGGTTCAGAGAAGCCATCATGGTGCTGGGAAGCTTGAGTTGTTGAGTTTCCAGCCCATGTACTCTCTTTGGCTTCCCTGACACTTACAATATCTAAGCATGGCCTTAAACATTGAAGGGGCATATCTGCTTATGCAGATATGCCCACACCTGTGGCATAGTGCACCATGCCTTAGGGCTGGAGGGACTGCTAGAGGGGTGACTTACCTATACTTTAGGCAATGCTCATTGGCATAGCACACAGGCAATGAGCCACGTTGACTTTGTCAGCATCATGCCATGCATGCTGAAGTGGCAGTCTGCATGGCCTAAGTGAGGGGTCTCTAGGGGACCCTTTTCAGTCCCAATGCCCTAGGTACCCAAGTACCATTTACTAGGGACTTACAGGGGGCTTGAATAACCAATTGTGGAATAGTTTTTAGGGAAGAAGCACTAGCACAGGGGACCTTGTTGGCAGGTACCCTGTGCACTACAATCGAAACCACATCAAATACCAGGCAAACAGTGGGGGCTAACCATGATAAAAGAGGCACTTTCTCACAGTGGCTCTCACTCCCCTCCTCTAGCCTAAGGCTGCAGACCCCTGTAAAGTCATGCAAAGGAAATCAGCCCTTCTGCACCTGTCTCGTGCTAAGAAGAGGTAGGTCTTGCCTGTGGCTAGGAAACTAAATATAATGAACGTGCCTGCCATAAAGGAAGCACGCTAAAGTATACAAAAAAGTTTTGGCTGGAATTCACTTGGGCCACAACCCAGTCCACAGTTTTTTGCTCACCACGTCACCCCAGTTTAGACTGAATCATATGCAAATCAGTTTTGACCCTGCTCCAATGGGAACAGTCCAGCCCGAACTGCCAGGCCAGGTCCTCCCTGAGCCAGAACACAAGCATCCTAAGACTGGTTTCGCCCCAAGTTAGGACTCCGCCACCAGGTATAGCTTGGCTTCAGTGACATAGTGTGCACGGGACCCATGTCTGGGCATACCCGTCCCACTTAGGGTGACACACTAATGTATAAAAAAAAGTGATGGATGGAATGCTTAAATTAATCTCAGTCACTGGTAATCACTCGGGCTTCATCCCAATCCATTGTTATTTTGCACACCATGCCACCTCAGTTTGTACCCAGTTGTATGCAAATCAGTCTTGATCCTGCTCCAATAGAAAAGTCCAGCCCGAACGCCCAGGCTAGATCCTCCCTGAACCGGAACACAAGCAACCCAGTTCTGGTTTCACCCTTATTATGGGATCATCAGCCAGGTATAGCTTGGCTTCAGTAGCCTAGTGTGCACAGGACCCACGTCTGGGCATACCCGTCCCACTTAGAGCGACAAACTAATGTATACAAAAAAGTGATGGATGGAATGCTTGAATTAATCTCAGTCACTGGTAATCATTCAGGCCGCATCCCAGTCCATTGTCAGTATACACACCATGCTACCTCAGTTTGGACTCAGCCATATGCAAATCCGTCTTGACCCTGCTTCATTGGGAACAGCCCAGCTCGAACCACCTAGCCAGTTCCTCCTTAAACCGCAGCTCAAACAACCCAGGAAGGGTTTCAATATTTTCACCCCAGTGAAGGAAGCACATGCGATAGAAAACCTGTTTGTGGTTTCTCAATGTGCAGAGTCAAAATACCAGCACTATCTAGCAGAGGAAAAGGACAGGAACCATGTGAAAAAGACATATCAAAAAAAGAAATGTTAAGGTGAGATGAAGTAAATCTTGAATCTCCCGACAGTGGGAAAAGTCCTGCAGAACAGCGTTTTGACATGTGAGGAAAGCTCACAGCGCTTGGCCCAAGACAGCTAGTGACTGTTTAAAGGCAACTATGGATACTGTTGTTGAGTAGAACATTCATTATGCTTCATCTGTGCTGTTTACGTCACTAGCCAGCACACTGAGGCTACAGCACTGTCAGACCTAAATGCATAGCCCAAACCACTAAATCGCGTTCAAAGCATTTTAAAACTGGGTAGAGCGTATGAAATTGGATGTATGTGATTGTCTAATTGCAAATCCAAATAAAGTCTGTTGAACAAGTTACGAAAATAGGCACCAGGGTGACGGTCACATACTAAACGGAATGTACATCACATGGTGGATACTGTCAGAACACATACCAAAAACCACAGAATGATCATCAGGAGAGGGGAAACTCTCAATATGTGGTAAAAGTGGAACCACTTTGTAAATGTATACTTAAAGAATTACAGTGTGAACTTAACAGAAACAAACAGCCATAACTCACACGATGAATGATGTGGAATAAAATACCTCTGAAGGTGAAGTATGTTATGTATCAGAAAGGGCTCCAAAAATGTTCAATAAAAAAGATCAATAAAATGACACACCACAGAAGGTTACAAGGGAAATGCTACAGAGAACGTGATGTCTCTGGCGCAGTTTCTGACCCATTGCCTGCACCTGACACTCTGGACTGCAAATACTAAAATATATACTTTTGAGGACACTTCAGACTTGGTAATGAAAGTGCAGTTTTCTGTCATGAATTCACATGACGCCCTTTGTGCAATGGCTGACATAGTCATTACCCAACAAGGTACTTGCAGACTTCTCAACTGCTGAACAGCAGAGCAACTCAAACTTTTTCAGAACTCCATGACTATGCAGTGTTGTCCAATTGGGGAATTCATCAAGAAATGTGAGTGCTTATTCTCTAGAGTGTTGTGCCTGAGGGAGAAATTGATAATAAAACTCCACTCAGTTGTGGAAAAAAACCCTGGCATAATAGAGGCAGTACAGGGTCCAATGTAAAGTAATGTAAGGTGGATTTGTAGAGCGCTGCTTGTCACCTGTGAGGGTATCTAAGGGCTGAGTAGGTGAGTTTAGGCGTATGGTGAGGCTGGACCTGAATACAGGCAATCTTGATGGTCCCGCAAGAAGACTAATTGAATAGCCAGGTCTTCAGCTTCTTGCAGAATTTAAGAAGTGGAGAAGTGGAATTCAAGAAGTATAACACCGGAGGTGTACTCAATGGTTGTCACTTGGAAACCCATGAAACCCGATGAAGTCAGAATCTGTGTTGATATGAGGCTACCAAAGTGGGCAATCAAAAGGGAATATCACATCACACCAACTACTGACACTTTGTGTCAGAGAACAATGTAGCAAGACAGTTCACCAAGCTTGATTTAAACTCCAGCTACCACCAATTCATGGAGCACCCTGCCTCTTGATACATCCACCCTCTCCATCCACGGTAGACTTCACAGGTACTATGGACTCAATTTTGGCATGTCTGGTGTAGCATATGTATTTCAAATTGCATTTGAGAACTCCACTCCTCACATATAAATAGGGGTCATTAAGGTTAGTGATGACATATGAGTCCAAGAAACATCAATTGAAGAGCACTACACCTGCCATGAACTACAGAGGTTTAAAGATCAAGGCTTCGTACTCCACTGGCATAAGTAATTATTCCTAAGGACCAACATCACATTATTTAGGTACTATTTTTCAGGTGTAGGTGTGATAGATAGTGGACAATGGCATAGCATCACTTGCCTCTAAGTCTGTCTTACTAGGAGCTTCCTTATCACAGTCAGTTACTTGGCCACACTGACAAATCCTCCCCCGAGAACTGCTAATGATTGGTGTAGGCTGGACATGGGAAGCAGAACATGAAAATGCATTGCAAACCATGTAAGATGGACTGTCGACCTCACAACTATGTGATAGTTTTACAAAAATGAAATGCCAACCCCGCCATTGGGCTCACTCCATTTGCAACTACAGGACAAGGTAGGACTGGCCCCAGTAGTCTATGTAAACTGTTCCCTGGCAAACACAAAAAACATTACTCTTAAAGAGAGAAAGAAGCAAATGCTGTGTAATGGTGGTACATGCATTGCCACTGTACTACTTCAAAGGCCAGTTTCAAGTCTCTTCTCACCACAAACCACTGGGTGCTTAATGTCGGGCTTTAAACCACCAACATACATAGATAAATGGAGGTTACAACTTGAAGAATATTTGTTTTAAGTAGTCTTTAAACTGCAGAATGCAGAGCTCCCAGATTATCCATCCATCAGCACACTACCGGCCGGGAACAGAGAAAGAAGCCTCCTCTGCTACGAGCCAATTGTAATAGAAGCTAATCAACTTCTACCCAACTCACTACGAGAAGTGAGAAGAGAGGAGTCAAAACTGATGACGGACGCCAGTTGTTGATGGAATGCCACCCACAACAACTAATGGAGAACTCTAAAGCAGAGCCCTCCCCCATGCACACTTGATACTTGCATCACTTCAGTACTGCACCCCATACTGTGCAACAGGAACCCTGGTATCTTCCAAAGGATGAGCCAGATATCTGGCATCACTTGCAGCAAAATACATCAAGATCACCAAGCGATTGCTCCAAGAAATTGAAGAAGTAGATCGCTATATGTAACTGCATATTGCTCAAGGCGAAGAGAGACATATGGAGAAAACCATATATCAATAAAATTGAGCAACTTGAGAGAGGGCAAAAGAAGAAAAGAAAGAAGGAATTTGAAACAAACTAACAAAAAAAACCTAGGTTATGGAAAATGTACAATACGATCCTCAAATCTCTTTGGCATGCACTTTTCCATTACTGGTCAGGAGTTTGAGGGTAATGGAATAAAATTCAAGGAATTACCTTGTTGAACCCCATCAGCAATTTGAAAGTAGCCAGAGTGGTCAGAAGGATTACAAAATTAGGCACTGAGCCAGGAACATTAGTACCACACAAATCAGGTTCAAGACAAGAATCTGAGACTGTCAGGTAAGTGAGACTTCACTTTAGCAAATCTTGAAACTCCTCCCCAAGAACTATTGTTCAAAAGTGCAGAGATTTTACCCCCAAAAAATATTTAAATACATTTAGGGAATTGTGAATTTCCTTTTTTAACAACATTTGTTTTTTTTGTTGCTTTGACACAGGCACCAACATTCAAATTCATCCGATTCCTACAGTTGCAATATTTATATCTTGCATGAGACTTGTCAAATATTTTCTAAGCATTAGTATACATTTCAATCTTAAACTTACTACTCAAATCACTTGAAAACCACACCAGATTTGCACCAGTGTGAGGTTTCTTTTCTTACCAAATAGCACCCCCCTCTAGGGAAGCGTCCCCTAATTGCACTGCTGGATTCCCATTTGGGAGAAGCTCATCCAAATTTTGTACTCTAATTTGAATTTATTTGATTCCACTTAATTTGCTTTACAAATTGTTCCTTTATTAAATTTTCACTCGTGAAATTACAGCATCTCATTTGCATTTTGACCTGTAGATCCATAGGCTTGAATAAATTCTCAGGTTAAAAAATCCCAGTGCGTTTCGGTCTGGAATAGCCCTTCTTCAGGGGATGATGTATCATTCTGAAAACATGTATGATGATGAGATGAAGTGAGAAACGAGCTGTCAATGTTAGAAAAAGAATGCCCATCACCGAGTGCTGTGCACAGGGGTGCTCAGGGATATTGATGTTAGCCACGTTATTATATAAGAAAGCGAACATATAAAGGGGGTGGGCCCTCTGTTGTACAGCTAGATTGGGCCTCTTTATTAGTACAAGGAAAAAATTAATCTAGGTGTGGTATTTCAATTGTAAATAACTCCAAAATAGAGGGACCAGTAACTTAATTGCCTAGGCCCTTGTTTTATTCACAATATTTTTCAAAATACATTTTCACATGTAATCCAACATACATCACTTCATCAAAGGGCCACTTTATGCTTTTTGTCTGTACATGTACATATAACACAGAACTGTACTACAACATTCAACATAAATAAGACTCAATCAAATTGTGCAAAAAATTGAATATAATAATGACGGTTTGTGTTCAAATTGTGACACAAAACCTGAGAAGGCACTCAAAGTACCTATCAACTGTTCTTAACTAAAAACAGAGGAAACCATTCACCTCCCAGGAGGGCGCTCCCCAAGCAGGGATCCACCCACTAGACACCAGGGAGGGGGGAGCGCCCCTTGGGCAAGGGCCTCTGCTCCCCCCAATTATTTTTGGGGAAATTCAGTCTTTCTGCCAGAAAGCCCACTAGAAGCCAGGGATTTCTTTTTTGGATTTGATATAGGAGTGGGGGGCTGCCAAAGATGGGCATGACAATGCCCCCACCCCTCCTTCAGCAAAATTCCAGTCTTTCAGCCCCCTCAAGGGGGGGGGGGGGGCAGAAAGCCCACTAGAAGCCAGGGATTTTTTTAAATTTGATTTAGGGGTGGGGGCTGCCCAAGATGGGCATGCCAATGCCCCCAACTCCCTCCCCTCTTTAGCGAAATCCCAGTCTTTCTGCCTCCCCTGGGGGGCAGATGGGGCAGTATCCCTCAATCTGCTCCCCCGGGGGGGGGCAGAAAGCCCACTAGAAGCCAGGGATTTTTAGAGGTGGGGGCTGCCCAAGATGGGCATGCTAATGCCCCCACACCCCCAGCAAAAGTCCAGCCTGGAGGGGTAGATGGGGGCAGTAGCTCCCAATCTGCTCCCCGGGGGGCAGAAAGCCCACTAGATGCCAGGGACTTTTTAAAATTGGATTCAGGGGTGGGGGCTGCCCGAGATGGGCATGCCAATGCCCCCACCCCTCCCCGCAAACTTCCAGTCTTTCTGCCCCCCCTGGGAGGCAGATGGGGGCAATAGCCCCTTATCTGCCCCCCCGCGGGGGGGCAAAAAGCCCACTAGGCACCAGGGAATCTTATTTTTTTCACAGTTCAGGGGTGGGGGCTGCCCAGAATGGGCATGCCAATGCCCCCAACCCCCCTAAAAAATGCCACAGTCGTTCTGCCCCCCCCAGGGGGGCAGATGGGAGCAGTAGCTCCAGATCTGCCCCCCGGGGGGGCAGAAAGCCCACTAGGCACCAGGGATTATTATTATTTTTTTATACGTAGAGGTGGGGGCTTCCCAGAATGGGCATGCCAATGCCCCCACCCCAAAAAATATTGACACAGCCTTTTTGCCTCCCTGGGAGGCAGATGGGAGCAGTAGCCCCTGATCTGCTCCCCGGGGGGCGGCAGAGAGCCCACTAGGCACCAGCGATTAAACTGGCTTTTGAATACGTGGGGGTGGGGGCTGCCCAGAATGGGCATACCAATGCCCCCACCAACCCAAACAAATAGCCACAGTCTTTCTGCTCCACCTTGGGGCCATATCAGGGCAAAAAAAATAAAAAATCCCCCCCCCACCACCCCAGGGTGGCAGAAAGCTTACTAGGAACTGACTTTTTTCCACAATGTGCCTACCTGTGTCTTTTGGGCCCTAGCTCTGCCCGCACCTAGGGGAACCCAACAAACCTGTGCATTTTTTAAAACTAGACACCAAGGGGAATCCAGGATGGGGTGACTTGTGTGGCTCTCACCAGGTTCTGTTACCCAGAATCCCTTGCAAACCTCAAACATTGTAAAAAAAAATAAAACACATTTTCCTCACATTTCTGTGATGGAAAGTTCTGAAATCTGTGTGGATCCACAAAATTCTACCCGCCAGGCATGCCTCAAAGTCTTCCGATAAAAATGGTACCTCACTTGTGTGGGTAGACCTAGTGGCTGCGACAGGAAATGGGCTAAAACGCAATGTGGACACACCACATTTGTACAGTGAAAACCGACTCTTTTTCCAAAGTGCCTAGCTGCGGATTTTGAACCCTAGCTCTGCCGGCACCTAGGGAAACCTAGCAAACCTATACATTTCTGAAAACTAGACACCCAGGGGAATCCAGAATGGTGTGACTTGTGTGGCTCTCACCAGGTTCTGTTACCCAGAATCCCTTGCAAACCTCAAACTTTGTTAAAAAAAAAACAACACATTTTCCTCACATTTCTGTGATGGAAAGTTCTGGAATCTGTGTGCATCCACAAAATTCCACCGAAACCCGCATTCCCCAAAGTCTCCAGATAAAAATGGTACCTCACTCGTGTGGGTGGGCTAAGTACCCGCGACAGGCAAGGGCCCAAAACATATTGTGGAGACATCAAAATTGCCTATCACAAAACAACCTTTTTTTGCAAGGGGGGGTCACCTGGGTTTATGGCCCCGGGCTCCACGACCATCTAGGGAAACCTATCAAACCTATCTGAAAACTAGAGACCCGGGGGAGTTCAGGGAGGTATGGAGTGCATGGATTCCCCACCGGTTTCCTACCCAGAATCCCCCAGCAAACTTCAAATTTAGCTGAAAAAAAATCACATTTTTCTCAAATTTCTGTTTGTGAAAGTTGTGGGATCACCGGGCTGACCCAATGTTCCGCCACGTCTCCCGATAAAAATGATACCTCACTTGTGTGGGTGGGCCAAGTACCCGCGACAGGCAAGGGCCCAAAACGTATTGAGGAGACATCAAAATTACCAATTACAAAACAACCTGGTTTTGCAAGGGGGGTCACCCGGGTTTTTGGCCATGGGATCGGCGGCCATCTAGTGAATCCTACCAAACCCACACATTTCTGAAAACTAGAGACCCGGGGGAGTTTAGGGAGGTATGGCTTATGTGGATCCACTAACGTTTCCCTACCCAGAATCCCCTGCAAACCTCAAATTTAGCTGAAATAATCACTTTTTCCATACATTTACGTGGGATCACCGTGCCAGCACAAATGTCCTACCACCCAGCGTTCCCCTTCTTCTCCAGAGTAAAATGATACCTCAATAATATGCGTCAGCCCGGTGATCCTACAACTTTCCCACACAGACATTTGAGAAAAATTTGATTTTTTTCAGCTAAATTTGAGGTTTGCAGGGGATTCTGGGTAGGGAAACGTTGGGGGATCTACACACGCCATACCTCCCTGGACTCCCCAGGGTGTCTAGTTTTCAGAAATGGGTGGGTTTGTTAGGTTTCCCTAGATGGCCGCTGAGCCAGGGGCAAAAAAAACAGGTCATTTTGTGATAGGTAATTCTGATGTCTCCACAATACGTTTTGGGCCCTTGCCTGTCGTGGGTACTTGACCCACCCACACGAGTGAAGTACCATTTTTATCGGGAGACTTTGTGGAATGCGGGGTGGGTGGAAGCTTGTGGACCCACGCAGATTCCAGAACTTTCCTTCACAGAAATGAGAGGAAAATGTGTTTTTTTTTTTTTTTTTTTTTGCAAAGTTTGAGGTTTGCAATGGATTCTGGGTAACAGAACCTGGTGCGAGCCAGACAAGTCACCCCCTCCTGGATTCCCCTGGGTGTCTAGTTTTGTAAAAAAATGTATAGGTCTGCCAGGTTTCCCTAAGTGCCAGCAGAGCTAGGGTTCAAAATCCACAGCTAGGCACTTTGCAAAAAAAAAGGGTCAGTTTTCACTGTAAAAATGTGGTGTGTCCACGTTGTGTTTTGGGACGATTCCTGTCGCGGGCACTAGGCCTACCCACACAAGTGAGGTACCATTTTTATCGGAAGACTTTGGGGAATGCGGGTGGGTAGAATTATGTGGATCCACACAGATTCCAGAACTTTCCATCACAGAAATGAGAGGAAAATGTGTTGTTTTTTTTTTGTTGCAAAGTTTGAGGTTTGCAAGGGATTCTGGGTAACAGAACCTGGTGAGAGCCACACAAGTCACACCATTATGAATTCCCCAGGATGTCTAGTTTTCAGAAATGTATAGGTTTGCTAGGTTTCCCTAGGTGCCAGCTGAGCTAGGGTTCAAAATCCACAGCTAGGCACTTTGGAAAAAATGTCAGTTTTCACTGTAAAAATGTGGTGTGTCCATGTTGCGTTTTGGGCCGTTTCCTGTCGCGGGCACTAGGCCTACCCAAGAAAGTGAGGTACCATTTTTATCCGGAGACTTAGGGGAACACAGAATTGTAGAGCAACTGTTATTACCTATTGACTTTCTATGCATTTCTGCCTTCCAAATGTGAGACAATGTATAAAAAAGAAGTCACTTTGAAAAATGTCCTATAATTCACATGCTAGTATGGGTACTCACAATTTTGGAGATGTGCAAATAGCTACTGTTTCTAAACTCTATATTTTGTTCCCATTGTGGAAATACATAGGTGTCTTTAATACCTATTTTTCACTCTTTATATTTTACCAAATGAATTGCTATATAACCGGTACACAATGAAAAACCACTGCAAGACGCTGCTCAGTTATTGGCTCTGGGTTCCTCGGGTTCTAGGTGAACCTACAAGTCCTATATATCGCCACAACCAGAAGGGTAAAGCGGATGTAACGGTATATTGCTTTTAAACATCTGTCATACTTAGAAGAAGTTACAGGTGAAAACGTTGGCACAAATGGCTGTTTTTTTCAACTTATTTTCAATTTTTCTTATTTTCAACTGTTAGTTTTTATAAAAGAAACCTTGAAGGATCTACACAAATGACCCCTTGCTGAATTCAGACTTTTCTGAAATGTGTAGCTTTCCAGGATCCGTTATTGATTTCATACCCATTTCTACCACTAACTGGAAGGAGGTTAAAAGCAGAAAAAATAGCAAAAATAGGCTATGTCCCAGTAAAATGCCAAAACTGTGTACAAATGTTTGGTTTTCTGACAAAAGACTGTCAGTCCCTGAAAGCTGGGAAGATGGTGATTTCAGCACCACAAACCCTTTGTTGTTACCATGTGCAGGGAAAAAAACAGACGCTTTCTTCTGCAGCACTTTTTTCCCATTTTTCCCAACAGAAACAAAGTTTAGCTGTATTTTGGCTAATTTCTAGGATCCCTCCAGGGGAATCAACAAACCCTGGGTACCTTTAAAATCCCCATGATGTTGGAAGAAAAGGACGCAAATTTGGCGTGGATACCTTATGTGGTCAAAATGTAACAGGGGCCTAAGCGCGAACTACCCCAAATAGCCAAAAAAAGGCTTAGCACAGGGGGGGGGGAAAGGCCTAGCAGCGAAGGGGTTAAATGATCACATAGAATTCAGTTGCTACTTATAAATGAGGGGATTCACCTTGCTGATAGTTCACCTTCTCCTATTTTTCCAGTTTGACCAGTTAGTACACATTGCTACACCTGTTCAGAAGCATTCAGCTGGTCTAACCCTCATCATAAAGTTATATTGAGAGACTACTTTCACCATTTTATTTCCTACTTTTCTCCCTTTTTTTCCCATTCCCATCAGCCCAGTTTCCTAAAACTCAGCCTGCTTAAGATAACACCATCCTCATCTCTCAAGACATCTTTTAGATACAAGTTAACACAATCCTATAATCACGTCAACACATTTGTTTGCGCATACAAAGATAATTACGAGTACATTAATACCACACTGTCCCCACATTCCAGGATTTTCACGAGACATACATGTTTTGCCCAAGTAATTATAACCATGAGTCTCTCAACATCACATTGTTCCTACTATCTAAGATTCCTTGAACACTCCCTGTTTATGTCTTCGGTTCACCATCTCTCAGCTGTCACTATGAATTTCCCACCATGCAAGATGGTCCCGTTTACACCATCCATGAAAGTCCCTCATTTGTGTTTCCACACCAATACATCTTCTGACCGTCCACGTCTGCCTCTCCTTGGCCTCAATGGCGGCAGATTGGGTCGCGACTCCGTGAGTTTACAGTTTGTTTACAGTAATGTTAATACTCTAATGTTGTACAAGTGTATCACTGTATTGCACTGTTCCTTAATAACTGTCTTTATGTGACCACATTTTGCTGCATATTTTTCACGCTTAACCATCACGCTATTTTAGTTACCACCCACCAGTGCACTCAACGTTCAAAACATAGATATGCTTGTTACCCAAGATGAGGACTTTTATTCATACACTTCACACATGCGGCACTTCATCCCAATACCCATCACTGATTCTTGTACCGAGTGTCACCTCGTACTCCTGAATGGTAACTAAGGTGTATACGATGTCAGACTCCTCGTTGAGCCTTTCAGAATCATAACTATCTTCTAGTGATAGCGCTTTGTGGCATACTTTTCATGCCTAACTGTCTCAATCACTCACCTGTACACTTAAGCGTTTAGAACACAGGGATGAATGAGCCTGAAACACACATTACACATGTGTAGCATATCATCAACGCCGAGCATTTGTTGGAGGGATGGGCGGAAACAGAAGCAAGGAGGCCAAATCGGGGTAATATTAGACATTTTATTGTTAATAGTTGACTTGGGTGTATACAGTTTATTCAAATCGAAGAAGAAAAAAAAATTGAAGTATCCCAAGGATTCAGTTAGTGTTCAACCCAAAGTGACAGTTTCTTCACTTAGTCCATCCTTGTCTTGTTTCCTTCCGGCGTTCCGGTATGCTGGCGGGGTCCCAGGAGGCTTGCAGAGGGAGCCAAGCATTAAGAGAAAACAACAAACAAAAAAAACGCTGTAAGTATGGGAGTAGTCGTTCTTGTCAACCTACCCCTTCACCACACCCGGTGGGAGGATGTTGAATAGAGAAAACCAGATAGGAAACGCCAGAGGGAGTTTCTAGCGTGAGCCTGCCTTCTAGACCTGTGGCCTAATAAAATCAATAGGTTCCTTCTTCAAGAAAGAAAAAGAAAGGAGAAAAAGAAATGAGGGTAAAGAAGATGATGGCCAAAAAGTTGCAGGCAGGTCATGCCCTCTTTTTAGAACTCCCTTGCCCAACACAATGCAGGAGGGAAGGCTTTATGAGACTGTGAAGGGAGTAGCGTAGCAGTGACAGTTCTACTCCCCACAACCCCACAACCAAACCTTCACCCTCTTCACGGTTATGTACCGCCTATAGCCGCAACTCTCTAGAGTTGCGGCGGCTCTTGGGCATTCTCCGGTGACCACCACTCCTCGCTCCACTCGTCTGTTGCCTCTCCAGTTCCGGCATCTTCGGGTCATGCGTCTTCCTGGTCGACATCTTTCCGGTCGGCATCTCCCTCTGGCCCGGTGTCTTCGTGGTTGCCTCCTCCTTCTCTGAGTCCGTCTTTTGTGTTGTGTTTTCTTGCTCCCTGGCAGTGGATTGGGTCTCTTCCCCTCGCTTGGGGATTGGTTCTTCCGTCGTGACAAAAAAAACTCCTCCTGGGAAAGGTAAGCAGAGTCCCTTGTCACTGTCGGACTGTTTTCCCAGCCCCCGTTGACGTCGGCGGTATCCGGGCGAACGGGGACCATGGCGAAAAGATGAAGGGTGAGTTGGGCTTCGGTAGAAGGGTATGGGGTACTTCCTCACATCCCCCTAACTGCCTCGTTAACCAGACAGGGATCAAAGGGATATCTGGATAGGAAATCTACATTGGCTTGTTCTTTCCCTTTTCTGTGATGGATTGTAAAGTGGAAGGGTTGAAGAGTTAAGAACCATCTTAGTATTCTTTAGTTGTGTCCTTTGTTCCGGGATAACCATTCTAGTGGGGCATGGTCTGTATATAGAATGAAATCCCTTCCTTCTAAATAGTAACAGAGGGACTCAATAGCCCATTTCACGGCTAGCGCCTCCTTTTCTATAACCGCATACCGGGTTTCCCGGTGGAAAAGCTTACAGCTGATGTATATGATTGGTCTTTCTCGGTGAGTATCGTCTAACTGTGATAACACGGCCCCAAGGCCTTTTTCTGATGCGTCGGTTTGGAGTAAGAATCGTTTACTGTAGTCGGGACTAAGTAAAAACGGTTTTGACGTGATGGTTTGTTTCAGGCGTTGGAAGGCCTGTTGTTCTATCGGGGAGGGATGTCGGAGTTGTTTCTCGGTTTGTACATTCTTTTGGAGCAGGTCTGTTAAGGGAGCGGCTATTTGTGTAAAATGGGGAATGAAACTCCTATAATATCCTAACAAGCCCATGAAGGCTCTGAGGTCTCTTCGGGATTTTGGAAAAGGGAATTGAGAGATGGCCACTACTTTTTCGTCTTGGGGTTTGATATAACCCTCCCCCAGCAGGTACCCCAAGTATCTTATGGATTTGGCTGCCATGTGGCTCTTGGCAGGATTAACGGTAAGCCCGCTTTTTTCCAAAGCTTGGATGACTTTCGTGAGGTGGTCCAAGTGTTCTGCCCAGGATGAACTATAAATAATATAATCTATGTAAGCGGCCGCAAAATCATTGTATGGTCGTAATACCATGTTCATGAGACTCTGGAATGTGGCTGGGGCGCCATGTAACCCGAAGGGAAGCAACCGAAAGTGATAGAGACCTCCGGGCGTAGAGAAAGCTGTCTTCTCTCTATCTTGCTTTCTCAACGGCACCTGCTAATACCCCTTACATAGATCATGGGTGCTTATGTATTTCGCTTTCCTCAGCCTCTCTATCATTTCATCGACCCTGAGAAGAGGGCATGCATCGAACTGTGATATCTTATTGACTTCGTGGAAGTCGATACAGAATCGAATGGAGCCGTCCATTTTTGGTACTTTTACTGTTGGGGCACTCCAATCGCTTTTGGATGGTTCTATGATCCCCAAATCCAGCATCTGCTGGACTTCTTTTTCTATTGCTTTCCTTCTTGCTTCCGGAATACGGTAGGGGCGCAAGCGTACGATTTTACCTGGAAGGGTCTGTATCTTGTGTTCTATGAGGGTGGTTTTCCCAGGCAATAGAGAAAAGATGTTTTGATACTGTTGCTTGCCCTTTCCATTTTTTTTAATACATTGATGTGGAAGATTTGGGTGTGCTTTTTGTTTGAACCCATCTCTAACTTGTAGGCTACGGGGGTGACTCGTTCTATAATTTTATACGTGCCTTGCCATTGCCCTATCAGCTTCTGCTCGGAGGTGGGCATCATAAGAAGTACTAAGTACCCCACATTCAAGGACCGTTCTTTCGTTTTTTTATCATACTGTTTTTTTGGGCTACTTGGCCCTGTTCCATGTTGGTTTTACAATGTCCCTTATTTGATTTAGGTGGGTTTTTAAAGTGGTTACATAGTCTAGGAGTGGTTTTGACTTGTCTTTTTCTTCTTCCCACTCTTCTGGTTTTTCAGGTGGGGTTGTACCGCTCTACTAACCCATCGGTTTGTGGGTGGTATGCAGCCGTACGGATCTGCTTGATTGGTTGCTTACAGACCTGTTTCATTAGTTTTGAGGAAAACGGTGTTCCAAGATCGGTAATAATCTCTCTTGGGAACCCGACCTGGGAAAAGATGGTGATCATAGCGTTGGCCACCTGTGCCATGTTGGGATGTCTCAGTGCCACTGCTTCTGGAAACCTTGTTGCATAGTCCATCAGGACTAGTACTTAACGGTACCCGCTACGGGAGGGGAGTAGTGGACCAAGTATGTCCATCCCTACCCTAGCGAAAGGTTCATCTATCATGGGTAGAGGCCTAAGGGGAACTCGTGGGGGTATGTAGCAACTGTTCTTCTGACAGACAGGACATTCCTTACAATATTTTCATATTTGTTGGTAGATTTCCGGCCAATAGAATCTTTCCAATATGGCTTTTTCAGTTTTCTCAGCCCCAAAGTGTCCCCCTAAAAGATGGCTATGAGCTAAATACAGTACTTTTTCTCTGAAAGGTTGGGGTACTAGTAACTGAATGGGCATGTTTTTCCCCCCTTTTGGTATAACATTCCCTGTTGTGTAAAGAATTGAGGACCTACTTGTTGGGGGTCTTCTTGTTCGGTAGCTTGTCTCCATGCTTCCTGGAGAGTAGGATCCTCTTGTTGAGTCGCATGGAAATTCCTATCATGAGTCCAGATGTCGTTCCCCGAGTTGGTCAGAACTGCTGGGTCCAAACCTTCTTGTCTCTTTTTCTCTGTTTTCTGCTCTTTCGGTCCTTCCCTATGTTCCATTCATTGTCTGGGGTGTTGGAAAAAGGGGCCGTTTCTCTCCACTCGTTTCCTTCCTTCCTTTCTTCGCTGAGCAAGTTTCTCATATATGGGTAATCATTGCCTAAAACAAGTGGTTCGGGCAATCTTGGAATCAGGCCCACCTTTAAGGGTAGAGAGAGGGGGAGAAGCGCTGATGTTGGACAGACACCTCGGCAAGGGGGTACGTCTTGTTGTCCCCGTGCACACACGGAATGTTAACAGTTTCTTCCGGAATAGGAGGTCCTCCAGGGATATCTTGGGGTCTCATGACACTTTGCAAACATCCTGTGTCAATCAAGGAGTCCTTCGGTTCTCCATTCACCAGAATACTTCGGTGATAGGGGAGGGTATCGGTGCCCGGGGAACAATAGAGGGACCTGGCATACCCTACTTCCATGGGTTCGTCTCTCTGTGGGCAAGCGCAAGCAATGTGACCGAAGGCCCCACATTGAAAGCATTGGGGTCCCTGGGGGGATGGCGGCCGAGGGAGCTGGGGCAGAGGAGCCAGAGCCAGGGTTACAGGGTCAGGTTTCCTGGCGCTGTGGGGCTTAGGAGGTCGGGAGGGTGTCCCTCCCAGATGTTTCCAGGTACCTTCTTCTCATCCCTTGTGGTGTTCCTGGGCTCTAGTGTAGGCGGAGGCTATTTCTACTGCCCTCCAAGGTGAGGTGTGCATGTTGTCGAACCCACCGTTGTACAGGAGGATGCAAGGATGTAAGAAACTGCTCCAAACAAATCTTTTCCAGTATTATTTCTTTAGAAGAAGTCGAGGGTTTGAGCCAGCGTTCCGTCATGTCTCTTATACTATAGTGTAATGCTCGGGGCGTTTCCTGTGGCCCTTCTTTGATTTGTCTTAACCTGATCCTATATGTTTCATCATCTATACCCATGCGTTCTAGGATACATCTCTTTATAATCTACGCAAGGAGTTGTGCCGAGGGGGTTGGCAGCCTGGTAGGCTGCCTGAAGGTCTCCTGCAAGAAGTGGTCCCAGATACTGGCCCCATTTGTCTTCGGGCCACATAGCAGCTCTGGCCATTCTTTCAAAATTGGTAAAGAAAAAATCTGGGTCCTCCCCTGGTACGTATTTTTGCATGACTATAGAGGGGAGTGTGGCGTGACGTTGCGGTTGTCCGAGTACATCAGCCAGCTTCCCTATTACGGTTCCTTGGGTTTGGCTCTGCTCTGTTAGTGTCTTATGTAATGTCTCTCAGTCTGCCTTGGCTACCACCAGGAACCGTTCCATTATTTTCCCTAGCCTTTCCTGTCCCTCCACCATTTTGGTGACTGCCGCCTCCATTTCCCCCGATCCCACTTCTGACACCACCTGTCAGGGGGATGGGCGGAAACAGAGTGAGGAGGCTGAATCGGGGTAATATTAGACGTTTTATTGTTAATGGTTGACTTAGGTGTATACAGTTTATTCAAATCTAAGAAGCAAAAATATTGGAATATCCCAAGGATTCAGTTAGTGTTCAACCCAAAGTGACAGTTTCTTCACTTAGTCCATCCTTGTCTTGTTTCCTTCCGGTGTTCCGGTATGCTGGCGGGGTCCCAGGAGGCTTGCGGAGGGAGCCAAGCATTAGGAGAAAACAACAAACAAAAAAAACGCGTTAAGTATGGGAGTAGTCGTTCTTGTCAACCTACCCCTTCACCACACCCGGTGGGAGGATTGTGAATAGAGAAAACCAGATAGGAAACGCCAGAGGGAGTTTCTAACGTGAGCCCGCCTTCTAGACCTGTGGCCTTATAAAATCAATAGGTTCCTTCTTCAAGAAAGAAAAAGAAAGGAGAAAAAAAAAACGAGGGTAAAGAAGATGGTGGCAAAAAAATTACAGGCAGGTTGAGCCCTCTTTTTAGAACTCCTGTGCTCAACCCAATGCAGGAGGGAAGGCTTTATGAGACTGTGAAGGGGTAGCGTAGCAGTGAAATTTCTACTCCCCACAACCCAACCTTCACCCTCTTCACGGTTACGTACCGCCTATAGCCGCATCTCTCCAGAGTTGCGGCGGCTCTTGGGCATCCTCTGGTGACCACCACTCCTCGCTCCACTCGTCTGCTGCCTCTCCAGTTCCAGCGTCTTCGGGTCTCGCGTCTTCCTGGTCGCCATCTTCCTGGTCAGCATCTTCCTGGTCAGCATCTTCCTGGGCAGCATCTTCCTGGTCAGCATCTTCCTGGTCGGCATCTTCCCGGTCGGCATCTCCCTCTGGCCTCGGCGTCTTCGTGGTTGCCTCCTCCTCCTCCTCCTCTGAGTCCGTCTTTTGTGTTGTGTTTTCTTGATCCCTGGCAGTGGATTGGGTCTCTTCCCCCCCATGCCCTTGCTTGGGGATTGGTTCTTCCGTCGTGACAAAAAAACTCCTCCTGGGAATGGAAAGCAGAGTCCCTTGTCACTGTCGGACTGTTTTCCCGGCCCCTGTTGATGTCGGCATGTATCCAGACGGAACGTGGACCATGGCGAAAAGATGGAGGGTGAGTCAGGCTTCGGTGGGAGGGTACGGGGTACTTCCTCACAGCATTGTATTACCGCAACGGCTATCCTGATAATCCATCATAGTATACACTCGCAGAAGTATGCGAGGAGGGAGCTTCCTCCCCATGATACTGTACGTTTACTTCAGTATTTTGTTTTGTTTAATTTTTTGTTTTGCACCATTTCATATAATGCGCATCGAGCATGAAACACTACGAACCTTGTCCACGCAATGTAAACTAACTGTGTTTAGGTTTTGATACTGTCGATCTCAGCTATTCGTTTAAGTTCCTCGATTACCTGGCCTTTCTTATATAACAGCATGACTAACATCACTATCACTGAGCACCACCGTGCACAGCACTCGGTGATGGGCATACTTTTCCTAACCTTGACAGCTCATTTCTCACTTTGTATATCTTTTCAGAACTAAACGTCCCCTGAAGAAGGGCTATTCCAGACCAAAAGGCATTGGGATTGTTTAACCTGAAAATGTATTCATGTCTATGGATCTACAGATCAAAATGCTCTTGAGATGCTGTAATAAAGGAACAATTTGTAAATCAAATTATGTGGAATCAAATAAGTTCAAATTAAAATTACAAAATTTGGATAAGTTCTCCCAAATGAGAATCCAGCAGTGCAATTAGGGGACACTTCCCCAGGGGGTGCGCTATTTGGATAGAATTTGGACATCCTTTGGATCAGAAGGCGTTACCCTATTGCACACCCAGAATCAAACAAACAACGTTACCACATAAACAACAAAGTTTAAACCTGTAGTGTGTGAGCCACCTCAACTATAGTTTATTTTCTTACAGCATCTCAAAAGGTGTAAAATCAGTAGAATTACGAGGCGTGCATTGAGACAATCATACACATTTTGCAATATATTTCTGTACTTTTAAGCATGTCTTTATCGGCAATTGAACACCGTCAACTAATTATCTGTTGAACCTCTCAACCAAACCATTCTTCTTCGGATAGTAGAATGCTGTGCGAGCGTGTTTAACATCACCCTTTTCAAACTACTCGGAATGTTAGTCTGACACAAACTGTATGCCATTATCACTGGTAACACATGTATAACAAGGTAATCACAGAATCTGTATTGGGATCATTTAGTCATTGCACTCCATTTTGAAAGGTTATCTATGAGAACAAGAGCACACACCTCACTGGCAGCCAATCCTTCATAACAACCTAATAGATCTATAGCCACTTCAGACTAGAGTGTATCTGGAAATTTTGTGGGGTTGTGTTTTAACATAAACAATCTTCACAGATTTATCAGAATTGATGATTTAAGTACAGATAATCACAAATACCATAATGTGACTGTCCATACTAGGCCACCACCTGAAGGTTTCAGTTTCACAAATATGACCTTCATGGGCAAAAGTCATAATATTCTTCCTAATGTAATCTGGTGGAAGAAACCCCCAGATTTAACAATAAGATCACCTTCTACTGCTAAGTCTTATCTAGCTTTCTAATAATACCGAAGTTCTGAGTTGAGTAACTTTTCTTGTGGCAATCTTTCATTAATTCATTTCTTAACTTGATATAACACATCATTTTGTTCCGTGGTATGCTGCAATTTGTCCTCTAAAATAACCTGAGAAAATCCAGAAAGTGCATCATGTATTGAAGCTACATCGCATTCTTCCAAGTTTCCATTTAAAAATTCTTCGTTTTCTATAGCTGGTAATCTAGATAAGCAATCTGCCCCTACTTTGTATACACCTGGAAAATATGACACAGAAAGATTATACTCACCAAGCCTTGCCAGAATCCTTATAAGATGACGTGAGGCTTTACGAGTGCCATTGTTATTTGTTAACAACCAAAATGGTTTGTGGTCTGTGCTGATCACAGAAGATTTTTGCTAAACACAAGTTTCTAAAGGCTCTAATATTTCAGGCACATGTAAGAGTTTCTCTCTCAATAATAGAATATTTCATTTCAGCTCGGGATAAGGATTGTGATGAAGTCCATTGGCACTGATTTCTACAGTAATAGTCCTCTTGTCCTGGTGAGGAAATTGACTTAATTGGAGCAGCTTCAATGATTTTTTGTTGCAGCATAGCAAAACCCTCCTCTTGATCCTTGCCAACATAAAAAAAACTATGCACTAAATAAGAATAAAAGTGACATAACCCTTAAAGGATCTCAAATGATCTTTGTTAATCGGTTTTCTAACATCTTGAATGGCCTTGATCAAATTTTCTTTTGGGAATATCCCTTTCTGTGAGATTTTGTGATCTAGGTACACTACTTCAGTAAAATTTGCATTTATCTAACTTTAGAGTCATTCCCTTATCTTGAAGTGTGGAAATAACCTCCTCAAGAATAATATTGTACTTCTCAATAGAACCCGTCTACATGAGAATATCCTCTTGGAACGCCACCACCCCTTCAGTTTTCCCAAACAATACATCCAGCATGACGTTCTGGAAAACTGGAGCATTGGAGGTTGACGGCGTCTGTGCCCCTGTAGACTCCATCAAGTGTAATAAATGTAGTAATGTGGCAAGAATCCTTTGTAACTTCAATTTGATGGTATGCTGATCTGAGAAAGTGCTGAAAACCGTGCCACCATCGAGTTTTGAAAATCCACTATAATTCTTTTTTTTATTTAGGAGCCTCAGATTGACAAACAGGCATACGTTTCCTGCACCTTTTGAACCTCAACGATAGGAGAAACTCAGTCAGAAGCATGAGCTGGCTAAGTCAAACCAGATAAACACATTTCACTGAGCATTTCCAATACTTCACTCCTTGCACTCATAGGCACATTCATGAGTTTGTTTGATAGGCGCATCATTCAGCTCTAAAACAATGTTATGGGAAAATCCTAAAACCTTTCCCAATCCCTCACTAAAAACTGCTTTGTATTTTTCCAACAATAATACTAAATCATCATTCAGAAGAACCGAGCACAGTTCAGCTTAATCAAAATAATTCACACAAACTACAGGTGACTGAGTATTGACTGAGTATTAGAATTAAGCAAAATTCCCATCCTCATACCAGGAGCATGAGGAGGGTATTAGAGGGAGATGCATTCGGGGAGCTGAATTTAAAGATGTCCTACAGCTTGCTAGGTACAATATGTCTTTCCCTGAGGGTTCCTGCATAGAGGGAAGTGAAGATTCCTTCTATCAATATCAAAGAAAGGATCCTGAGACTTTGCCGGTAGGGCCATCATTTTAAACAAAACTGCTCTGCCCATGAGGGAAATCGGTAGCCGCCGCCAGTGTAGCACATCTTCCCGTAGTCTTGTCAGTTGAGGTTGGATATTTAAGTTTAGGAGGTTAGGAAGTCCTCAGCCGATTTCGTGATCCACATACCTAGGTATTTGAATTTGTTGTGTTGTGTTAGGGCCTCTGAGTCGGCAGTGAGGGGCGGGAGTTCTCCAGCGAGGTTGAAGATAAGTGATTTGTTCCAATTTATCTGGTACCCAGAGTATGTACCAAAAAGTCGTAGTATGTTAACGAGTCTGTGGAATGTCTGCCTCGCTCTGTGCGCGTATAGTAGTACATCGTCGGCGTACAGTGAAATACGCTCCTCCCACCTGCCCCCAACATTGATACCCCGGGCTATGGGGTCCCCTCGGATCCACGCCGCAAGTGGTTCCAGCCCCATTGCGAAGATCATCGGAGAGAGTGGGCACCCCTGACGCATACCCCTATGGAGCACAAACGATCTAGAAATCAATCCATTCACCCGAACTCTGGCCCTCGGGTCACAGTAGAGGAGGCAGACCCATGCACAGAATTTTGGTCCAAAACCCAGCCTGGACAACACCGCCTGTAGATAGGGCCATTCAATACTATCAAATGCCATGCGGGCATCAAGTGACATTACAGCTGCAGGTAAGGTTGGGTTCGGTGTCGTAACGTGCATTACACCATATAATCATCTAAGGTTCAATCTGGTGCTTCTCTGGGGCATAAATCTGGGTGGACAATTGCAGAAATGATGGGGGCAAGCCGGTTCGCCAGTACCTTCGCCAGGACCTTGGTTTCAAAGTTCAGTAGGGAAATGGGCCGGTAGAAGCTACACCTCTCCGGGGGGTTTGTCTTTCTTTGGGATGACCACAATTGTGGCCATTCTCAGGTCCTCTGGCAGGTTCCCGTCCTGCAGTGCAGTGTGGAACATGTCCAGCATCGGTGGCGCCACTCCTGTTGCCACACATTTAAAAAGTTCTGCAGAAAGCCCGTTTGGACCCGCGGCCTTCCCGGACTGTAGGTCCTTAATGGCCCCCTCCACCTCTTCCTTCGTCATGTCTTGGTCTACAGTTTCTCTGTCTTCTGTGGAGAGTGTTGCTAGAGAGATATCACTAAGCAGTTCCACACTCTCTTCTCTTGTCCTGTTCGTTGCTGATTGATATAGCGACTCATAGTATGTTGCAACGGCCTCAGCAATGTCCGTCCCGGAGCGTCGTACCGCATCGTCACCTCTCGGATTTCTGCGACCCAGTTCCGTTCTCTGTCTCTCTTCTCTAACCATGCTAGTAGTCGATTGGCCTTATCTCCTAGGTCATATAAACGCCTCTGGGTGGCTACTGCGTGTTGTCGGGCAGCATCTTCCTCTAGGTCCCTGAGCTTTCTTTGCTTAAGGCGTATCTTGTGTCTAAGGTCAGGATCGTCCGACTCTTTGTATTGTATAGCCTGTTCGATGTTGGCAATTTCATTTTCTAGCTCAGTGCACCTGAGGCGCCTCTCCTTTCTCTGCCCCCCTACCACTGCCTGCAGGTATTCCCTGGCCACCACTTTATATGCCTCCCATAGGATGCAAGGTGACTCAACCGACCCTGCCTTTTCTGCGAAGTATTGTTGTGTTCGCTTTCTGAACTTATGTTTGAGTTCCCTATCTTTGAACTGCCACGCAGCTATACATGGTGGAAAGGTATGGTTTCTAGTAGGGCCCTGTAGCAGAACCTCGACCGGCGCGTGATCTGATATGCCCCTTGCTTTAAGTTGTGCCCCCGAAAATGTCCCATGTTCATGCATTGTGTGAAGAGATAGTTCAGACGTGCCCCGCTGCCATGCGCTGCAGAAATATGGGTGTATTGCCTCTTGGTCGGATTATGCAGCCTTCACAGATCCGAGAGGCCCATCGCTTCCGCAAAGGCCCTAAGGGAGTCTGTTCCCCCACCGGGTAGGCACCACCGTTCTATCTAAATCCTGTGCCATTACTGTGTTCATGTCACCTCCCAGGATAAGCACCCCAGGGGGCATGTTCAGCAGGGCTTTGCTCAGTTCCGGGAGGGTCCCCATGTGTAGCCTTGGTGGGATGTATACGGAGCATAAGTTTAGATTCCGGCCCTCCCACGTCCTGGCTAGGGCCACAAATCTACCAGGGGGTCCTACCATGTGCGGTTCAGTATTGGGGGTATTGCATTTTTAGCAAAAATCGCCCCTCCCCTGGAGCCCGATGTAAAACCTGCGTGAGCCAAGGGGGTGTATCCAAATCTGTTTAGTGCTAGGTAGTGATTGCCCTTCAGGTGTGTCTCTTGTAGAAAGACTAGGTCCGGGGAGTGCCTACATAAGTATTGTAGGACCATAGGCCGCTTCATTTTGTCCCCAACTCCATTGACGTTCCACGTCAGGATTTTCAATGTGGCCGCGGCTTGTGATGTCATGTCTGCAATCGTATGTGTGGGGGCCTAGCCTTTTTTCCAGCTTCCCTCCCTGTCCCTCCATCTCGTAGCAGTTGCTCAGTGTACCTTGCCTGTGTTGCTGATTGAAGGAGTGGATCATTAAAAACATAAGCTTGAACTTCGTACTCTATTCCCCTTCGCATAAACCCCCCTCCCTGCCACCCTGCACTGTAGGTTTAAAACTACCCACTTCCCCAATTTGCGTAGCACCTGTTGCCCTACTTGAACCATTAACCTTTAATCAGGGGCTGTCCGGCGCCCGCCACATACATAGAAACGGCCGCCCTCCGCCCCACATACAATTGAATCAGTGTGTGTCCTTTTGTGTGTTGGGGTCTGTACCCTGGGTTAAGTCTCCCCCTCTGATACAGAAGAAGCCTTCTATGTCCATCGATGTTGCCTTCTTCTCCCTGACTCGGCTCATTCTCCAGCCCTTCCCCTCAGCCTGAGGGGTTCCCTCATACCCCCCCCCCCACCTCCCATATCTCAATTACTCTGAATTCAAGGGGTCGGTCTCCAAGCGGTGACCGCCCTCTGAGTGTTCAGCTCATGTCCCTTGAGGCGAAGCGTCTCCCCGATCCTTGTTTCTTCAGTCCGGTCCATGCCTCGGCTGTTGCTTGACTCTCTACCCTCCCTCCAGCCACTCCCACACTTCGTCTGGTGCCGAGAAGTACCATGACTTGCCATTGTCTAGTACCCTCAGCTTGGCTGGGTATACCATCATGTATTTAAGATTCTCTGCCCGCAGTTTTCTTTTAACTTCATCAAATGTGCGTCGCTGTCAAGTCAGGGAAGAAGCGGATTGATGCATTTTCGTAGGGTAGATCACCTTGGAGCCGGGCCGCCTGTAGGATAGCGTCACGATCTAGATTGTTTAGGATCCGTACGATGATGGTTCTTGGTGGGGCCCCTGGCCTCGGTGGGGGCACTGGAGCTCTATGCGCCCTTTCCACTGAAAAGAAAGTGGACAGACATGCGGGTTTGAGATGTTGGAGTATCAGTTCTTCCAGCAATAGGTCCACACTGGGGCCCTCCGTCCCTTCAGGCACCCCCACCACCTTGATGTTGTTTCGGCGGGCCCTTCCCCCCCTGATCCTCCAGCTTTGCCGCCATGACCTTGTGTTGATGCATGAGTTGTTGTACTCAGTCCTCCAGCTTTTTCGTGGTGGATTGCAGGTTGCTAATGTTAGTTTCCGCCACAGCGACCTTTTCCGAGGTTTTATTCATGTTGGCCCGCAGGAGGTTCACCTCAATAGTTACCTTGCCCATTTTGGATTTCAGGGTCGTTCCCAACTCCTATATGGCTGTCATGATGGCCCCCAAAGAGGGTTCCGTCGTCTCTTGGCTTCCCCCTGCCGCTGCGTTTTCACCCATTGTTGCCCTAGGTACAGCGTATTTGTCCAATTTATTGGTTTGAGCTGGGGGGGCACCTTTGGGTCGCATATGTTTTCTGCCCGTGGGGGGAGGGGGAGGGAGTGGCAGCTCCTCCACTCCTCAGTCTGACCTTCCTCCCTGCTTCCTGTTCTTTTATCTTTTATGTCCCTGGTGCCAGCCGAGAGGCAAAGGGAGATACAGTCCTGGCCCCCACTGATTAATCAAGCAATGCTCAGCGCTCCTTGCTGGGTCACTTGTGGTCCCCACTGTCCCAGTGTCCCCCGGTTATTCGGACTCACCCCGGGCACCAGGATCTTCAGGTGGATGTCCACTGTTGGCCGTAAGCCCAGCCCGTCTCACCAGGCCCCGTCGTTCTGAGAGTTCTCTTGCCCCCCCATTCGGTCCCAATGGGTGGAGTTTGTGTCTCGCTGTCCAGCCTGCACCCGAACCGCCAGTCTCCTCCACTTGTCACGGCAGGCAGGGGGAAAAGGGTGCAGTTCCCCAGTCCAGGGAAGTTCCAGTGGTGGTTAAGTAAGGGATCCACGACGATCACCCGTTAGGCCCCGGTGTCTGCGGGCCTCCGGGGGTGTCTGCTCTGCCAATTTCCCCCCTCCACTTCTCACAGGCCCAGCCACCTGATCGAGGGATGTTATGGGGGCACCTCGCCTTCTGCGGTCAAGGAGGGGTACACGGCTTCATCCTGCCTCGTTGGGGCACGCTTCTTTACTTTGCTATCTGGTAGGCCCCAGTGTTGATGTCTTCTACTCACCCCAACGGAGGGGGAGAGGCCACCGGCATAGGCCAAGTCGCCCGGTAGAGGGCTCCACCGCCGGGGTGCACCCCAAGCAGCAGCAGATGCGCAGGTCCACAGCTAGAGTTCGATCTCGCGGTGCCCGCCCCGCTAGGCCCCAGTGTCAGCGGGCCTCTGGGAGCGTCTGCACCGCCAGCCTCGATAGCTCACTCCAATGGATGGGAGGTGGGGGGCGGTGTCGACCCAGCCACTCCGTCGCGGTCTACAGCTTCTTGCCGCCTCGCTGGAGTCCGCGTCGGATGTAGCCGGCAGGCCCCGGTGTCAGCGGGCCTCAGGGAGTGTCCGCGCCGCCAGTCTCCTGAGCTCACGCCAATGGGTAAGGGGGGGAGTCCCAGTGTCGATCCAGCCGGTCTGTTGCGGGTCTGAGTCCCCTCCGGCGACCACCTGAGGGAATGCTCAGCTAGACGGTCCGCAGCTTCTCGCTGCCTTGCTGGAGTCCGCGTCGGATGTAGCCGGTAGGCCCCAGTGTCAGCGGCCTCCGGAAGCGTCGCTGCCAGCTCCGCTTTGGCTGTGGACACAGCAGCCGCTTTCTCGGACACCCCGGCAATCCCGATGTGTCGGGGCAAGGCGGTTTCTGTCAGGATTTTGCGAGGGACGGGAAGTCAACCGCGGAGCTCGATCACTACTCGGCCATCTTGGTCTATTCAAGTTTTATGCAAGGGAGTGGGAAAGATTGATATTGGATCCATTGGTACTGCAGATAATCCAAGTAATGTCTCGGATAACTCAACCAGATTAGTTTTGCATGACTTTGCGCCAAGCAAATGCAGTAAAGAGGCAATCCTTACAAGGATGGATCTAGAAGTCACTTCTGAAGAGGGCAATAAAACCAGTACCATTTCATCAGATGGGGAGAGATGTCAGCCCAATATTATTTTGGGTGCAAAAATCTTCAGGGGAGGACAGACCTGTTCTGGATTGAAAGACTGTAAATTTATATTTCCTGCATGTAAAATTCAAAGTGTTGACATTGCGAGGGATTGTTCTTTTTTTAAAAGAATGAGGTTTCATGTCATCACCAGACCTGCTAGATGCATATCTTCATGTGCCAGTCCACCCAGTATCGCAAAGGTTTCTTCGTTTTTTTGTAGAGAGCCAGCATTTCTAGTTTCAGGTACTTCCATTTGGCCTCTCTTCTTCCCCTAGAGTATTCACAAAAGTGGTAGCTCCTTTAGTGGGGGGTAATCCAAAGTAGACCAATTCAGCTGTTTTCATATCTAGATGACTGGCTCTGTAGTTCTTCTTTTTCCAAGGCTCTACAGCCAGTCGGGGAAGTATTCGATCTTGTCCAACGTCATGGAGTTTTGTTAACTCTCAAAAAATCCCATCTGACATCTACTCAGGATTCATAGTTCCTTAGAGTGCACAGACATAGGGGCAAGTATTCTCGCCATTGGACAGAAAACAGAAACTGAACAGAGGACTCTTGAGTCTGCTTGCATTCATCGTCACTCCTGCAAGACAGTGGTTATGACTTCAAGGCCTGACAGCGTCTACACTGGCTGCTCTGTCATAGGCTCCATTATACATCTATCCCCTGTTGAACCTTTTGTTGCCACACTGGGACCCGAGCTATCCTCAGGGTGAACAGTTGGTAACAGTGATGTCCCAGATTCAGAGCCGTTTGCACTGTTGGTTGGTGAAGAGAACCTAGCAAACGGGTTGCTCTTTCAGATAGCCCCATCAAACATAGTGACCACGGATGGCACAAAGTTTGGGCGGGGTGCCACGTTATAGAATTACTCTGTTTGAGGCAGATGCAGAAATCAGCAGACAAAGTGTTTCTCCAACTGGAGGGAGCGCTAAGTGATGCACTTAACCCTGATGGCCTTAGCCCCGCAGCTGAGAGGCCACCATGTACTGATCAGAATTGACAGGTTGAAATAAGTTACATAAACCATTAGGGGGGATAATAGGTGCAAGAAATGTGTATGTGGGCTGAGTCCAATCTCTTATCTATAAGGGCTGTTTATGTTCCAAGGAGAGAAAATTGATCAGTGGGCCACCTGAGCAGGGTGTTTACTCCGATGAGTTCACTATATTTGACTCGGAATATATTACAACAGTGAAAGAAGTGACTTGGGTTGCCAAATATAGATCTGTTTGCTACAAGAGAGAATGCTCTTCTCCCTTGTTTTTGCATGATTATACCTTGCCTGGAAGCATGGAGAGTGATCCCGTTGTATGCGTTTCCTCCAATTTCTATGATTCAAAGGGTGTTACAGAAGATCATGGACGACAAGGCATTTGTTCTATTGGTGGCGCCCGGTTGGAAATAGCGCCCATGGTTTACCCTATTGTTGGGGTTGTCAATTTAGCCATATTGTGAAATTTCAGTAGATCCTTATCCCCTCGGAGGGTCCCAGCTTCAATCATTTCTGATACGGCTTCATCTGGGGTCGTGGCTATTGAGAGGTTGACTTTATCTAGGGGTTGTTTGACTGGGGTAGCACAGTTCATACAACAGTCAAGATGGCCGTCTACTCTAAAATCATATTCCCGTCACTGGTGGACGTTTGAGAAGTAGTGTGGAAGTCCAGGTTTCTCTGTTGTACCACTAGATCCTGTGAAAGTTTAGGATTTCTTGAGAGATGGTTTTAGGATGCAAACGAGCGTTCAAGAGCCCACGGCTGGAGGAGACAGAGCCTTTGGTGTTTAGGATAATGAGAGGTTTTTCTTAAAAGGACCTATGATACATCAACCAACTCATTCATGGGGTTTACTATTGGTACTGCAGGCTTTGCAGAGGTCTTTATTTGAACCTCTTGATTTGGCAGAATTGAAATTTCTGATGCATAAGGTAGTGTTTCAGCGCCAGGACTTGAACCCAGTTACCCAGTTGCGAGTCGGTAGCTCTGGCCATTATACCACATCTCCTTGTTACACATGGATGGAGAACTCACAAAAGCTTTGTTTTTTTGCAACGACTTTCATCCGCACTCGGTGTACTGAAACTTTACTTTGCCCAGGCCTAGTTACATCTTAGAATGAATGAGGGTGTGACCTCAGAACTCGCACCTGTCACAAGCACCCCACCCCCTCCTTGGGCATTGGTTGAGTTCATTAGTATGTTGAAGTTTAATAGAAGTCTGAGTGAGGGGAGAGAATATGAGAACAGGATGGATCAGGGGGGCGTAAGACCGGTCCCTGCGGCACAGCAAGGCCCCCAACCCTTTAAGAGGGCCCCAAACCACAAGGGGGAGTCCCTCATTCAGCCCAAGACAAACGAATATCTGTGAGATGTGGAGATTCAAGGATCCAAAACTAATAGAACGTGTTCTGAATATGCACAATAATCACTTGAGCAAAGTTTCAATCAATTTCTTGAAATTTAACACACTTTAAACTAAGCTATCAGAGAGCGTCCTCTGTCTCGAGATGTGCAATTTCAACAATTTTCCTACTACTTGCTGCTCAAAAAATAGTCCCACTGCTGGACTACTAACTGGTGCCTCTAAAGTGTTGCAATAATCCGTGATACTCCTTGCTCATAAAAATATCATTTTATTGTGAATTATTTTTTAGATTATAGACTTGTGCCTTGCTCCATATTTAATGATTGTAGATCAGTGTACCAAAATCATAATTTCATACATCCAGCGTGATATTCATCACATAATCTCTGACACCAACTCCAATGCGTTTGGGACTCTGTAGTCCTTCAACAGGGATCCAACTCCAATGCGTTTCGGACTGTGTAGTCCTTCATCAGGGATCCAACTTCAATGCGTTTTGGACTGTGTAGTCCTTCATCAGAGAGTTTGCTCTTAATTACCCATTCCTCAATTGCTGCAACAATGAAAAACAGAAATGCAAGCATAATCAAAAGACAAATACAGGAGAAAATGATCAAAAAGACGAACGCTTTTCCATATGAACCGTCATGTCACATGCTGTCAATATTTCCATTAGTTTGTGTCCACAGGCGACAACTACAACGTCACAATGTAAAGAGTCAGACAAAATGACGTTCAAAGCACACAAGTGCTCCGTTATCACCAAGTTCGATATGTAAAATATAACACGGGCTATAGAGAATCACGTGGTTAAGTGCTTGATTGCAAAATGCAACCTAAGTGTTAGATCAACGTCAAAATGTTTCTAGCTCAACGTAGACTCAGGGGTCCCCTATCTCATTCTGCAGGGGGACCCCATCATTTCGTTTTAACCCATCTTCATAGATCTCTGCCTTTGTGTCGTACAGCGAATCACTGCGATGTGGGGGCCCAGAACATCCGCTCAGTTGGGGGACGAGGTGTCCTGTGGAGCCGGCGAGATGCAAAATGGCTGCTGTAAAGTAGGGCTGCAGCCACAGGGGTGTAGCTTCCATTGGTGCAGAAGGGGCAGTGGCGCCGGGCCCAGAGGCATGAGGGGCCCAATGAACTCTGCTTATTGCTGTATTTCACAGTTCAAACATCGTCCGGGGGCGTAGCTAGGCCTTAGGCTGCCCGTGGCGGCCCCTGCTTTTGCCGCCCTCGGCAAAATGATAGAAGAGGGGGGGGGGGGGGTGGTAGCGGCCGATTCTTGCAGCCGCAACGGCCGCAGGTAAGAGCAAGTGAAGGGGGGCCGCCTGCCGCAGCAAAACTCGTGCCGCCTGGGGCGGTCCGGACCGCCCCATCGCCAACCCCCCCTAGTTACGCCACTTCCTTGCTTGCACTAGGGCCCATGACATATCGTCTACACCACTGAGCAGCCTCCCCCCCCCCCCCTGCACCCGCGGCGCATCTGGTTAGGAAAGGGGGGGCCGCTCGGCCCCCCCGCACGTATGGCGGGGCGCCGGCCCCCCTCCTCCCCCCTGAACTCTCGGTGGTGGGGCGTGCCGCTCCGCCGCGTCTTGAGGACGCGGCGGGCGCGCCCACCGCCGATTGGTGCTGGCTCCTGCTTTGACCCGGAAGCAATTTAATTGCTTCCGGGGCAAAGGAGTGGAGCCAGAGGGGGCGGACCAGTTGGAACTGGTCTGCCACAGAGGGGTTAAAAGGCCGGGGGAGCGCGGGAGGCGCCCTCTTGTTCCCGCGCTCCCCAGGCTTGCACCCGCGCCTCGCAAAGGCGCCGAATAATCTTTTGTTTTCCCCTCTACAGGCTAGCAGCGAGGGGGATCGCATTTCGAGCGGCAGAGGCGTGCGTGGTCGCGGAGCGCCGCAGTGGGGCAGGAGAATACTGGAGATTGCAGGGAGAGGAAGTGGTCCGTCGCTAGGCGAGCAACGAGGAGCGGATCGTGCTCCCTGCTGACCCGCCCGCACAGAGTCTGAGTATACGAGGAGGGGCTGAAAAGACACAGCCGGTAACAGGGGGCGAAGCAGGGAAGGCAGGGGCAGCACATGGATGGGAGACCACAGAGGCTGATAGGAATTTTTTAATGAGTAATTGCAGGTAGCAATATTGTGCTAATTAGTAGCTGGATTGTGGGAATTTTTTGAGGAGGAGGCAAGGGTTCCAGGGCCATAACTGGGGTTACGAATTTTTTTTTTTTTTTTTAAAAAAAAAAAAAAAAAATTATAATAATTTGTGGGTGGTGTTTGGCAGGGGACGTGAGGGGTGGTGGCACTGTTTTGGGGAGTATAAGGTATTTAACGGAGGTGTGGTGGTCCCGGTTGCACACAAAAGAAGGGCCTTGTTTGAAAGTGATGACAGTGCTAAATCCTAACTAATTTTTACCGTAGGACCTCGGTAGTGCGACTGAACCAAAGGAGCGGCGCGCGGGGGACAACGCGATTCGGGGACACAGGCAGGCCTGCATTTCACTGCTTCTGTTGGGCCGCCGGGCTAGAGTGCGCTCGCCCAACACACCCAGGTTAGCTGGTGTGTGGCGGTCACAGTTGCGTGGTGCTTACGGCCAGTCTGTGTGCCTCCAACTCGAGCAGGTAAACACCAGATAGGTGATAGTGGACACTGAGACACAGCAGGGCTTTCAGTGTAGGGGGTAAGTGCAGGTGGTATACCTGTCGCGGGGATGGCTAGTGGTCGTGGGGCTAGGCGCTCCCGCATGGAGCATATGCTGGAGGGCATGATGCGCAAGATGACAGCTATGGACAGGAGATGGGGGAGGGTTGACCAGATAGGCAAGAGCGTGGCAGAGCTCAGGCAAAGGTTCGACGAACAGGTTGGGCCATCCGGGAGACCCAAGCGAATCATTGTGCCCCCGCAGCCAAGGGGGATTTGGATGCGTTGCCCAAGCGGGTCAGGCCCAAGAAGGGTAGCGGTCGGGTCCCCAAGCCACACGAGGAGGGGGGCCTTCTGGGGTGGTCCCTGAGAAAGTGCTCGGACCGCCGGTAACTCCTGTGCCCGATCCCATAATCCCGGCAGATCTACCGGTGACACCGGCTCCGGCCTCTCCGGCGCCAGTACCAAACATAGTGCCTCAGGTGGTCCCCGCGGTAGTCCCGGTGGTACCCGCGCCGATTCCGGTACCCGGCTTGGGATCCCCCATGCCAGTTACAGCACCACCAGTGGTGGGTCGGGTACCGCCAGAGCTGGCAGCGCAGATAGCGGCGGTACTACCTTGGCTAGGGATAGGTGGAATGTTACCTCCTTCAGTGGGTGCCAGGGAGGTGGGAGAGGACCCTCAGCGGAGGCTCAGAAAATGGTGGCAAAGATCTTGATTGCACAGGGTGGAGGGGGGGCCAAGTGCGCCCGTTACTCCACAAGCAACAGGTTCGGGCAGCGACGCTGGAAGGGACAAGATTGGTGAACCAACGCGACCCACAGAAAGTGGTAAGGAGGGGGCATTACCGGTGCTGGGGGAAGGGACAATACCCTCCAGGAGGGAAAATCTGGCTCAACATGTGACACAAGAAGTGAAGGATTTGATCTGGGCGGGAAAATATGTCAATATGTTTTCCTTACTAGTCGATAACAGGAAATGGAGTATGCTAGGAAACAGAAAGACTGGATGTTGCCTAGTGAATGGCGGTTTGAAATGGCGAGATTCAGGGTGGAGGAGACATTGATCAACTGGATTAGAGCCTTTTCTGTGTTTATGGCAATTACAGCCGAGCGCTTCCCGAATTTGCAGGCCGAAATGGCTTGTTACCAGAGTAGGATCACAACTTTCAGCGAGAGATATGGAGGGGACGGGTGGAAGGAGTACGACACTACTTTCAGGAAGGCTAAGGAGTTTGATCACGCATTATCATGGGATAGAGTGGATTCAATTTCATGGTATGGCCAGTTTACGGCGGGGGTGCGGGGCCAAGCTGGAGCAAAGCCACCACTCCAATCACCAGCAGCCCTTTCGGTCACCCCAGGGGGTGGCACAGCCACTAAGACGGGGAGCAATGGTGGGCGAAAAGGGGTGTGCTGGGATTTTAACAAGCGTACATGCACCAGGACACAGGGCACTTGCAAGTTCAGGCACGCATGTTCCATATGTAACCATCCTTCCCACCCAGAAACAGTCTGTCGTAATAAAGGTAATGCCTCGGGAACTAGGGGAAGGAAAAAGCAGGAGTAGGGGAGGAGGCCGTTTGGTAGCTCATTCCCCCATTGACATTCTGGCTATGACTCCTTGGCTGAACAGGTACCCCGACCATGCCTCGGCGACGATGTTACAGGAAGGTTTTGGTCAG
Source organism: Calotriton arnoldi (assembly GCA_963921515.1). NCBI lineage: Eukaryota > Metazoa > Chordata > Amphibia > Caudata > Salamandridae > Calotriton > Calotriton arnoldi. The sequence continues at coordinate 151,014 of CAWUFW010002914.1, read as the reverse complement.
GGCTTTAGGATCCCAGCGGTGGGATATACCGGAACGCCGGAATGTAGGAATCAACTTTCAGTGAAGCACAACCCAGATGTGGTGGCGTCAAAAATAGCTAAAGAGCTGCACCTGGGCAGGATAGCGGGGCCGTTTAATGACATCCCTGTACCGAATTTTGTTTGCTCGCCCCTCGGCGTGGTCCCCAAAAAGGAGGAGGGCGAGTACAGGCTCATTCATAACCTATCGGCACCCAGGGGCGCATCATTAAACGACGCCATAAATGAAGACATTTGTAGTGTTAAGTATGCGTCTTTTGACCAAGCGGTGGAGATGTTGAGGGCTCTCGGACCGGGAGCCTTGATGGCCAAGTCGGACATAGAATCGGCTTTTCGGCTACTGCCAGTGCATCCCCTAGATCAGCATCTGCTAGGTTTCTCTTTTCAGAACAAATTCTATATGGATATGTGCATGCCCATGGGTTGTTCGGTTTCATGCGCCTACTTTGAGAAATTTAGTTCATTTTTTGGAATGGGCTTTTAGGCAAACGTCAGGGCATCGCCATGTCATGCATTACCTGGATGATTTCCTCTTTCTGGGGTCGGCGGGTTCACCTGAGTGTGGGTGGGCATTGCAGGAATTTTGCGTGCTCATGCGGGCTTTTGGGGTCCCGCTGGCACCCGGAAAGACGGTGGGCCCGGCAACCACATTGGAATTCTTGGGCATAGAATTGGACTCGGTGGAGGGCTGTTTCAGGTTGCCTAAAGACAAAATCACGAAATTTAGGGCAGCTCTCCAGCAAGGTTTGGTCAAAGATAGAGTGACGCTCCAGCAGCTACAACAGATTGTGGGACAGCTGAATTTCGCATTAAGAGTCATACCCATGGCACGCCCCTTCTCCCGCTCAATCTCGCAGGCCATGACGGGCCTGCGGGAGAAACACCATCACACTAGGTTACTGGCTGAGGTCCGCCAGGACATGCGCATTTGGATTGCATTTCTGGAGGGCTTCAACGGCAGAGTGGTGTGGTGCGGTCCCCCTACTACGTCTGCAGAATTAGGTCTATGGACGGATGCTGCAGGCAGTGTTGGTTTTGGTGCCATACTGGGAAACAAGTGGGTGGCCCAACGGTGGCCGGTTTGGTGGCAGGCGAGCGGCCTGACAGCTAATATCGGTTTCTTGGAGCTATTTCCAATATGGGTGGCATTAACAGTTTGGCCTGATCAGTTGTGTAATCGATCTGTAATCTTCTGGTCAGATAACATGACGGTAGTCGAATGTATCAACCAGCAGGCGGCACGATGTAAGTTTATACTCCGCCTACTTAAGGAGATTGTGTTGGTTTGCATGAAACTCAATGTACAGTTTAGGGCCAAACATGTCCCAGGGGTGTTGAATAATGCAGCCGATGCACTCTCTCGCTTCAAGATGCAGGTATTCAGGGAACATCTACCATCCGCAGAGGCGAAGCCTGCACACTTCCCAGCAACACTCTGGCAAATTGGTGCCCCCAGCTACAGAACCTCGTGGCAGCTAGCCTAGCGCCCAGGACCAGGACAGCTTACGAAGGGGCGTTTTTGTCTTATTGCTCCTTTTTGGGACGGGACTGGGCAGAGAAATGGGAGCATGAGGAGAGTTTCGCTATGTACCTAGATGCATTACATAAGGAGGGGCGCTCAGCGGCGACAGCTAGCAGACACAGGGCGGCCGTGTCTTTCATGGCACAACTCAGGGGGGCCAGAGATCCCACGAATAGTTTCGTCGTGCGGAAGGCACTAAAGGGGTGGCGGCGCCTGCAAGCAACCACCGCAGATTCCAGGCAACCGATAGGTTTAGACCGGCTGGCATCGTTATTGAACGCCTTGTCGGACACCTGCAGTTCGGATGGGGAAGTACTCTTGTTCAGAGCCGCCTTTACTTTGGCCTTCTATGGGGCTTTCCGGGTGGGAGAACTGGTGGCTAGCAGCAAGCAGGACATGCTGGGGGTATTCGACTGGAACACACCAAAATATTGGGTGAGGTGCTGTTGATTACCATACGTAAATCAAAAACTGACCAGGAGGCCCGGGGGACGGGCTGGTACTCCATCGGGCACGGGATAATCCTTGCTGCCCAGTGTTCCACGTAGAAGCCTTGATCAAACAGCGAGCGGGCGCGAAGGAGGGAGCATTGTTAATGCATGCAGACGGTACCCCACTGACCAGGTTCCAATTCCAACGAGTACTGTCAATGGCAATGGACAGGGCCGGTTTCAATCCAAAGGATTTTGGGACGCATTCCTTTAGGATAGGTGCGGCCACCGAGGCGACTGCTAGAGGATTGCATGCGAGCAGCGTAAAAGGATTGGGAGATGGTCTTCCAACTGTTACAAACGTTATGTGCGGATGCACATGCTCTGAGGTGACAAGTAAGTTACGCTGACGCCTGTCTTGTTGTTTGCTTCTATTTCAGTTTCTCGAGCCTGTCACGCAGGGCGGAAACTGTTGCCGGGTCACCAACTGCAAGTACCTTCAGCTCGGCGGTCACAGGAATGGAAGAAGGAGACGAAAGTGGTATGGGTGGTTGGTCACTCATTTGTAAGGCGCGTTAAATCTGTTTTCTTTTCAGGTAGCTATAGACAGAGGGCGGAACAAGGAGGTTTCGAAGTTTCCTTTCATGGTAGGGGGGCCTATGCCTCAGTCAGTTTAGGGGTTCTTTACGGAGTTGCTCAAAAACACACCCCGCCGCCTGCAGTAGTTATCCTACACCTGGGGGCAACGATCTGGTGAAATTGGGCAGGAGGGTCCTGATGGAGGAGATAATATCGGAAGTAAACTGGCTAGCTAAAACATGCCAAGGCTGCACCATAGTGTGGTCTCAGATGATTCCCAGGCTCAAATGGAGGGGGGACTCGGTCAGGGCGTTGAATCACTCGGTAAAGAGGATCAACAACAAGATAGAGAAATTATTTCGGTCACCTCAACTACAGAATATACCACATGGGTGTATCTGGGGGGAACAGTTCTTCTTGCAAGACGGGGTCCATCTGACTGGGGCAGGTAACCAACTTTTTCTGGAGAACATTTTGGCAGGGCTGGGAGGTTCTAAGTAGGCATGACCTTTCGGAAGAGGAGGTAAAGGGGGGGCCAGATAGTCGGTCAACTATGCTGGCCTGTGGCGGTAAGGTCATGATCGGTGAGCAGTCAATTCAAGGTCCTTAGGGGGCGTCACCATTCTGGAATGGGGTCGCCCAGGGGGAGGGGCGAGTGGTCTCTCCCAGAACTCCAGGGGCGGTACATCCGCTTGGTTGGATGGGTGCGGGGGAGGGGGAGTCACGCTTTCTCTGGGCTGGTTAGCCACCCCGCACGTGCACGATGACGTCATTAAACGGCGCAGAGTGCAAGGGCCCCCCCTTTGGGTAATGGAGTTCATGGAGCGTACGGGGGTAACCGGGAGGGGGGAAGTACCCTCTCGGTAAACGGGCCCTCTGCGCATGCGCACTCATACGTGAGGGCGTAGCTGGTTAATAAGGATTTGACACCGGTTAGCGACCTTGCCGTAGGCCCAAAACTAGGATATGCAGAAAAGTAATAAGGATGTTAGATTCGGTTAGGAAACACGCTGTATTAGACATTTGTTAAGGTTAGCCATTGATACCTGTCTACATTGATTGTACCTAATGTCTAATTTTCTGCATATAAATGCTTGTGTAAATATTGTTTATTTCAAATTTTAATTTGTTTTCATGTTTTAATAAATACGGCCGGGGGTCGCGAGACCTCCCGCCTTCCAAAGAAAACTCCTCTCATGTCCAATTGCTTTAATTGTTTTAACGGTGGTAATGCGCAGGACAGGGAGGGGGATTGGCGGTAGTCCCTGACCATAAGGAAAGGGGGGCCGCTCGGCCCCCGCACGTATGGCGGGGCGCCGGCCCCCTCCTCCCCCTGAACTCTCGGTGGTGGGGCGTGCCGCTCCGCCGCGTCTTGATGACGCGGCGGGCGCGCCCCACCGCCGATTGGTGCTGGCTCCTGCTTTGACCCGGAAGCAATTTAATTGCTTCCGGGGCAAAGGAGTGGAGCCAGAGGGGGCGGACCAGTTGGAACTGGTCTGCCACAGAGGGGTTAAAAGGCCGGGGAGCGCGGGAGGCGCCCTCTTGTTCCCGCGCTCCCCAGGCTTGCACCCGCGCTCGCAAAGGCGCCGAATAATCTTTCCCACCCACCAGCCCCTGAAGCAGATTTTTGCGTTTGTATGTTGATCGTATCATTGTAGGTCGTTGTTCACTGTTAGTTTGTGAGTTGGTGTAGGTTTTCCTTAGGCCTTTTTCCCGTTTACAGGCTCAAGTATCAAGCTATGGTTGCACAGTAAGGTGTTGTGTAAACTTTGTCCTTAGGCCTTTTTCCCGTTTGCAGGTAACATAATTGTCGTATTTATTGATTGTCCTTGGTCAGGCGGTAAGGTCATGATCGGTGAGCAGTCAATTCAAGGTCCTTAGGGGGCGTCACCATTCTGGAATGGGGTCGCCCAGGGGAGGGGCGAGTGGTCTCTCCCAGAACTCCAGGGGCGGTACATCCGCTTGGTTGGATGGGTGCGGGGGAGGGGGAGTCACGCTTTCTCTGGGCTGGTTAGCCACCCCGCACGTGCACGATGACGTCATTAAACGGCGCAGAGTGCAAGGGCCCCCCTTTGGGTAATGGAGTTCATGGAGCGTACGGGGGTAACCGGGAGGGGGAAGTACCCTCTCGGTAAACGGGCCCTCTGCGCATGCGCACTCATACGTGAGGGCGTAGCTGGTTAATAAGGATTTGACACCGGTTAGCGACCTTGCCGTAGGCCCAAAACTAGGATATGCAGAAAAGTAATAAGGATGTTAGATTCGGTTAGGAAACACGCTGTATTAGACATTTGTTAAGGTTAGCCATTGATACCTGTCTACATTGATTGTACCTAATGTCTAATTTTCTGCATATAAATGCTTGTGTAAATATTGTTTATTTCAAATTTTAATTTGTTTTCATGTTTTAATAAATACGGCCGGGGGTCGCGAGACCCCCGCCTTCCAAAGAAAACTCCTCTCATGTCCAATTGCTTTAATTGTTTTAACGGTGGTAATGCGCAGGACAGGGAGGGGGATTGGCGGTAGTCCCTGACCATAGTTTTACGCAGTGTACGCCGCTCGTGCAGCCAGTGGACCAGCCACCAGACTTCCCGTGGGAGGAGAGACTGTTTCCCGCCTAATTAAGAGAATAGAACACCGCAGAGTGTGTTCTGAGGTAAGTACTTGGCTCTGCATGGCGGGGAAAGCCGTCCTCGAGCGTGCCTTAGGAACAAATAAAAAAACAGGCGACTTGGACACGTCTGAATATGTTTTATTTTTTATTAAAAGAATTTACAAGATCAGATCGTGGAAAAAGCAAAGAGAGAGACGAGGAGCCCGAGTGAAGATGTTGGCAGGAGAGGCAGAAACTTGAATTAGCCACATTCGCAGCAGGTGCCAACGTGGGCTGACAGATTCCACGGGCCCAGGCCGAGAACGCGTGCCAAGTATGCAATGTAGCGCCAAATTTGGAGGGTGTAGACAGGGCTCATCTGGGAGCTAGCCATTAGAAATTGTTCTAATACAAGACTCCTAGTGCACTAATGGTGTAAACGAGCACGTCTGACATTCTCCGGGAGAACCTGAAGTTCTGTCATCCTATAAGGGAATACAATAACTATTTTTACTGCACAAATGTAATGGTTTTATTTTACCACCAATTCCGTTAAGCTCCATACAAGAGACTAGTGTAGTTCTATGGCTCCTGTTTGGAGCAGGCTGGAAAGAAATCCTCAACCAACCTATGCCCTTAAAGGAACTCCTTAACACCCCCCCACCCCCCAGCGGGGTTCCTTGTGGACAGTACAACAATGCATTTATTGTGTAGTCCAGGCTGTCCCAAGGTGTAGGGGGCCTGTCCTGTGACAAGTGATGTCCCCTCTCCAAGGAAATCCATAGCTACGTGGCACCAAAGTGAAATAAAAGGGTCCTTAAATGAATTTTGTCAATGGATGGAGAGCGCTCCAGCAGCAAAATTATATTTTGTCTCGAATACACGATCTATCCTTCGACTGTTCCTGTCTAGGTCAAAAATTAGTTGGCCTTCCTCTATCTAACCCTAAAACTATCGTTTTAATTCCAGAGAATGGGCACTGCCACAGAAAAATCTTTTTTTATTTTTTTATCTGATCCCTTACTGTCCTGATTGCGAACCAGTAACCTTCGTTACTCGTCCTCGTCCCAGTCATTACTCATGATGAGGTGAATCCCACCTTGAAACCGGAAGTTCCAGGACATGCTAAGAATGCAAGTCCTGCCCCCCCCAAAACTGGGTGCCGCAGGAGCGCTGGCATGGCCAACCTCCTCCTGGTGTCCCAAGCCGAGATGAAGACTGGACAATTACAGGAGGGTTTGGTGGGTCGTAATGACTGGTGTGGAGTTTAGTGGTTTAGCAGACTGTAGTAGTGGCAGCCATATTCATGCGCAATCCGAAACCAATGCTATCGATGCTTCACCATTGTGTCAGCCACAAACCTGCATCTCACTGACCGTCCTGTACCATCGACAACTGGACCGGGAGCGGTGTAGGCCCCATCGGACTCTGGCGCTCCCTGTGGGGTCCGTCTCTATTTTAGTTAAATGTTACTCATGGAATATTAGATTGGAAGCATTTCTGCTTAAAGAACGACAGACAAGAACTAAAGTTTAAAGATTTGCTTAAAGAGTATGAGTGACAGAAATGCATGAGCTGGGCCATCGATTGGTTAGTTCCATAAGCCGACGGATCAATAATAAATGTAAACCCAAGAACTCTAAGAGTTCTGGAATAAGCAGCTCTAGCATAGAGTGGGGGAGGGGTCCTCTTTAGCACGGAGGAATCAAATGCTTATTCAGCACTTTCAGCCAATGGTTTCACACATTCGCTACCTGAGTACATGGTTCACAGGCTTTCCACCAATAAGAAGCAAGCAAAAGGAGGAATTTATGAAAGAATACACTGAAAGATTCTCTCATCATTCCAGTCCATTGGACTCGAGTGTCCCCAGGGACCGCACATGTGGTATGGCCCGTGTTGGAAGTGGGGGTCCTAATCCCTCACCGCCACCACCAAATGTTGGAGGCGGGAGCCCCTGTCCCACCCCACTGTAACCGGGTGCAGGATTTACCCCTCGTTTCAACGTTAGGCTAAGTAAGGACACCGTCTGAGATAACCCTGCTCACCCCCTTAGTAGCTTGGCACGAGCAGCCAGGCTTATCTCCAAAGCACGAGTGTACAGTATGTGCAACCACACTCACAGCAACCCAATGATGCCACCACAAATGGACTCCACACGAGTTTTTATAAAACGAGTATAATCTTTATAGAAGAAGATATACGATATGACCACACGATACAAAACCAACATATAATAATGGGTAGTATTCCTTCCGGTGGTTTGGTAGGTTCTAATCCCAACCACCGCTGCTAGCCAACAGTTAAGCTGACTTCTAACCGTTTCCAAAAGGTTAGGTAGGTCGTATTGCTAGAATCACACACGTTGCAAAAGAAACAAAATACTGCAATGCGTAACGATATACTCCTGAGCTGTGCAATAGAGAAACAATGCAACATGTGGCGCCACAATCATGTACTTTGCAATAGAAGGAATAATGCAAATGCGTATCACCACCAGCATGACCTGTGCAAGGAACAAACAAAGCAATGCGCCACGCGACAATCATGTACTGTGCACTGAAGAAATAATGCAATGCGCCACGTTACAATCATGTACTGTGCACTGAAGAAATAATGCAATGCATGTCACCACCAGCATGCCCTGTACCAGGAAGAAACAAAGCAATACATCACGCTACCATCATATACTGTGCACTGAAGAAATAATACAATGCGCCACGTTATAATCAGGTACGGGGTGATGACGAAATCAGGCAATGCGCCACACTTACAAACATGTCCTCTGCGAGGGAGAAAATATAACGCAGTGCGGGGCATACCCCGCCTGCAGTTCGTTAAGCACAAATTGAGTCAGGCGTCATACGACAGTTCGATAGTTCGTTAGCAGCAGTAATACAAAGTGTAATACGACAGTCTAGGTGCTCCGTTCACAGTTGCCCCCGACCTGAATCAATGATGACACAAAAGTACCGCTTCTACTCCGGCCCCAGTACTGCCCCTCCCTGGGCCAGCACGGGCCTAGATCCAAGCCGAAGCAACAGGCTCACACAGCTGCCAGGAGCGAGAGGCCGAGAGAGTGTCCCTCCGGGACCGCACCCGACCCCAGGTGGTGATCCACGTTACCTGGGGGGTGGCGTGACCCCACTCTCCTCTCCTCCTTCAGCTACTGGGCCTTGATCCAGAACTCCGTCAATGGGCACGGTGAGCTCGGGCCGGCGACTCCGCTCCTCCGGGACTGCCGGTCCGGGCCGCTGCTGTTGCACTCCGAGGGCCCGATTACCTGGCCCTCCTTTCGGCGGTCTCAGTGGCCACCGAGACCCGCCCTCAGCACTCGTAGACTTACTTCGATTTCGGTGCACCCGCTACCCCGGCACTCCTCACCAGCGCCTCCGGGTTGCACCACGACACGCACTCTGCGCGTCCGAGACTCGCCTCTTCATTGGTGCACACGATGACCAGACGATCGTCACCACTCCTCAGTTGCACCACGACACGAACCCTGCGCTTCCGAGTCTCACCTCTTCTCTAGGTGCACACAACGACCAGGTGCTTTCCACCAGCGCCTCAGCCTGCACCACGACACGCTCCTTGCGTGTCCGAGTCTCACTTCTTCTTGCGGTGCACACGATGACCAGGCGCTCCAATGCCTCGGCTTGCACCACGACACGCGCCCTGCGCGTCAGAGACTCACTTCTTTTTCCGGTGCACACCACGACCAGGCGCTCCTCACCAATGCCTCGGCCTGCACCACGACATGCTCCGTGCGCGTCATAGTCTCACCTCGTCTCCCTGTGCACGCGATGACCAGACGATTGCCACCACTTCCTCAGCTGCACCTCGACACGCTCCCTGTGCGTCCGAGACTCGGTTTACTCCTTCATGCCCAAGATCACAAGGCACAACTTCTGAGGGTCTCAAGCTGCAAAAGCACGCGCACACCGCGTTGCTTGGGATTCCTCCGGAAACTTTTATGTTCCTGTGTTTCAAACAGGGAGCCAGCTCACCTCGGGCCCTTGGGGTTCAGGACACAGCACAAAGCACAGTCCTGTTCAAGAAGGGGGGGACACCACCCACTGCAATGTCCCTTCATTCTCTTCCTTAGCAAAAGCTACAAACTGCAGGCCAGCCCCAGATCACGAAGCAAGGGTCAGTCCTATCCAGCAGTCTATTCAGCAACTTCTTCTTTGTCAGAGGTTCTTCTTGACCACGAAAAAGGTCAGAGCCTCTGCAGACTCGACCTGTCCATTTCGCCATTCAAAATTACACCAGATTCTAGGGGATTCAGTTCTCTCAGTTATACCCCTTCATGTCTTTGAAGTTCGTTGTGCTCAGGGGTCCCTGACCCCTCCCTAAATCAGTTCTGGGTGTCTCCCTCCCAGTGTCATCTCTCTCTCTTTGATACTGGGGCTCTGGACACTGAATCACTCAGCAGGAGATGGGTCAATTGTTTTATGGCTGCAGCCCAGGCGCCCTTCACCTCCCGGGGTTCCTCCTTGCATACTCTCCAGATGCAGGTCAGCCAGGTGCCATCTCACCCCCTCCCATCTCAGATCCAGAGAGGCAATTCACATTCAACAGAAACACACAGAAATGCTTAAAGCACAAACTTAGCCACTTTCTAAAAGAGTGAGCTTCTGAACACAGTGACAAAACCACCTTCATAGAAAGATGTGTTATGACACTGTGAGTTCATACATCCCAAACTTCAACTCTCCATTTTAAACTTAAAGGAAACTAGGCTAATAAATACACTACCCAGCCTCCCCCATTCTGTCCTATGGGCAGAATGGCCTTTCAACAGTGAAAACGAAATGGAGTGTTTTTTCACTGTCAGGACATAGCACACACCTCAGTATATGTCCTGCCTTTTACCTACACTGCACCCTGCCCAGGGGTTACCCAGGACCTACCACGGGGGTGCCCATAGCATACTTAAAAGGGAAAGTAAGGCCTGACAAGAGGTTGCACTTGTCAGGACACCCTGCTAACTTAGCAGTCTGCGCGCTGGCCCTACACTGAAGGCCTGTGTTCCCTCCTCCGCGCGCTTTTGCCTTACTAGCCCTTGCACACACAGTGCACATCACAAGGGACTTTTACTAGTAAGGCAACATACCAATCATGGCCAACCAATTACCATTGTACTTTACATAGGGAACACTGTCCTTTGACACTGATCAGCAGTGGCAAAGTACCCAAAGCATCTAAATTGGCAACTTTATGCCAGGAAAACGGTCTAGGGGAAAAGCAAAAAGTTTAAGGAACTGTAGCCAAAAAGGCCAAGTCCTACAGCCCGTTACTCGTTACATGTATGTTGTCCAGTCTTGGCCAGTTTGGTTGTCCTTCAAAAAGTGCTGCTTTCGTTCAGTGCAGCAGAGAAAGTCATAGACTTTTTATAGCAAAGCCTAAAATCCTATAATACAGCAAACTAATAGCAACAGCAGTGATCACGTGGCATACTACAGTGTGGCATCTAAGATGGATGACACCAGTGATCACGTGGCATACTACAGTGTGGCATCCAAGATGGATGACACCAGAGATCACGTGGCATACTACAGTGTGGCATCCAAGATGGATGACACCAGTGATCACGTGCTATCCTACAGTGTGGCATCCAAGATGGATGACAGAACAAGGTTGTCCTCAGTTAGTGAAAGCTCGATTTCTTGTGTGTTATTCACCACATTTTGGAAAACAGATCCCACCATTGTGCCCATTTGACACGTAAAGCCTCATGTTTGGCATCTTAGATGAGAATTCTTGAATAGCTCCCACAATTTCACTTTCTGCACCTACAAAGATCTTTTATTTGGTTTCGCCACATGATCTTCATAAGAGAGCTGAGAATGGAAACATACGCATTTGCTTTCTGTACTTGCATGTTTTAGCTTTCATGCTCACTGAAGGCCTCATTCACAAAGGTAAACTAACATTTTGTGTAAGTTTATTACTTTTTGGTGTTCATTAACTATGGGTGGAGTTTTTACAACTCTGTACTCCTCATACTTATGTGTGCAGAGCCCTCCGCACCCAAAGACTCCACCATTGGGGCAGAGAACTCCATACACATGAGTATAGGGAGTGCGGGGTCGGAAAACTCCACAAGTAGTTTGTGAATTGCATTTTGTAGTATGTTTTGTAGTACTAGAAAATGTACTAGAAAGTAACGTATGGAGCGTAAATGTTAACTGGCAGTTGCCTCTATCAATTCTCACCATTAAAGGATCATTACAACTAGAAATTCTTGATGAAGACACGTCAACTGGCTAAGTCGAAAAATGTGAGATTTCATACTGCATCGTAAAAGCATGCAGAGTGTTCTAAAATGATGATACGTAAACAAAGAGAAAAAACAATGATAACTGCACATGAACATATTTACGTAATTGTGAGTAAATAAAAATACATAGAGTCCTGTGACAATAATATTCAAATGTGCTTTGAACATGAGATAAATACCTGCATATACCTGCATAATGAGGTTCTAGAAATGCTTAAAATGCTCATTTAGAAAGAATCAATGTAGTGCAAAACTTAGCTTTCTGTAACGTTTATGTGGTAACACGTGTATTTCAAAATGACACGTAAATAATTTGCTTTAAAAATGATAACGTGCAAATAATGTTTAAAAAGTGTTTCTTAGTAGTATCTATTATTGACATGAAGTCTGAAGAGAAAAATATTGAATTAATTGAGAAAAATCGAAATATATTTGTGAATGTGTGAGAATTTTAATAACACTAAACAGCAGTGACTTAGCAAATTTTCATGTAGGCCTCAAATACTTTTTCTTTCCTGTGCAAATGTGAAATCATATGAGGCAGTCACTTTAGCCACTGTGAGAACGTTTCGTGAAGTTTCCTTTCTGTATTGGTTAACAATGGACTCACTTCTTGATAAGAAACATACTTGCTAGTAATGTAACAATATTACTGCAAAACCCAGAAAAGGTGCTTGGGAATGGATAGACTGTGAGCAAAGTAGAGTTCCACCTACTTCTGTGGAAGTGACGGAATACAATTGAACTTAATGAATCTAATGAAATTTGCAAAAGGATTACTTAATTCTTCCGGATTTTCTTGAGAATCACCAATCGCCCCATACATGGCCCACTGTGAGTGACCAATGATAAGCCCATGAACTGATGAAATTTGATATGTTAAGGGGTGTAAACCAGGAACTTTTTGAGGTATAATTGCCACATCGGAGGAGGTGTCGGGGGCTGGCTGTCATTTTCAATTTCCCTGCCTGACCTGCTGTCGGACTGACTTTTGACCCTCTTATGCTATTCCATTGAACTGAACTATCCATAACTGCGATCCTGAAACCTGTACTTTACCGGCTGGTAACGTTGAGCAGGAAATAACCTTTTGGCGGAAGGGTTAGCTGACTTCTTCTGTGGCCAGATCCATATTGAAGACGGACAAAATCTCTCAGCTTCGCCTTGGTTTGTATGATTGATAACTGAGACTCGAATTTCATTTTGCTTTCTCTCCACAGACAAACTTCAAATTGTTTATTAATTTTCTGTGCTGTGTTGCGAGGCTACTTGTACTTATGATTTTGTGATTAAATCTGATTTGAAATGCAATTTCATGATCTGTCCATTCAAAGAAGGCTTCAGATAAATGTTTTTCCTGAGTTTTTTCTATCTATTCTGTCATTCTTTTAGTCATTTTTCTTGTCTCAAGGTGTTTGCATCGTTGTCTGAAAAAAGCTATGAAATAGGTTTGAGTTGACAATTCTTTATTCCAGGTCCTCATTAAGTAATTGTCTCACGTTCTCCAAGTATTTTAGTCCCTGTCAGCTCAACAAAAAGGTCCATTGGAGGACCATGATTTATGGAAATCAGGTTGAAATGGACCTACCGAAGTAAAGGTTCGTGTATGGTAAAAAGAAAAGTTTGTAAAGCTTTCCACTGCAAAATGAATCATGTACCGAGGGTGTGGGGATGTCCTTGTCGTCCCATTCTTTGGCTCACAGATTATTTTTCTTTTTGTTAATAAACGTTTCAGACTACTGAATTAGCGTGAGCACAGATTTCTTTCATAACTTGCTGTGCGTTGCCTGGAAGAGCTTGTGCTTGACCAGAGTTAGAGACAAGAGTCCCCACCAAGCTCCACAGACGAACCCCAGCTGCCAAGACAGGCTGAAGAATTCTCCGGAAAAGGAGTATTGGGAGGTGAGTAACCAGGTGTTCGACTCACAGATCAGGGCTATCATGCTTGAAATTTATGATATTCAAAGTCTTTTTTTTTTTTGCACAACTGTTTATTGACTGTTAAAGCTTTAAAGAGAACTTGGAAGGTGTTGTCTGGGCAGGTGATGACAGGACAAATCGGTTTTTGGGTAGGTACAGACAGAATTAGGAAGTTGGAGGTGTGAGTGAGAACCACAGTATAGAGCTTAGGGCTCTATAGAAAAGTGCAAGTAAAGAGAAAGTGACAAAGGTGCGTCTAGAACCCCATCAGAGACTGCATCAAATGAATGTGTGAGAGAAAGAGGGAAGCCGACCCAGCCGTTCTGGAACCTCTGCAAGCATTGACAGGTTGGGACCAGAAAATGTTGAAGTCAAGTGGGTCAATGGCCAGGTGTGCAAGATGCTTCCCCACTTCCTCCAAGAGAGCAGATGGGAAAAGACTGTTAGACCCACTGTCACCCTTTCACCCTGCTCCCCTCCATGGGATGAACTGCAGCACAAGGCCTTGATGTCTCCCTGTAGTGAATAAGGGTGTTGTCATGGAAACTGGGGCTAAGAAGTCAAAACAGAATCATGCCCTGGATAAAGGGATTACATAGAAGGGTAAACCCAAAACGTCACTGGGACCTGGGTATAGAGCAGTACATAAGAAAAATGGTCCCAGTACACGATTGCATAGAAGAACCACAAAATTTCATTGAATTAAACATAAATTACACAAACCATCTTATTCTTCATGTACAGTGTTGTTTAATCACACTGAACATACACTGATATTTATAAAGCAGTGCCCCAAGAGGGAAGGGTGGAGGTAAAGTGAATGAAGTGAGGATAGGGAAGTGAGTGAAACGGTGTACAATTCACATAATCAATTGTTATAAAACACAAAAGCGGCTCATAAAGGAGCCAGATCTTCTTATTAGGTACAAATGTTAGATAGCCATGATTGTAAACAGGGTCACAGTGATGAATCGCTGTTGGTCAAACTGGCTAGTATGGTAGATGTCGACGTTTCGACCCCTGAATAATAGTAGGTCAATGTATCCCTTACGTCGGGGTCTTCTTCAGGACAGGAGTGTAGGTGGGTGAATGGGGGCAGGTTATCTAGAGGCAGAATAGAAAAGTTTAAAAACCGAAAATTCCCATATAGGGGGTGAAATAAAACTACAGGAGAAAAATGAAATCTAAAAGATTACCATCAGTGGCCCATTCATTGGGCCTGAGGGGCAAGTGGGCGCGTAGGCTCCAAACTGTAGTAGGCGAGAACAAACACCGTGAAGGCCGTGTGATTAATATAGGCAATCGAATAGGCCAAAACATGTTGATACACAATCGGGTACTAGAGACATAGATACTCTGGTATACCCGCTTCAAATAATTTTTTAGTCCTGCCAGGTGGGACCATTATTAAAGATAACGGAGGTAATCACTTGGACAGTTTTAATCAGTTTTTCTGTATGAGGGATCCCTTGAGAGCACAGGTTTTAAAAAAACAAAAACATTTGCGCTCCACCAGAAGCGTTGGTCTGCGCCCTGGTGTTTGAAGTGGCCCAATGATGAAACACGCCACCATTGGTGGGTGAGGGCAGTCTTAACAAACTGATGAATTGCCCAGTAACACAATAATCAAGTGATCCTCCCTTTCTCTTTCTCCTAGTCCCTTTTTTCCGGATCTAGACCCTGGGGGGCCGGAACTCTTACAGTCTTTCCTTGTTTGTGAGGTTTAATGTATGCGTTGGAGAGTGGGGGAAGGCTCAATCTCTGGTCCCCTATCAGGTGTGTGTTATGATCAACATACCTCCTCATTCTGTGATATAGACAGTGATGACGCCAGGGAAGCCCCATTCAAACTTATGATGTCCTCCTTTCTCTAGGAGAGAACCCAGGACCGGGGAAGAAGGCTGAGTTATCATTCATGTTTCTTGGCCCCCTGCAGGCCTAGTTAAAATGCAGAAACCGTTTCCTAATATCGGCAAAAATCCCATGAAATTCTGAGAAGAGCTACAAACTGTTTTGAAATACTATAAACTCAGCTATGCAGGTGTGAATCAACTGTTGTGCCTTGTTATGCTGAGTGAAGTTAGGGATCGTCTGGTAGAAAAATGTAACTGGCCTCAACAGGCAAACTGTGGCATTGCTGCTATTTTAACTGTGAAGGAGTTGTTAGTAAACACTATTTTGCAGTTTTCTATAGCACAGACTTGAACTGATGAATCTCAGAGAGGTTTACATAAGAACAGTTACATCTACATGCAAGCAGCTTAAAGTAGGCGCAAACGGAGATTTCCTTAGCTTTAGTGAAGGAGAGACTAGATTTTATTAAAGGCACAGCGATTCATTTGGATTGCAAAAGAGCCTGCAAGCATCTCTAAACAATTGTTATGCAGAGAAAACATAACATGTTTATTTGTAAAGCACACGTTCACCCTTAGGCATCTTGGAGCTGAATAACAGATGTTTATTGTTACCCAACTCAATAGTACTCATTTTATGGACCTCAGAAGGATGAAAGGCTGAGTAGACCCGCCAAGATTGGAACATGTGACCATGAGGTCAAAAGCAGGCCACTACAGTGGACACAGTCCACTAGGCCAGCAGACCCAGCTCTGAGATGAATCTTGGTCTGACCTTGTGGCCCCCCTTGAGGATTGGTCACATCTTGAGTCCGAATTTTCACGGCAGTAGCAAAAAATCACTCTGCTGTTCTATATGTTTGGATAGTTCAACCACCGCTGAAGCGCTGCATGAAATTCTTGATCTAGTTCTATTGTGTCTAAGCAGGAAAGGCCCTGTGAAAATGGGAAATGTTTAACCTTCGTAGAGCTCGATAATAAAGGGATCCGGAAAAATGGCCTCAATTGATGAAGCTTGAAGATTTACTTAACGTGCTAAAGACCTTAGAGAGATGAGAGGAATCTAGGGTGCTTTGCGTCTCTCTCTTTATAGAGAGGACTTTTTGTTGAGGTAACTGTAGAACTGATTTCTCGATATGAATGAGAAAACCCTGGAATGCGACTTGGGTTGAAGGAGTAAAGGATGATTTTTCAGAATTTATTAGGAAGCCTGGATTCTGCAGTAACTGTAGACAGATATTTCATTTATTCAACAATTAATATTGGTTTTGGGCCATAAAGAGAAAATGGTCTTCATAGACGATCAAATGAGTCACCTGAGCCTGTAGATAAGTCACACTGGTTTCATTATATTTATAAAGCACCGCTGTGGTGACAAGAGACCGAAAAGGAAGGGTTTTGAACTGAAACATATATTGTTCTCATTGGAATTGGAGACATTTCCTGAAATATGAATCAACTGGGACAGTGAGGTTAGCATCCTGGAGGCCCAGCTGAACCAACCAGTAGCCCTTGAGGAGAAGATCTCTCAGCTGTACAACTGTTTCCATTCTGAAATGATTGTAGGTTACAAAATTGTTGAAAGATTTTAGGTTTAACTGGACAAAATGTCTTGTTTTTCTTTCCTATTAAGAAAATAGTAATTAAGAAACCTGAGGGATTGGAATGCGCAATCTCTTTAGTCTCATTTGCTAGAAGGGCGTGAATCTCTTCGGCTATCCGCTGAGTTTGGTGCTGGGAAAAAAAAGGGGGTGGGGTTGAGGAGGAAAAGGCTTAAAAGGAATTTGATGAAGATCTATGCGATAACTTAGAATTGTCTGCAGAGTACAAGGATCCGAAGTAATTTTGAGCAATTTTGTAATAAACACAGTTTAATGACATCCTACAGGATGAAGCCAGAATCTAAACCTCTTCCTGTGTTTTCCTCTGGTACAGAAAGCCTTGTTTCTAAAAACTCTTCCCTTTGTGATATGAAATGGCCTTGAACTCTTGCCAGCATCCAAAAGAGACTCTGTAGAATTATTTTTCTCTCGAGAGGAAATGGTTACAAAATGACTCTTTCCTTTGCCAGCCCTTGTAAAAACTCTGGAGCCAAAGATCTTCTTCAAAGGAATCTGCTCCTTATCAATTGAGGCAAATGCTGCCACATGTTTGCTCTTTTCTTTGATGAAATGATTACTAAACATGTGCCCCTTAGCTTGTGAACCTTCTTCTTCAGAGGATAGAATGCCAAGCTTTGTATCAATCTGCTAACAGAAGACTTCTACATCTTTCCTGAGAAATGGCCGCATTAGCATTGCCCAACATACAGATGGACCTTTGTGCGTAATTTGATAAAGCCTTCGGATCTTCTTGAGATTCCGCTGCTCTCGCTTCTTCAGCTAGGTCAAGAATCCCAATTAAAGGGCCTGATAAGTCTAATGCCCTACCTGGCAACGTGCCAAGTCTCTATCCACCTTTTGTTGGGGTCCTTGCAAAAGTTTGTAAAGAATTGAAGTATATTTGGATCAACACCTGGGGAAGCCGTGATGTTGTTGGGCTGAGAAGGACGAGGACATTCGGAGCACAATCTATTCCTAATCACCTTATCTAATGGTAGACATAGGTGTAGGGAAACATATTTCACTACATGATCAGAAGGGGTCTATTCCGTAGAGCTAGGGCAATAAATGAAGATGGGAATCAAACACTGGATCCCCCATAACTTCCAGGACCTCCCTGTTGATGCTTTGATCATCCGGTACAGAATAAGAATTGTTTTGCTTCTCCTCTGAATGCCCTTGACAGAAATAAAGATCTGGGTGATGGTCATCACTATTACCAACATTATCATGCATCTATATATCCCTTAAACTGAGTCCATGTTTAGGGAAAGACAAATAATCCTCTGAATTAGAAACCTCTCAAGGGGGAGGACCAGAAACTTGAGTGTTGGTATTTTTGTTTAAAATTGGTTTATTCTGAGGGATGGCCAACTTTTTGCCTCGTTTCGTGCTGAATCATCTTTCTGCATCAATATCCTCTGCAAAGAGGATTGACTCTAATTGACAGAGTCTTTAATGATAGTATTTAGATTATCTCTAAAGATTTGCACTTCCATGTCAACATTATCATGACTTCCACAACATCATTATGGTAAGAATCCTCCCTTGACACGATGACCAAATTTAAAAGGTTATTACACAGCCTAAAATTACCTCAAATAGAGAAGGCTGGACAAGTAACCCGCATTTATTATTGCTGTATCAATAAGAAAAAAAGAGTAGCCAAGATTAATAATGAAACAAATTCTATTTAACTTAATTTTAGCTAATTTAATTTTATTCTCAATTTAGGGCGGAAACACGGCCTGGTTGAAGGCGTGTTACTGAGCATTTATCTGAGAGAATAAAATCCTGCCCAAAATGTTGTAAAGGCCTGCCTAAGAAAGAAGCAGAGAGCGTCCCAGAAGAGCCCCGGACAAAGGCGCCGACAGCACCAAAACGGGTCTGTGTTTTCCTGATGAAAGGGAGGGAAAAAAGAGAACCAAGTCAGAGAAAATACAGAAGCACCTCAGTAGAAGAATGGACTTGGAGTAACAAGAGGCGTTGCGTGTCCTCTCAGGGAATGAAAGCCAAGGGCACATGATGATAGTGGACGGGGCACAGGACTCGATTGGGCCCATTAAGCTGGCATCAGTGAGATGCATAAAGCAAACGAGAGGTATGTCAGAGATGAGCAGAGAGCACATAAATAACAGTATTATAAACATTAGCTAAACACAATTATTAAATATTAAACAATAATAACCATGCAGAAGAAAGCAATGCTACCAGAAAGCTTATGTTGATTGTGAGCAGCAAGTAAAGAGGGCCTGTTGCTCACAGTCAAGACTATTATTGAGACAGGTTCGCTCTAATTGGCTGTTTCTTTATGACATCATACTGTAGTTGTTTTCCAAAGGATATTTGGGAAAACTAGTTTGTTTTATCTTGGCTGCTGTTCATTTAAAGCAAAAAAAAAAAAGTAATACATAATCTGAGCCTCTGGTCTTGTAATAAAATTCTAAGTTCAGATAGCAGGTTGACATATTCCTAGTTACGTGTTAGTGTAACAATAAAGTACAAGTAACAATAAAGTACAGCTAACAATAAAGTACAGCTAACAAAGTACAGCTAACAATAAAGTACAGCTAACAATAAAGTACAGCTAACAAAGTACAAGTAACAATAAAGTACAGCTAACAATAAAGTACAAGTAACAATAAAGTAAGGCTACTTTTTTTTAAAATGTAGGGGTTTACAACAGTTCCCTCTACTCATTCCAGAGAGTCTGACAAGCTTCAGCAGTAGGCATTGTAGGAAGGCGTCCATTATTCCTTCCAAAATGGCCTCCGCCATTCAGACTAATTTTGCCTAGAGTCAGTGATAATCGGGTAGTGGTCTAGCTGTTGATCCCGTACCAAGCACGAAGGGACTCCAGGGATTCCATATCGGGAGATATGAGGCACGATTCAAGACGGTGGCATCTTGATTGATTTTGGGGAGGATTCCTGAGCAAGATTGTCTATCCTTTGACCCTTGCAATAGGGCCTAACAGCCAGCAGGCACCGCAGTGAGAGACTCATGGATCTGGCAGCAGTTTAGAATGTTAATTGATCATCAGATCAACTCTTATTCTTGCTTGAAGTCAGCAGAGGGAGCAGCACCACAAGACTGCTGCTCTCCATCAGTCACACAAAAGGTACATGCAGGGGTGGCTCCTCCATTGGAGCGGAGGAGCGTCGCCCACTTAAATGTCCCTGAGCCCCGAGATGAAAAATTAAATGGTAATTCATTACCATTTTATTTTTCAGCCTCCCGTCCCAAACCGAGAGTCAGGACGGGGCAGGGCAGGGCTTAGTTTGAGCAGGAAGGAGGGAGGGCTGTATGTGCACTTTCGAAAGTGCGCATGTCCCTTTGGCCAGCAGTCTTACAACGGCCAGACAGACATGCTCTTTGAAACAGCTGGGTTAGCCTCCAGAGTGCTGTGGAGTGCCGAGACAGGCCACTCCCTCCAATGTTATGTTATGTTAATATGTTAATATTACTTGTTATAGCGCACGTCTCACCCGGGGGCATCTCTGCGCTGTTGCGGATCCTGACAAGAAGTGCGTACCAGGAAGATTAGAATAAGTAGGCTTTTAGTAATTTGCTAAATTTACAGTATGTAGGAGTCTCTCGCAGGGTTAAAAGGAGTTTGTTCCAGTATCCTGGGGCGAGATAGGAGAAGGCCTTTCCCCCAGTGCGTATTTGACGGATTTGGGGCACACACAGTAGGGCTTGGTTGCTGGATCTGAGATTGCGGCTGGGGACATAAGCCGTTAGCTTATTTTGGAGATACAGCAGGCCTTTGCCTTTTAAGGCATTGTACGTGAGGCAACAGATTTTGAAGCGGGAACGCTTCTTCACTGGTAGCCAGTGCAGTTCTTTCAGCAAAGGTGCTGAGGGAGTTCCTGCAGGACGGTTCAATATAAGTCTGGCCGCAGTGTTCTGGACCACCTGGAGCTTGGAGAGTAGTGTTTCACTTGCTTCTGCCAAGAGAGCATTTCCATAGTCCAGTCTGCTTAACACCATGGCCTGTACCAGTGTTCTACGGACATTCATGGGGAGAAAAGGGAAAATTCTGCGCAGGGCACTACTCTCATGCTGGTGAGAGCAGCGCCAGGATTGGTCAAGGTAGTTACTGGGGCCTGCATTGCAGTCATAACGAGGTCCGGAGCGAGGAGGTGCTGTAGTAAGGTAAGTGTTTTTAAATATTTTAATTTTATTTGCGCACTTTGCCCATTTATTTTTATATATATATTTTTTTTGCACATGCACGCCCCCTCATAGATGCCAGCCACCACTATGTACATGTAACCATTTACTAACCCAAAACTGCCGTACATCCAGTGTTCTTTTTTGTTGCATGAAATAGAACAGATTTTACACATCTTTTGTGCTCCATTCCAGTGCCAACAACTCTGAAAAGCAATGGAAGTAAAATATATGCATTCCCAACTTGCTAGACTGTTGTTAACCACATGAGGGTGCATTTACAGCAGAGAGAAAGCTTACGGGAAAAAAAAAGGTTTCTGGAAACGCATTCAGTATCAAAGGGCCAACTGTCGGGGGCGTGCCTGCACTGTTGGTGAAAATGTGATTTTCGTCAGAACATAACCGTGTGCCTGATGTAACAGAAGTGGAAGTTAAAAGCAAAATTGAGGAGCAATAGGCAGAGTGGAGAAGCAGGGGCTCTAAGAAGGGGTGAAAACACAACAAAGCCTTGTTAACAAGTAAATGGTCCTTTAAAGACCTGTGAAATACTCGTGTGCGGCTGCAATAAGAGGGACGCCAGAACAGCCGCCGGCTTTGGTGCTGGTGGCGCCCTGTGCGGCAATGTCTGCTGACACCCCCCCCAATGACCACCTCTGCCACGGATTCCCTCACTAGCACCCTTTAACAGTGCCCCTCAAGTCTCCATAACCACCGTCTCTCAGATTCATTTAGTTTTATAGCACCACTCATACCAGTGTAAGGTGTCAGAGCACTTTACACCACACACACATTGCACAGAGACAATCATATGTGTGTAAATCAGTGTATAGGAAATGTTTCATCAGACAGGACTACAAGGTGTAGTGTAGGAGTTGCATGTCATCGATACTGGTAGGCAATATAGTTTAAGTTCTTATTCAGGAAAAGCACAAATTCAGAATTTAAAACGTAACATCATTGTTAGGGGTTCTCTTTCATAATAAGAACTGTTTTCTACCCAAATGAACCCGTTTCACAAGATTAGGATGATGAAAGACTGGGCAAAAAAACATATAGCTCTAACATATACCCTGCAGGTTGCAGCAGCTCTAGGGTGACAGTCAGTAGCTCAATGTTCTATATTAGGATTTTGACTTAGAAACGACAAGTAACAAACGGAGCTCTCTTACAGAAGCAGTAACCCACTGACCTATTTACTTTATATGCACTTCCTTATCTGCATGGTACACGTTCTTAGCAGCAGGCATTTTAACCCTCTGCGCTACCTTAGGATGAGTCAAAACTTCCACTAGACAAACCTCCAGTCTCTTTCCAGGAAGACGATTAATCACCGGACTTCTCTTGACATTTTAATTGATGTCTGAAAATTGCTGAAGGCCAGGAACGCGGCAGCAGGTGCTTTTAAAATAATAATATACATTTTCAAAAATGACGCCCCCACCCCAAGTCAACGCCCGGTGCGGTCGCACCGATCGCACCGCCCTAGAGCCGGCCCTGCACAGCAGCTCAAAAACTGGGGGCCCCAAACAACTTACTTTAAAGAAAACGAAAAATGCTAACAGAATTCCTTAATTATTTTGAGGATTCGTCGATGGATAGATGAACAAGACCAGGTCGTGAGGACTCGGAATCCCCTTTACAGATCTGGAACTGTCACAATGCAATGCCTACATAAAAAAATAGCAGAATAGCAGGCTGGCAAAACAGTTTTGCACATTACATTGTGTTAAAAACCCACAATTTGGATAAGTTCATTAGCAATTAAGCAAGATCAAGCGTTCCAGGGACGCTGACTATCACAATCTATCGCAGGATAAGATGTTTCCAAACTATCCAGAAAGTACAAATAAAGGAAAAGCTGCTCTTTAATCTCCACAGCACTGAACCATAGAGCAAACAAGATTTTCTTCGAGCCATAGAATTTAGTTTGAAATCGCACATTTAAACTGTTTAAATGAACTCGTACCTGGTATTCCGTTCAGCACACGATCCTCTCTAGCTTTCATTTTTCGGTCCACATAAAGTTCCCTGTTATAAGAAAATTCTCCAAAAAACCCAACAGAATCCCATTCCAGAAAACAAAAAAATATCTATGTGAAACACATCGGGGCTTCTTTACAAGCCACTTGCGCCGCCGGTACGTCACTTTTTCCCACCGGCGGCGCAAGGGGCTTGTAAATAAGCGTATAAGCCCCATAATTTCTTCTGTTCTCCACGTCGAAAGTCAAAATCCTTTACAGCCACAGGTTTCCTTGGAAATAACAGCAAAAATCAGAAAATATGTGAACTTGGACAAAAACGGAATCTGTTCTCCCATTCTCCATGTGTCATTACCCAACATGCACTCTTCAAAAACAAACAAAGCAGCAAACAGTGTTGGTGACATTCCAGCAGGAGGCGTGTTCACCATGATCCCTGCCAAACCCTGTCCCAATGCTGGACCTTTTTAGGTTGAGCCTAGCGCAGTGCGCATGCGCTGCTCTATGGGGAGGCCTCTTGGAATCACTCCAGACTTTCTCGAAACTTGTCCGTGTGGTTTTTCAACTTCCACACATTCTATTGGCCTTTGCGTGTGGCTTTCAAAAATGAAAGCACGCAATTGGCCAAAGGCGGGTGCATGTCCCACCTTTTCTGCAAATGTTCACTCCCACGGCATCCAGCTGTCGGGAGCGAGTAGCGGCGTGCAGGGTGCCAGCTGCATTCCTCGTCGTGGATCATTAATCACAGCGCGGTCGCTTTCAGTTTAGCAGCCGCGCTTGTTTTTTTCACTCCCCACCTCACTCCCACGGCATCCAGCTGTCGGGAGTGAGCAGCGGCGCGCAGGGTGCCAGCTGCATTCCTCGTTGTGGATCATTAAATACAGGGCGGTCGCTTTCAGTTTAGCGGCCGCGCTTGTTTTTTTCACTCCCCACCTCTCCTCTCTGACCATGCCTCCCTCCTCTCCTTCCGCCCCCACAGCCTCTCGACCTTCTCCAGCAGCTTCACATCTGTATTCTCTCATTTCCACCTCTTTTCTCGGTTTGATTTCCCTTTACATCTTCAATTAATGCCCCCATACGCCTTCCCCTCACCCTCATTCCCCCTGCCCACTCATGTTAACTCAGTCTTTACTTCCGCTCACAAATTCCTACCTCGGCTCTGCCTTGCCCCCCCTCGGCTTCCCTCTATCCCCCTAAGTTCTCTCTCACCCCCACAGCCGTAGATGCTTTCCTCGCCCACTTCACAAGCCCTAACTTCCCCTCCCACGTTGCTCCTACGAAACCACTCCGCACTACCCTTTTACCCCTCACCCTGAAAATGTATTCTAACTCCCTTCCACACATTCCCTCCCGCACTCACTTTCGCTGCCCTCCTGTACTCATTTGCCCCCGACACTCCAATTCTTTGCTTGAGTCCTATCTTGCCTCCACAACCCTCACTGGTTCCCCATCTCACTTCCACGCCCCTCCCCTCGTGCATTTACCCCCTCCTTTTACTACCCGCCCCATCCTCACCGCACTATTTCGCCTCCCTCATTGCTCATCTCCTCCTTTACCACCTCCCCACATCCTTCATAGCCACCCCCATTCCTTAACTCACCTTCACCCTCTTTACTCTCCATTCCCTGTTCCACCAGCCATCAATCACCCCTTCTTGCCCTCGTTCATCCCCAGCTCTCTTCCACTAAGATCCACTCATCCCTAAACGCCCACTCATTCCTTCACCCATTCTGTGTCCTCGGTGTTGTACGTGTAGCACGTGCTCCGCGTTTACCTTGTATTGTGTGCTTAACTCTGTGTACTCTCTATTACTAGTATTTGATTTACGTGTACTCGGATGTTTCTATGTCTTTTCACCCTTTTTAAACGCGCTACCACCACCTGAATGACATACATATCGACCTTACATGCTGTATGTGTACTCTATGCTGTGTGGCAGTCGTGTGCGCGTGCTTGGCATGTTTTCTGTGCAATATACTACTACCTTGTGTTTCGTGGCCTGCCTTGTTCTGTGGTCTCGGTGCTGTACATCTACCGCCCTCTTACCTGTGTTTTACATGCACCCTTTCTACCCCGCGCTTTGCGTACACTGAGCTCTAAGTAAGTATTGCCACAACAGGGCCCTACTGTGAACTCTGCTGTGCATATATTTTACAACATATTGCCATGTGCTCCATGTGTGGTGTATATTCTGTGTCCTACATTTACTCTGTGCTATACACACATGCACTGTGCTCAACTTACACCATGTTTCCCGGGTTTTACATGTATTTGTGCTCACTGCAGGGGACTGTGTTCAATCTCATGGTCACAGGTCCAAATCCCGGCAAATTTACTCAGCCTTTCCTCCTTTCTGAGGTCGAGAAAATGAGTACTATTGAGTTGGGTAACCAATAGACGTCTGTTATTCAGCGCCAAGATGCCCCATTGCGGGTGAAAGTGTGCTTTACAAATACACGTTATGTTATGTTACTACGATGAACTGTCCCCACCTAACAATAAAAACTATAACAAAAAAGCATTAGAACAGGCAGGGAAAAATTGACAGCATTGCATAAACAAAAAAACTAGAACACATTTTTGGTGTTAATTCTGGTTTTTATTAGGGTACTTCAGTTGTATATAATGTTTTCTAGGTTATATATAAGGTGACAAAAATGGTTATAACACTTTTTTTATTATAACTTATAACTTTTAAACATGCTGCATAACATTCACAATTCTCTACAACACATATTAAAAACGTTAACAAAGCCAATAGCTCTGTCTAAACACTTATAAGGACCCAAAGGCGAGACCTATTGGCTATGCCAATGCTTGTTTCAGATGTCTTCTTAAATGGCAGGTGCTTCATGTGACCTTTAACCTTTCAGCGGCATAACAATAAATTGTTCTGGAGTTCTATTCCCAGTGGCTTTATTTTAAAAACAAACATTTTACGAGTCTGTGCTACACTTTTTTTAGCAACAACAGTACATTTTGAAATGCTTTAACTTCTTAAACTTTTCTTCCTTCAGTGAGATTCGTTTCCCTTGGAAAACATATTGCTTAAATGCTTATAATTCAATACATTACTAATGACACTAAATACTGTTTGTACTGTTTGTATCACAGCTGTCTGGTTTGCATCTTGGTGACATTCAAAATACTGACCTAGGAATGCATCCCACCCATTGCTGACCATTGGTTTTCTGGTTTGTAACTCACATTTTCTGCCTTTCTATTTGTTGGCTTTGTTTGATTTAGGCTGTCCAACTTGAGTTTGTCCCTTCTGATGTCTAAACCTTGTTTACTGTATTCTTCCACAAACGTGCTTTCTTTAAACAGGCTTTTAAATCTTATTCTTATCTTGTTACATTTGCACTGCATTCAAAGACAGAGGTCAAATGTCAAGCTCTCCCTTCCGAGGGAGCTTGGTGTTTACTTTTCTTTCTCTAACTTCACAGTGAGAGCATTCATGTGACAATCCTGCTGAGTATCCACGTAAGAGGAGAGGGTGTAGGATGTTCTTTTTTCTAGCACACAACAAAATAAAAGTGAACTGTGCTGATGCTTCAGAATATATCAGAAAAA
The DNA here is from genome assembly GCA_963921515.1 of Calotriton arnoldi. Lineage (NCBI taxonomy): Eukaryota > Metazoa > Chordata > Amphibia > Caudata > Salamandridae > Calotriton > Calotriton arnoldi. The sequence continues at coordinate 124,463 of CAWUFW010002914.1, read as the reverse complement.
TGAAGCACGTTTTATATTGTAATTCTGAAGTGTGGTGGAAACAAATATTTGAATCGGAGCAAAACACATGAATACACAAAGTGAAGACATTTGCCCATATTATTGTTTATGTGCAGTAAAACCATATTTCGGTGCAAATGTAATAGTCATTTCAATTTAAAATGTGTTATCTGTAATGGCAGTGTGCAACCACAACATGCATACTCCACACTACGCCACTCCATTACACTCTATGCCCTTCCACTCTATGCCACGCCACTCCATTCTACAACACTTCACTCTACGACATGCCACTCTACGACATCACTCCACTCTACACCCCTCCACTCGAAGACACTCTACGACATGCCACGCCACTCAAATTCACCCCACTCCAATATATGCCACTCACTCCATGACACAACACACCACTCCACTCTATGCCCTTCCACACCACTTACCCCACTCCACTCCACTCTACCCATCACCAATCTAACCCACTCCACTCTACTGCAGTCTACCTCACCCGCTCTTATACAATCTTCCCCAATATACTCCACTCCAATCTACCCCACTTCACTCCACCCAATCTACTCCACTCCACTCCTGTCTGCCCCACTCCATTCCAATCTACCTCACTCAATTTACCCACTCCACTTCACCACATCCCAATCTACTCCACCCCACTCCACTCTACCCCACTTCAATCTACCCCATGCTAACCCAATCTACCCCAACCCACTCCACTTTGATCCAATCTACCCCACTCCAATCTACCTGACTCCACTCCAATCTACTCCACTCCACTCAATCTAACACAATCAACCCCACCCCACTCCAATCCACCCCTCTCCACACCAATCTATTACACTCCACCCAAATCTACCCCACTCTGCGCCAATCTACACTAGTCTACCCCACTCAAATCCACTCCAAACTACCCCACTCCAATGTACCCCAAATCCACCCCACTCCAATGTACCCCAATCACCCCACTCCAATGTACCCCAGTCCACTTCAATCTGCCTGACTCCACTCTACTTTACCCAGCCCAATTTACCCCACTGCATTCCAATTTACCCCATTCCACTCCACACTCCACTGCAATCTATCCACCTCTTCTCCACGCTAATCTACACCACTCCACTTCAATCTACCTCGCTACCACAATCTACCCCACTCAACTCTACCACACTACACTCTACCCAAATCTTCTCCACTCCACTTCACTCCAAACTACCACACTCCACTCCAATCTAACCCACTCCACTCCAATCTAACCCAACCCACCCCACCCCACTCCAATCTAACCCACCCCAGCCCACTCCACCCCAATCTAGCCTACTCAATCTACCCCACTCTATTCGACCCCTATTTACGCCACACCCTATCTACTCCACTCCAATCTATGCCTCTCTACCTCAATCTACTCCACTCCACCCCACCCCAGTGCAATCTACCACTCTAAACTCTACCCCACCCCAATCTACCCCAGTCTACCCCACTCCACCACAATCTACCCTACTCAATCTACCACAAACTACCCCATTCCACTCCAATCTACCACACTCCAATCCACCCAATCTACCTCACTTCACTACACTCCAATCTACCCCAATCCACTCCACTCTACCACACTCCATTCAACCCAAATTTACCCCACTCACTTTCCCTCCAATCTGCCCCACTATAAACTACCTCACTCCACTCAAATCTACCCCACTCCAATCTACCCCACCTCACCCCACTCCACCCCAATCTACCCTTCCTAAATCTACCCCAGCCCACCCTAATCTACCCCTATCTACTCCACTCTACTCTATGCCACTCTACCCCAATCTACTCCACTCCACCCCACCCCACTGCAATCTACCCCACTCCACTCTACCCTATCCCACTCGCAACAATCTAACCCGCTCCAATCTACCACAATCTACCCCCTCCAATCTACCACAATCTACCCCACTCCAATCTACCACAATCTACCCCACTCCACTCTACTACACTCCAATCCACCCAATCTACCCCACTTCACTACACTTTAATCTACCCCTCTCCACTCTACCACACTCCACTCTACCCAAATGTACCCCACTCCACCCCAATCCACCCAACTCCAATCTACCCAACCCCTGTCCACCCCAATCTACCCCTCCTCAATCTAACCCACCCCAATCTACCCACACTCCAATCGACCCCTATCTACTCCCCTCCACTCCAATCTATGCAACTCTACCCCAATCTACCCCACTCTACCCCCACCCCACTCTACCCCACTCATGGCAATCTACCCCATTGCAATCTATCACAATATACCACACTCCAATCTACCCCACTCCACTCCAATCTACCACACTCCAATCTACCCAATCTACCCCACTCCACTCCACTCCACCACACTCCACTCCACTCTACCCAAACCTACCCCACTCCACTTCACTCCAATCTACCTGCTCCACTCAAATATACCCCACTCCACTCCAGTCTAACCCACTCCACCCCAATCCACTCCACTCCACCCCAATCAACCCTACTCCAATCTACACCTATCTACTCCATTCCAATCTATTCCACTCCACGCCACTCTACCCCAATGTACCACACTCCACCTCACTCCACCCCACCCCACTGCAATTGACCCCACCCAGTTTACCTCACCCCACTCTACCCCATCGTGCTCTACCCCCTCCAATCCAACCCACTCCAGTCCAATGTACTCCACTCCAATCTACCCCACTCCATTCATCCCTTTTCAATCTACCCCACTCCAATCTCCCCTACTCTAATCTACACTACTCCATTCCAATCTACACTACTCTAATTCACTCAATCTAACCATTCTACTCCACCCTTACCTACTCCACTCCACTCCACTCCACACTACCCCACTTCACTCCACTCTTCCCCAATCTATCTCACTCCATTCCAATCTTGACTCCACTCCAATCTACTCCACTCCATTCTACCTCAATCTATCCCACTCCAGTCTACTCACTCCAATCCATCCAATCTACCACACTCCATTCCACTCTAACCAATCTACCCCACTCCTCTTCACTCCAATCGACCACATGCCACCCAAATCTACCCCAGCCTTTCCAATCTAATCCACTCCACCCCAATCCATCCCACTCCAATCTACCCTACCCCACTCCACCCTAAACTACCCTAGTCCAATCTACTGCATCCAATCCGCCCACCTCAATCCACCCCACTCCAATCTACCCCAATCTACTCCACTTCAATCTACTCCACTCTAACCCGAACTACCCCACTCCAATCTATCCCACTCCATTCTAGCCCACCCCATCCCAATCTACCCCACACCACTCTATCTAACTCTAGTCCAATGTATCCCACTCCATTCTACCCTACTCCAAACTTCCCCTCTCCAAACTACCCCACTCCTATCTATCTCACTCCAAGCTACCCCACTCCCCTCCAATCTACCCTACCTTAAACCACCCAATTTATCCAACTCCAATCAACCCCACTCCACTCTACCACACTCCGCCCTAATCTAATTCTCTCCACTCCACTCCAATGTAGTCCTCTCCACTCCTATCTACCCCACTTCACTCCAATCTACCCCAGTCCAATCTACCCTAATCCATTTTACTACCATCTTCCCCAATCTACCACACTCCACTTCAATCTACCCCAAGATTTCCCACTCCACTCTACTCTGATCTACCCCACTTCAATCTACCCCACTCCACTCCAATCTACTCCAGTTCACCCTAATCTACTCAACTTTGCCCCAATTTACCCCAATTAAATCTACTCTACTCCCCACACCAACCTCCCCCAATCTACTCCACTCCAATTTACTCTACTGTACCCCAATCTACCCCACTCCACTCTACCCCACCCTATCCCAAACTACCCCACACCACTCCAATCTACCCCACTCTCCCAATCTACCCCACCCCAATCCACCCCAATCTACCCCACTCCACTCCACTCCACCCCAATCTACCCCACTCTTCTCCACCCAAATCTATCCCACTCCAAACTACCCCAATCTACCCCACTTCATTCCATTCTGCCCTACTATAATCCACCCAAACTACCCCACTCCAATCTACTCAACTCCACCCAATATACCTGACTCTACTCCAGTCTACCTCACTCCACTCTAATCTACCCCAATCCACGCCACTACACTCCAATATACCTCAAAAACTCCCACTCCACTCTACCCCAATCTACCATGATCTACCCTACTCCTAGCTACCCCCTTCCAATCTGTCCCAATCTAATCTACCCCAAACTACTCCACTCCAATCTACTCCACTCTACCCCAATATACCCCAATTCAATCTACACCACTCCAAACTACCATGCTAATCTACCTTAATCTGCCCCACTCCACTTCACCCCAATCTACCCGACTCTCCCAATCTACCCCACCCCAATCTACCCCACTCCACTCCAATCTACCCAACTCTTCTCCACCCAAATCTATCCCACTCCAAACTACCCCAATCTACCCCACTTCATTCCATTCTGCCCTACTATAATCCACCCAAACTACCCCACTCCAATCTACTCAACTCCACCCAATATACCTGACTCTACTCCAGTCTACCTCACTCCACTCTAATCTACCCCAATCCACGCCACTACACTCCAATATACCTCAAAAACTCCCACTCCACTCTACCCCAATCTACCATGATCTACCCTACTCCTAGCTACCCCCTTCCAATCTGTCCCAATCTAATCTACCCCAAACTACTCCACTCCAATCTACTCCACTCTACCCCAATCTACCCCAATTCAATCTACACCACTCCAAACTATCATGCTAATCTACCTTAATCTGCCCCACTCCACTTCACCCCAATCTACCCGACTCTCCCAATCTACCCCACCCCAATCTACCCCACTCCAATCTACCCAACTCCTCTCCACCCAAATCTATCCCACTCCAAACTACCCCAATCTACCCCACTTCATTCCATTCTGCCCTACTATAATCCACCCAAACTACCCCATTCCAATCTACTCAACTCCACCCAATCTACCTGACTCTACTCCAGTCTACCTCACTCCACTCAAATCTACCCCAATCCACGCCACTACACTCCAATATACCTCAAAAACTCCCACTCCACTCTACCCCAATCTACCATGATCTACCCTACTCCTAGCTACCCCCTTCCAATCTGTCCCAATCTAATCTACCCCAAACTACTCCACTCTACCCAAATCTACCCCAATTCAATCTACCCCACTCCAATCTACCATGCTAATCTACCAAACTCCCTTAATCTGCCCCACCCCACTTCACCCCAATCTACTCCACTCCAAACTACTTCAATCTACCCCACTCCATTCAATTCTACCCTACCATATTCCACCCAATCTACCCCACTCCACTCCAATCTACCCGAGTCCACTCCTGTCTACCCCACTCCACTCCACTCCAATCTACCCCAATCCACCCCACTCCACTCTTCCCAATCTACCCTACTACACTTCAATCTACCCTAAAATCTCCCACTCCTCTCTATCCCAATCTACCTCGATTTACCCTACTCCAATCTACCCCACTCTAATTGCCCCACTCTAATCTACCCCAAACTACTCCACTCCAATCTACCACACTCCTCCCTAATCTACCCCACTCCACCTCAATCTATCCCTATTCAATCTGCCCCACTCCATTCTACCACGCTAATCTACCCAACTCCCCCACTTCAATCTACCACACTCCATTCTACCCTATTCTAATCTACCCCACTCCAATCTACCCCAATCTACCCACTCCAATCTACCCCACTCTACCCCCACTCCACTTTACTCCAATCTACCCCACTCCACTCTACCCCATTCCACTCTAACCCAATCTACTCCACCCCACTAACTTTTAACCATGCTGAACAGCAGTGACACTGGTGTACATAATGGCTAAAACACATTGCAAGCCAATAGCTCTCGCACAGGCAAGACCTATTGGCTTTGCCTATGCTTGTTTTCCCCTAAAAACATTCCCTTTACTGTCAGGGTTATTCCCACTTCCCTGTCCTAAAATGTTGGCACTTATCGTTTCCATTTAAAAGTTTCTTTCATTTTTTAAAAATGTTTGTTTTCGTTACAATTATATCTCCTTAAATTAGGATTTCCATTACTTCATTTCCTCCAATATACTTTTTATGCTTTTGTTTTTCCATGAATTCACAAATATCAGTCTGGCAAATGTGGAGGGCATCCAGACAGCAGTTGCCAATCACGGTTCCTCTATCAGCCATCTAGGGAGCAAGCATCAACATGTCCAATTCGGCAGCGGCTCCCTGTGTCACTCTCTCCATCCCCAAATCCTTCCAGATTCTCCGTAAGTGGGAAGGGAAGGTATGGTGGGGCTGGCGGCAAGGAACCTCGGATAAACATCAGACTTGAGAATTCAATGGAGACGCTCCTACACCACAGCCCTCCTCTCGCCATCTACCTTGGTTTCCATGCCAGTCACCTGCTCTGCTTCATTGATGATCTGCTGGTGCCTCTGGGACATTGGACCAATGCGAGGCTGACTTCCTGTAACTCCTGACTGAGCTAGCTAAGAAAGGGCACAAAGATCTAGAGACTAATGACAATCCTGTGTCCTCTGAGATTATTATTTAGACCATGATATCTTAGCAGTCTTAGAGGGGAAACGCGTGTCTCCAGACTGCATTGAAGATATCAGTAAGTTACCCAGAAAGACCAGTCACTGTCCCTCAGAAGTGCTTTGTTGGGAATGGCAGCCTTGTTTATGAGCCATGGTGGCTGCCGTCCATCTTGGAGACGTTTTTGAATATATTGTCCTTGACTCTAGTCTCACAGTAACTGTGCCCTATTCCGATAGTTTCCATTTTGCTCACTACTAAAACCCAAACATTTGCCCATGGCGGAATACCAAGGTACAACATTCTTTTGTTGCCCCCTTCTCACATTACCTTGTGATTGGAAACATAAATTTGCCTTCTGCGATTATGTGTTTTAGCTTTCATGCTCACGGGGTGCAGACTGATGGTGTCCTGAGAGCGACCACAGATGTCAAGAGCGTCTTCAAGAGAAGCGGGGTGCTGGTCATCATGTTTTTTAAGTGATACAGCTGGTTTTGAAGATAATGCTGCTAAGAGGAGTCAATGGAGTTCCACCACATTGGGGGTGATGTGATCATATCTCTTCAGGCCCTGGATGAGACGTGCTGCGGCGTGTAGGATGCCGTCAAGGGTTTCTAGTGCGGAGTCTGGGAGCCCATGGAGCAGAGCATCATCCCCATCCAGATGCGAGAGTAAGAGAGAATCTCTCCTTCTTTAGAGCACAACTTGGCCAAGGAGCCATCCTGACCCCCATGATTGGAGGAAGAGAAGACATTTCGATCTGGTAACTTCTTTTGAGAATCTCAAGGACACGGGAGTCTGAAGTAGATCTCTCTCCTGCCACAAAAAAGTGATGAATGCACCCTCATGCGACTCAGGGGCAGACTTTGCATAGTCAGGGAGGTTTTGTTTCTCTGGTGAAACTTGTTTCTGATTATAGCTACCCGAGGAACCTTTACCATACAGCTTCCAGGTGCCCGATTGCTGCTACTGTGTCTTGAAAAGTTGATGACAGGTCTTCCCTGCTACCCAAAAGCAAGAACCCTGATGCTGCAACTGCAAAAATGGAGAATGCATCTTTTCTTTTAACAGCCTGTGCATCCTTTTTAGGTCTCGCCTACGCAGCGCGCATGCGCTGCATAGGAAAGAGACCTTTAGAAAGCGCTCCAGGTTTGCTTTCAAAAACGTGCACGCGTTGCATTGCTTTAAATGGCAACGCGTGCACGTCTGGCGATTCCCTTGCGGGAGTGAGCGGCGCCATGTGTTAGTAATTATCGCAAACACATGGTGCCCCTGGCTCGCTCCCGCAAGGGAAACGCTTTGGTTGCTCTCGGCCGCACTCCCCTCAACGCCCCCACCCCCTTTAGCGCGCGAGGTGCGCGCGCGCTTGTTTTTACTTGCGATGTTTCAGCCGTTCTCTGCGGAACATATAAATGCGACAGGTAAGGTCACTCCCTCCTCCTCGCCGTTATGTGAATATTTTCTCCTGCAGTGTCAAAGATGCAGGTGAGACAGCGATAACCTTTAACCCACAGTACCTGCCATGAATGCATCCTGTATGAACCTCAGTCCATGGCAGCGCTCAGCTTGCATTCTCCTTTGCTGAGGAGAAGGGTTGTGTGGTCAGGAGACATACGCCACTTGAGCTAAGCCTGGCACAGCATCCTCTGCAGGAGACCTAGCTGCCCCTGGGAAGCTGGTCTGTAGGTCCCTTTGTTTGCACAATCTCCGTGCACAGTCCTGCTGTAACGAGCACCCTGCAGAGCATAGATACTGTAGGCACCGTCGCCCACCGCGGTGACAGCTCTTATTGTTGCAGTCAAGCCGAGGCATACAATGCTACTGTGTGACATTTGTCACATACCTCTGCTGCAGGCGCGCAACGCCCATTGGGATCAAAGGGCTTCAGCCCCCCTGTCGTGTGTGACAGCTTCCCGGGCACACACACAGCCACACCCGAGTACTTCACAGGTCTTTAAAAGACCATTTGCTTGTAAATGAGGCTTTGTTGTTTTTTCACCCCTTCTAGAACCCCTCTCCACTCTAACTATTGCTGGAAGAGTCAGCACCCCACCCACCCGGAAATTTTTTCTTAGCCCCCCTCGAAATTTGGCTCTAGTTGCGCCCCTGCTCTGCTGCCACCTGGCATCACCAAGCTGATGGTTAAAAACGAATTGCTTAGTAGGGGTTGGTCTGGTACTCTAAGTAACAGATGGATATGGCAGTAAGTGTATTTTTCTAATCCCCCAATGTGCCTTTTTTGAGACTATCAGACAATCTTCCCCGAATATTTGGGTCATTATTATACCTGCAACACACGGAGTCCACTTCAGTAAAGATAACTTGAAGAGCAACCTTTCCAGATTGCTTAACAGACAAGCAACATCTCATTAAAAGCCCATCCCTGCGTTAGAAGGTTTAAAAATCCTCAAAACCAGCTACATGCTTTCTGATAATGCAATGTTTGGCAATAAAGGCATTGGAAGCGATCAGCCGGCTGGAGGGTGGGATATGAGCGGCCTCGAAAAGGGCAGTGACAATTTATGGCTGAAAGACGGGCGATAAATTCTATTTAGCTCACTGTCAATTCATTTGGTTGTCACGTGGCCCCGCCATAATGTGCCCCATCAACCAGACAGTGCATCACACCATTGTGTGCTGTGTTTTGCATTAACGTTAAAGGGTGTAGCTATCAAAAAAGATCAAGCGAGTGAGGTTATTGGGAAAATAACTGTGTATTGCTCTGAGAGTACCCCATCCCCCTTACAAATAACATGCTTACAACTGTACCTATATTACTGGCAGGCACAGCACAGCTGAAGCTTACCTCTGTAGAGTTTTACGGCTAAAAGTAATTCCAGTAGGCGTGCCTTCCGAGTATACAACCCGAGGCGCAAGGATGCTGGGTGACCGCTCTCTTATGTATACGGAAGCGCCAAACTGCTCTTCCCCACAAACACACCTGTGACGAACCCTTTATGTTTTACTTACGCATTAAAATTCTCAGTTTTGGCCGTTTTTGTAGACGGGTCACTTACTTTTATTTTCTACACCCAGGGCTTTAAGTGGGCCGGGTCTCACCGGTGCTGAGCACCGGCAGTTTTTTAAAGGGGGCCTCGAAACAGGTCTCTATCGGGCTCTGTTTTGTGCCCTGGCACAAGCGGCCCGTTTTTTTCCGGACTGCAGTGACAGCAGGCACGTGGATGTGCGCTGTTCACACTGCTCACTTCTCACTTGTGGAGAAGTTACGGCATGACATCATGCCAGGTGAGCGTTGTAGGGGGAAGGGAAATCCTTTAAAGAGAGTCATTTTCTCTCTGGATTTCCCCTCTTTTCAAACTCAGGAGCAGCAACATTGGCGTGGTGTCACCAGGGCTTTAAGAGGAAGCTTTTTCAATATTATATACAAGCCGTAGTTGCTGCTTATTTATCTTGTGCATCTAACAACCATTGGCAAAGCCAATAGTCCTGACTTGTTGTAGGTATGATGTTACTTGTATCATATATCTGGATGCAATGACAAAAACCTCAAAATACTAGTCATTGCGGCACACTATGCTAAGCACAGATTTTTAGCTTGCCTGTTTTTAAGCCACGCCCTTAATTACATTGGCCACGCCCTTTACGAGACCCTCCAGTTTTTTCATCCCACTTAAAGCCCTGTCTATACCAATTACATTTTCTTTTCTTCCCATTATCGTATTACAGAACCACCCTCGTGCAATTTCAATTTGTGTTTTTTAGGTCTCGCCTACGCAGCGCGCATGCGCTGCATAGGAAAGAGACCTTTAGAAAGCGCTCCAGGTTTGCTTTCAAAAACGTGCACGCGTTGCATTGCTTTAAATGGCAACGCGTGCACGTCTGGCGATTCCCTTGCGGGAGCGAGCGGCGCCATGTGTTAGTAATTATCGCAAACACATGGTGCCCCTGGCTCGCTCCCGCAAGGGAAACGCTTTGGTTGCTCTCGGCCGCACTCCCCTCCACGCCCCCACCCCCTTTAGCGCGAGGTGCGCGCGCGCTTGTTTTTACTTGCGATGTTTCAGTTCGTCTTTTTATCACGCCCAAACTGCCCTGCGGATAATGCTTTCTACTATATACGGCACATACATTTATTCACACTGTACTCTGGGAACGCTGGTCTGATGATTAATGGAACGCCAAGCAGCAGGCATGCATGAACCCAGAGGGCCAGTGGAGTGCGCGGCTGCAATTGCTTGCTTCATCACACACTGCACGGGAGTCACTGTGGGAGACGAGCCCCTTCAGCGCCCCCACCCCTCCCTCCCCTGCCCCCTACCCTGGAGAGCTCTGCCCCTCTAGATGAAGCAGGCAGTCCAAGTCTCCCGGAACTCTATGAAATTATTTTTATCAAGGATGGCCCAAGTTCTTAGTGCTAGCAAGATGTTACCCTGGTTCGCCAGTTCTAGCCAGTAGCACTTTGCATTCTGGGATTTGTAGTTTCAGTTTTAACTAACAGAAGAGAAGCCAACAAATACATCTAGCGAGCCGATTTACAGCAAAGCCAGGCCCATGAAAGATTTGGCATGTAAATGGAAGGGGATGTTGCCTGATAGCTAGCCCTCTGGACTTTGGAACTGAGAGACCATGTTTCGACTGGGTACCACATTCGATTCCCCACTCGGCTAACACATCCTGAGATTCTGGGAAAATCACGTATCCTCACAGTGCCTCAAATATAAAATAAGCATTGGCAAAGCCAACAGGTCTCGGCAATCTGAGAGCTACTGCCGTTGTCAATGTTACTGTCTTTTAGCCATGCTGAATAGCAGCACAGCTGCTGTTCAACATGACTGAAAGTCAGGTTACAATCCTAGGCATATGGAAGTCACTTCAGTTTTTGTGAGTGAGGTAACACACGAGCGCGCACACCAAATCCCCAGCGCTGCTCTCTTTGGAAGTGGGAGAGGCAAGGCAGGAGGAGCTTCAAAAACTCCCCAGCTAATGATATGGACTGTAACTGCTTTTAAACATTGGTGAGAAGAGCGCTTGCACTGCCTGAGTCCAAAAAACACAAACACACACAAAAAAAACAAACACACACACTCTCTCTCTCTCTCTATAACATGTCACGTATGAACGATTTTAACGTCAAACATAGACACACTGTAAACAAGCATTGGCATAGCCAATAGGTCTCGCCTTTGGGACCTTATAAGTGTTTAGTTATCCAGCACAATATCCTTGGTGCAACAACATCAACTGTTGCATGGCTAAACACTTATAAGGTCCCAAAGGCGAGACCTATTGGCTATGCCAATGCTTGTTTTCCAAGTCAGCCAGAGCACACAATTCCTTCAGAGGGCACCACTACGGTTGTACATTTTTGTAACTCGCCCATGTGCCAATCTTCTTTGCGAAAAAGGTTGCCTGGGCAGCAACTGAAGCACTATATGTGAGTTCTGACGCTTGTACAACTTCAAAAGTGGCACCCGAGTTATGTTCAATTTGTCGTTCCATCTCTTCAAGCAATGTCGGACTGTGTACCTTGTCCCACTGCTCCAAACAACTTTTAAAAATCTGAAATAAGGGATGTGACGTGCGATGTGGAGGCTTCATAAATCGCGGCTGTCAAAGCCAATTGCACCCAGAATACACATTTTTCAATTTGTATTTGTTGATTTTCTATCAAAAAATACTTCACTGTCAGAACTCGAGTCTCTGTTACATGTCTTAGGTTTGCAAGCTCTCCTGAAGCAGGAAAACCCATAATCCTCTTACATGGACCGAAATACCCAGAAGGAAATCTTTCCTAGTATACCTGCCCCTCTGCTCTTCAGGTGATGGCTCCGTGTCATCGTTCTGAGACCTAGAATCACCCGAACCTGTTCTCTCTCAAGAAGCATCTTTGGAGATAAAATCTTCCATGCACCACGTCTTCCTCAAACTGATTTCAAGGCGCCTCAGTCCTTCCAAAATAGCGATTTCTTAGGATTCACTTTACTAAAATAGTGAATCAGGTTTGCAAAATGCACAGGTGCCCAGACTCACTCTGATGACGTCAGAATCAGGAAGCACAATTAAAAGAACAGGAGCTGGCAGGAAGCAAGCGTTGAGACTCTCAGCTGATGATTTCTTCTACAGAGGTAGGCCAGGAAGAGCAGCAGGAGGACTCTGCCATCAAAGGAAGCAGACATTTTCAGGGGTACATTTCACATTCAAATGCATTTTGTTTTACTGTATAGTGAAATGCATTATGGGATTTGTAGTTCATTGCAAATCATGCAATTTTCCCTTACAATATTAATTAACACTAGATGATTTGACTTTAAAAAAAAAAGATTCATCTCATGTTGCATTATCCTGTAAAAAGAGATTAAAATAATTACAAATTGATTCACATATTTATCACGCTTTCACTTGTACTTATACATTTATGGCAAAAAATAACATTTTTAATGTCTCATATTGCACTTTCTGTAGAGATACAGAAGGAAACTGTTCCAAAGTGAAAATGGTGCAAAAGGTAAGAAATCCAAGACAACCAAGGTTCTTGTAGAAGAGCTGCTTCTTTAATACCGAGTAATGATACGGCGCCCACAGCATGCGTTCCCCAGCCTCAGTGGTCGGGCAGAAACTACCTCACCCGAAACCATGGCCACCTATATAAATAAACACCAACATTTCAAATACATACAGACATAGCTCGAGGATGCAACCTCAAATAACAAGACACTCTAACAGCCATGTTTATTATTGAGCATGCGGCAATGAACACGCGCCAGGGATAACAATGCCCACACGTTCAAACACAACCACTCACCACAGCAAATGCCACATCATACATGGTACAACACCCTCCCCCTTACATAAATAAACAAACGAAACAAAGTAAAAGAAAACAAAACAACAACAAAAAAAAAACTTAAACTAATACAAACTTAAATAAGAGGTAAACCCAAGGAATGGGATCCTTAAGATACCAAATAGTCTTTGAACGTAGTCGGCATGCCCACATTGCGGGTAGCATTCCTCCTGCCCCCGACCTGGGACTGAGTAGACACATCAACATGCTGAGCCTGTGCAGCCACATCACCCAACTCACCACCCCACACATCCATACCTGCAGAGGGAAGCTGAGCACACTCAGTACTAGAGCCAACATCCTTCTGCATTTGGAAACATTCATCACCTGAGTTGCTAACCACACTTGCCTCACATTCTTCTGAGCGGGGAACCGGCGTTTCTGAACCTGCAAGGGCACTCCCCATCATTAGTTCACATCGAAAATCCTAGGAATCATCATTCTCCAAGGCTTTGATTTGCCTAATCTTTTGTGCTTGTTCACATGTTACTCCACCATCACTTCCCAGGCAAAAATGCAGATCCTTTTAAAACTCTGTCCACCACAACTGGTGCAGACCACCTAGACTGATCTTTTCTAACCCTTGTGGGAATCCTGACCAACACCCTGTCCCCAACAGCCACATCTGACACCTTCACTTTCAATGTACTATCTTACAACTCTTTGGTTCTTCTCTGTTTCTCTGCCCCTTTTTCTGAAACAGTGGCATCTATAGTCTCCAACCATTTCTTAGTTAACACTCTGAACCAGTCTGGACAAATGGCACACCTGGAAAGTCTTTTATGCAACAACACAAAAGGGCACACTCCCACAGTACTGTGAGGTGTAACCAAATATAACCAAACTTTTCTACAAAGAAATTCTTTCACATCTTCACCTGTAGCCAAAGCAGACTGGACTCCTTTTTTTTAAAAACGTATTCATGCGTTCTACCAGACCGTTGGCTGATGGTGAGCACAGAGCAACTTTAATGTGAAAAAATAGATCACTCTCCAAAAACATTTTCATTTTTACTGACCCAAAATGCGTCCCATTATCAGTAACAATGTTTTAAGGAGCACCTTCCAACAAAAACACCAGTCGCAAAAACTTCACAACTGAATCAGTGTCAGGATGAACTGTGAACTCAAAATATACCCATTTAGAGTAATAACCAATGAGAACCATCATCTAACTCGGCGAGGCCGGTAGCAAATCAAACATGCCCACAAAATGCAAAGCCACCTTGGCCTATCCTCTTCAGGAAAAGCAACTGGAATAAGTGGTGTTTCAAGCGATCTCCAAAGTTTGTCAGATACCAAACATCCCGAACAATCACTCACATACTTCTGCACCTGTTTAAGGGCCTTGCAGGTACTGGACACACCGAAATGTCCCTTATGAGCCTACTTATCAACATCTCATCTAATGAAGAAGGTGGCACACAGCGATCAGACCTGACAATCACACCATTGACAACAGATAACTCTTGATAGACCTGTATCTATGGGCGAAACATGACCGCCACGTTCCTCTCCTTTGGCCAACCATTCTTGACAAAAGATGCCGCTCTCCCCAACACAGCATCCACCTTACCAGCTTCCAACCACTTGATATGGGCATTTGGTCCTGAATTGCAAACTATATCATCCACCAGAGCCACAACGCTCTCACTCAAAGGTAAATCATCGGGGATACTTTCTTGCACAGGCAACCTTGACAGGCAATCAGCCCTTACATGTCTTCCTCCAGGAATATATTTCAAAATGAAATTGTACTCCTGAAATTTTGAAAGAATTTTGGCCAGGCGCGCTGAGGCTCTTCCTGAACCATTACCATTAAGGAGATGTAACAAAGGCTTATGGTCAGTAAACATGTCAAAATATGTACCCAAACAAAACTTTTAAAACGCTCCACCGACCATGAACATGCCGACGCTTCACGCTCAATAGTGCTATACCGTGTCTCACCCAGAGACGAAGACCGGGAAGCAAATGCAATAGTACATTCTTTACCTAGAAGAAACTGTGTTAACACTACTCCCAACCCCACTTGGCTGGCATCAACTGTAATTATACACTTGCCTCCAGACACAAATGGTGACAAAACTGGTGCAGATACAATCAAATCCTTAACTTTTTGGAAAGCTGTCTGCACACCATCAGTCCAAATGTATTTTACACCTTTCTTGAGCAGGTCTCTTAGGGGGTTATACAATATAAGAATATCCATTTACAAATTGGGAGTAATACTCGCTCAACCCAGGAAAGACCTGAGCGAGTCCTTATCCCTAGGGGGAAGCGCATCTTGTACTTCTTTAATGAGAGAATGCTTTGAGGCTATCCCTTTCAAACTGATGGTGTGACCCAAATACTCAAAATTCTGTACATTGAACTTGCATTTATCTTTTCTAAGGGTAATCCCATATTCCCTGAATTTGGAACACACAGAGTTCAAGATTTTATCATGTTCAACCAACGTTCTTGCAAAAACCAAAACATCATCCTGGAAGGCCTGAACACCTTCAATGCCCTCCAAAATGGTATCCATAAGTCTATGAAAACTGGAATGGCATGGTGAGCAAAAAAACGATGGATTTAGGCCCAGATCTCTGTACTGGGGTGAATGTACGACATTGTTCTGCATTCTGTCCATCAATTGTTCTTTTTGCGTTTGTCACCCCGAGTGGGACGGGTATGCCCAGACGTGGGTCCCGTGCTCTCCATGCCACTGGAGTCAAGCTATCCTGGCTGATGAGGGCTGAAAGCCCGAAACCGGTCCTAGGATGCTTGTTTCAGTTCAGGGAGGACCTGGCCTGGCAGTTCGGGCTGGACTGTTCCCATAGGGCACAGGGTCAAGACTGATTTGCATATGGCTGGGTCCAAACTGGAATGTCATGGTGAGCAAAAAACGATGGATTTAGGCCCAGATCTCTGTACTGGGGTGAATGTACGACATTGTTCTGCATTCTGTCCATCAATTGTTCTTTTTGCATTTGTCACCCCGAGTGGGACGGGTATGCCCAGACGTGGGTCCCGTGCTCTCCATGCCAATGGAGTCAAGCTATCTTGGCTGATGAGGGCTGAAAGCCCGAAACCGGTCCTAGGATGCTTGTTTCCAGTTCAGGGAGGACCTGGCCTGACAGTTCGGGCTGGACTGTTCCCATAGGGCACAGGGTCAAGACTGATTTGCATATGGCTGGGTCCAAACTGGAATGGCATGGTGAGCAAAAAAACGATGGATTTAGGCCCAGATCTCTGTACTGGGGTGAATGTACGACATTGTTCTGCATTCTGTCCATCAATTGTTCTTTTTGCATTTGTCACCCCGAGTGGGACGGGTATGCCCAGACGTGGGTCCCGCGCTCTCCATGCCACTGGAGTCAAGCTATCCTGGCTGATGAGGGCTGAAAGCCCGAAACCGGTCCTAGGATGCTTGTTTCCAGTTCAGGGAGGACCTGGCCTGGCAGTTCGGGCTGGACTGTTCCCATAGGGCACAGGGTCAAGACTGATTTGCATATGGCTGGGTCCAAACTGGAATGGCATGGTGAGCAAAAAACGATGGATTTAGGCCCAGATCTCTGTACTGGGGTGAATGTACGACATTGTTCTGCATTCTGTCCATCAATTGTTCTTTTTGCATTTGTCACCCCGAGTGGGACGGGTATGCCCAGACTTGGGTCCCGTGCTCTCCATGCCACTGGAGTCAAGCTATCATGGCTGATGAGGGCTGAAAGCCCGAAACCGGTCCTAGGATGCTTGTTTCCAGTTCAGGGAGGACCTGGCCTGGCAGTTCGGGCTGGACTGTTCCCATAGGGCACAGGGTCAAGACTGATTTGCATATGGCTGGGTCCAAACTGGAATGGCATGGTGAGCAAAAACGATGGATTTAGGCCCAGATCTCTGTACTGGGGTGAATGTACGACATTGTTCTGCATCCTGTCCATCAATTGTTCTTTTTGCATTTGTCACCCCGAGTGGGACGGGTATGCCCAGACGTGGGTCCCGTGCTCTCCATGCCACTGGAGTCAAGCTATCCTGGCTGATGAGGGCTGAAAGCCCGAAACCGGTCCTAGGATGCTTGTTTCCAGTTCAGGGAGGACCTGGCCTGGCAGTTCGGGCTGGACTGTTCCCATAGGGCACAGGGTCAAGACTGATTTGCATATGGCTGGGTCCAAACTGGAATGGCATGGTGAGCAAAAAAACGATGGATTTAGGCCCAGATCTCTGTACTGGGGTGAATGTACGACATTGTTCTGCATTCTGTCCATCAATTGTTCTTTTTGCATTTGTCACCCCGAGTGGGACGGGTATGCCCAGACGTGGGTCCCGTGCTCTCCATGCCACTGGAGTCAAGCTATCCTGGCTGATGAGGGCTGAAAGCCCGAAACCGGTCCTAGGATGCTTGTTTCCAGTTCAGGGAGGACCTGGCCTGGCAGTTCGGGCTGGACTGTTCCCATAGGGCACAGGGTCAAGACTGATTTGCATATGGCTGGGTCCAAACTGGAATGGCATGGTGAGCAAAAAACGATGGATTTAGGCCCAGATCTCTGTACTGGGGTGAATGTACGACATTGTTCTGCATTCTGTCCATCAATTGTTCTTTTTGCATTTGTCACCCCGAGTGGGACGGGTATGCCCAGACGTGGGTCCCGTGTTCTCCATGCCACTGGAGTCAAGCTATCCTGGCTGATGAGGGCTGAAAGCCCGAAACCGGTCCTAGGATGCTTGTTTCCAGTTCAGGGAGGACCTGGCCTGGCAGTTCGGGCTGGACTGTTCCCATAGGGCACAGGGTCAAGACTGATTTGCATATGGCTGGGTCCAAACTGGAATGGCATGGTGAGCAAAAACGATGGATTTAGGCCCAGATCTCTGTACTGGGGTGAATGTACGACATTGTTCTGCATTCTGTCCATCAATTGTTCTTTTTGCATTTGTCACCCCGAGTGGGACGGGTATGCCCAGACGTGGGTCCCGTGCTCTCCATGCCACTGGAGTCAAGCTATCCTGGCTGATGAGGGCTGAAAGCCCGAAACCGGTCCTAGGATGCTTGTTTCCAGTTCAGGGAGGACCTGGCCTGGCAGTTCGGGCTGGACTGTTCCCATAGGGCACAGGGTCAAGACTGATTTGCATATGGCTGGGTCCAAACTGGAATGGCATGGTGAGCAAAAAACGATGGATTTAGGCCCAGATCTCTGTACTGGGGTGAATGTACGACATTGTTCTGCATTCTGTCCATCAATTGTTCTTTTTGCATTTGTCACCCCGAGTGGGACGGGTATGCCCAGACGTGGGTCCCGTGCTCTCCATGCCACTGGAGTCAAGCTATCCTGGCTGATGAGGGCTGAAAGCCCGAAACCGGTCCTAGGATGCTTGTTTCCAGTTCAGGGAGGACCTGGCCTGGCAGTTCGGGCTGGACTGTTCCCATAGGGCACAGGGTCAAGACTGATTTGCATATGGCTGGGTCCAAACTGGAATGGCATGGTGAGCAAAAAACCGATGGATTTAGGCCCAGATCTCTGTACTGGGGTGAATGTACGACATTGTTCTGCATTCTGTCCATCAATTGTTCTTTTTGCATTTGTCACCCCGAGTGGGACGGGTATGCCCAGACGTGGGTCCCGTGCTCTCCATGCCACTGGAGTCAAGCTATCCTGGCTGATGAGGGCTGAAAGCCCGAAACCGGTCCTAGGATGCTTGTTTCCAGTTC
Organism: Calotriton arnoldi; assembly: GCA_963921515.1. Taxonomy (NCBI): domain Eukaryota; kingdom Metazoa; phylum Chordata; class Amphibia; order Caudata; family Salamandridae; genus Calotriton; species Calotriton arnoldi. Next base: position 105,383 of record CAWUFW010002914.1, on the reverse strand, counting down.
AGGGAGGACCTGGCCTGGCAGTTCGGGCTGGACTGTTCCCATAGGGCACAGGGTCAAGACTGATTTGCATATGGCTGGGTCCAAACTGGAATGGCATGGTGAGCAAAAAAACGATGGATTTAGGCCCAGATCTCTGTACTGGGGTGAATGTACGACATTGTTCTGCATTCTGTCCATCAATTGTTCTTTTTGCATTTGTCACCCCGAGTGGGACGGGTATGCCCAGACGTGGGTCCCGTGCTCTCCATGCCACTGGAGTCAAGCTATCCTGGCTGATGAGGGCTGAAAGCCCGAAACCGGTCCTAGGATGCTTGTTTCCAGTTCAGGGAGGACCTGGCCTGGCAGTTCGGGCTGGACTGTTCCCATAGGGCACAGGGTCAAGACTGATTTGCATATGGCTGGGTCCAAACTGGAATGGCATGGTGAGCAAAAAAACGATGGATTTAGGCCCAGATCTCTGTACTGGGGTGAATGTACGACATTGTTCTGCATTCTGTCCATCAATTGTTCTTTTTGCATTTGTCACCCCGAGTGGGACGGGTATGCCCAGACGTGGGTCCCGTGCTCTCCATGCCACTGGAGTCAAGCTATCCTGGCTGATGAGGGCTGAAAGCCCGAAACCGGTCCTAGGATGCTTGTTTCCAGTTCAGGGAGGACCTGGCCTGGCAGTTCGGGCTGGACTGTTCCCATAGGGCACAGGGTCAAGACTGATTTGCATATGGCTGGGTCCAAACTGGAATGGCATGGTGAGCAAAAAACGATGGATTTAGGCCCAGATCTCTGTACTGGGGTGAATGTACGACATTGTTCTGCATTCTGTCCATCAATTGTTCTTTTTGCATTTGTCACCCCGAGTGGGACGGGTATGCCCAGACGTGGGTCCCGTGCTCTCCATGCCACTGGAGTCAAGCTATCCTGGCTGATGAGGGCTGAAAGCCCGAAACCGGTCCTAGGATGCTTGTTTCCAGTTCAGGGAGGACCTGGCCTGGCAGTTCGGGCTGGACTGTTCCCATAGGGCACAGGGTCAAGACTGATTTGCATATGGCTGGGTCCAAACTGGAATGGCATGGTGAGCAAAAAAACGATGGATTTAGGCCCAGATCTCTGTACTGGGGTGAATGTACGACATTGTTCTGCATTCTGTCCATCAATTGTTCTTTTTGCATTTGTCACCCCGAGTGGGACGGGTATGCCCAGACGTGGGTCCCGTGCTCTCCATGCCACTGGAGTCAAGCTATCCTGGCTGATGAGGGCTGAAAGCCCGAAACCGGTCCTAGGATGCTTGTTTCCAGTTCAGGGAGGACCTGGCCTGGCAGTTCGGGCTGGACTGTTCCCATAGGGCACAGGGTCAAGACTGATTTGCATATGGCTGGGTCCAAACTGGAATGGCATGGTGAGCAAAAAACGATGGATTTAGGCCCAGATCTCTGTACTGGGGTGAATGTACGACATTGTTCTGCATTCTGTCCATCAATTGTTCTTTTTGCATTTGTCACCCCGAGTGGGACGGGTATGCCCAGACGTGGGTCCCGTGCTCTCCATGCCACTGGAGTCAAGCTATCCTGGCTGATGAGGGCTGAAAGCCCGAAACCGGTCCTAGGATGCTTGTTTCCAGTTCAGGGAGGACCTGGCCTGGCAGTTCGGGCTGGACTGTTCCCATAGGGCACAGGGTCAAGACTGATTTGCATATGGCTGGGTCCAAACTGGAATGGCATGGTGAGCAAAAAAACGATGGATTTAGGCCCAGATCTCTGTACTGGGGTGAATGTACGACATTGTTCTGCATTCTGTCCATCAATTGTTCTTTTTGCATTTGTCACCCCGAGTGGGACGGGTATGCCCAGACGTGGGTCCCGTGCTCTCCATGCCACTGGAGTCAAGCTATCCTGGCTGATGAGGGCTGAAAGCCCGAAACCGGTCCTAGGATGCTTGTTTCCAGTTCAGGGAGGACCTGGCCTGGCAGTTCGGGCTGGACTGTTCCCATAGGGCACAGGGTCAAGACTGATTTGCATATGGCTGGGTCCAAACTGGAATGGCATGGTGAGCAAAAAAACGATGGATTTAGGCCCAGATCTCTGTACTGGGGTGAATGTACGACATTGTTCTGCATTCTGTCCATCAATTGTTCTTTTTGCATTTGTCACCCCGAGTGGGACGGGTATGCCCAGACGTGGGTCCCGTTTTCTCCATGCCACTGGAGTCAAGCTATCCTGGCTGATGAGGGCTGAAAGCCCGAAACCGGTCCTAGGATGCTTGTTTCCAGTTCAGGGAGGACCTGGCCTGGCAGTTCGGGCTGGACTGTTCCCATAGGGCACAGGGTCAAGACTGATTTGCATATGGCTGGGTCCAAACTGGAATGGCATGGTGAGCAAAAAAACGATGGATTTAGGCCCAGATCTCTGTACTGGGGTGAATGTACGACATTGTTCTGCATTCTGTCCATCAATTGTTCTTTTTGCATTTGTCACCCCGAGTGGGACGGGTATGCCCAGACGTGGGTCCCGTGCTCTCCATGCCACTGGAGTCAAGCTATCCTGGCTGATGAGGGCTGAAAGCCCGAAACCGGTCCTAGGATGCTTGTTTCCAGTTCAGGGAGGACCTGGCCTGGCAGTTCGGGCTGGACTGTTCCCATAGGGCACAGGGTCAAGACTGATTTGCATATGGCTGGGTCCAAACTGGAATGGCATGGTGAGCAAAAAACGATGGATTTAGGCCCAGATCTCTGTACTGGGGTGAATGTACGACATTGTTCTGCATTCTGTCCATCAATTGTTCTTTTTGCATTTGTCACCCCGAGTGGGACGGGTATGCCCAGACGTGGGTCCCGTGCTCTCCATGCCACTGGAGTCAAGCTATCCTGGCTGATGAGGGCTGAAAGCCCGAAACCGGTCCTAGGATGCTTGTTTCCAGTTCAGGGAGGACCTGGCCTGGCAGTTCGGGCTGGACTGTTCCCATAGGGCACAGGGTCAAGACTGATTTGCATATGGCTGGGTCCAAACTGGAATGGCATGGTGAGCAAAAAACGATGGATTTAGGCCCAGATCTCTGTACTGGGGTGAATGTACGACATTGTTCTGCATTCTGTCCATCAATTGTTCTTTTTGCATTTGTCACCCCGAGTGGGACGGGTATGCCCAGACGTGGGTCCCGTGCTCTCCATGCCACTGGAGTCAAGCTATCCTGGCTGATGAGGGCTGAAAGCCCGAAACCGGTCCTAGGATGCTTGTTTCCAGTTCAGGGAGGACCTGGCCTGGCAGTTCGGGCTGGACTGTTCCCATAGGGCACAGGGTCAAGACTGATTTGCATATGGCTGGGTCCAAACTGGAATGGCATGGTGAGCAAAAAACGATGGATTTAGGCCCAGATCTCTGTACTGGGGTGAATGTACGACATTGTTCTGCATTCTGTCCATCAATTGTTCTTTTTGCATTTGTCACCCCGAGTGGGACGGGTATGCCCAGACGTGGGTCCCGTGCTCTCCATGCCACTGGAGTCAAGCTATCCTGGCTGATGAGGGCTGAAAGCCCGAAACCGGTCCTAGGATGCTTGTTTCCAGTTCAGGGAGGACCTGGCCTGGCAGTTCGGGCTGGACTGTTCCCATAGGGCACAGGGTCAAGACTGATTTGCATATGGCTGGGTCCAAACTGGAATGGCATGGTGAGCAAAAAACGATGGATTTAGGCCCAGATCTCTGTACTGGGGTGAATGTACGACATTGTTCTGCATTCTGTCCATCAATTGTTCTTTTTGCATTTGTCACCCCGAGTGGGACGGGTATGCCCAGACGTGGGTCCCGTGCTCTCCATGCCACTGGAGTCAAGCTATCCTGGCTGATGAGGGCTGAAAGCCCGAAACCGGTCCTAGGATGCTTGTTTCCAGTTCAGGGAGGACCTGGCCTGGCAGTTCGGGCTGGACTGTTCCCATAGGGCACAGGGTCAAGACTGATTTGCATATGGCTGGGTCCAAACTGGAATGGCATGGTGAGCAAAAAAACGATGGATTTAGGCCCAGATCTCTGTACTGGGGTGAATGTACGACATTGTTCTGCATTCTGTCCATCAATTGTTCTTTTTGCATTTGTCACCCCGAGTGGGACGGGTATGCCCAGACGTGGGTCCCGTGCTCTCCATGCCACTGGAGTCAAGCTATCCTGGCTGATGAGGGCTGAAAGCCCGAAACCGGTCCTAGGATGCTTGTTTCCAGTTCAGGGAGGACCTGGCCTGGCAGTTCGGGCTGGACTGTTCCCATAGGGCACAGGGTCAAGACTGATTTGCATATGGCTGGGTCCAAACTGGAATGGCATGGTGAGCAAAAAAACGATGGATTTAGGCCCAGATCTCTGTACTGGGGTGAATGTACGACATTGTTCTGCATTCTGTCCATCAATTGTTCTTTTTGCATTTGTCACCCCGAGTGGGACGGGTATGCCCAGACGTGGGTCCCGTGCTCTCCATGCCACTGGAGTCAAGCTATCCTGGCTGATGAGGGCTGAAAGCCCGAAACCGGTCCTAGGATGCTTGTTTCCAGTTCAGGGAGGACCTGGCCTGGCAGTTCGGGCTGGACTGTTCCCATAGGGCACAGGGTCAAGACTGATTTGCATATGGCTGGGTCCAAACTGGAATGGCATGGTGAGCAAAAAACGATGGATTTAGGCCCAGATCTCTGTACTGGGGTGAATGTACGACATTGTTCTGCATTCTGTCCATCAATTGTTCTTTTTGCATTTGTCACCCCGAGTGGGACGGGTATGCCCAGACGTGGGTCCCGTGCTCTCCATGCCACTGGAGTCAAGCTATCCTGGCTGATGAGGGCTGAAAGCCCGAAACCGGTCCTAGGATGCTTGTTTCCAGTTCAGGGAGGACCTGGCCTGGCAGTTCGGGCTGGACTGTTCCCATAGGGCACAGGGTCAAGACTGATTTGCATATGGCTGGGTCCAAACTGGAATGGCATGGTGAGCAAAAAACGATGGATTTAGGCCCAGATCTCTGTACTGGGGTGAATGTACGACATTGTTCTGCATTCTGTCCATCAATTGTTCTTTTTGCATTTGTCACCCCGAGTGGGACGGGTATGCCCAGACGTGGGTCCCGTGCTCTCCATGCCACTGGAGTCAAGCTATCCTGGCTGATGAGGGCTGAAAGCCCGAAACCGGTCCTAGGATGCTTGTTTCCAGTTCAGGGAGGACCTGGCCTGGCAGTTCGGGCTGGACTGTTCCCATAGGGCACAGGGTCAAGACTGATTTGCATATGGCTGGGTCCAAACTGGAATGGCATGGTGAGCAAAAAAACGATGGATTTAGGCCCAGATCTCTGTACTGGGGTGAATGTACGACATTGTTCTGCATTCTGTCCATCAATTGTTCTTTTTGCATTTGTCACCCCGAGTGGGACGGGTATGCCCAGACGTGGGTCCCGTGCTCTCCATGCCACTGGAGTCAAGCTATCCTGGCTGATGAGGGCTGAAAGCCCGAAACCGGTCCTAGGATGCTTGTTTCCAGTTCAGGGAGGACCTGGCCTGGCAGTTCGGGCTGGACTGTTCCCATAGGGCACAGGGTCAAGACTGATTTGCATATGGCTGGGTCCAAACTGGAATGGCATGGTGAGCAAAAAACGATGGATTTAGGCCCAGATCTCTGTACTGGGGTGAATGTACGACATTGTTCTGCATTCTGTCCATCAATTGTTCTTTTTGCATTTGTCACCCCGAGTGGGACGGGTATGCCCAGACGTGGGTCCCGTGCTCTCCATGCCACTGGAGTCAAGCTATCCTGGCTGATGAGGGCTGAAAGCCCGAAACCGGTCCTAGGATGCTTGTTTCCAGTTCAGGGAGGACCTGGCCTGGCAGTTCGGGCTGGACTGTTCCCATAGGGCACAGGGTCAAGACTGATTTGCATATGGCTGGGTCCAAACTGGAATGGCATGGTGAGCAAAAAACGATGGATTTAGGCCCAGATCTCTGTACTGGGGTGAATGTACGACATTGTTCTGCATTCTGTCCATCAATTGTTCTTTTTGCATTTGTCACCCCGAGTGGGACGGGTATGCCCAGACGTGGGTCCCGTGCTCTCCATGCCACTGGAGTCAAGCTATCCTGGCTGATGAGGGCTGAAAGCCCGAAACCGGTCCTAGGATGCTTGTTTCCAGTTCAGGGAGGACCTGGCCTGGCAGTTCGGGCTGGACTGTTCCCATAGGGCACAGGGTCAAGACTGATTTGCAAATGGCTGGGTCCAAACTGGAATGTCATGGTGAGCAAAAAAACGATGGATTTAGGCCCAGATCTCTGTACTGGGGTGAATGTACGACATTGTTCTGCATTCTGTCCATCAATTGTTCTTTTTGCATTTGTCACCCCGAGTGGGACGGGTATGCCCAGACGTGGGTCCCGTGCTCTCCATGCCACTGGAGTCAAGCTATCCTGGCTGATGAGGGCTGAAAGCCCGAAACCGGTCCTAGGATGCTTGTTTCCAGTTCAGGGAGGACCTGGCCTGGCAGTTCGGGCTGGACTGTTCCCATAGGGCACAGGGTCAAGACTGATTTGCATATGGCTGGGTCCAAACTGGAATGGCATGGTGAGCAAAAAACCGATGGATTTAGGCCCAGATCTCTGTACTGGGGTGAATGTACGACATTGTTCTGCATTCTGTCCATCAATTGTTCTTTTTGCATTTGTCACCCCGAGTGGGACGGGTATGCCCAGACGTGGGTCCCGTGCTCTCCATGCCACTGGAGTCAAGCTATCCTGGCTGATGAGGGCTGAAAGCCCGAAACCGGTCCTAGGATGCTTGTTTCCAGTTCAGGGAGGACCTGGCCTGGCAGTTCGGGCTGGACTGTTCCCATAGGGCACAGGGTCAAGACTGATTTGCATATGGCTGGGTCCAAACTGGAATGGCATGGTGAGCAAAAAAACGATGGATTTAGGCCCAGATCTCTGTACTGGGGTGAATGTACGACATTGTTCTGCATTCTGTCCATCAATTGTTCTTTTTGCATTTGTCACCCCGAGTGGGACAGGTATGCCCAGACGTGGGTCCCGCGCTCTCCATGCTACTGGAGTCAAGCTATCCTGGCTGATGAGGGCTGAAAGCCCGAAACCGGTCCTAGGATGCTTGTTTCCAGTTCAGGGAGGACCTGGCCTGGCAGTTCGGGCTGGACTGTTCCCATAGGGCACAGGGTCAAGACTGATTTGCATATGGCTGGGTCCAAACTGGAATGGCATGGTGAGCAAAAAACGATGGATTTAGGCCCAGATCTCTGTACTGGGGTGAATGTACGACATTGTTCTGCATTCTGTCCATCAATTGTTCTTTTTGCATTTGTCACCCCGAGTGGGACGGGTATGCCCAGACGTGGGTCCCGTGCTCTCCATGCCACTGGAGTCAAGCTATCCTGGCTGATGAGGGCTGAAAGCCCGAAACCGGTCCTAGGATGCTTGTTTCCAGTTCAGGGAGGACCTGGCCTGGCAGTTCGGGCTGGACTGTTCCCATAGGGCACAGGGTCAAGACTGATTTGCATATGGCTGGGTCCAAACTGGAATGGCATGGTGAGCAAAAAACGATGGATTTAGGCCCAGATCTCTGTACTGGGGTGAATGTACGACATTGTTCTGCATTCTGTCCATCAATTGTTCTTTTTGCATTTGTCACCCCGAGTGGGACGGGTATGCCCAGACGTGGGTCCCGTGCTCTCCATGCCACTGGAGTCAAGCTATCCTGGCTGATGAGGGCTGAAAGCCCGAAACCGGTCCTAGGATGCTTGTTTCCAGTTCAGGGAGGACCTGGCCTGGCAGATCGGGCTGGACTGTTCCCATAGGGCACAGGGTCAAGACTGATTTGCATATGGCTTGGTCCAAACTGGAATGGCATGGTGAGCAAAAAAACGATGGATTTAGGCCCAGATCTCTGTACTGGGGTGAATGTACGACATTGTTCTGCATTCTGTCCATCAATTGTTCTTTTTGCATTTGTCACCCCGAGTGGGACGGGTATGCCCAGACGTGGGTCCCGTGCTCTCCATGCCACTGGAGTCAAGCTATCCTGGCTGATGAGGGCTGAAAGCCCGAAACCGGTCCTAGGATGCTTGTTTCCAGTTCAGGGAGGACCTGGCCTGGCAGTTCGGGCTGGACTGTTCTCATAGGGCACAGGGTCAAGACAGATTTGCATATGGCTGGGTCCAAACTGGAATGGCATGGTGAGCAAAAAAACGATGGATTTAGGCCCAGATCTCTGTACTGGGGTGAATGTACGACATTGTTCTGCATTCTGTCCATCAATTGTTCTTTTTGCATTTGTCACCCCGAGTGGGACGGGTATGCCCAGACGTGGGTCCCGTGCTCTCCATGCCACTGGAGTCAAGCTATCCTGGCTGATGAGGGCTGAAAGCCCGAAACCGGTCCTAGGATGCTTGTTTCCAGTTCAGGGAGGACCTGGCCTGGCAGTTCGGGCTGGAATGTTCCCATAGGGCACAGGGTCAAGACTGATTTGCATATGGCTGGGTCCAAACTGGAATGGCATGGTGAGCAAAAAAACGATGGATTTAGGCCCAGATCTCTGTACTGGGGTGAATGTACGACATTGTTCTGCATTCTGTCCATCAATTGTTCTTTTTGCATTTGTCACCCCGAGTGGGACGGGTATGCCCAGACGTGGGTCCCGTGCTCTCCATGCCACTGGAGTCAAGCTATCCTGGCTGATGAGGGCTGAAAGCCCGAAACCGGTCCTAGGATGCTTGTTTCCAGTTCAGGGAGGACCTGGCCTGGCAGTTCGGGCTGGACTGTTCCCATAGGGCACAGGGTCAAGACTGATTTGCATATGGCTGGGTCCAAACTGGAATGGCATGGTGAGCAAAAAAACAATGGATTTAGGCCCAGATCTCTGTACTGGGGTGAATGTACGACATTGTTCTGCATTCTGTCCATCAATTGTTCTTTTTGCATTTGTCACCCCGAGTGGGACGGGTATGCCCAGACGTGGGTCCCGTTTTCTCCATGCCACTGGAGTCAAGCTATCCTGGCTGATGAGGGCTGAAAGCCCGAAACCGGTCCTTGGATGCTTGTTTCCAGTTCAGGGAGGACCTGGCCTGGCAGTTCGGGCTGGACTGTTCCCATAGGGCACAGGGTCAAGACTGATTTGCATATGGCTGGGTCCAAACTGGAATGGCGAGCAAAAAAACGATGGATTTAGGCCCAGATCTCTGTACTGGGGTGAATGTACGACATTGTTCTGCATTCTGTCCATCAATTGTTCTTTTTGCATTTGTCACCCCGAGTGGGACGGGTATGCCCAGACGTGGGTCCCGTGCTCTCCATGCCACTGGAGTCAAGCTATCCTGGCTGATGAGGGCTGAAAGCCCGAAACCGGTCCTAGGATGCTTGTTTCCAGTTCAGGGAGGACCTGGCCTGGCAGTTCGGGCTGGACTGTTCCCATAGGGCACAGGGTCAAGACTGATTTGCATATGGCTGGGTCCAAACTGGAATGGCATGGTGAGCAAAAAAACGATGGATTTAGGCCCAGATCTCTGTACTGGGGTGAATGTACGACATTGTTCTGCATTCTGTCCATCAATTGTTCTTTTTGCATTTGTCACCCCGAGTGGGACGGGTATGCCCAGACGTGGGTCCCGTGCTCTCCATGCCACTGGAGTCAAGCTATCCTGGCAGATGAGGTGTGGCAATGAACCCCTGGTCAAATAAGAGTGCCACTCCAACTAATAAAACTTACACCTTGACCATGGGTGGGTGGAGTCTAGCTCTCCCCAAACTTCTGCTGTTGAAACCCACGGACACGCCTCCTGTCAGTTCAAATTAGAAATTCCTGTCACTGACCACCACAAGGGGCTCCTACTGGGCTGTGTAAGTGAGGCCCAGGGTGACCTTGACGATCGGCTTGGTGTGGATGGGTGCTAACATTACCTGGCTGAAGTGCAATCCCTTTGACAAACACTCCTGCCAAGATGTGCCACTCAGGTAGAAGCAAGAGTTATCCAGCCCACCTTACTTCCTGTCCCAGTTATCTGAGTAAATTGTGAAAGATGCACATTTGAAATGGTAGCGGATACTGTAACTTACGCCTGCAAATGCTCTGCACAGAGCAGCCCGCTAGACAATGGCTTCCATTAAAAGGCGGTGCCAACAGACCTCCTAGCTCTAAAGGCGGTACCTCTGAGGATGCACTTACTGCGGATGCACTTACTGCGCCCAGATGGCCAGTTTGCACCAACCTTCTTGATTGCTAAACCTACCTCCTAATGGTGTCACATCTGGATTGGAAGGGTAATGTTTGTGCCCACTATTAGCACCACCGCACCCCATCGTGGAGTGACCACTGGCAGTCCGCCCCGCAGGTTACCCTGTTGCTAAATATGGCCCATTGATGCCCTTGCCTGTCCTTCAACGACCCTGGCGGCATAATGCCCAGTAGCTTGGTGAAGGGGTGTTTTTGGTCCCAGCGTACGACCCAGCTCATACTAGTTTGCACAGTCCCGGTTGGCCTAGGTGAGGGTCCCTCTGAGCTCTGCGTGGGGCCTGTTTCACACTTAAACAAATGCCTATTCTCCAGAACTTAGAGTGATTCAAGATTGGACTGGTGGCTACCATTCTCACTCACGCCTGCATATACTAGGCTCAGAACACGGAACACTTGCTCTATGATCCCTTGGATTCCAGCCTGGCATTCCTATGTCCAGCTACGCCAATTGATAATTGGCTCTACTTGATCATACTGACCGGAGACACATCAACCCTGCGGAAACCAGGTGGGGATGCTAACCTGCCCCCAAACTGCGGAAACCGCAGCAAGTGCAAGCTTGCGACAAACGTGGAAAGCTGCCAACCAGCAAGCCATCCCCAGCACCCGGGGGGCATGCCACCATTCCTAGGCTTGTACCCTGACTAGCTTAAGAATAATGAAGGTATCGAAGGACCCATCTCTGAGCGCATGCTGGGAATGCCAACTGTTCCTTAATACATTGTAGCCTGTTTGTGCTTTGGCTTTAACTTTACTGCTCCAACCCAGTTTGACCCCAAAACTTTGAAACATCCTTCGCAGTAACCTGCCCTTGCGTAGAACATGCCCTTAATGGTACATGACGTTCTACAAGCACTGCACAGAAATCCCCCTCTGAACAGCGGCCCTTCTGCTGAAAGCCCTGCGTGCCTGGGGGAGGGGAGTGCTACAAACCCTCAAGTCCTCAGGAAGCTCCCTCACTGCTGCAAGTGCCCCAAAGCATTTATTATAAAACATTTAATGGGTAACAACCCGGTTTGCGCCCACCTTAATGTGCCATGCTGTGAGCAATTAGATACCCCACATATCTCTTCCTTATGAAAAGATTAAACAAACCGGTCAAAGCACAATGCACGGCCAGTGAGTGTGCCCACTGAGACACCCCCAGCTCTGTGTGGTACAAACCCTAACGCACTGCGTGCCAGTTTGTACATATTCTGGGGTGACTCAGCCCTAATGTGCCCCTTTCCCTGGATGATCTCCAGTACAAGGGTACAGACTGATGACCAAGTGCTGCGCCAGCCAATAAACAGGGCAAGGCAGACACTGCGACGCCAACTGAAGGCAGATCCGATCCGCCATTCATAGCGTTAATCTAACGCGCATTAATAAATACATATTAATTACACCAATGTAACGTGTATGTAAATGCCAAGGTATTGAAACGCTATACATGAGCGCCAGTTACATTACATAGTCAGCACAACTATCCTAATGTGCCAGCTGACCGCTTAAAGGTACTTAGTACCGCCACACAATTACTCGGGCCTGCATCACGGACCAAGGTTTACTCGCTCAGTCCCACTACCCTTATTGCCCCCTTGTAAGGGTTACCAATCTGACTGCATCCGGGAACCCACCCTTGGTGCTGCATAATTATTAGTCAATAATTTTTAAAGATGCCATGACAGAGCCGTTTTCCTTGCACGGTGATGTGCACAAGCCCCCTCGCGTAGATCGAGATCCCAACCAGGACTCCAACCAATGTACCCCCTCAAGGTAGAGGCACAGCCATGCAAGCAGGCCGACCACCCCACAACGTGGTGGCGGCCGTGAATCCACGAATCTCAGCCGCCGTCAAACAACATGATTCATGTTTTGCATTTGCCATCCAATGAACTGGTTACGAATCAGAGCCACTGCCGTGCTCGTCACGACACGACACCAACCGGGGGGAAAACCTGTGTGATTATGGCAGCGTCACTGAACAATAAACCCTGAAGCCATAAGTCTTAGCTTGAGTTGCCGCCAAGCGCCGCCTTTGATTCCCATAACTGCAATCACTTGCCGGTTGAGTGAAATTATTGCGAACGAACACATCCATTGAAGGCTAACCAATATGCACACCACCGGTGAAAGAGTACAAGGCGCGGCTTTGAGAAACCGGAGCAGCGATGCCCCCAACAGACAAATGTGATTTCCACAATACAACGCGGCTGAGCGGGAAGGAATGCCCCCACACAACCGTTCTAAGGAGAATGCTCGCCTAAAACATGAGGCATTGCCTGCTTCTAGATCTTACCAGAGCTGCTCAGAAATGACGCCACAGACACAAACAGATACTTGCACTATCGTCTGCAGCAACAGCATATTATAGATTCGATTTGGGAGTTTTACCCAGACACAGTTAGCGGTGCAGGGAGAGGGGAGCAGAGTGTCTGACAGAAATTTAGCTGAAAAGTAAAGACATAAAAAGAGCAGGAAAAACAATCTGAGTTACCCGTTTGGACCACAGAACCAAGGGCGGGGCCATCCATGTTCGAGCCACAGCATCCGCACCACGCTCCCCACCTCTAGGGGCCCCACGTGCAGTACCGGGGTGGAAGGGGTGCGCGCAACCCGCTACGCCACATACACACAACACCATGTATTGCACCCCTAGGATGCGCCTCCAGCCCCGCCCGAGGATCAAACCCTGGACCCCCGGTTCCCACCGCTGCATAACCACACACGCGTAAGGACACCACGCCTCCCACTCCGCAGCACCCTCTGCCCCGCCAGGGAGGGGGACATAACCTGCAAAGCGTGATCGTTATCATCCTCCAGTGCCCCGCAGTGATGTTCGAATGACCACACTGTGGGCGCCTTGTGCTGAAGACTACCTAGCCGCATGCTGGGACCGGCAAGAGGCGTCCCGAGAGAGGAGCCTCACGTTTGGGTGCTCAACCCTGTTCGACCTTTGCTCTAGCAAACAACTCAATTGATGGACAATGGATAGTGCTTGTGCCGTTAATCTATGCGTTGTCCTTATTATCCTGGACGAGGTAACTTTACCTGCCCCGGCTGAACGCGCCCGGCGTGCCGCTGCTTTAAATTTCAATGGAAAGCTTCGACCCCGCATATGCACAAAAGTTGCCCAGTTGTCCCCCCACCAAGCATACAATTACTAGCCCCGGCTACGTGTCAATCGGGCAATGCTAAACCAGCAAATGAGCGAAGCCGGAGGCTAACGTTGCATTTGCATAACAGACCCACTTAATACCTCTAATAATGCTCCAGTGACCCGACCTGAACAACATCTCCCAGGCGCATCACAGTCTGGGCCGAGGCACTCAAATGCCAGTGATGCCAAATCTCCGTCGTCTACAATCCCCTCTCAACAAGATGACTTCACCAATGTACCCCTTCAAGGTAAAGGAAGGTAGTCCGTCCTCCCACTGAGGGAAACAGGCCCTTGCTGCTGGATCGGCAATATCGACGATTCCGACGCTCGGTTCGCAGCCCCAAGCAGGCCAGAATGCACCGCCTGCCCGCCACTGGCAAGGGCACGGGTAGGCCCTCTGCCCCTCATAAGAGCCAGCCTGTGCTCCGTGCCCCACAGGCAAGACGAGGGCCCCTGCATCGGTATATTCACAGCCTCGAGGCGCTGCCGTCCGTCTCGCACTGCCCCGTTCTGTCCAGTCAGCAAGCCCCCGGTATACACGGCATTGCGGGACAGTGGAAACGCGCACGGGCCCCCTGGCGCAAGCCGCACGTCCCGTGACCCGCAACGGCCACCCGGTGCGCCGCTGCCACCAAGACGAGCTGGAGAAGGCAGGGGGAGGGAAGATGCACAAGGAGTCACCCACGGCGACTCACCATCACGACCTGTGCGGTAGTGCACAGTCCACCACGTGGTGCACGCAACAGCAGGAAGCACGGCAGGCTACCCGGGGAGGGCCACGCAACAGGCCTTCCACCGAGCGACGTGGGCAAGGGCTGTCTGAGAATCTGGGCAAAGGAATAAGCTCACAAGGTGACCCATGCTGGAGGGATCCCGGTCACATGTATTGTCACCAACAGCCAAGACTACTTCAGCCGCCGGGCGTCCGCAGGGCCCGCTCTAGTCCTTCATTCTGCAATGTCGACGAAGGGACACCGGCCCGGCCCGGCATCCCCAGGCAACGGCGCAGATTGCTACTGGCCAGGCTGCCCGGACAGCAGCTCTTTCCCTCCCCAACGGCCTCTGTCCGACCCGTGAGCGCTCCGTGCCCTGAACCATGGAGGGCCTGCGCACCAGCGTCATTGCAGGGCTCGAACCCAGGTCCTCCTTGGCACTGCGGACCATAAAGGCCCCGGCCCTTATAGTCCGCAAATTCAAATACTGGGGCCTAGAAGAGTACACATTGGCCCGTATGGGGGGAGCCCGCGACCTTGGTGTAATTAGCACCACGCTCTAACAACGGAGCAAACCGGCCTCTACTGACTGCCCCAGACAGGGAACACAAAGCGGATGTGTGCGTGGGGGAGGGGGAAGGGATTGCACCGGCGAGATTGTTGGACTCGTGTCACCCGCCCTGGGCCACCATGCCGCTCCTTCGCAGCCCCTTCGTGCGGGACCACAACAACTCTGTTGCGGGGACACATCTACTGCCCCAGGGGGGGGCTTGTCCTGCCAACTGGGCACCCACAAAGGTTGGGGAGGGGAGGGGGGAGCATGCGATTTCCCCCAAGACCACCCAAATGGGTATAGACGGTCGGAGCGACGGCGAAACAAATCCCACGGACACGCCCTTCTGCCACCACAAAACGGGACCTGGGATGGTTAAAGCCACCCCCCAGGCCTGACAACTGTTCCACCGGCAGGAACCAATCTCCTGCCACGCAGCCCGACTCCATAACGGGACGTACCGCGCCACACAGTAGGCGCAGAATTGGAACACCTGGGTGGGGCAGGGGCATCTAGCCCCCAAAAGACTGTTTAAAGGAACTGCCCCAACTGACCCAGACTCACCACCAAACGCGACGCGGAACCCGGCGACGACCTGCAGACGGCGTGTCCGGCGCAAAGAGGACGCCAAGATGGCCGGGGGGAGGCATAAATACCTCCCCACCTCCTCTGCGTGCCGGAAGTGACGCGTCTGGTAGGGGGACTCCTCCTTGAGTTCCGCACATCATTGGGGGGTGGGGAAGTGCCCAAATGGCACTAAAGGGGCCGCCCGTTTAGGGTGGCCCCCTGCGGGGGCCGCGGGCAGCCGCATATCACAGCAGAGTCAGGCGCGTGAGCTGTGACCCGGAAGTAAATACCGTAGAGCCAATCTGCTCTCTTTCCCGCTTTGCTCTCTGCAGTGGCGGGCGGCGTGCTTCTAAGCAGCCCCTGAAGCGGCAGCGCCCTGAGGGCCATATTCTCAAGGAAGTGGCGGAGAGAGGCGTTAGCCTTCTTGGCTTAACGCCTCTCTCCGCCACTTCGGAAACGCGAGGCTGCACCCTATTCTCAAGGATATGGTGCAGCCTCGAGTTTCCCCCTGCGATGGCGCTAAGTTTCACAATTTAGCGCCAACGCAGGCACCCTTGCACCAGAGTGCAAGGGTGTCTGCAAACAGGGAGGTTTGTTTATGTACAGGAAGGTGTCCCTTCCTGCACATAAACAAACCTTAAATGCCAGTTTGTAACTTACATGTGTGCTGCTTCATGCAGCACACATGTAAGTTACAAAACGGCATTTTAAAAAAAGGTATGTTTATGTACAGGAAGGGACACCTTCCTGTACATAAACAAACCATGGCATTTTGCTTTTTCCATGTGTGCTGCACAAGGCAGCATACATGGAAAAAGCAGAAACGAGGAGAAATAAAGCATTTCTCCTCGTTTCGCCACCTAAAGACCAGATTTTTCCTGGTCTTAAGTTTGGCGCTACCTCCTATTTACGCTGCCCTTGTGAATAGGAGGTAGCGTCAAACTCAGTGGGTGTTGCGGTGGAACGCCCCACCGCAACACCCACTGCACGCCCCCTTCACGCTAAAAACAGCGTGAAGGGGGCCCTATTCACAAGGCAGCGTTAAGCCACTTAACGTGGCTTAACGCTGCCTTATGAATAGGGCAGCCTGAACTCTCTGCACCGCACAGGGAATGTTACCGGTGAGTGCCATGACGCAAGCCGGAAGCTGTTACACATCTATTGCCACTCACGATCATGTGCCCTCAGTTTGTGTCACACCATTATTATTTTGTGTGCTGCCCAGGATACTGGCACAAGCCACACCCTCCCCCCTTTGTCACTTATGACTCACCCTGTGCACCATTTGCAACTTTAGCTGTGTGTGTCTGTCTGGGTTACCACTACTAGATGGTACCTGTCACCACAGAGTACATATTAACCTATTGCTTTCATTTTATAAATATTTTTTTCAAATGTCTTGATTTCATTATGTGACCCAAAGACTAAACTTCCACAATGCACCACAGTAGTCAGAACTGGAATATGCAGCCTCTGGGGAAGTGAAGTATCTGGGACCACAAGTGCCAGTCGATCATGTGTGCCAGTCCCCCCCACCCCTCTCCGCTCCAGCGTGTCTGAAGAAGGCCTGTCTCCAGGCTTTTGGATCAGTGAGGGCTATTAAAAAGCATAGGTGGATCGTGAAGTTGCACAAGCGAAAAAAATTCAACACAGTTTCCGTGGATCTGCCAATTTAGATACTAATAAATCTGTCCAATTTTGTGAATGCCTGAACAGCATGCACGTACCTGTGGCAGCATTAATTTTATTGTGCTCCCTGTTTCCTCAGAGTTCAGGTTCCCTTTACCTATTTAGGTTTCGCTTGTGCTGTGCTTGTAAAATCTATTGTATTCAATATAAATCTTAAAAGGGGCTTACATCCCACCCCGCAGTGGCGTAGCTAGACCATGTGGCGTCCAAGCCGTTTCCTGCGTTTGCCGCCCGCAGGCATTGCCTGTAAGAGCGGGGGGGGGTGCTGGCAATTCCCGCAGTGGCCGCAGCTGCAGTTAAGAGCGGGGGTGGGGTTGCTGCCGATTACCACGGCGGCCGCAGATAAGAGCAGGGAAGGTCACCGCCCCCGAAACTCGTGCCCCCCCCCCCCTTGCTATGTAACTGCACCCCAGGTAATTTAATTTGGTCTTGAGCACCCCTTTGAAATCGGGATCAAACAGTGTTTAGCTTGTGCGCAGACCCCTTTGCAGGAGGTGCTTTTCGTACTTTTGTGTCTTTAAGCTTTATGTAACAATTGATACACTTGTTATGAACCAGATACTGCAAAATGACATCTTCCTATTCAGACTTGTAGATAAATTGTCCAGTTATATGAGCCCTGAAGCTTTAAGCCGTGCCTCGCCAGGAGTCAGGTCAGGTGAGCGGTGCCCAGACAGCTGCCTCCGGCTAGAGTCTTGGCTCTGCCTCGGAAGCACAGGCTGAGCTCCTTTCATAATCTCTATTTATATCTTTCTGTACATACTATTGACATACCACTCACCCTATGCTCGCACACCTCTTACCTTGTACAGTGTAACTTGTCTCACCCTGTACACTCACACAATTCTCATTTTGCACTAAACACACATCGATCACCATGCATTGAGGCACTTTCACCCTGCACTCAGACACTTATCAACCTTCATTCATGCACCACTCACCCTGCACAGAGACTAGTCACACAATTCTCACTGCACTCATACACTGCTACGACACCTCTTAACTTATTATTAATCCCATAGTCGAAAGAAACCTGATGCATTTACCAATGCTTGTTTGAATTCTTCTCATCTGTTTGAGCAAAAAATGTTTCTGTTCATTATGCAGGTGTTGGTGGATTCATTAATTAATGGGAAGTACAGTATTATGTGTAAATAATCCCAGGGAAGCAAAATCACATGACTTTGTGGCCTTAGAGAACCCATAAAATTGTGTGACTGAGTGAGTATAGAAGCAGAGTGAGTATAGAAGCAGAGTGAGTATAGAAGCAGAGTGATTATAGAAGCGGAGTGAGTACAGAAGCGGAGTGAGCACAGAAGCGGAGTGAGTACAGAAGCAGAGTGAGTACAGAAGTGACATGAGTATAGAAGCAGAGTGAGTATCGAAGCAGAGTGAGTACAGAAGTGGAGTGAGTATAGAAGCAGAGTGAGAACAGAAGTGGAGTGAGTACAGAATCAAAATGAGTACAGAATCAAAGTGAGTATAGAAGCGGAGTGAGTATAGGAGCAGAGTGAGTACAGAAGCAGAGTGCGTATAGAAGTGGAGTGAGTATAGAAGCAGAGTGCGTATAGAAGCAGAGTGAGTCTAGAAGCGGAGTGAGTACAGAAGCGGAGTGAGTTAAGAAGCGGAGTGCGTATAGAAGCGGAGTGCGTATAGAAGCGGAGTGCCTATAGAAGCAGAGTGCCTATAGAAGCGGAGTGCCTATAGAAGCGGAGTGAGTACAGAAGCGGTAGTGAGTTTAGAAGCGGAGTGAGTCTATAAGCGGAGTGAGTCTATAAGCAGAGTGAGTATAGAAGCAGAGTGAGTATAGAAGCGGAGTGCGTATAGAAGCGGAGTGCGTATAGAAGCGGAGTGCGAACAGAAGCGGAGTGAGTCTATAAGCGTAGTGAGTCTATAAGCGGAGTGAGTATAGAAGCGGAGTGAGAACAGAAGCGGAGTGAGTCTATAAGCAGAGTGTGTATAGAAGCAGAGTGAGTATAGCAGCAGAGTGAGTATAGAAGCGGAGTGTGTATAGAAGCGGAGTGAGTCTAGAAGCAGAGTGAGTCTAGAAACGAAAGCAGAGTGAGTCTAGAAGCGGAGTGAGAACAGATGCGGAGTGAGTCTAGAAGCGGAGTGAGTCTATAAGCAGAGTGAGTATAGAAGCGGAGGGCGTTTAGAAGTGGAGTGCGTATAGAAGCGGAGTGCCTATAGAAGCGGAGTGCCTATAGAAGCAGAGTGTGTATAGAAGCGGAGTGCGTACAGAAGCGGAGTGCGTACAGAAGCGGAGTGCGTATAGAAGCGGAGTGCCTATAGAAGCAGAGTGAGTATAGAAGCGGAGTGCGTATAGAAGCGGATCCGTATAGAGGCGGAGTGCGTATAGAAGCATGCGCTTGCAGTATCTATAATTCATGTCTTTCTTTAGTCCAGCCCTTTGCTCCCTCTGCAGGCCAGCCCCAGGAGGAAGAGAAGGACCCATGGCGGAAGGCCCGGTGGGCATTAGGCTCTCGACAGAACACTAAAGCTGCCACAGGCATTCGAGCCGCACTACCCCCACTCACCACCTACCAGGCAATCACCCCCCACACACTCCAAGGTGCTCCACCACAAGGTCCTTGGAAAAGAGAGAGTCTTCGGTGGAGATGGGGGAGAGGACATAAAGCAGCATTTGGACTCTATACAGGAGTATTTTCCTTAGAGAGGGGGTTGGGTCAATGGCAAGTGGAGGTGGGGTGGGTGGGTGGGTGGGATGCGCCGAGGACGGGGTAATTTAGTTTTGTGTTTTAGGGCATTCCTAGGGGGCTAGCTATGTTATGGGTATTGCTGGTGGGATGAGGTGGGAATGGAGTAGTTCAGTGTTGTATTTTTAGGGCATTAAGGAGTAGAGTGGGTCTGTTGTGACTGGCAGCCCCTTCTTTTATTAGAATAATGGTTTGTTTTACTGTTTGCACAATACTCTGGTACACCGAGGAGGTTCACCCCCCTACCAGCAGAGGTCCAGCCCCAAACCTGGCCCATCACAAAGAACAAAGAAGTTCCATCATCCTCTCTCACCAGGAGCTCCCCTGCTACACTAGCCCAAGGTGGGCCTCCGCCCTCCTGCAATCAGTGTTGGAAAACAGACCATGTTCAGCCCGGGCACCGCCTTCATGGCTTCTTGTCACTCGAGACGCCGCCCATTCTTGATAGCTGTGTACTGCCTCCTACAGTCATCACCAAGGAGTAGCGCTTAAAGAGTAGATAGCACATTCCTTAATTCATTCATGCCACCCCAAACCCACCCCTCCACATTTATCAGGAAGATCCCCCAACACCTGCGAGTAGCTGTTGATTGCAGGATTTTGCCCATAGGATAAGCTGCGGTGGCCATAAGAGGCCCAAGCCTGGAAAACTTCACAGCAAAGGAGATTTCTTATTCCAGCAAAGCAGGTGAATCGGATAAAGCAGCGTTTCCCAAACTGTGGGTCGCAAGCCAATTTTTGGTGGTCGTGAAAATCCTGGTATATGTCATATTTTAAGGTTGTACTTGATTTCTCTCTTCCTCCTCCCCAATTCTAACGGTCAAAATACTTTGTTTACAAAGTAAAGGCAACATGGCGCGAGTAGATAGGCGCGCTCTGTTCCCAGTGATGTGTGTGCTCTCGCCATTGTCCTATTTGCGGTGAAGATGTGGAAATATGTCAGTGGTTAATCTGCTGTAAGACGATTTAAATAGGACAATGCCGAGAACATGCTCATAACTGGGAACATGAGCACGCGCCTATCCGCTTATGTCATATCGCATTTACTTTATAAACAAAGGGGCATATTCTCAAGGAGCCATCGCCGATTTATCGGCACTTTAGCGCCGCAAAAGTGGCGATATACTTATCGCACAAATCACAAGCTGGTGCAAACTGCCGACATCGCCAGTTTTCCTGCGATAGCTGCCACAAAACACATCGCCACGGATGAGAGCGACAATTAACGCTAAACCCGCGCAAAAACACACGAAAACACCACTTCGCGATATTCACAACGAGCAGCCAGATCTGCGATGCGACCCGAAAACAGGCGATAAGGCATGTTAGCAGCAGGGATTTAACACCTGCCTTTCACTGGTGTTAAGCAGGACGACAACCTGCAGTATGAAAGGGAGCCCAGCCCAGAGTCACATCTGAAGACCGGTTCACTGACAGAATATCGAACAAAAAATATCGTGTGGACAGAATATCGTGTCCAAAATATCGAGGACAAGAATATCGAGTAGGTAAGTGCAAATAGATAGGTATAAATTTACTATTCTTAACTCCAGATCTACGTACCTTGAAGATATATATATCGTCAAAGTACATATATGTGGAGTTATATATAGTAAAACTTTACTTACCCATAAGCACTGACCTTCACGATATTCTTGTCCTCGATATTTTTGACACGATATTGTGTCCGACGATATTTGTGCTTTCGATATTTTGTCCACCCACCCTGAAGACCAACATATGTCATGGATCTAATGATCATGCAGCTCGGAGACCCAAGAGGTCCACAACACCCACCGCCACCACCCCCAGGCCCACCCCCTCCTGCTCCCCCCCCCCAGACTACCACCGAGGCAGCGCAGAACAAGACAGCTGACCTTCCGAAAACGGCATGGCCCCTCAGCCACCCAATTGCAGAATGTGGGGAGAGGTGGGAACCAAGTATGTGTGAAGGAGGCAAGTCACCCATGAATAAGAATGTACACAATGCCAAGTGTGGCGGTGATGTGCTGGACAGACTCCAGTATGCAGAGCACAGACATGTCCCTGTGGACATATACTGCTGGTGTGTGGAGTGTTGTGGACAGTGGACACAACCATCTTACCTCAGGCAGTAGGGAAGACCCCGCTCATGTAGCTGTGTCGTCCCCCCCTGTACACAGAAGCGGAGTGGGCTGGTCCGGCGTACGCCACACCAGCGTAGGAGTGTGAATAAATAGACCGGGGCTCTGGGAATGGTTCACTTCCAGGATGGCCAACGCGTCTGCCAGGGCGGCGCCCCTCACCCTGCCACGAGTCTGCCTTCGTGACCGCCAGCCTCCTCAGCTGATCGCTGCCTTCCGCGACACAGGCCCCCAGCGCACCCAGCGGCACAGCACCGCGGCGTAATGTGTGTGCTGACTACTGCCTTCGGCCTACACTGCGGTCAGCAGGGCGCTCAAATCAAATCCAATTCTGACCTGCGAGGACACGCCATCATCGCTGGCTGCACACCCACTGAGCGCTTCAGGTGCCACCAACTCAGTGCACCACAAGTCATCGCCACATAGCTGTGGGCCCTTTCTGACCGCTGCCTCCGGCCTACACTGCGGTCAGCAGGGCTCACAATTCAAAATGAGTCTTGATTTATTTATGGCGCAGTTCAGTAGGCAACAGACATTGCTTCCAGTGCGGGCCGCCCGGTCGACGCATCATCGCTGGCTGCACACCCCCTGAGCGCTCCAGGTGCCACTAACTCTGTGCAGCTCAAGTCAACGCCACGTGGCTGTGGGCCCTTGCTGACCGCTGCCTCTGGCCTACACTGCGGTCAGCAGGTCCCCCAAGTCAAACGACGCATCATCGCAGGCCGCGCACCCGCTGAGCGCTTCAGGTGCCACTAACTCAGTGCACCACAAGTCATCGCCACGTGGCTGTGGGCCCTTTCTGACCGCTGCCTCCGGCCTACACTGCAGTCAGCAGGTCCCCCATCTCAAATAGAGTCTTCATTCATGGCTGGCGCAGTTCAGTAGGCAACAGACATTGCTTCCAGGGCGGCCCGCCCGGACGACGCATCATCGCAGGCCGCGCACCCGCCGAGCGCTTCCGGTGCCACGAACTCAGTGCAGCTCAAGTCATGGACCATTTATGATGTAATATTTTGTGTGTGAGCTCAGCTCTGGTGTCCCTACCTCAGTGCACTGCAAGTCATGGACCCTTTATGATTGAATCTGTGTGTGTGATCCGATGATCACTGTTCTAGTTGTTGCCAGCACCAACCACTCCCTGAGGGCTGGCTTACACTCACCCCACACCCATCCAGGCATCACTGGACATGTGAACCTGGTAATAAAAAGGGGCCGGGCGCACGTGCCCGTAGCCAGTTCCACCATACATCTAAGTGTGTCCGTGTGGTCATTATGTATGCGTGATGGCCCCTGGCCCTACCACATCACATCGTGCTGTGGACAGCGGACGCAAGCATGTCACCTCAGGCAGTGGGTAAGACCTTGGACATGTAGCTTTGTCGTCCCCCCCTGTAAGCGTAAGCAGAGTGGGCTGGGCGGCGTACGTCAGTCCAGCGCAGGGGTGTGTAGAATTAGCCCGGGGCTCAGGGCGTGGCCCAGTTCTGGCCTGGACAAGGAAGTCACCAATGCGTGTGTCTCTGTTGTAGTGTCGGCGCCACCCGGCCCGCAATTGACAATGTTGCAATGTAGCATGCACCCGGAGGGCGGTCTCGCACGAACGGAGAAATGAAGGAGCGCAAGACCGCTCGGGGTCTTGGCTCATACATGCCAAGTGTTGTGTGTATCTGCATTGCCGCAACATGAGCCAAATGCCTAGCCTTAATCGCAGCGTGAGTTCAGCCAGGCATGAACTCTACATCTGTGTCTGCACTATCCTTACCATAGGCCTACACTCACGTGGCCGCCCACCTTCAACGGCCAACATCACAGTGTCGTTGTCAGGCTTGTGGACATGCGCAGACAGGCATGACAATGGTGTGCTGTTGGAGTGCAAGTGATGCAACCGCGCAGCGTACACAAGTGAATAGGCTCGGGGGGAGGGAGGAGCAGCTGTCAGGCAACGTAACACACAGTGATGCCGCTCATTTGCCACATGCAAGTCATGTCAAACATGAATCCCAAAGTCGCACACATCCCACCCCACACCCAACAAGCCACATCACAATTCCTGAATGCAAGCAGATGACAAATTGACATTAGGGATGAAAGCTCCTTTGTCTGAACTATCAGGCGGAAGCACATCTGCACATCCGACCTCGGAATTGCATGTGCCCGGCACCCCCTGACAGATACGATAGCAGTTGAGGATGACTCCCACACTAAGCACAGCCCGACGACAGACCAACGTATACACACCCCACACACAGAAGTCCTTGCTCGGAGTTATCTTGCATGGAATGGCCTTCACACTTACACAACCATTGCACACTTAAACAACTCATTGATCCGAGCTGTGGCATTTCATCCACAGAACTGGCGCAGGTCAGAACAGTGCCGCTTCAACCAGGGCCACTAACGCAATGGCAGAACATCCCGGACACATGCACAACCCCTGTCACGTGGAACTGTACCGTGCACGTATGCTGCATTTACTGGGGGCACTGCCATTGATAGTGCTGCAGTTCAGTTACCGGCTAAGCTTCCGCCTTGCCAACGTCACCTGCGTTCAGCCTGTGTTGCATTGTCGATCGTGCATATTCGAGTGGTCCATGGATGTCTGCCTATCCAACAGGACGGTAGGCGAACTGGATTTCGACATGTGTGTGCACCCCCTGCTGGCCCACGACCAGGAGTGTCACCGTGATACCCGTCTATGGGATGCCTGGATACTTGGCATACATGCTGGCAGCTGGACCTGGGATATTGCAGAACTCCTCGTGTGCAGTGACCACATTGAGCCGCTACCCTATTGGGCTGTAGTGCTAATTGGTGACAGGGGGTGGACGCAGCACATCTGTCCAGACCTGCTAATGGATAGCCTTGCCGTCCTGTTCGATGGAGTCGACAACGACCTCATGTTGGAAATGATTGCCTACAAAGCTGCAATCGCTTTCATGGACGTGTAACTACGTACCTGCAGCCACAACAGTTTGGAACCCATTGCACATGTCCCGACACCTTGTTGCATCTTGGGGTTCTGGTCACATATCCCACGACAACAGTGGACATGGCTGCATTCGCCTGGACCCCGAATACGTGGGCGGACAACCACGCGGGGTAACACACACCTGTGAAAGGTGAGGCACTCCCCCGGAGTGGACAGCGGCGCTTGGCAACGTTCCTCATTCTGACATACTGCTGCATTGGTCCGCATGTTGTGGCACTTCTCTTACCCGTACTGACACGCATATGCTAATAAAGTCTACGCACATCCACTTGTATTCAACTGTGATGTGAGTTGTTTTGAATGACGATGTGTGTCTCACTGCCTATCTGGGTCACGGCCATACATGCGCATTGATAGCATTACCCAGGGAGTACCATTTATGTGGAATCACTGTCCCTACATTCATCAATACTTTCATGCTTAATTGATCAGGGCCATGACACATCAGTGTGAATTTGAATGTTTTATTCACATTCAGTGCAGTGTTTAAGCTGGACCAGTACAGGGCCATGCAAACCCCACTTTACATTGTCGCCCCGTGGAGGGCCAGCCAGAGTCCTTTAGGGATTGACAGGTTCATCGGAAGAGGAAGACTTCAGTCCGTAGTGTGATTGCTGTGTCATTGGTAACCATTCCAAATATGGCAGTCCATGTCATGGTCCAAGGTGAGTGTCGCTGAGTGTAACGGGGGCCAGTGGAAGATGTTATTCCAGGGCATGATGCAGAGGGCAGAAACAAGCTGAAACAGGCCATATGGTGGTGATGTATGCTACCACTTCAATCTTACCACCAAGCCAGATTCATCATCATCTTCGTCCTCTGATGTGTCAGGTGCCTCACATGTGGGTGGTGGTGTTTGGTCTGCCGCACTGTGTGGCACTGACGCTTCAGGGGGCGGAGATGTGGATGGAGTAGTAGCAGCAGCAGTCATCCGCGCCAGGCCGAGTGGCGGCAATGCCATGATGAGGATCTGCAGGGCATGGAAGATCCCAGCTACATCTCGCTGGTGTGCAGCCGTGGCAGCCAATCATTCCGCATGCATCCGCTCCATGTTCTCCATGATCCTCCGCATGTGCCCCAACTCCCGGCTGACATCGCTGGAGCCACTCTGACTAGACACTTGGGGGTCGATTCCAATCTCGGCCGGTAGGGCACCGAATCGGATTCGGCTGAACCGGATCCGATTCGGAGCCCTTTTTCCCGACCGACTCGTACGTGCGTCCGGGCGAACGAGTACGATGGGAGCGCGTGCGAATTCGCCGACCGACTCGTTCGCGGGTCCCGACCACTCCGACCGACTCGCACGGATGCGCCTCGTACCGCGCAATGGAGACGTTCCCCGGCCGGGCAAGTACGATGCGCGCCGCGAGCAGTCCGACCGACCCGCACCGTCCGGCTCGAAGAGGCAGTCGGAGCCGCCTGTATGTGTAGCCGCACGAGTCGCGCACAGGGGTGACCCATGGGTCCCCCCTACCTGTGTGTGTACGGCGCGAGTCGCTTCGCCGCGTACACGCTGTAGGGGGCGCCCTTGTTCGCCTCGCACCCATTGAGTCAATGGGAGCCCGCGTACGCGTTGTACGACCGGCTCCCATTGACTTCAATGGGAGTCCGACCGACTCGAGTCCGATGTCATACGTGCGCATCGTACTCGTTCGGTCGGGCTGCTAGGGTCCGATTCGGTCGAAAATCTCTCCGGGTCCGGCTCGGTCGGAGAGATTTCCGGCCCGAATCGGAATCGGCCCCTTGTTCTTGTCTCCGAGTCATGACTCCAGCGATGTCAGCCATGGATTGTTGGAGAGCATGGAGCGGACAGTGGGTGTCCGTTAGGGACTGTAAGTGGACCCTGATGGGACTTAGACACCCAGGTATGGCATCTAGTTTGGCTGCCATGAGGTTGAATCCCACCCGCAGCTGATCAGCCATCTTATCCTGGCACCCTAGCACACGGCGTTGGAATGCCATGTGTTGGTCGTGGGGGTCCTGGGAGACAGCCGTGGTGGTGGGTGCGTCCTGCTGTGTGGTCTGTGCAGGGATTGGGGTCTCCTCGATGCAGCTGGGCTGCCCTGCTCCTGGAGGTGGGGTGCTGAAGCTGTCCATGAGCTGCTGGAGGGCGTCGGTGTCGATGTTGGGGAGGTCCTCTTCGTCATCAGTGCTGAGTTGTTGTGTCTGCTCTGCAGGAGGTGTTACTTCTCCCTCTGCAATGTGAAGGGGAGATGCAGATTGACACTGTGTTCACATGTATGTTCACGCATTGTACAAGTTTACTAACCGACTGCATGACAATGTACATTGTGACTGTTTGTGAAGAGATGCCTATTTGATGCGGGACAGTTGACATTTCTACACCATCAGAGATATGAGGTTGTACTTGTCCATTGTCATCTGACAGTTTCCTGCTATGCCAAATGCCAATGGCCATTTTCTACACACAAGCGTCAGCAGTTGTGTCCTCTGTTCTGTTGTGAGAGTGTTGCAATTTGTACCACATTGTTGTCAATGTTGAGGTGCTCTGATTCTTATGTGTGTGTGCTGCATTGTGGGTGTGTTGCCCCTTCAGCTCTGATTTGGCTGGCCCTTCTCCCTTTCAGGCGGTGTGCCTTTCACTTCTGTGCTTATACAGTACTGAGATGTTGCAGACTTGGGTAAATTGGGCTCTTGGTCGGAGTTGTGACTCTTGGGCATGGTTTGTCCGCAGATGTGCTCTACTTAATTGTGCACGTGTGCCATTGTGCCCATCTCCCCCCGTCCCCCAGTCCCTGGTCGTTACTCACCCTGTTGCTGTTGGCTCAGGTCATGTTGTGCAGTGTCCGGTCCACCAACTCCTGCCACCGTCTCCCCAATGATGACTCGGGTCACCATTTCCTCCATCTCATCCAGCTCCTGGTGTGTCGCTGGGCTCCCACCTCCAGTCTGCATTGCTGCTCTCAGGTTGGCAGCGATTTTCAGCTTGGTTTTGCGCTTCACATCAGTCCAGCGCTTCTTGCAGTCATCCACTTCCCTTCTCTTCACTCCTGCTGCATTCACCTTGGCCAAGATGGACTGCCATATTGTATTTTTAGTTGCCAATGTCACAGTGGAGGTGATGAACAGTTGGTGGTGGTGTTCTGTCACCTCCGTAATGAGGATCTGGTTTTCCTGCGTACTGAAACGCGGGTTCCTCTTATTCTTCTCCTTGCCCTTCCCTGTCCCCGAGGTCCCAGGCTGGTCCTCCGTGGGGCTTGTGGGGTTCTGGTTGTCCTCTGTACTTGCTCCGGCTCCCTCCATGGGGCTTCGCAGTTGTTTGTGTTTTGTAGGTGTTTTTTTTTGCCGCTTTTATAGTGATTGTTTCCGCCTTACTTGTGGGACTTGCGGGCCTGGCGCTGCTTTTCGCTGGATTTTTATCGCAGTTGGGCCCATCGCAACTTTTTTCACGTTCAGGTTTCCTTTTTTATCGCCGTTGCAGTAGTTGTATCGCGGACATTTGAGGCGTTCTCGGGAAACTATCGCATGTTACCGCCGTGTTGGGAATACGACGTTGACAAGGAGTTATTTTCCTGCGATAGACGGCGATATGGAAAATTGCGTTAGCCTATTTTGGCGATGTTTATCGCACGTTCTTGTGAATATCCCCCATAGAATTTTAAACATTAGAACTGGGGAGGAATGAGTTATAAATCAAGCATAAGCTTTAAATGTGACTGCCTGTGACTCGGCTCTCCTGGCCCTTCAGCAGGACTAGACATTAAATTGTCTACGCAGCCTAGTCCTCCCTGGCCCTGAAGAGAAGCTCGTGCAGCTGACAAGACAGAGACACTGCAGGCTGCAGTCCCAGACTCGGGCCGAGGCAATTGTTCTAAACGAAAAGAAGAACAGATGCTGCAGATTTGTGAAGGTCACAAATATCCATGTATCATCTCTTAAAGGAGCCGAGTGCAGCTTCTGCGCAAACAGAGGTCAGAAACGAACTATACTCAGAGGCACTGGAATTATGCGGCAAGGAAGGTGGCACAATTGACTAAATTATCTGGCAAGAAAAGGCAAATTATGCAACCTAATGCAGCACATTTTGTGATAGTATTACTACAGAATTTTGTAATTATTTCACATGTTCACACTGTCTGGGCAACGGTTTCCCCTCATTAGTACCAGCTCAACATCCAAATACAGTCATTAGCAACTGAAAGATGAGGAGTCAACCTCTGCATAGGTCCCTCAGCTACACGTAACACAGGTTGCCTCAATTTTAGTAGCTTTTGATCCATTTAGGCTAGATACATCTTTTTTGTTCAAATCTGCAGAATAAGCAGCAGATGATGGATTTTGAGGCAAATGTGGCAAATCCAGAATTATGCAGAAAAACACCACAGAATTGCATAATTTCAGTGGCCGTGACTATGCTCGTAATTTATTGTCTGCAACACAAGACGAAGACAGTCCCTAGGGCTCAAAATCGAGTTATGTTCTACCAGACTGATGCATGCTGGTGCTACAGTGCGACTCTTTGCCAATGCGCACACCTGCCTCGTGCGCCAGCCAGCAGGGGTCGCAATTACAGGCAGCAGATTTATTTCTTTACAGTAAAAATTACCCCCCACCTCATGCCCCTTGAAGCTAGGTGGGTTGCAAAAGTTTGTTGTTCTAAAAACTGGGTCGTGATTCTGAAAAGTTCGGGAAGCCCTGAGCAGCTAAAGGATTCTGCAACATTAGGAAGAGAAAGTGAGCTGAAAGTCCAAGACAGAGGCGAGCAGAAAGCAACACAGTCTACAGCACTTTACTAAATCAAGAGCCCTGTGGTGTTTGTACAATAGAAATGCAGCCCAAATATTACATAAATAAGCTATATAAATTATAGGCAAAGTACGGATTCTATTTTACAAAGTTCAGGAGGAGGTGAGTTCAACAACTGGATTCTCCGTGGGGCGTAGAATGTGAAAGAGTGCAGACCCCCCAGCCTCATCCACCCATTCAGCATCACCGTTTATGTCCAGCACCCGAATGTGGAAGGGTGGGGGTGTGGGGAGCTACTTTACACTTGTTTTACCCGCCTCCTGCGTGCGATCCGTTGAGGCTGGGAATAGATCACAGCAGAGTAGATCTCCCAGTAGGGGGAAGAGATTAGGAAATTAATAAAAGGATAAATGGAATGAGGAAAGGCTGAGAGAGACAAACACCGCATTCAGCTGCTCTCGAGGGCACAGCTCTTCTGTCAAGGAAAATCACAGTTAATTCAGCACAATTCAAACAACCTTTGTCAGCTCACTGACTGCTCCCAAACTAATTACATAGGCTACAATGCAAAATAGGATAGGGACACACAGTTAAAGAGAGTTATATTTAATGATATATTAAGTAGTAATGACACTGCATTATAATTATTTTTAATTATAATATTATAATTATATTATATATTATATTATATATATATTATAATTATATTAATTACAATTAATGAATAATTATATATAATTATATTGTATTATATTTATAATTATAATATTAAGTAATAATGACACTGCAGGCAGAAGGAAGGGTAGGTTACCGCGCCGCACACCGCGACTATCCACGTGAGTCCTACTATCCCCGAACGGCTAGTTCTGACTCTACGAGAATGGCTGCGTATCGTTTGACCATCCCCTTTAATTTACCCCTCCAGAAACGTTTTGCCGCAGCCCTGTCTCGGTCCTCTGCCTGGACCCGAGGCGCACATTACCCCTATTTGGAGGTTAAGACAATGGGCCCGATTCACAGAAGTAAACTGAGACGAAAGTCTAACTTTACGAGTAGTAAAGTTAGACTTTTGGTTTAAGTTTAGACCAAAAGTCTAACTGAGACCAAAAGTCTAACTTTACTACTCGTAAATGCCCTGTGTGAATACCGAAACTCGTAAAGTTAGACTTTCGTCTCAGATTACTTCTGTGAATCGGGACCCTTATCCCTTCCCTTATTTTTGGTCAACCACTCCATCTTGTACATATGTGTGTGTCTGTTTGTATTGTGTTTTCCATCATCGTTTTTAATGCAGAGTCACTCACCTTATTTTTGATGGGATGTGTGACACGTTGCACCATAGGAGCTTAACATTGCGCTTCTCGCATGTTATGATTTTAACACGATAATACTGCTACGATGTACCCCCTATGGATTGCTACCCGGGGACGCACAATTAATTACACTTGAGTATTGCTATGGTCTACGCCTTTTCTTGCAGGTTGGAGTTTGAGACCCTATCTCTGGTCAGCTGATTAGAAGGTTCCTATGTGACCCACCTCCATTATAATTTTGTTGTGTGGTATTTAGTGAATACCACACAATGCATAATCCCCCCACGTAACCCTGACTAAGGGTAGGGATATTCATTTTCTTTGGTCCTGATGAAACACCATGGATCCCTCCTGGACCACTGAGGCGTGAAACATGTCGACCCATACACACTGGTAAATTGCCTTTCTCCATTACGAGAATCTCACAATCTACATACACTTTTTATCCCTACCGAGGGGACCCCGGATTAAATATAACGTTGTGGTACCCCTCCGGCAGTTTCAATTCACCTTTTCACCTATTTTCACACACACCTGCACTCACCATCATGGCTTATTTTTATTTAAAAGACCTCCGCTAAGGAGCCCTCTTGTGGGACCCGTGGGGTATTGCAGCGACAACCCCACAAGGAGCTAAGCCCGATGATGACGCATGACATGTGTGAGGGCATCACTTCCTATTAAGGAAGACCCCCCTGATCACATACCCAACCTGAGATACAGCTCCACAGGAACACTTACCCCTCATTACTGTCATAGTTGATCTTGAGAGCAAGGGTTCTGGACCTCTTTTTAGCTCCCTGCCCCCCTCTCTTATTCATATTGATTCACAAGGCAGATGGCATGGGGAACAAAGACTCTATGGCCACCTATGAGGCACACACTGGTTTCATAAAATGGTGAGCAAGGATATGACAAGCCTTTATGAGGCTTATGGGACAAAAAGAACATGGTTGTCTGCCCAGCTGGAGCCCTTTCTTCCCCCCCCCCCCCCACCACCAAACCCTTGCAGCATTGCAGGGAAATGATTATACAAATATATACCCAAAATGTGATTGGGCCCATCTACAGGTGGATATACTACCAGTAAAGCAGAAACATAAATGTAAAAATCTGACAAAGATAGAAAACAATAACAGCACAACAACATAGAAACTGACAAAATTGTTTAAAATAAACTTTGAAAATGCCACAAAATCAAATAGCACTAAGCGCCAATAATCCCAACCAAAGACTATTAAAAGTTGAATGTTAATCAATCATCTTTCTCTGTCACACACACACGCCCACATACACACACACGCTCTCTTACTCCCTCTCTCACACAAACACAGACTTGCTCTATTTCAGACTCTCTCTCTCTCCCTCTCTCTCACACACACACACAAACACATACACACACAAAATGGTGGGCAAGTTCATGGGAATGAAGGTGTCTAAAAGAGAGGAAACTGTCTTGCTGCATGTGCCTGGGCTCTTGGAATCCCCCCTCTCCAGTCATGAGCAGGCAGTTACAATCACAAAATAACCTACATTTGGGCTGCCTTCAAGGCTGCCTGTAGGCCCTTAAAATATTTTGAGCACAGCAGCGGAGAGAATGTGAATAAGGTATTCTAAAAAACCCTCAATGACCTACAGCAGACTAGGACCCAAACATGAAAACACCAAAACACCATGAAAACGAAGATTTATAACCCCATCTCCTACCAACACAAAATGGCAATTGCCCTTATATTCTTACCCTTGGTTCTCCTAGTCCAAACTCCAGGTTGTCCAGTGTCTAACAAACATCAAAACATTTGCCCTGTTCTGCACTGACTTTACACTGATTTCCCCCCAAAAATGCATCCATTCCAATGGTGGATCATGTGGGAGTGATTTCAGACAAGGATGAGTGATGCTTTCTGTAGGAAAGTGGAGTATTTTGTGTGATGCTGGCTAGGCCTCACCATGTAATACTATCACAATACCCCAAAGATGGTCCTTGATTCACACTAATAAATCCTTAGCTCAGTCCTGGTAGAGTGACAAAGCGCAGTCAGACTTTACTAGAGGAACATGTGTTAAGCATTTCAGAGTTCCAACATGGATGATAAGTAATTGACATGACTCGAGAAAAATCCAACACCAATTTATAAAAATAGAGTGTATTTTTAACCTTATTTTGACACCAAAATGAACGAAATAGCATACATATAACCAGAGTTATAGATTTTTTAAGAAATATAAAATCAGTGCAAAATAATACAGTGAAACTTTTTCATTGCGGTCAATGGGAAAAACCACTAGTCAATCAATCAATCCCAGGCTTGTAAAGTGCGACTACTCACCCGTAAGCATCCTGAGGCACAGGGTCAGACTGATTTGCATATGGCCATGTCTGAACTGGGGTGGTGGAGTGTGTCTATCATCCCCTTTGGTTTTGCTATGTTCGCCCTAAGTTGGCAGGGTATGCCCAGACGTGGGTCCCTTGCTCACTCTGCCACTGGATTCAAGATAGCCTGGCTGATGACGGCTGTAAGCCAGAAACCGGTCCCCGGATGCTTGTTTCCGGTACAGGGAAGACATGGCTTGGCAGTTCGGGCTGGACTGTTCCCATGAGGCACAGGGTCAGACTGATTTGCATATGGCCATGTCTGAACTGGGGTGGCGGAGTGAGCTAAAGAATGATGATGGATTAAACCCAGATCAGTTGACTGGGGGTGAGTGCTTGAAATGTTCAACACTCTGTCCATCATCCCCTTTGGTTTTGCTATGTTCGCCCTAAGTTGGCAGGGTATGCCCAGACGTGGGTCCCTTGCTCACTCTGCCACTGAATTCAAGATAGCCTGGCTGATGACGGCTGTAAGCCAGAAACCGGTCCCAGGATGCTTGTTTCCGGTCCAGGGAAGACATGGCTTGGCAGTTCGGGCTGGACTGTTCCCATGAGGCACAGGGTCAGACTGATTTGCATATGGCCATGTCTGAACTGGGGTGGCGGAGTGAGCTAAAGAATGATGATGGATTAAACCCAGATCAGTTGACTGGGGGTGAGT
Organism: Calotriton arnoldi; assembly: GCA_963921515.1. Taxonomy (NCBI): domain Eukaryota; kingdom Metazoa; phylum Chordata; class Amphibia; order Caudata; family Salamandridae; genus Calotriton; species Calotriton arnoldi. Next base: position 71,598 of record CAWUFW010002914.1, on the reverse strand, counting down.
GCTTGAAATGTTCAACACTCTGTCCATCATCCCCTTTGGTTTTGCTATGTTCGCCCTAAGTTGGCAGGGTATGCCCAGACGTGGGTCCCTTGCTCACTCTGCCACTGGATTCAAGATAGCCTGGCTGATGACGGCTGTAAGCCAGAAACCGGTCCCAGGATGCTTGTTTCCGGTCCAGCGAAGACATGGCTTGGCAGTTCGGGCTGGACTCTTCCCATGAGGCACAGGGTCAGACTGATTTGCATATGGCCATGTCTGAACTGGGGTGGCGGAGTGAGCTGAAGAATGATGATGGATTAAACCCAGATCAGTTGACTGGGGGTGAGTGCTTGCAATGTTCAACACTCCGTCCATCATCCCCTTTGGTTTTGCTATATTTACAATACAGCGCAGCATGGCACGAGGTTTTTGGCACATTGCTGGAGTTGGTGGGAAAATTGTCGCAACTCAAGCAATGCGTCACAGTACAGAGGCCATGCATCAGTTACTGTATGGGGACCATTGTGTTAGAGCGTGAACAGGTGACAAAGTCACCTTGTGCTCTAACATGTTGGTCCTTGATGTGACGCATACAAATGGGCATAGTGCCCACTCGTATGTATGACATTAGCACGTAATGTCACAAAATGTGACATTATGTGCACATACCGACATTCTGTGGCCTCTCTTACCTTGTGACTTGATTGCAGATTGCAGTCAAGTCACAAAAGCTGGTGTGATCCCTTGGCCAAAGCGTCATTCCTACGCCTGGGATTAGCAGGCATAGGGATTTGTTCGCATTGGCACTGCAGCGGCCCGATGTGCCCAAAACAAAAAAAAGTCATAAATACAACTGCATCAGAGGTGTTTCCAACGGAACGCCTACCTTGCATAAATTAATAACTACCGCGGCACACCCAAAACCGACGCACTTAAAACCAACGCATTTAAAACCGACGCATCCAGACGAAAAGTGATTTATCTATATAGATGCATCACCTTGTAAATTTGGATATTTTGGAGTGCCACCGTTGCATCAAAAAAAGTGGTGCAACAGCGGTGCAACGGCAGCGCAATGCAGCACAAGGGGCTTGTAAATGAGGCTCCAATGTTTTCATAACCTCTTTTATTGTAAAGAGAACATCTGGTACTCCAAGATGGCTGACAGCGGTATGCTTCCGGAGTCAGATACGGGCTTGCACGGCAGGAGCATGCAGGCTTGTCCTCTGTTTAGGTTTATTGTTTTGGATGCTGTTCCACTGTTCCACACTAGGGCATCTGAACAGCTTGAACAGCAGCCTCTTCCCTGCAGCAGGTGTTGCAGTAGTGCAGTTATCAGCTCGAGTGCCAGCGCAAGGTAAGAGATATGCATCTTACAGGGCTGCACAGGTGTGTTTCTGCATTCTTCAACACCTGTAATTTACCTCCCTTAAGTTTGCATTCATTCTGGTCACTGTGTGCAACCAGGTATATTTGGCGAGTGTCGGCACAAAACACCGTTCACGTATTGGAATATTCTTGTGCATTTCCGCCTGTTATTATTAAATACCTGCTTTACGGTGATGCCTGTTTGTGGTTTATCACGAATGCACAATTTTGCTCTGACGCCAGTCATTTGGCAAGCTTCAAAGTAATACCATTGTGTCGTGGATCCAGTCAAGGCTGGTACTAAATGAGGGTGGTGAGGCTTGGGGGCAGGTGTAGGGTTAAAAATAAGTAGCCCTTACCTTACAAAGCCTCTGACTCTCCTCTATCTTTGTCGCCGTCGTCTGCTTGGTCCGGCAGGAACAGGAAGCACAACAGGCTCCCCTAAGCTAATAACAACGCTGCAGCGTTGTGATTGGTCTGAACGCTGTGGTTCGGCACTCAGACAGGCAGTGCTACCCTGTGCATGTTCTGAAACTAAGGAGACAGCTCAATGCAGACGGTCCCTTAGAGCAGGTACTCACTGGGTGTAAGGAGACAGCTCAATGCAGATGGTCCCTTAGAGCAGACCCTCACTGACTCTATGAAGACAGCTCAATGCAGACGGTCACTTAGAGTAGGCCCTCTTCTGAAACTAAGGAGACAGCTCATTAAAAATGGTACTTTAGAGCAGGTCCTCACTGGGTGTAAGGAGACAGCTCAATGCAGACGGTCCCTTAGAGCAGGTCCTCATCTGAAACTAAGGAGACAGCTCAATGCAGACGGTCCCTTAGAGCAGGCCCTCATCTGAACCTAAGGAGACAGCTCATTAAAAATGGTTCCTTAGAGCAAGTACTCAAAGGGTGTAAGGAGACAGCTCAATGCAGACGGTCCCTTAGAGCAGGTCCTCATCTAAAACTAAGGAGACAGCTCAATGCAGATGGTCCCTTAGAGCAGGCCCTCATCTGAAACTAAGGAGACAGCTCAATACAGACGGTCCCTTAGAGCAGGTCCTCACTGGGTGTAAGGAGACAGCTCAATGCGGATGGTCCATTAGAGCAGATCCTCACCGACTCTATGAAGACAGCTCAATGCAGATGGTCCCCTAGAGCAGGCCCTCATCTGAAACTAAGGAGACAGCTCACTAAAAATGGTTCCTTAGAGCAGGACCTCACTGGGTGTAAGGAGACAGCTCAATGCAGACTGTCCCTTAGAGCAGATCCTCATCTGAAACTAAGGAGACAGCTCAATGCAGACGGTCCCTTAGAGCAGGCCCTCATCTAAAACTAAGGAGACAGCTCAATGCAGACGGTCCCTTAGAGCAGGTCCTCACTGGGTGTAAGGAGACAGCTCAATGCAGATGGTCCATTTGAGCAGATCCTCACCGACCCTATGAACACAGCTCAATGCAGACGGTCCCTTAGAGCAGGCCCTCATCTGAAACTAAGGATACAGCTCATTACAAATGGTTCCTTAGAGCAGGTCCTCACTGGGCGTAAGGAGACAGCTCATGCAGATGGTCCATTAGAGCAGATCCTCACCGACTCCATGTAGACAGCTCAATGAAGATGGTCCCTTAGAGGAGATCATCACCGAGGTGTGAGGAGACAGCTCAGTGCAGATAGTCCCTTAGAGCAGGCCCTCATCTGAAACTAAGGAGACAGCTCAATGCAGATGGTCCCTTAGAGCAGGCCCTCATCTGAAACTAAGGAGACAGCTCATTACAAATGATTCCTTAGAGCAGGTCCTCACTGGGTGTAAGGAGACAGCACAATGCAGATGTTCCCTTAGAGCAGATCCTCACCGACTTTATGAAGACAGCTCAATGCAGATGGTGGGGAACATGCTAAGTGCACTTAACTGTCTGGCCAGCCCAGTAGGGCCGGCCAAACTATCATGCGAACTTATTGCACACATTTCCTCCACCCACTGCTGACGGCGTAGACAGCCAAGCCCTCCCCACCCCAAAACCGCCTTCAGCACGAAAAATAAAATAACAACACTGTGTTGTTATCATTTTATTTTTCCTTCTTTGCACTGCTAAAAGCAGTGGGGCGAAGCTCCTCCGTCTTAGCGGAGGATCCGCCACTGCGTGGATTATCCCTGCTGTGTCTCAGTGCCACTGAGTGTTTTTTTGAAAGATGATAGAGACATAGTGCCAATATCGGCAACACTCAGTTCTCATACAGCAACATACATCAATAAACCACACAACACCTTTTTAGTGGAGAAATTTGCTGCAGGTTTATTTGCATAACCAATATGCCAACATGGTGGGTTATCTTACGGGCGATCCCAGGGCAGGCCAGCCCCTATGCCGCCTGCCCGTCTGATGAGCCAACTTGCACCGTGGCCGTCGCCAATCGGTGGTTACCAATTATTGGGAGAGGCCACCTCTCCCATCAGTGGACCGCCAGTCCACTCCCTTACTCACGCCCCGACAGGTGGGCGGAGCGTTCCAGGCAGCCCCCGGTTGCTCAGACCCACAACCGCCCGTAGGACTAACGGGGCGCCGTAGTTCTTCCAGGGGACCCGCTAAAACATCCCTGGGTATCCTTGGCTTAGCACCCTTGTTGTGCTGCTGCAATATAGTACCCTTCTGTACCTTGCAGACTCTGGATCGCCCTGTAACTCCTCCTGCAACACAAAACAATAAGTTAGCTTCTTCCCCTCCCCGTACTACCCTTTGGCCGTCCGCAGGGTAGCGGTAGGGTGGGAAACTGCGAGACGGGTAGCGGTCAAGAGACCGTACAGTGGGCGGGGGAAGGCTTTTGTACCCCTGTCCCCCTCCCACGGCCGGAAGTGATGCGGCCAGCAGACCCCCTGGTCCCTAGCCCAGGGAGCCTAGTCAGCAGACTTCTGTGCCTTCCTGTGGCACTAAGGCGGCCGCCCTTTTGGAGGGTCCCCTATGTGGCCTCCCTGGGCAGCCTTGGCATAGTGCCAATATCGGCAACACTCAGTTCTCATACAGCAACATACATCAATAAACCACACGACACCTTTTTAGTGGAGAAATTTGCTGCAGGTTTATTTGCATAACCAATATGCCAACATGGTGGGTTATCTTACGGGCGATCCCAGGGCAGGCCAGCCCCTATGTCGCCTGCCCGTCTGATGAGCCAACTTGCACCGTGGCCGTCGCCAATCGGTGGTTACCAATTATTGGGAGAGGCCACCTCTCCCATCAGTGGACCTCCAGTCCACTCCCTTACTCACGCCCCCCGACAGGTGGGCGGAGCGTTCCAGGCAGCCCCCGGTTGCTCAGACCCACAACCGCCCGTAGGACTAACGGGGCACCGTAGTTCTTCCAGGGGACCCGCTAAAACATCCCTGGGTATCCTTGGCTTAGCACCCTTGTTGTGCTGCTGCAATATAGTACCCTTCTGTACCTTGCAGACTCTGGATCGCCCTGTAACTCCTCCACAGCTCTGGGGGTGGCCACCGTCACCACCAGGGCCCCCCACCAAGGCAGATATTCCTACCTACATCCTGTTGCTTCCAAGGCTTCCCCAAGGTTCAGCAAATTAAGTCCTTGCCTACCCTTGAGAAGTGAACCTCATCCACTTCCCAACCCAGTGGACTTGGCATGGAGTAAACCATGCCTGATGAACCCAAATCCCCTTTGTTCCGTGAATTTACGCATGGCGCTGTTCACTCTCCTACGTGAACTCAAATGCGTCTCCCAATCGGGCTCCTTGTCAAAACTGGGCGAGGTAAAATTTCGGACCACCACAGTACACATGCCCCCTGTTAAATACTCAATTGACACATGATGTCCCTCATGTCTTCGAGCAGTCCTCTCCTCCCCAGGTCATCTGGTCATTCTCTCCCAAGTGTATGACCAGAATATGGGGTAGACCGATACCTCCTCCCAGTCTCTGCTGCAGCTTCCACATCAGCTCGTTCCAGCGCATACCCGGGTAACCTAGCCACATGATCTCTGTGGCGGAGGAACGTGATCTCTGCTCCAGTGCATGCCTGGGACCCCCAACTAATTCGGTGGTGGGAAAACCCATGCCTCCATTTCTTGAATTCCTCCAATAGCGCCAATCCAGACGTACGGAAGGCCATTCACGCAGACCCTTGGTCCAGGCCAATTAGACATGCTGGGTTGCCAACACCCTTAATGAGCACTGTACATCCTATTATACCTACAACAGTCTGTACATACTTACACAATAACCCCGGACAAGGTAGGCCTACTTCTTGTTGCTTCCAGGGCCTCAACCCAGGTCCAACAAAACAGTCCATGCCCCCTCTAGACGGACAGCCCGTCTTCTTAAAAAACACCCGTCGACTTGGCATGCCGCACTCCATGCCTGACAAGTCCAAACCTACTTGGCATGGCTGTTCACTTTCCTGCGTGAGGTTTCCACGGCCCCCTAACCGGGCTCCTCGCCACACTAACCAAGGGGTTATTTCTGACCACTATAACCCACAAGCCCCCAATAGGTTGCTTAACCTACACATGGAGGACTTCATTTCTTGCCGCAGTTCCCTCCTCCCCAGAGAGTCAGATCATTGCCACACGGGTGTATGACCAGGATGTTGGGAGGGGAGACACCCTCCCCCTCGTCTCTGCTGCAGCTTCTTAGCAAGATGGTCCCACGCAAGCCTGGGTATCCCAAACAAGTTCTCGGTGGCGGAAAAGCCCTGCCCCCATTCATACTTTCCGCCCACCGCGCCACTCTAATGGCGCCCGAATGGCCAATCACCCAGACCTTTGCTCCTGGCAACTAAAGAAATGTAAGGTTGTGAACATATATTGCATTCTTGAAAAACAAACAAACAAAACTCCAACTTGCACCTATTACACAATAACCCTGCACACACGGGTAGTCCCAGGTGCATTGCACATTCGCCTGTGACTACAAAACTTAAATTGTCGTCAGGCATTCCCTTGGGCAGCTCACGGAAGGAAGTCCTTATGGATCTTAGGGATTCCCCTTGTCACTCAAAGGTACTCGCATTATCGACCTCCGAAAGCCGAAATGCTAAGCGCACCAACCAGAATCTGAGGCCAAGATGTCGAACAAAGCCCCTATCGGTTCTGTCGCTCCACATGCCTGTGAATTTGAATCCCAGGTCAAACTTCAGGCACCTAACTCACCTCTCCAAAGCCTGCCAACCGGCTGACCCCAAAATTGCAGTCCCGGTGTTGGCTGCCAATTCACAAGGAAAATTCGCTTAACTGGAGCAACTGGTGACATGCAGTCAAATCTGGTCAGGGGACTTGGAGTAAACACATGGGTGATGTACATGCACCCCCATAACTATGACTGTAAAATGTGCTCTGGTAGTTGTCCGTATTAGTGCTCCATCCCCTCTCCTTCAGCACTATCAAGGCAAACCGCACCCTCTTGGGAATGTCACCCTTACACCCCAGTTGACAGAGTGCTTATTCGTATGTAGCCTATTAACCTTACGATTTTCGCTGACGGTATACCAGTAATATGCTGATACTTCGCATGCTTTACTGCTGGGTGCGCGATGCACAATCACAATTTGTCTTTACCTCACCGGGTTGCCCTCGGTAACTCAGAATTCAGACTGGACAAGGTTCCCTCACTGATTGGCTTACGGACGGAGGTACCGTAAACTTTGGAATACCCAATCCCACTTGTTTAATGCGCTCCTCTCCAGGCCCGCCCTGCACTGCCGATGCTGCCCATCCGGGAAGAGAGACTACAGAAAGCTAGCCCTACCCGCAATGCCTGACAATGTAACGATGCCTCAAATCTGCTCTACCTGACCAAGGTAAGAGGCGAGCTGTCAGTATGCCGCTGGCAATACCCTCTCTTGGAGCGCGAGGGCCAGGCCTCCTATTAGACGCAGCCCATGCACATCTCAGGAGACCACCCCGCTTTACTGCCCGCTATACTTCCTATCACGGTTCTCTGGGTAATTAGTGAAGGATGCACGTTTGAACCAGCAACTGATACTGTTACTTACGCCTGCAACTGCTCTGCTCAGGGCAGCCCGCTAGACAATGGCTTCCAATTAAAGGCGGTGCCAACAAACCTCCAAGCGCTTAAGGTGGTACCTCTGAGTAGGGCTCTAATCTCACTGATGTCCCTTGCATCTGATACCGCCTCAGGCTGTAAGCCACTAGTGCTACTGATGCCTAGGCGCTTCCTGCCCCACCGCCAGCTGACCCTGATAGAATCCGCTCATGGCTGGGACTCAACAGTGCGGTGAAAGCACGAGACATCCTAGCCTTACCTAAGCTCTTCACCATGCTCCCACACAATTTTTTCTTAGCCTTCGTATCGTCCATACAAGAGAGACTTAGTACCATCTCCCCCTATTATCTTGTGCTACCAAACCTCCTAAAGACATCCCAGGGATTACCTAACTCACTAGGTCAGCACGAGACATCCTAGCCTGACCCTGGCTCTTCACCAGGCTCCACCCAAGAGCCCTCCACACACCTTGTGGCCTAAAACATGCCCTGTGGGGTGGTTGCGAATGGACTGCAAACCGCTCCTAGGCATTCTCTACCATCGTTGTTAATGGAGTTTCTGGTTGGCTGGAGTATGCACCTGAGCCTGCCCGAACTCACTTCTCAGTCGGGGGAAGGGATCACACCAGAGGCTGACACCTGCCCCCCCCATAGGTGGTTAGGCAGAGACTATGGCTTACCCCAGAGGCAGTGTAAATTTAATGTGCCAACCGCACTCCCACAGTGGCGCCCTACAAAAGGGACTACCTACCAGTTAATTTAAATACCCTTCGTATAGTCCATACCATGGAGACTTAGTACCATCTGCTCCTATTACCCTGTGCTACCAAACCTCCTAATGACATCACAGGGATTACATAACCCACTAGGTCAATCGGGCCACCGTCCTACAGCTCAGGAGTGAGAAGAGTCTTTCTAACGTAGCCAACCTACGGTTTATACGCAAGTGACTGGCCCCTTTTGGGCGACCAAACCAAGGGTGAAGCAATGGGAGATGAGGCCTAAGCAACGGGTGTCTTTGTGTCCTGGCAACATCAATTAACCACGCAACAAACCCAGAACATCTCCTAAAATGCGAGTCACCAGATCGTCAAAGAAATAGATGGGTTCAAGACATAGGCGCCATCAAAACTACTGCATTAAATTGGCTAGAATAGTTCTTTGAAAGAAAAGCTTTGAAAGAATTGCTCATCAGAGTCCAGGGACATACAACAGAGTATCCAACACAGAGCACCCAACAGGCTTTCTTTTGTACCACACCTTGCTCCTGTCGTGCTGCCACTCCGAGTAACACCACAACTACTAACCCCGACACTCATGCAAGCGTGACAGTACCGCCTATTCCAAGCTTCACTGGTAGACGGGAGCTGCTGTTGTCTGTCTACTCCGCTCCACCTACCCCATATCTCCCTGCTAGCTGAGCAAATCATAGTGATGGTTAGTGCGCTGGCATACACGTACCAGGCACAGGCTGCGGCCCTACCCCCACCTTACAAAGCACATTGTAACCTATCAATAGATCAAAACCTGACTTCCCCGCAGTGCCACCTTTCCTCGCTGTAACTTCCAAGACTCGTCACTTATATTTCTTTCCAATCTCTACCATCCGGATGGAGCACTGACTCACGCTTTGTCTCAGGGTTCGCCGTGAGCCGCTGCCCCGTGCCAGGCACCGGCCCCCGGTCAGCTCTGCCAGGAGCCACACCGCCAGAAGCAGAAAACCGAGCCAGCAAAGGAATTGTAAGTAATTACTGTGCACACACATTGTACTTGGTAACTGTACATGTGATCCTAGAACAAGAGCATGTTCCCGCCATGTGCCGCGGTCCGAATCACAACATGCCCGTGGGTAGGAGGGGCCTTGCGGCCCTCCCCGCCCCCAACCTTTTGCCTGCGCGGGGCCTAGGTGCCGGCCCACTGAGCTGTCCCTGTAGCGTTACTTTACTAATAAACCACAAAACCGGTCTCGCTCAGGCTCTGTTTTGTGTCCTGGCACAGGCGGCCTGTACTAGCTGTAGTGACAACAGCAAATCCCAGTCAGGCGGCACACTAAGTTCCCACAGGCCTATAGCATCCGTGCAATGAAGCCATGCCCATAATTGCATTGACCACACCCTTTTTAGAGGGCCGTAATTCCTGCGAGCGAGCGCCACCAGGTGATTGCACGCATGATGGGGTTGAAAAACATGTATACCATCCGGAAACTGGTTCTGCACTGTAGCACCGCACTTATAGGGCAATGAGCTAAACACTTGCAAACACTCTGCCCCCAAGCCCCTAATAACCACTCGCTAGCGTTCAACAATTCCCACAAAGCGCTGCAGACAACTACCCATGATCGAATATCACGTGTGAGGCGGCTATGCTGACAAGGCCCCCCCGCTGGCACAAGACGCTAGACTAAATGCTAGGACCAGGGCTTCGCAGCTTGCTCCGCCGTGAGAAGGCCCCTGGTCAGGCTGCATGCCAGCAGAGATGCCCCGGGCCCCCACAGTGGAAGGGCGTCGGAATCGCAGGAAAACAAACGTCAAATCAGCATGCCTGCTGCATGTCCTCAGCAGTTCCTCCTAGTCAATACAATATGGCAGGTACTTTGCCGGAACCTGACCCAACAACGCCCTGCCACCCGCTCTACAAGCCCCCGAGCTCTCCGCGCCTTCCCACCTTATATGTTGCCCGGGCGGAGGCGGCCTGGCTGCTGCCATTGACGGGCCTGTACACCGGTGTCAGCACACTCGTCTGATGCCGCCCCAGCCTGCTAATTGCTGCGCTATATAAATGCATATAAAATACAATGCAATCCGGCGCGAGAACAGAGCCCGCCGTGAAACACTCACCAGCGCTGCAAGTGCTCCACCAATCCTGGGTGGAACCGTATAGTGAAAGAACAGAAGACGCCAAGCCTGCCACCCCATCCTGCGTGCTCATCGTAATGGTATATTTCCTGTAACTTGGCCCTTCGACCAACAATCTTGTAAAGAAAACAGTCCCCTGCCATCAGAGAAAACCCCTTGGAGTTTATCGTAGTTAGCCAGTAAAGTGATACACCGAATAATCCAGTTCTGCAGGGTACCAACTGCTCCAAGTCTACCTGTGGAATACATTACACCCGTGCTATCAGGATCTCCGTGGCTCGCCTAATATGTCACACCAACAATCACATGCTACTGGGAATAGTCACGGGGAGATTGGCTGCATATCTCCCACTCACCTGGAGGCTAGCCGACCCCGAAGCTCAGACAGGGCTTCCCTGCTCCCCAAACGTACTTCTGGCCATAGTGCCACATCCACTCCCTCACAAGTCTACACCAGGCTAGCTCACACTGCGCCGTCTACCTCCGCCGGTGCCGAGCAAGCATGCCTGCTACCGAAAGTCCTGCGTTCTGCAAACGCGACACCACCGGACCACTGCCCCACGACAGCATTTCGGAGCTGTAATCCCCATGCCAAAATTGGGGTGCAGCTAAACCCAGCGTCAGGCCGAAACTACCTCTGCCCGTCCATAAGCACATGGCAGCCCTCGGCCGCAGCGCGTCATGAACAGGCCTCCGGATCGCAATCACACTACCCACCCCCCCGCGCCATCCGTCTGCGCTTCGGGAGCGCCACACCCATTCCCGGCCTACAGTCCCTAAGGGGGGAGGGGCGACTTCAGGCCGGATCTCCACGCAGTGCCCTTCGGCACCCTGCCGAGCATCCGCGCAACCAAGCAGCTCCACCAGGCATCCCACACACCGCCCCGTACCCCCCATGGTAGTGGAGCAGACGGACGCCCGCGAGGTGCCCAACCGCCAGCTGGAAAGGCAGACACCAGGTGAGGGGGAGGGAGGGGTTCAAGACCATGCCACCGCGTTCGACACCAACAACCCGACATACGCCTCCAACGCCCGGCCTGCCGACACGGGTTCACACGTGGTGGGGGGGCGATAAAGGAGGGGAGACCCGAGGAACCACGGCACCCCCACGAGTTCTAGACTCGCCTCAACAAGCACCGGCGCTGCCTGCCCCGCCAGAGGCGGCGCGGTGTCTCGGCAGTCCCCGGCCCCCTTTCCCCGGCAACCGTGCGAACCCCTCCCAGAAAGGCACTTGTGCAAAGAGGGGCGTCTCGGGTCAGCGCTTGTCGTCCACCACCCCCGACAGAGTGGAGGCGCCCTCGTGCACCAGCTAAAGCATATCGCCCCCGTAAAATATGTGCCATCGGGCGGATCACATGTGCCCGAAACCGAACGTACCTTTACTTAAGGGGGATAGGGCGGGAACCCACACGCACGCAATTCTACGCCTGCGACCACTCCGTCCCGGGACCAACGGACAATATAATGAATCCAGATACGTGGTTCTACCCAAATGTCTCCCATGTTCCGCTCACCGCCGCAGCCCTCTATACCGCTGCACCCGAGCCTACAAAGAAGGTCGCCCCAACTACGGTGTCGTCGAATGCCTCCTACCACCGGTCCGCACGGTGGACTTTGACCTCAAAATATTTCTACCGGCGGTCTACACCCTACACGCAGAAGAAGAGCAGAGGCCACAATACCAACTACCAGACGGGCGCACAGAAAACCCCAGCCTGCTCACCTCAACAACAAAATGAAACTGCCTGCCTCTGCTCATCTCGACACGACCAAAACTGCGAGACGGGTAGTGGTCAAGAGACCGTACAGTGGGCGGGGGAAGGCTTTTGTACCCCTGTCCCCCTCCCACGGCCGGAAGTGACGCGGCCAGCAGACCCCCTGGTCCCTAGCCCAGGGAGCCTAGTCAGCAGACTTCTGTGCCTTCCTGTGGCACTAAGGCGGCCGCCCTTTTGGAGGGTCCCCTACGTGGCCCCCCTGGGCAGCCTTGGCATTGGCGAAACTCCTATCACAAGCCTCCATCACAGGCGGAGCAGAGCAGTGGATCTTGTCAGTAACTTTGCATTACCAGAGTAACACGGAATTACTAAATTCCCCCAATTCCACCAGCGGAATAAAAAATTCCGCCCACTCATAACGAAAGGGGCACTTTCCTACACTTTCATCGATAATACGATTCTAAAATGGCCAATGGCTCATGGAAGAACAGGGAGGAGTCTTCACAGCAGGAAGAGGAAGCTGATCCTCTACGTACAGTGGCGTCACTGTGTGGCACTGGTAATTCCCCTTAAAAAAGTGAAAAGTATAAAAAATGCATTTTGTCCTAAAAACAGTTACCTAAACAGTCTGCTCGACATGAAGTTTGAGTTGATTATCAGTGCCCGGCCTTCAGTAAAACCTCCTGCTTTGCTGACGTGTTCCAGCCGTAGGTTCTTTACTTTGTTGAAGTGAAGTTGAGTAATGACGTAATACCGGGCATCACTTCTTTAATGCGAAAAACCATAAATTACATGCTTACGGTATTGTAAAGAATATTTTACCATGACTTATGAAGACGCCACCATTTTCCATAGAACACCTCCTCTAGCGCACCTCCTGTACTGCACCTCCTCTAGCGCACCTCCTGTACTGCACCTCCTCTAGAGCACCTCCTGTACTGCACCTCCTGTACTGCACCTCCTCTAGAGCACCTCCTGTACTGCACCTCCTCTAGAGCACCTGCTCTAGCGCACCTCCTGTACTGCACCTCCTCTAGAGCACCTCCTGTACTGCACCTCCTCTAGAACACCTCCTGTACTGCACCTCCTCTAGAGCACCTGCTCTAGCGCACCTCCTGTACTGCACCTCCTCTAGAGCACCTCCTCTAGAGCACCTGCTCTAGTGCACCTCCTCTAGAGCACCTCCTCTAGCGTACCTCCTGTACTGCACCTCCTCTAGAGCACCTGCTCTAGTGCACCTCCTGTACTGCACCTCCTCTAGAGCACATGCTCTAGTGCACCTCTTGTAGAACACTTCCTCTAGAGCACCTCCTCTAGTGCACCTCCTGTACTGCACCTCCTCTAGAGCACCTCTTGTAGAACACTTCCTCTAGAGCACCTCCTCTAGCGCACCTCCTCTAGAGCAAATTCTGAACAGCACCTCCTCTAGAGCACCTGCTCTAGTGCACCTCTTGTAGAACACTTCCTCTAGAGCACCTCCTCTAGCGCACCTCCTGTACTGCACCTCCTCTAGAGCACCTCTTGTAGAACACTTCCTCTAGAGCACCTCCTCTAGCGCACCTCCTCTAGAGCACCTTCTGAACAGCACCTCCTCTAGAGCACCTGCTCTAGGGCACCTCTTGTAGAACACTTCTTCTACAGCACCTCCTGTACTGCACCTCCTCTAGAGCACCTGCTCTAGTGCACCTCCTGTAGAACACTTCCTCTAGAGCACCTCCTGTACTGCACCTCCTAGAGCACCTCCTCGAGCGCACCTCCTGTACTGCACCTCCTCTAGCGCACCGCCTGTACAGCACCTTCTCTAGCGCACCTCCTGTACTGCACCTCCTGTACTGCACCTCCTGTACAGCACCTCCTCTAGAGCACCCCCTGTACTGCACCTCCTGTACAGCACCTCCTCTAGAGCACCCCCTGTACTGCACCTCCTCTAGCGCACCTCCTGTACAGCACCTCCTCTAGCGCACCTCCTGTACAGCACCTTCTCTAGCGCACCCCCTGTACTGCACCTCCTCTAGTGTATCCTCTAGAGCACCTTCTGAACAGCACCTCCTCTAGAGCACCTGCTCTAGTGCACCTCCTGTACAGCACCTCCTCTAGAGCACCCCCTGTACTGCACCTCCTCTAGTGTATCCTCTAGAGCACCTTCTGAACAGCACCTCCTCTAGAGCACCTGCTCTAGTGCACCTCCTGTACAGCACCTCCTCTAGAGCACCCCCTGTACTGCACCTCCTCTAGTGTATCCTCTAGAGCACCTTCTGAACAGCACTTCCTCTAGAGCACCTCCTCTAGTGCACCTCTTGTAGAACACTTCCTCTAGAGCACCCCCTGTACTGCACCTCATCTAGAGCACCTCCTCTAGCGCACCTCCTGTACTGCACCTCCTCTAGAGCACCTTCTGGAAAGCACACCCTCTTGTGCACTTCATCTAGTGCACCTTTTATAGAGCACCTTCTCTGAGGCACCGCTTCTAGAGCACCTTTCTTGTAGTGCACCTGCTCTAGTGTATCCTCTAGAGCACCTTTTGGAAAGCACACCCTCTTGTGCACTTCATCTAGTGCACCTCTTATAGAGCACCTTCTCTGAGGCACCACTTCTAGAGCACCTTTCTTGTAGTGCACCTGCTCTAGTGCACCTCTTGTAGAACACTTCCTCTAGAGCACCTTCTGAACAGCACCTCCTCTAGAGCACCTCCTCTAGCGCACCTCCTCTAGAGCACCTCCTCTAGCGCACCTCCTCTAGTGCATCCTCTACAGCACCTTCTGTAAAGCACACCCTCTAGTGCACTTCATCTAGTGCACCTCTTATAGAGCACCTTCTCTAAGGCACCGCTTCTAGAGCACCTTTCTTGTAGTGCACCTGCTCTAGTGCACCTCTTGTAGAACACTTCCTCTAGAGCACCTTCTCTAGAGCATCTTCTGTAAACCACCATCTCTAGCGGACCTTCTCTAGCGCCCCTCTTCTAGTGTGCATCCTCTAGCGAACCTCCTCTAACACACCATCTCTGGAGCACCTTTTATAAAGCACTTTCTCTAGAGTACCTTCTATAGAGCACCTGCTCCAGTGCACCTTCTTCAGAGCACCTCCTCTAGAGCACCATATATAGAACATCTTCTCTAGAGTGCCTTCTCTAGGCCACCTCCTCTAGCGCACTTTCTCTAGAGTATCTCCTCTAGTATACCTTCGCTAGCTCATCTCCTCTAGAGCACCTATTCTAGCGCACCTTCTCTAGGTCATCTCCTCTACAACACCTACTCCAGCACACATTCTCTAGCGCACCTTCTGTAGAACACCTGCTCTAAAGCAACTGTTTTGGAGCACCTCCTCTAGTGCACCATGTCTAGTGCACAGTCTCTAGAGCACCTCCTCTAGCGCACCTTCTCTAGAGCACCTCCTCTAGCACACCTTCTCTAGTGCATCTCCCCTAGTGCATCTTCTCTAGCACACCTCCTCTAAAGCACCTTCTCTAGAGTCTCTCTTCTGGAGCACCATCTCTAAAACACCATCTCTAAAACACCTTCTCTAGAGCACCTTCTCTAGGACCTCTCTTCTGGAGCACTTTTTCTAGAGCACCTCCTCTAGAGCACCTCCTTTAGTGCACCTCCTCTAGCGCACCGCCTCTAGGGCGCGTCCTTTAGGGCATCTTCTATAGAGCACCTTCTCTAGAGCGTCTCCTCTGGATCACCTTCTCTAGGGCACTTCCTCTAGCAAATCTTCTCTAGAGCACTTTTTCTAGAGCCTCTCTTCTGGAGCACCTTTGCTAGAGCACTTCTTCTAGTGCCTCTTCTCTAGAGCTCCTCCTCAAGCAAACCTTCTCTAGAGTTGCTCCTCTAGAGCACCTCCTCTAGCACACCTCTGCTAGCGCACCTTCTCTAGCATGCGTCCTTTAGAGCATCTTCTATAGAGCCCCTCCCCCAGAGCACCTCCTCTGGAGCACCTTCCCTAGAGCACCTCTTCAAGAGTGCATACTCTATAGCACCTCCTCTAGCACTCCATCTCTAAAGCACCATCTATAGAGCATCTCCTCTGGAGCACCTTCTCTAGAGCGCCTCCTCAAGTGCATCTTCTTTAGAGCATCTCCTTGGGCACACTTTTTCTAGAGCACCACTTCTAGAGCACCGTGGTAAACAGGGTGTTAGAAATGGGATTTCTGGTTGGCTGGGGCAAGCGCCTAAGGCAGGCAGAAACCACCACTCTAGTCAGGGCAAGGGAGTTACACGCTGAAGAGAACCCCTGCTCACCCCCTTGGTAGCTTGGCAGAGGAGTCAGGCTTATCCCAGAGGCAATGCGTAAAGCGTTTGCGCAACACACTCACACAGCCGCGACACACTAGGCACACCACAAAAGAGACTCCACACAAGGTTAGATCAAAAATAGCCTTTGTATTAGTCATAAAACACATTAAAACGTAGTCACATATATACACTGTGCCATCTGGCACTAGCTATTACTTTACAGGGGTTATATACAGGACAGGACCAATCATGCTACTGTCATAACCATTAGCACTCACAGTTAGTAAAACCACCAGTAACTACTGGCAAGGTACACTTAGCATAAATACATTAGGCATACATCCTAATCATCAGTGTACCCTAGTAAGAAGCATTAGGCGTAACCATCATAGCATTACCTAGGAGAGCTTATCACATTCTGCACATCAGGACCCTCATCATCAGGTAACATCATTACTGCCCACAACAATGGTGGTGTGCACACTTCGTAAACATTATTAGGGTGCACATTACATAATATCACCCTTACGGTACATCTCTCTGCAGGGAACCAGGGCAATTACTGATAAGTTGCCCACAGTACAATCACCCCTTCACTGTAAAATCTCCCGAGGACTGCTTGCTACCCTGGTAGGCTTCTGGGCCTTCTGCCCGCCTTCAACCAGGAATGCGGTAGTCCCAGGGGCTTCCGTCGAGGTCTCACCCTGAGTGGTGCTCAGCAACAATGCCCACGCTATTTGGTACGGCTGCAGCTGCCCGCGACCCTGCGTGCAGCTGCACAAGGTCAGAACTGTGGAGCATTTCACCACTGCGGCCCGGATTTAAAGAAATACCTGGCCGCTCCTCCACTGACACGCAAAGGGCCACTGTGGTAAGACTCGGAGCAAAGTCTCCGTCGAGTCCGCTCCGCTCAGCCTCTCTCGTCTCCTTGGGACTCGTGAGGATCTCCTCTTGCCTCCGGCAACCCTCCTCTGCACTGCTGAACTTCCTTCTTTGCGGGATTGAGGCACGGCCTTCCTTGTCGGCTCCGCCTCTCTTCCCCTCGTCAGAGGAGTCCCTCTCCGGTCTCCCCCAGAATGCGGCCACGCCTGATGATCACGCAGGGCTCTCCTTTCCTTACGGGCGCCCCGCACACAATCTGGCAACTGCTGCCTGACGTCCGTTTCGCGGAGCGGCTGTTCTCACCGTCCCCACCGCAGGGGCCCCCTTCTCGGGCTCAAAGGGGGAAAAAGATGAAGCGCTCACGATGCGCTGGCAAGCTGGAGCCCCCGTCGGGCTTAAAGGGATACGCAGGGCTCTCCTCATTCTCACGAGAGCCCCGCCTACAGCCAGGCACAGCTTCAGTCTGACTTCCCGTTTCTTCACGGGCTTCTTCGTTGAGCACCTCTCCTGGCTCAGCTCCCCGGCCACAAAGAAGAGCACTGTGCTGCCCAAATTACAGGTCAAGGAGGCAGTGATCCTTTATGGCAGAAGGGTGAATTTCAGCGCTCACCCAGCGTGTTTCAGGGGCAAAAATGAAGCGCTCCACCGGTCTCCAGCAGTTCCATAGGCAGAGCTGGGCACAGGCAGGCCAGCACGTGGGGACCCCCAGAAGACAGCAGTTGGGTCCCACGGCAGTTCCTCCTGGCCGTCCAGCAGTCCTTTCTGCCAGTAAGCACCAAGTTCCACACTTTCATGGGGTCACAGCCCCAATATTTATACCACTGCTAGTCTTTGTTCTCCCCCTGGCACACGCTCTGTGCCTGGTCCAAACCAGTTCTGCGGGGAACATTTCTTTACAGTGCACAAACACCCTCATTGTTAGTGTAGGCTCTGGCCCCAGAAACACCACAGGGGGGTGGAGCCAGCATTGTGTAAGGCAGGCACAGTCCCATTCAGGTCCAGGTGCTACTCCTCCCACCACTCCAAATGCAGATTAGCCTATTCAGCCTAGCGCTGACTCACCCAGCCCCTCTGGAGCCACTGCACCTCCCCAGTCTCTGTCACTCCAGAGCCAGACATGCAATACACAACATGCAGTCACAAAGACACATAGCACACAGAAATGCCCACTTCTAAAAGTGGCTTTTCTATAATAGTGATAATACATCAGCGAACACCATTACGCAGCATTTATTACCACTATCCCAAACATACCAAACTTGACCACGCTACTTCTCTCATGTCAGGAATTACCACTGAAACACATATCAGGGAATCCCCAATGCATTCCTATGAGAGGGCAGCCTCACAGTAGTGAGAAACCAAAATGGCTGTTTGTCACTACCAGGACATGCCACACAGTTAAGGCACATGTCCTACCTTTTACCTAAATTGCACCCTGCCCATAGGGCTAGCTAGTGCCTCCCTTAGGGCCGACTGATATGTAGTAAAAGGGGAGTCACAGACGTGGCAGCCACTTTATGTGCCACGTCGCAGCAGCAGTACACTGTGCACGCAGGCCCTGCAATGGCAGAGGCCTGAGACAGGTTTGAAAGGCTACTTTGGTGGGTGGCGCAAGCAGCGCTGCAAGGCCACCAGTAGCATTTAATTTACTGGCCCTGGGTATCTGAGATGCCATTTTACAGGGGACTGATAGGTAAATTAAATACGCCAAACAGGTGTAGACCAATCTTACCACGTTTTACCATAGAGACCACACGCACTTTACACTGGACAGCAGTGATAAAGTGCCCAGAGTCCTAAAACCACCAACACCAGGTCAGAAAAAATACCAGGAGGAAGGCAAAAAGTTCAGGGATGACCCTGCAAAAAGGGCCAAGTCCAACACAGGGGCTATCAAAAATGATGTTTCAGATGGGCTTTAGCTCATGATTTTAACACTGAGCGGGTAAAAAAGTATTATGTACTGATTTGTGCAATTTAACCAGCACATTAACCACATGATGCAGGTGGTCGGAGCAGACAGTTTATCCATCCTGTGATTCAGATTTTCCTGGTTTTTGATATAGAGCAAAGAACCCTAAGTCATTAAAGCCATCAGCATGAGTGATAGTAGCGGCCGACACAAAAAAATACCGTCGGGCTGGTGGAGGGGGTGTGGAAAGGGGGGGAGAAGGGGCCAGTGGGAAGCACGTGGGGAGGCAGTGCACAGCCGGGGGGTTAATGATAAATAATTTAAAAAATAAACCACTTACCTGGTGTTGCCGGCTGCCTTGCGCTCCTCTGCTGCAGTTCCTGTCCCAGGAGTCCCTGGGACAGGATCACGACTCCCATCCAATTCTCACGCTGCTCTCAAGCATGAGAGAAGTGCGGGAATTGGCCTGAGCGGGCTGGATTAACGCTTGCTCAGGCACAGGGAGTCTGTGCTGTTTCTCTGTTCAATACAGCCGGGTTGGAGAAAACTAAGTGCACATGTGTGTTGGGCCGGCCTAAGTGCACAAACCAGTCCTCCTTCCCCCTCCCATGCCCCGGTCCCACCCCTCCCTGCACACGCTGGCTCAGAGCCAGCGGCTAAAAAATAAAAGGATATTAAGATATTGTTTCATTTTTCAGCTGCTGGCTCTGAGCCAGTCGGGCGACGCTCCTCCGCCATTGCGGAGGAGCCGCCGCTTTAGAAATACTCACTTCTGCTGCTGACACTGAAACCATCCCACCAAGGGATTAGAAACAAAAGCATGAACCATGATCACCAGAAGAGAGGGTGCAGCAGAGGGCATCGGGCAGCCCTTGGGAGACAAGCTGGCACCGTGAAGGTACATCTGGGCCGATCTAGATAACCCCTTGATATCCTGTGGTGTTCGTCCACCCAGGACTTTCTAGGAGGTCTTGGAATCGCAAGGTTCTAGGTTGTGAGCTGATATTGGGAAGGTCTAGGCTGAGTGACAGGTGACATCATTTCTGGTTAGCGGGGGCTATTTATACCTCTACAGACCTTTCTCTAGTCTATTTAACCCCCTCCCACCTGCCTGCTGATTGTCGCTGTGCATTCTTCCAGTGTCCGCATCACATCAGAGCTCTGTCCAGAGGGGTTTCTGGCCCACCAGAAGTGGGGCAGAATGGGCATATACCATGCACCCTATCCTTTTGAGGGCCCGCTCCCAAGCTACATTTATTTATACATTTTTAAGCATGCTTGCTACATTTATTAAGAGAAGGTAGCTAACATTCCTAGCACCGCTAGATGGCACCAGACGCTGGTTCTGTCATGTTGTATCTATCTATTTAGAACCTTTTGTTTAAACTTTGAGGCAGCTCCTCATGTTAATGGGTTGCTCCAGGCCCTCTGGCGTTCCTGAATAGAAGAACTCTGCGGGGCTTATTTATCAAAGTATTGCATTGCCCTCACACCACGCAAGGTAACACAAGGCGACGCAAAACCTAGATGACATTTACCAAGCCGCGCAAGGCTGCCCCACGTGGCCTGCGGTGCTTGGTAAATCTGCAGTAACGGAAGGCATTGCAAGTTACTGCCTTGAGTTACTCTGCCCCAGGGAGGCATTCCATGGGTGGACCGTGGGTGTTCCCACTCATCCATCCATGGATTTTGGCGCATTCTTACATTTACCGTGTGGGATAGACCTGGGAATGAGTTAAAATGCTACGCCTTCCCAGGGGAGGCGTAACGAGGAGAAATATCTTTATTTCTTCTGGTTTTTCCATGTGTGGTGCATTCTGCAGCACATGTAGAAAGAGGTAAATGCCTCAAAGGATTATTTTTGTGCAGGAAGCTGAAAACAATCATGCCTGCAAAGCAGGCACTTTTGCACCAAAGTGCAAGGGTGTCTGTGTTGGTGCTAGGCAGCCAAAAGTGTGCCGGCACAAGGACAGAGCAAGAATGCACAACAGCTTGATATGGTGCATTCCTGCCTTCTCCCATTCACGCAGCGCAGTAAGGTGTCTTGCTACGTTTGAAGAAAAAAAAAAAAAGGCCCTGCAATTGTACTCAGTAGGGCACAAGTCAGGGTACACGTGGGTAGATGTCATCTACCCACTATTTTTACAGGGTGGATGCCGTGCTCCCTGCCAAGAAGCTTGTGCCGAACTTGTCCGGGTGTAATTTTCTGACACCAGGACACATTCAGCAGCGGCTGCACGTTAACTGCTTTCTGTTCTGACAGCAACCTGCAGGCGTGTGGGAGAACTGCACACAATTGTAATTATATTTATATGGCGCTTAGTAGCCTTGGGAGGCACTGAAGCACTTTACACCAGGCTGTAGACTGCTTCGGAACCCAAGGTTAGTGGTTAGTCCAGTGTTATTGGTTACTGTTGGTTACTGGGATTAGTCTTGTGTGCTCAAAGCAAGCCATGCCGTGCAGTCATTTCAGTTTGTTTATTGTGAACTAAATTAATGGTGAATTGGTTAGTTGTGATCATTAGTGGGCGGGGTTGAGCTCATGCCCATGGTTGGCGGGACTAATAGATGAGTTCGA
The DNA here is from genome assembly GCA_963921515.1 of Calotriton arnoldi. Lineage (NCBI taxonomy): Eukaryota > Metazoa > Chordata > Amphibia > Caudata > Salamandridae > Calotriton > Calotriton arnoldi. Next base: position 50,076 of record CAWUFW010002914.1, on the reverse strand, counting down.
GAAGATTATGCACATTGTTAGGTTGTGCAGATATAACCTTCACAGGAAGGAGGATAGAGTGTGAGCCTGTAAAGGAGTTGTGGGCAATTTGCAGAAATACAATAATAAAGGATACAGCAAGCATGCATGTGCCAGAGAGGTGTGGGGCAGCGGCCAGAGCAGCTGACTCCAGAGTGTGGAGTTCACGGTTCAATCCCCGGCGCTGCCAACGGCAGCTCAGCTCAGCACCATGTGACTCTGGGCAATAGCTCGCTTAATTTCCACGACGGCCCCCAGCGCCTTGAGACCCGTAAGGGTGAGTAGTTCGCGCTTTACAAATACGGATACGGATTTAGCTCAGCATCATGTGACTCTGGGCAATTGCTCCCCGTCGGCCCCCAGCGCCTGGATACCCTTAGGGGAGATAAGCTGCGCTTTACAAATCTGGATTTATTAAAGATTAGAGAAGGCTGTGCTCAGAGAGAGGCATGCAGAGGATAGAAGGGAAGGACAGGGTTATTTGAAGGAGAAGAGGAGATGTGACAATCAGAAGTTTTAATTAAAGGTCAGTTTTTAACACCAGATTTAAGGAATGTAGAGAATATTTTTGGGACAGCATGCAGTTTCAGGATGCAAGAATATAGACAGAAACAATATTATTTACTTGTGAAGATTGTGCTATATTAGGAATTTTTCATAAGTCCTAGAGTCAGGTAAAACATCTCTAGTTGCTAGGCTACTGCTAGAACACTGATCCAGCCAGGTTAGGAGATCAGCTCAAGGGCTGAAAGCAAAAAATAATGGCTGGACACATGTCAGAAATATCAAGAGCTGTAGGCTGCACTCAGAGGAAGCAGTACCTTCAAGGTCATAGCAGTGTGAGGAAATAGTTGGGAAATAATGTACACACTGGAAAGGAGATTATGCAAAAGCTGGTGTGGATGTTTTCTGATGTTCAACGTATCGTGGCTCAAAGTATTTAAAATAGCAAATACAATTGCCAGTAACGATCCTATTTCACTGCGCTGGTCTTTGGGTAAATTCCTAGACCCAAGGGTGCTAACTCCCACAGGTCTGACTGCCATCAAACCTCCTCCAATGACTCAATGGTAACTAAACTAGCTAGGGAGAGGACAACCTGATATTCAGCATTTACTTCATCCTGTATTTTTTAAGTCCAATACATTATATACTCAGGGTGGTGGTCATAAGAAATGTCCACATTCAGTCCATCCATCAGTTTAAAAATGCCAAAGACAGATGTAAGTTCCAATCCTTTATTCTTCTGTCTTCCCTTTACTTGCAATCATAAGCGATGTTAGCCCAGCCAACACGTTTCTTCCCTAGCATTGTACTTCATCAGGGACAATTTTGTAGAAATGTTTCAGTGTGCACCGCACTTATTTCAAAGCATCATTTCAACATTCCAATTTACACATTCATTTTTCTGTGTTTCCATATCCCCTTAGCGTCCCCGATGCATTCCCTAAACAAACCAGTAGCAAGACATCTCAAAGTATTAATGACAAAGCAGTGTGGGATCCATTTGAATGCCTCTGGTTTGCATTGACACCAGATGGATAGTGAGGATAGCTTCCCAGACAGCGTAAGTGTATTGCCTGCATTCTAGTGGCTGGAGGGTTGGAGATGCAAACACTGGTGCAAGTGTGGGGATGCTGAAAGGGCAAATTCAGTGAAGACTTTACTAGCAGGGCGTGGATTAGAGCCCACAGAGGATGGCGGCGCCCGAGTGAGGCTCCTCGGCACGGCGCGAACGGATTGCAGTTGGATGCCATTACCGGAGACTTGGTGAAGCGTCTTCGGCGACGGATGTCGTCCTGACAAAGGAAAATCCCTCTAATGCTCTTTCTGCAGCTTTGTGACCTGTTTTCGACTGCTACGAGCTCCCGCTCAGAACGACGATGAATGCGGCCGCCATTTTGAGCGTGTAACGTGAGGCTCCGCAATTACAGAATGCCGACAGTAAAAACCTGGTAGGCTTTGCGTGTTTATATATCCCACCAAATATGAAGCACTCGTTGTGTTTCTGGCGCTTTGGGAGTTCCAACTACGAGGACCTTATGTCAGTATAGAGCACTTTGGGGGAAAATATTTTCTTTTTTACCTCAGGGAGTTATCAATAGCCACCATTTTGTTTTTTTGATAATCTCTGAAGGCTCTGCAGCTTGTGAGGAAAAATAATGGCAGCTACTCCTGTGTACTGACTTTTTTATTGGAGAGGTCACTTTAATATCATATCCTGCCAGCACAGGATTGGATTTTTATACAGAATTATTTGTATAAGGTGAAAAATACAGAGCTCCCCAGCATAAGACAGATTTTATTTCTGCAGTCAGTGTGGGCTTCTTCTTTTTCTAAACCATTTCTACATCTCCTCATCCTATGGGAAGATTGAAGAAGTTGGGACCACATGCATCATGCTCTGCATTGTCTGTTATTAAAAACTCTAAAATTGTTACTGAATTTGCTAAAATGGAGGACTCCCTGGTTTCCTTATCTAAAGGTTCTTCCTCTCCGAGCCCTATCCCTCACACAACAGGGAAAGCAACTACAAAACCCTTGAAGAAAGATCCTCCATCCCCACCAAAATCTTCCTCTCCTGTATCCTTAGACTTATTGTTCGAGGAGATACGGGGCGTTCTTCGTCCCTTTATGGACTATACTAGCAACAAATTGCAGTTTCTCACAGACAATTGGTCTAAAATGGATGAGCGACTAAATATAGTAGAGCAGAACGTCTCTTCTTTTGTTCCCACCGTTGCTAAAGTTAACGTACTGCAATCACAGGTTTCTTCACTTCAAAAACAAGTTGAAGACCTTGAAAATCGAAATAGAAGAAATAATCTCCGCATTTATGGTTTACGGGAAGGTACGGAGGGCTCTGAACCCCTTGTTTTCTTTAAATCCTTTCTTCCTAAACTGCTACATTTACCAGAAGATACTGTACTTAACATCCAACGTTCCCACAGATTAGGAAGACAACTAGCTGATGTGTCAAGCTCACAGAGACCAAGAGGAGTTATCCTATACTTCCTAGAATATACTGATTTATTAAAAGTTCTCACTGCTGCCAAATCAATTCAACGCATTGTGTGGTCAGGTTCCACCCTATTTTTCTCTCAAGATTACGCAAAAGCTACTGCGAATAGACGTAAGGAGTTCCTTAATATGAGGCCTGATTTATGCTCGTTGGGGGCCCGATATGGCCTTTTGCACACCTGCCTCTACAAAGTTGCTTACAAAAACAGAACCACAACATACGAGGATCGAGACAAGCTGAAGAGCTTCATTAACTCACGCAAAACAGAGTCCATGGACTTTTCTTGAGCTTCGACTTCCCAGACTATTTAATGTTAACATTGGACTTTTCTGGAGCTTCGACCTCCTAGACTTTTTCATGTTTAACACATTCTTATTGGAATTTGTCTTCTTCTTCATTACCATACTAACTCTTTATTATACAGTTTAATAGTTTTAAATTGTTGTTATGATGTTTTCCCATCATTTCATTGCAACTCCGTGTTATTGTTTTTTTTTTTTCTTCTTCTCCTTCATTGCAGATTTGTCGATGTTTGTGCTCGCCTTGTCTCCTCGTCATATATGATGCAGTCCCTCCCCGCCCGTCGTTCGATTAATCCTGGGTGTGTCATCTGTTCCCTCTGGTTTCACCTTCCCCTACCCTTTTATGGTTGTTCTAGGTACGTTTCTCCTTTCTTATCCCTATATCTCTCCCCCACTTTCCTTTTTCCTTGTCTTTTTCTTTCTTTTTCTTTCCTCTTGGCTTTCTTTCTCTCTCCTTTTCATACTTCATCTCTTTTCCCTCTATATGCCTCTTGTATCACATTTGTTTCTTCATTCATTTTTTTCCTCTCTCATGTACTGTATGGTTAATTCACTGTATAGTTGGGTTCTTTCATGGTTTGTGTTTAATTTTTTGTTGGCTTGCATATATTGGTGTCTTCTATTCTTTTTTCTGTTATCTTCATGTTTCTAAAAATTGTTTCTTGGAACGTCAGAGGTTTGAAGTCTCCCATTAAGAGACAACGGGTTTTAACGCACTTGGCTAAATTAGAGGCTGATATAGCTCTTAAAAGGAGTCTCTTCTTACAGCAAACGAATCTTTAAAGTTGAAGAGAGGTTGGGTGGGAGAGGTCTTCTTTTCACCAGGAGACGGTAAGCGTAATGGAGTTGTGACTCTATGTCACAAATCGCTTTCTGTTAAATTGCTCTCTCAAAGTTCTGATGTTGAAGGAAGATGGTTGCATACAAAATTGCTGATAGGGAATGCTCTGACTTCTTTATTCAACATTTATGCTCCTACCATTGGGGAACCCTCTTTTTGGACATCCCTTGCCCAACATATCTCACAGTGCATTGATGATAATTTTATCCTCGTTGGTGATTGTAACCAAGTTGTTGATCCCTTCATCGATCGCAACTCGATGGTTTCCTTTGTCCCACATAAATCACACTAACTTTTTATTCAAACTATTCAACAGTACAAGCTTATCGATGCCTGGAGACTCTGCAACCCTACCACAAGAGAGTATACTTACTACTCTCCAACCCATCACACTCAATCACGAATAGATTATTTCTTTATATCCCACAACATTTCCCAATCTTTAAGAGATGCAGATATTGGCTCTATTCTAATATCTGACCATGCCACTATTTCTATTCAATTAGACATCTTACACAAACCTAATATACCCAGGAAATGGCATTTCAATATGCTCTTCTCTTAGACCCAAAGTTTACTTCCTCCTTTGTTTCCTTTTTCAACGAATATTTTCTGTTTAATCAAACTGATACCCCACCATATTCTGTTATTTGGGATGCTTTCAAGGCAGCTGCTGGGGATTTCATTATTGGCTTTATTTCTAAGAAACGCAAAACTTCACATAAACTAACCAAAGACCTCTTAACTGAGATAAGGCGATTGGAGCATTCCTATTATTCCTCTAAATCAAAAGACTGTTTAACTGAACTTATAAATGTTAAGTTTCAATTTAATCAAGAATCGACAAATAATGCCTCAACCTATTTATTAAAACCCAGTGCAAAGTTTTACGGTGGTCAGAATAAAGCGGGGAAAATATTAGCTAACTATTTGAAAGTTAAAAATAACAAGCTCAACATAGAGTCAATTTTGGATGAACAACAAACGCTGAAATTTAGGGATGCTGATATTCTGAACGAATTCCTTACCTTTTACAAAACACTATACACATCAGATAATTCTCCCTCAGAAGTCCACATTTCTCAGTTTCTTTCGGACATTCAACACTCCCACGATATTCAAATTGACCTAACCTCCTTAGAATCTGACTTAACACAAAAGAACTTTAGCTGCCCTACAGACACTCAAAAAAGATAAAGTCCCAGGACCTGATGGTTTCACTGTTGATTTTTTTTTGCATTTTGCACAACTACTTTTTCCCAAACTGCATGACTTCTTAAACTCTTTTTTACACTCTGGCGGATCCTCTGGTTCTTTTGCCGATGCCCTAATTTGCCTTATTCCTAAAGAAGGGAAGGATCTACGATATTGCAAAAATTATAGACCCATTTCGTTAGTAAATATCGATTATAAAATCTTTTCTAAGGCCCTGGCCATGCATCTGGACTCCCTCCTACCCCAGTTATTAGGTGCAGAACAATCTGGATTTGTTAAAGGCCATCTTATCACAAATAACACTCGACTATTTTTTGACATAATATCCAAATCCTCCCATTTACCTCATTCATTGGCAGCAATAGCCTTAGATGCGGAAAAAGCATTTGATCGAGTTGAATGGCCCTATCTTTTTCAAACACTTAAATGGTTTGGTTTTGGCCCAAAAATTATTTCGTTAATTTCCATTCTTTATTCACAGCCATGGGCAGCTGTATGTGCAAATGGCAACATCTCCTCATACTTCAATTTAGGCAGAGGTGTTCGCCAAGGTTGCCCATTATCTCCCTTCCTTTTTAATTTAGCCTTAGAGCCTTTCCTGTCTAGAATTCGCCAAAACCAAAATATTCATGGATTTGATTTCAAGGAACAACAAATCAACCTAGCAGCAAACGCTGATGACGTGATGATTATTATTTATTTCACAGCCCCTATCCTCTATCCCTGCCTTTTACAAGAAGTTGAAACCTTTGCCTCTGTGTCTGGATATAAACTAAACAAAGATAAATGTGAAATAATGCCTTTAACTAAGTACACTTCCAAAGAGGATTTTGTTGCTTCCAACTTTGCTTGGAATCCTAATCACATAAAATATTTAGGTTTACACTTCACCCCTTCCATACCAACAACACTCTCTTTATGAATGAGCAAATGTATACAAAGAATCTCCACATTGACTGCTAAATGGCACCCCTTATACTTATCTTGGTGGGGTCGTGTGGACACTATAAAAATGATGATAACCCCCATAATACTCTACACTATTTTGAATATTCCAGTGCCCATTCCTTTAAAATGTTATAAAACGATAAACTCAGTGTTATCTTCACTTCTTTGGAATAATAAGAAATCCTGCATGTCCATATCAAAGTTATCAAGACCAAAATCAGAGGGTGGTGTCAATTTTCCAGATTTTCTGACCTATCATAAATTGTTTTTACTCCGCCAATCTTCAAGATGGCTTTCTGAGTCTCTGTTAGGTTGTCCTATATGGGTGAAACTTGAACATTCTTTTCTCTACCCTTATTCATTTCAAGAGTATTTATCCTTCACCCGCAGACCTCAATCTATATCGAACCCTATACTTAAATACACTTGCAAAAATCTGGAACCTCATCCCCTGGCATTCCCGACAAACTTAGATTCTTTTCTTAGCTCCACATTATGGCATAACAAGATAGTAACGGTATGTGGCAAGGCTTTGTACTGGAAGTCTTGGAGACAAAGGGGTTTAATTTGGGTCCATCAGCTTTTTGTACAGGATGAGGTCATGCCTTTTTTGCAAGCAAGCCAGCTCTTCAACCTTCCCACTTCCTTCCAGTCTAAATACAAACTTCTACAGCAATCCCCCTAGATTGCTTACGCTCAACTTCTATCCCTCAATACTAGCATTTCTTCTCCTGTGAATGGAATACATGATTTTCTCCGCACTTACCCCAAGGTTATGTATAAATTTTTACGCACATCGCGCAATGTTAGAGAAAAAAACTAAAGCAGAGCTTTCCTGGGGGCAAGATTTAGAGGTGTGTTGGTCTCCATCCTTGTGGAACAAAATATGGACTAAAATCAGGAAATCCTCTAGAGCAGCAAACACCACAAAAACACTCTTTTTTGTTTATAACAGACTTCTGCTTTGCCCGGTAACCTTAAGTAAAAGACATACTGGCCTTCCTAATACTTGCTGGACATGCACCTCCCCACTTGCTGAGTTATACCATCTACTTTTCACATGACCGCATGTTCATAAGTTTTGGAAGAACGTTTGGTCTCAAATTAATTCAATCTTTGGTTCTAGAATCCCTTTTTCTAACACACATCTATTTCTGGGGAGTTTATCTCCAGTTTGGATTAATTCTAATTGCAATACAAAGATTATAGACCTTTTGCTGGCAGCAAATAACCAATAATTGGAAGGATTTCACCAAGTTATCTTATCAAGCTTGGTGGTACGCCATTTGTTATAACCACAGACTAGATACAGCCTTTGTATACCCTATTCAAATGGCCTCGAAACGCTGACACTTATGGTCACCTGTCACATCGTTCATACATGCTAGCGCCAAGTGCTCTTTTTCCCTAACCCCTGTTCAACAAGAAGTTTCCCAACCTCCCTGACTTTCTACATATTAATTATATATCAACCTGTTCATATTAATATAATTAATACATTTCTCTGTATGACATGTATCATATTGCGGTATGCACCATTTTAACCCTTCATCTGTATTTTTTTTCCTTTTTCTCTTCTCTCCTTATATTATTCTTCAAGCCATGTTAACCTATTATTTACACCTTGCAATTTTGTTCTCTGTGCTCTAACTTAATTTTTTGTGATTATCCATTGTTTGACTATAATATGTACCTTCATATTAAAAAAAATTCTTTTCAATAAACTTACTTTTGAACTTAAAAAGACTTTATTAGCAAATGGCTGCTGGTTAGACTTCCTCAAGCACTTCCCTTTGTAGATGCTCGGGTGAGGAGGGGTGGAGCTGCATGTTGAAGGGGGCCCTTTAGGTGAGGCCAGGCCTTTTGTCTACCTTGACCACACTTCAGTGCAGAGCCCTCGCACCTCTTTGTGCCTCTGTTGTGGGTGTCCCAAGTTGGAGACTGCCCTGCTGTGAGGGGTATCACTACACAAAGGCAGTGTCTGAAGAGCAGCCTGGAAAAGGCATTGAAAGGAGAACCGTCTGAAACTGCTTTTGAAGCGTAAGGCACCTGGAGTTTGAGTCAAGTAGAAATTCTGTTTTTAAACTGTATGAATCACTTTACGCTGAAATACTAGAAAACTGACACTGTGGAATAATGAAATTGTAATAATTTGATAATCATAATTATCAAAGTCTGACGTTTGCATAAAGTAAACCAGGAGATCTACTCATGAGCTGCAACGTTTAAAACAGCAACTAGGAATGCTTAGATATAGAAATGTATGCCGTGCTGCACTTTTTACGCTGTGCGTATGCAGAAGTGAAACCAGGATACAGGTGCACCTCTAGAAAGAGTTAGGGGCCTCTTTCTTCACTGGTGGGAGCCACCAGGTAAGAATACATCTTGGGGCATATTCACAATGAAATGGTACAGCGCAGTGCTGCAAGCAATTTAGCTGCACCAAGCTGCTTTATTTAAAAAATGCAGGGATGTTCTGTATTAACAAGAATACAGCACACCCCTGTGCTCTGCCCTGGGCCGGCGCTAAAAAAAGCTGCCTAGCACCAAAGCAGGCACCCTTGCACCATGGTGCAAGGGTGCCTGCGGTGCAGGGATGATTGTGCAGGAAGGGACACCTTCCTGCACAAAAACAATTGTTGATGGTGTTTTGCTCCTTCTATGTGTGCTGCAGCATGCAGCACACATAGAGTGAGCAAAAATCAAGGAGAAATATAAGTATTTCTCCTTGTTGTACCACATTAACACTTCGTTTTGAAAGGCGTTAGTTTTGGGCGCTGCCTCAGATTTACAGATCCTTGTAAATATGGGGCAGTGTCAAAAAGACATGGGTGTTGCTTGGGAACGCCCACAACAATTCCCATTGCACGCCCCTCTGCCACAGAAAACTGCGTCGAGAAGGACCATATTTACAAGTTGGTGTTAATCCATGCAAAGTGGCTTAGTGCTGCCTTGTAAATATGGAGAAGGGCACTGTGCCACCTGGGCACCAGAAGAAGTGATGCTCCGATGGTGCAATGCCCTTGTAAATATGCTCCCTTGTTCTAAGTGTGATATAGGGCTCAGTTATGAAACCACCAGTGGCAATGGAAACTCATTTTAATACTTTTAAGGGTCCTGTAACTCGAATGCTTAGAACTCAAATATTCTTGAATACTTCACAGAGTTTGGGGGTTCAACAATGCTTATGCCACATGATTAAACTCTTTTCTAACCCTCTCGGGGTTCAGGTGCGAGAACATTTAGGGCGCACATGTTCTTACACTCTCTTTAGGGTACGGTTAAACTAACCTGTCTGGTACTATGAAGACCCCAGTGTTCCTGGGAAGTGCTAGACAGCAATGCTGACAGGTAAAATGCCCTATACCTAGATCCACTAACGAAGTCAGGTTTCTTCTGTCCTTGCAAAGAGCTGCTCTACTTAAACCACTGGATAGCTCACTCAGTCAGGCTCTAGCTGCGCAGATCCGTTCGGAACCAGACGGTGACCACTGAAATCTGAGCTGGGCAAACCTAGCAGTCCATCTTTACATGGTAGATAAACTGGGTATCATGGAGTTGGTTCACAGCAACATTTGCAGCACTATAAAATGACATATATGCAGTAGAAATTGCTACATAAAAACAAGTTGTTATTAAAACTTTTAGGGCCTCATTTAGAGCTTGGCGGACGGGTTACTCCATCACAACGGTGACGAGCATTCAGTCCGCCAAAATATAAATCCCATAGGTTATAATGGGATTTATATTTCTGCGTACGGGATATCCGTCACAGTTGTGACGAAGTAACCCGTCCGCCAAGAGCTAAATCAGGCAATCAGCCTTAGTATGTTGGCCAGCATGTCTGCTCATATGAAGACCAAGTGGCCACTTGTGAGGTTCTGTAGCCTTGGGTGCGTGGGCGAGCCCGCCAGGCATGGTAGAGCTTTAGAATCAGTACTGCTTTCACTGTAACTTTGCTGGAACATGCAGCTAAACTCCTACAATTATGCAATCAATGGTTTGCTGCTATGAAAAAAATGCTTGGAGCTGTGCCAGACCTTAAAGTGTTGTAAAATGTAATGAGCTTTTAAGCTTTTTGGGGCTTTTTAACAAACATGCTGATAAAATTGTGCTATAAAGTGCATTATTAGTCACATCTTTTAAAACATTTCTTGAAAACACTTGAGGGTGGGTTAGACTTGCTGGCTATGCCTGTTCTCTCCATACAGAATGGAGTTGTAATGAGAGGTGTATGAAATTCACATAACTCAATTTCGCATAATTACGCAAAATGTAAAACCGTAATTTAGCGTCTGCTATATTTTAGCATGAAATGCGCTTGCGCATCAATTTTTATTACAAAGGCACATTTTGCACTAAAAAAAGCACACAAAAAACAAGCACTGCGAACAACAGGCACTTGCAGTATGGTTGTTTGTATTGTTTTCACTCTCCTGACCTATAATCTTGCAGTAAACAGCGGAGTAATTACGAAACATGGCATAATGGTGTAATTTGGGGAATTTCACATAACAAGCATAACTCGAAATTTCTGAAATGACATCAGCATAGTTTAAATTTTGGAAACATGTGTTTGCCCTTGTCTGGTGGGAGCATTATCAAATCCCCCACCAAACGGGAACAAACACAAAGCTGGCTTCCAGCAGGCGGGAGCTTTAAAAATGCTCCTTCCAGCTGGGAAGAGACTTGTGTTGTGTTTCTCTGCCCGCACTGATACGGGCATGGAAACACAACACGTATTGCTCCCGCCTGGAGGGAGCAGCATAAATAGCAACTACCTGTGGGCAGGAGCAATACCGGCTCCCACCACCAATGTGTACATGATGGGTGCCTTGGGTGGGAATCAGGCTGCTCACCTTTTAATGCTGCAGGCCCCGGGCAATGGGGTCCCCGGGGCCATAATAGGCTAGAGGAGGGGGGTCACGCGGCCCCTCCCCTTTTAATACATACAGAGTGTGTGTGTGTGTGTGTGTGTGTGTGCGTGCGTGCGTGTGTGTGCGCGCGCGCGTGTGTGTGTGTGTGTGTGTGTGTGTGCGCGTGTGTGTGTGTGTGTGTGTGTGTGGTTTATTTTTTCCTTTTTCACCTCCATGCACACCGCCCTCCAATACTCAGCGCGTCTCGAGGGTGAGCAGAAGAACAGCACCACCAAATCCTTCGTGATGAGGTAAGTCGTTTTATTTTTACAATGTTCAAACAGCCTCCATTCCTCACGGGGCCATAACAAGCAAAGTGCAAGGGTGCATACAAACAGAAAAGTGACCTACGCGTTTCGGCTTGCGCCTTCTACTGGGTCATAGAGTATTGTGCAGAGTGTCAATTTAAAGGGAAAACAATCCCTTTCACCACCACCAATTAAAAACAGATATCACTTTTAAAGGGGACACAACCACTGATTGGGTTAATAAATTCATCATGTTACTATACCAAGCAGATTTCATGAAAGGTATATCAAGCAGCATTGTAAACAATAAATGAAATTCATTTTGACCTTGTAAAGTGCACACAATCAGGGACCTATTGGTAATTAATCTAATTTAGAGTAAAGGCTTTTCTATGCTTTCGTCTGTCAAATGGAGTATGCTACGGTTAGAAAAATTGTATGTAGAAAGATATATATGTGTATATGTAGTGTCGCATATACAGCTGGAACAGAGGTGGTCCTTCATTTACCCTTTAGAGTAAAGTTTTTTGGGGATAAAGTATCCACCTCCATAACAAAAAGATTAATATATGGGTGTGTGAATCCTTTTGAGGATAAAGTATCCATCTCAGCCTCCGGACTAAAAATGGCTGATCTGCGACCAGTGGTGTTATCAATCTACATATTGATTCATACTCTTCCCTGGATATACATTAAGCACAAAATGATCACTTCTTCATATATATAGAATAACAGTAGATTTTAATGCTTAATAAACCATAGTGGTGTACTCCTATATTAATCACGTATTCCAATGCGCAGTAAAACAGGTTGGTTCGAGCTCATGATAAAGTATGTATAGTTGATTTCCACCAAATGTTTAACATGTATCAAAGTGCACCGTGCATGTTTAATATCAAATGCAGGTATAACTGCTAGTTCTTTAATCCTACTTCTATAATTTTCTATATAGAGAGGAAGTCTACTTCGTAGTGCAAATTACTGCTCATAAAGTGACACATGCTAGCATAAAGCATTCTGAATAAAGTGCATGGTGCATAGCTCTAAAAAATGCCTCAAACCACCAAGAAAAACACTTGCTCTTGGTTCTGTTTCCTGTTAAAGTGCATGGTGCATAGCTCTTAAAAATGCCTCAAACTACCAAGAAAAACACTTGCTCTTGGTTCTGTTTCCTGTTAAAGTGCATGGTGCATAGCTCTTAAAAATGCTTCAAACTACCAAGAAAAACACTTACTCTTGGTTCTGTTTCCTTACTAAATGTATGTATGTATGTATGTATGTATGTATGTATGTATATATATATATATATATATATATATATATATATATATATACACACACACACAACAAAAACAGAGGCAACTGGAGGCGCAAGTAACTGAAGACTCTAAAACTGTCATTAATCTCTCGGACCTACAACTCACAACTGCAGAGACACAACTCCTCTCCCTGGGCTTGACCTACTGCCCAGAAAGCAGTTTTGATTACACCACCACAAGAATTGACATTTTCAATTTCATTCGAAAACTTAAACTTATCAAATTTTCCAAACAGAAACCTGTAAATAATCCTCCAGCTTCCAGCTTGAATACCTGTGGCCGTACTGATGGAAATCTGGTGGTATCGGACATTTCTACCATCCGCACCATGATGGAACTTGAGTCCCCCACAGTCATGGCCTCCACACAACAGCTGTTACACAACGCAGGCGTTGATACTACTACTACCATCACTAGTCCATTTCGACCACCATCCACGTTCACTCCAACCATGCCCAGAGATGCCATTGACATTTACAATGATGTGATCATAGAGGAAATCAAAGACCTGCACAAGCGCATATCCCGCACCAAACGGAAAAACAATTTCAAACACAAGCAATACACGAATCTCATGAAAAAACTTAAAGACAGATCTGATATCATCATCAACAAATCGGACAAAGGCGGCAACATCGTCTTATGGCCGAAGGATATGTTTTTAGAGGAAGCCTACAGACACTTGAACGACGCCTCTTGCTATAGGATCACTAACATGAAGGAAGTAGTTGCAAGTGGGAAAGAACTGAAGAAACACCACAACGCTTACAGAACACAAGGCGTTCTGAGCAAGGATGAGTTCAACTTCCTAAACAATGAATTCCCAGTTCTGCCTATACTTTACTTCCTTCCTAAAGTTCATAAAGGAACGTCACCTGTGCCAGGCCACCCAATCATCTCAGCACGCAAAAGCCTGTGCAAAAACATATCCAAATATGTTGACTACTTCCTTCAAGAGCACGTCTGCAATCTACCTACCTACTTAAGAGATACCAGTGACTTTCTCTCAAGATCAAAAATGTTCCCTGGTCCCCAAAGTGTGTCCTGATGTCCCTGGACATAACATCACTCTATACCAGCATACGTCACAATGATGGTCTGGACGCTTGTAAACAATTTTTGGACAAAAGACCTATCACTTGTCACAAACATAATGAACTCATCATGTTCCTCATAGAATGGTGTTTGCAGCACAATTTTTTCATGTTTAATAATAAGATATTCCAGCAGCTTAGGGGTGTCGCAATGGGAGCTTGCTTCTCCCCCAGCTACGCATGTCTCCATGTGGGCTGGTGGGAGGAGCGGGTCCTCAGGGGGACACACTCGGAGGCTTGGTCGAACAATATTCTTTGCTGGCTACGTTACATAGATGACGTCTTTGTGGTTTGGGATGGCACCCTCGAAAGTGCGGAAACATTTGTTAAAGAGATCAATTGCAATAGCTACAACTTAGAGTTCAATGCCACCATGAGCACTGTGTCAGTCGATTTTCTAGATGTTAAACTTTATGTCACTGATAACGCACTGCATTCCACCCTCCATAGGAAAACCACAGCGGGCAACTCAACCCTACATGCCACCAGCTTCCACCCAAGACACCTTATAGCAAGCATTCCTTATGGAGAAATGCTGCGCCTACGTCGCATTTGCAGCAACACCACTGATCTTATTAAATGCCAAGCAGATTCACAAATGAAATTCATAGCTAGAGGCTACAGAGAGAGTACCATCACTACAGCGATCAGCAAGGCCAATTCAATAGCTAGAAAAGTGCTACTCCAGGGTAAAACAACAGACACCACTGATAGCACTGACACACAGTTAGAGCCATCCTCTAAGGGCAGTGTCATTACTCGTCTGATTATCACGCACAACACTGAAGCGCGAGCATTGAGATCAATCGTCAACAAACACTGGGGTATCATAAAGACTGACCCCACACTGTGACCCATGGTAGCCCATAGGCCAGACATCACCTACAGAAGAGCTAGCTCCATGCATGACGCTTTAGTTTGAAATAGCCCTGAAACAACTACCACCACTAACTGGTTATCGAACGTTAAAGGGTTCTTCAAATGCAGTAGCTGCAGGGCGTGTAGGTTTGGCATCAATACCCACCAAATCTCAGCACAATTTAGGAGTAAACCCATCGTCATTACACAAAGGTTGAGTTGTAGGACGGAATTTGCAGTATACATTCTGAGTTGCAGCTGTGGTCTCAGATACGTGGGAAGCACCAAGCTCCAGGTACACTTACGTTTCTTACAACACATCAGAGCAATAGTCAACAGCGACCCCACTTATCCTGAGACACTTTAAGAAATCCATCAGAACAACTTGGATCACTTTAAGTATTGCATAGTTGACTGCGTTCCTCCACTTAGACGGGGCGGCAACAGGGAAACATTGCTAAGACTACTGGAGTCCAGGTACATAATAGAACTCAATACCAAGGCCCCTGCAGGGCTGAACCTGAGTGAGGATCTATACAACTTCCTATAGATAACCACGTTGTCCGCAACTGTTACGTCTAAATGGGTTTGACATTCTTCATTAAGATCTTTGTACTTTTTGCTCGCCATGCCATTGGTTTTACAGCCTTCACAACAATGTACTTTTTGTTCATGATGTATATGCACCCTCTACTGTTTGCGCTCCGCATAGATTTGATTGTTATTTATGTTTTTGTAGTGAGTCGGCTGACTCGAGCATAGTTGTCTGTCTAATAGGTTTTCATTGACTTATTCACGTTGTATATGTGATTTTAACTCACGTACACTCATTGCACCCATGAAGAGTTCTACTAGTCATCAGACGCCCACACACATGTGCACTCTCCTGGCTTCCTTGTCCCTTACCCATTAGTTAATTTTAATTCACCAGTGACCTTCTTTGTCTTCACTACCACAGAACGCAGTACACGAATTCAAGAGATTCCACTCTTTATGGCACAGACACAAGCGTCTTGACTCATTTCGATTCAGACAATATCCAGACGTTCAGCTCTTGCATTTGAGCAGGCAGTGTGAAAGCTATTCATTTAAGCTTTCTTTACCTCAGACAGTCTCCGTGTCTTTGATCTTTAGCGGCTGCACTCCAGGCGCTTCAGGCGTTGTCCCCGAGTGCCTATATAGCTCCTTACCGTCATATGGTTCTTTTAAGACAGTGCATGCCATCTGGCATTCATCCAGCTTTTTTCTACGCAATCCCAGCGTTAGAATTATGGTTTCCGACGGCGCGCCTGTCTGGTTCCTGTGAACCTCTATAACATAGGATTAAACCTTTTTCATTTTCACTCGGGAACTGCAGCACCACCACAGCGCCGCGTGTACATTTACACTTTTTAACATCACATTTTTCAGTCACCAAGGAGCTGTCTTTAACATGTTGATATCTGGAGTCTTTCATTTATTCCTGTAACTAAGTTCAGCTTTCACTGTGCACACAGTCATCGGCCGATGACTATGTTCATTTACTGCATGTCGTAATTTCACTGCAATTTTGAAAAGTCATGACTAACATAGAAAAGTCACTACTTGAGTATATAAGCCATGTTGGTTTACACAGCGCGCTATGTGATCAAGACCGCAGGCTTGCGGTCGAAACGCATCATCGTGACATGCTAATGCAATAAATTTATTTGTGACATCTCAAACTGGAGTTTGTGCCCGTGTTTGACCCGGCATGGTCTTTTCGTGGGATCCTGGATATATATATATATATTGGGGTCCCCAGGGCCTAATGATGCTCACGGAGGGAGGCCACGTGGACCCCATCACCTTTTTAAAAAAATACGCCATGAAGGATGGGGTCCTCAGGGCCTAATGAAGCTCAAGGAGGGGGCCATGCTGCCATCCTCTCCTTTTTAAAAAAAAATGAATGCCCCGGATGATGGGATCCCAGGGCCTAATAAGGCTTGGGGAGAGGGGGAAGCGCGGCCTCCCTCCCCTTTTTAGGTCTCGCCTGAGCCAGCGCGCATGCGCTGCCAGCGAGGCATTTTGTAAGGGCTTTTAAATTCCAAACACACGCTTGTGCGTGTGCTTGGAATTTATCACTTGCTATTGGGCTTTGCGTGCTGTCTTTCTAAGTAAGACAGCACGCAATTGGCCCAAGGGGGGTGCATGTCCCGTCTTCTCTGTTCTGTGGCCTAGGGTCCGCGGGAGCGAGCATGATCGCCATATGTTTCCAACTATCGCGCCGCGCCTCGCGGTCGCGTTAATTGGAAACAGATGGGCAAACGCAGCGCTTTCACTTCGGCCGCGGCGTGGCAGAAGCATCGCCGCGCGCACACCTCTTCCGGGCTTGTCTACACCCGCATTCGGTTGTACGCTGCAGTGAATCCAATGCTTGCCATCCATATCTAGTGTCAGTTGTAGCTCTTGCTTCCTAGTACTACATGCAGATCTAAGGGGATATATATATTATATTATGAGACTCGATACTCTTTTTTTGTTTTTTCCACCAATGCTTCTGGGAATTGTGGTGAGTATTTAAAAGCTTTTATTGACGAGATGGGCTTTTGTATTCAAATTGACATGAAAAAGGGACTCCCCTACTGTGAGCAATACCGTTTCATCGAAACGCACGGGTGGTTTAATGTTCTGTCGGAATAAAACTGCCACAACTAAGTTCATCGAGTGCAGCGATTTTTTTTGTTTTGGAAGAAATATTGGGGAATTACGGTCCTCTTCCCACTTCTGCACTAGCTGTTAGGCGCGCCCCTATCTAACTATCTAACTATCTATCAATCTACCTATCAATATATAGATGTATAAATGTGTGTACTTAAACCTCGACCTACCACTGACCCCCTTAATATCACTTTCCTTATCCCTTAAACCGCATTTTCTAAATGACATAAATATTGAAACAAAAAGCTCTTAAAAAGGACTCTCGGTGTACTTAATGGCCATGTAAGACTTGTGTTGTAATCGCCATCATGTAAAACGCTGCGTGTGTAAAAGTTACATACTCCGTAGGGCCAGTGTCAGTTTCCCCCGTGTGTTGCCATTTCTTGCTTTCCCGTGTGCTGCCACTTCTCATTTTCACATTGTGAGGCCAGGACTGGCTTTCCCTGTGTGGTACCTATTTGTAGAGGCTTTCCCTGTGCCCTGTCATCGATAGCTTTTGCCGTGTGGTTCCGGCCCTGTGTGTGGTGATGTTTATTGCCGTCCTGTGAGGTGGCTGTTCCCGCCTTGACATGTGGTGCCAGTGGTAGCTATATCTCCGCGTGGTGCACATGGCTGCTGTCCCCGTGTGCTGCCAGTGGTTCTGTCCCCGTGTGGTGCCAGTGGTTCTCTCCCTGTGTGGTTCCAGTTCTCGCCTTCTTGTGTTATGCCCGTGGTTCTGTCCCCGTGTGGTGCCAGTGGTTGCTGTCCCCCTGTGGTGCCAGTGGTTGCTGTCCCTTCGTGGTGCCAGAGATAACTTTCTCATGTGATGCCAGTGGTAGCTGCCCGCGTGCACTCTACTCAATGCAACATAAATACACTCGACATAATACCACTCAATACCACATAATTGCACGTCACATAATTACACTCTATTCAATGCAACATAAATACAGTCCACATAATACCAATGTGCCACATAATTACACGCCACATCATTACACTCTACTCAATGCAACATAAACACACTCCACAAAATACCACTCAGTACGACATAGTTACACGCCACATAATTACACTCTACTCAATGCAACATAAACACACTCCACAAAATACCACTCAGTACGACATAGTTACACGCCACATAATCACACTCTACTCAATGCAATATAAATACACTCCACATAATACCACTCAGTGCCACATAATTACACACCACATAATTACACTCTACTCAATGCAACATAAATACACTCCACATAATGCCACTCAGTACCACATAATTACACGTCACATAATTACACTCTATTCAATGCAACATAAATACACTCCACATAACACTGTGCCACATAATTACACGCCACATAATTACACTCTACTCAATGCAACATAAATACACTCCTCATAATACCACTCAGTGTGACATAGTTACACGCCACATAATTACACTCTACTCAATGCAACATAAAGAAGAGCAGTTATCGAGAAGGATGAGACAAAGGATGGAGAGATGGATGAATGTAGAACGGAATAATGGATGGAGGGATGGAATTAAGGATGGTAAAAGACTTAAGGTAAATCGAGAGAAGGATGTATGGAAAAACACAGATAAGTAAAGAAAGGACAAATGGCTATATGGAAAAAGAAGAATCGAGAGCTGGAAGAAAGGAAAAGACAGCCCCCTCCCTCTAGCCCCCACTGCCTCAAAACGAGTAGCAGGCTCACTTGCATCACTCGCTTAGTATTATTTACATATCACTTGAAGGGTTTTGTTTTTCCTGGATACTGCCTTGCGTTCGCTACCTGACTAGTATGGACAAAACCTCTAGGTCTGCCTGTATTTTTCTCTGATGATTCTATATTGTGTGCATTTATACATAGAAGTACAAAGCCTCCACCCATTCCAGTTTCATGTCACATGGCTCCATGAAACTACAAAAGGTTAGTGGCGTCTGGCCAGTCACTGTGCATTCACTCACTAGGTGTCTGGATAACTAGAATGCCTCGGTGTTGGGATTGGTGAAGATTTCCTGCATGCATCTGGAGAGCCTGCGTCCCTGCCTTGAATTCTCCAGAGGACACTGAAGGTTTCGAACCTCTCCTCAGCATACACCACAATCACATGTGTGCGCTAGAAACAGTTTGTAACACGGACTGAGACCCAGAGCAGGGCTCTGTAGTCTTGGAGACACACCATGTGCACGCAAATACTCCTTCAACTGGAATGCCCCAAAGACATTGAAAAATGCCCAATTTTCAGTTGTCTCAGAGCCGTGGATCAGTGGATGACTTGGAGCCATCTCAAATTGAATGCTTCAAAAACGGAAATACTCACGTGTGGCGATTGGAAACATTACGACCCGCTTGCCGCCTGGCCTGATGAACTGGGATCACCGCCTAAAGTATCGAGGGAAGTAAGAAAGCTCGGAATGACCATGGACTCTAAGCTGTCGATGAATGCCCAAGTGGACAAACTAGCAAAATCAAGCTTTGTCACTATAAAAACGCTGCGACGAATTTTCCCTCATTTGGCATTTCCACACAAGGTCCAGGCTACCATCTCCCTTGTTCTGTCCAAACTCGATTACGCCAATAGCCTCTACCACGGATCACCTTTAACGACCATGAAAAGACTACAACGGATTCAGAACTCGGCTGCCAGACTACTCTTGCATATCAAACCGCGAGACCACATCTCACCTGCCTTGAAAGCCCTGCATTGGTTACCGGTTGCCAGAAGATCCACATTCAAGCTACTTTGTATTACCCACAAAGCAATACATGGGATGGGACCGCTCTTCATCAGGAATAAAATCACCAAACACATTCAACAAAGGAACCTACGCTCTAAAGGGGCATCTCGCCTCAAAATCCCAAGATACAAGAAAAAAACCATGGGTGGCACATCCTTCTCTGTTCAAGCAGCCAAACTATGGAACTCATTACCCCCCAACATAAGATCCACCGACAACCACCTTATCTTTAGAAAACTACTCAAGAATTGGCTCTTCCCCACATAAGCACCATACGCAACCAGAAATTTACAGCATATTCCTCTGTATATAAGCATTTATTTTCACTATAGATATGTACCTATCTTTGTGTATTGCTTTGTATAAACATGTAGAATAATTATGTTGTTGTAAATAAATAAAAAAACATCTTTGGTCTACATGTACTTACTTCCATTGTGCATCTATGTACCTTCCATGTACTTGGATCTGTGAGTCTGTTACCTTTCTCCTGAAAAAGCATATCCAATGCACTACCCTATTTCTCATCCTGTACCTCTATCAATATCTTTAATCTATATATACTTAACTCCTTTATGCATCAATATACTCTCAATGTACTTATGGATCTATATATTTATCACTTTCTTCTAATTTAGCATTTCAAATGCACTACCCTATTTCTAAGCCTATACTTCTCTCAATATATCCTCTGGCCCAACCTTCGGACTCATCTCAAACTTCTTTCTACTACTCTTTCCAATTCACTACCCTATCTCTCACCCTATACATCTATCAATATATCCTCTACATCCACTCTCTCATTTATCCCATTCCACTACTATAATCCCAAAATAACCCTTTCTAGACTCTCTCCTACTCGACCCTCCTTGCATCATCTGACACCTCTTTTTACTATACCGATCCCCAAAACAAACCTTTATAAACTCTCCCCTCTGACTCTTCCCCTCAAAAACCCCTTTTTTACTCATCCAAAAGCCTCCTCCTACTGCTATGACCTAAAAAAAAAAAACTCTCACTCTTCTGTCCCTCCACTATCCTTTTCAATCAAAATAACAGACTAACACGTTCACTTCTCAATTTCCATATTCCACTATACTAATTCACCACTAATCCTTTATGGGTTCCAAAGTAGCGTGCTACTCGCCAATGAAACGTTTCAACACCCCATCAGGGATACCAGCGCTATATAAACGCAAACCTTTTTCCCTTTTCTACCCTCCCCAACCCTCTCTCAATCCAAATAACTGAATAACATATCCACCACTCAAATTACTTTCATGTTTCGCCATACTAATTCAACAGTAATCCTTATGGGTTCCAGAGTAGCGTGCTACTCGCCATAAAGCGCTTCAAAACCCCATCAAGGGGTAGCAAGCGCTATATAAATACAAACCTCTTTGAATTGAATTGGCATTTATATAGCGCATGGCTACCCGTATAGCGCATGGCTACCCGGGAGCATCCCAGTGCTGAAGCCGTAACTCCCTCTTCTATCCCGCAATCTACCCTTCTCTATCCAAATAACTGAATAACATATCCACCACTCAAATTACTTCATACTTCACTATTCTAATTTTCAACACTAATCCTTTATGGGTTCCGGAGTAGCGTCCTACTCGCCAGAAAAGCACTTTAACACCCATCAGGGGTAACAGGTGCTACATGAATGCAAACCTTTCTTCCCTTTTATCCCTCCGCTACCCTTCTCACTCCAAATAACTGACTAATACCCACCACTCAAATTACTTTCATATTTCACCATACTAATTCAGCACTAATCCTTTATGGGTTTCCGGAGTAGCGTGCTTCAACACCCCATCAGGGGTAACAAGCGCTATATAAATACAAAGCTTTTTTCCCTCTTCTATCCTTCTGCTATCCTTCCAAATCCAAATAACTGACTAACCTATCCACCACTTAAAATTTACTTGCATGTTTCACTATACTAATTCAACACTAATCCTCTATGGGTCCCGGAGTAACGTGCTACTCGCCGAAAAAGCGCTTCGACGCCTCGTCAGGGGTAGTAAGCGCTATATAAATGCAATTACAATACAATACAATACAATAAATACACCCCACATACCACTCAGTACAACATAATTACAAGCCACATAATTACACTCTACTCAATGCAACATAAATACACTCCACATAATACCACTCAGTGCCACATAATTACACGCCACATAATTACTCTACTCAATGCAACATAAATACACTCCATATAATACCACTCAGTGCCACATAATTACACGCCACATATTTACACTCTACTCAATGCAACATAAATACACTCAACATAATACCACTCAATACCACATAATTACACGTCACATAATTACACTCTATTCAATGCAACATAAATACAGTCCACATAATACCACTGTGCCACATAATTACACGCCACATCATTACACTCTACTCAATACAACATAAACACACTCCACAAAATACCACTCAGTACGACATAGTTACACGCCACATAATCACACTCTACTCAATGCAACATACACTCCACATACCACTCAGTACCGCATAATTACACGCCACATAATTGCACTCTACTCAATGCAACATAAATACACTCCCCATAAATGCACTCTATGCCACATACCACCAATCAACATAAATGCACTCCACACCATGACACAATTTCACTAAGCATAATTTCACTCAACACCACAGTTCCAGGCCACACAATTCAACTCCACACATTTCCAATACACACCATATAATTGCACACCAAACAACATATTTCAACTCCACTACTCCACAATCCACAACGTACCTCCAATCCACACCATATAGTGGCACCACCTGAGCACCAAACATCACTCACCACCACCATTTTGCATCAGCGCACCACCTAAGCATCACCTAAATATCACCTAAGCATCACGTCAGTCTGCCCTCGGAATCTGGCATCTGTTGATTCTCCCCTAGTGTCCGTCCGCTGCTCGTGTTCTAATTAAATTACTGTTTTACAACCTCCACTCCCCCATTATTTATGTCCCGCTCCCCCATAACAAACACAATTATAACAAACAAGCATGACAACAGGCAGGAAGAAGTTGCCAGCAGTGCAAGTACAAAAAACTAGAAGACATTTTTTATGTTAAAATCTTTTTAATCAGGTTGTTCAGTTGTATATAATGTCGTCTTGGTTTGTATAAAGGTAACAAAAATGCTTAACACTTTTTGTTATAACTTTTCAACATGATGCACAGCAGCCACAATGCTCTACAACATAGCCAAAAGTTCTGGCTAAACACATAAGGTCCCAAAGGCGAGACCTATTGGCTATGCCAATGCTTTTTTATAATATTTGGCACCAGGGGATGGGAGCCCTGGGGCGTATTAGGGCTCAGGGAGGGGGCTGTATGCCATCTTCTCCTGTTAAATTGTATTTGGCCCCAGGGGATAGGGTCCCTGGGGCCTTCTAAGGCTTGGGGAGGGAGGCCACATGGCCCCCTCCTCATTTTATTCCAACATGCCCCGGGGATAGGGCCCCAGGGGCCAATTAAGGGTCAGTGCCCCAAAGCCCGAAGGACAATGCCAAGGCTGTGTGTGGTGTGACTTTAGCAGCCTGCTAAAGTTTTGGCCAGAGGGCCTGGTGACAGGCCAAGCCCTGTGGCCAACACCCCACTGCACACGGCCAAAGGCTGTGTGCAGCATGGGGTTGGCTGCCTGTGGGCTGTTGGAAGCAGGGCTTGGCTGCAAGACAGGCCCTGTGCCTAGCCCCACGCCATGCACAACCAAAGGCCGTGTGCACATGGGGCTGGCTGCGTCTGAGTCGCTGTCTGTGGGGAGTTGTATTCAATGCCTGGCTGCAAACCAGGCCCTGCAGCCAAGCACATGCTGCACACAATGAAAGGCCATGCGCAGCGTGGGGTTGGCTGCCTGTGGGAAGGTTGGCTGCCTGGGGGAGGTTGGCTGCCTCCAGGTGGTTTGAGGCCCTGTTGCCACCTTCGTACTGTGCATGGCCAAAGGCTATGCGCAGCATGGTGTTAGCTGCCTTTGGGGGGGCTTGCCACAGCCAGGTCCTGTGGCCAACCCCTGCGGGCATTTGCTTCACGTATGGTAAAAAAATATTACTGTACATTAAACAACACCTACAAATTAACTTAAAAAAGCAACCGTTAAAGTAATGTTATATTTAGGTGAATATGTCAGTGACAAGATTACCTTTTTGAACCAAAAAAAAACACAGAAATTCACCAGTTAACTATAATTTGTGCCCCTGCCATGCACTGCTTATGAGCTCACTATTACATCACTTTTGGCATGTTCTATGACAGAATTTCTGACATTACTGATGACATCATTGATGGCATTACTGATGACATCATCCAAGCTTCTTTTGTACACATTACTCTATAAACTAATATGGCATTAGAGGCCTGCGGTAAGCAAGAATAATATGAAGCATCCTTAATGCCATCGCAGATACAACAGCTTGTGCTATGTGCACCATTGACCGTGTAACAAACATTTCATGGGTAGCCAAGTTCACATTAACAATTAACCACAAATAGATGGGTAACGCCTACTGCACACAGTCTTCAATCCGAGGACAATTGTTCAGAGAAAACCAAGTTCCTCAACCTTCTCAACGTCTATTCCAAAATTAATGCCCTACTGTGAACAGCTATTATCTGTATCAAACCCCTCACAGTCACCCAACCTATATTGAGAAAGGAAATTGATATGAGTAGAAATGTGGGTATTGTAAATAGTATTCATTCGATGAGGAGAGTTTACTCTCTACCACACTATTTGCTGACAGTGAAACACTCATGGGAAATACAGCACAGAATCCTTAAAAGTATCTTGTAAGAACAGTGTACACTCTATGGAACTCTTCTAAAACAAAATACATAATTCATTTAAAATAACTAAGGTCTGAATGTGATATGGCTCATACTACCTGCAGCCTTCATACTGTGGTGAAAACTTTACAGATAGCCCATCTTTTGAAGCAAACGAAGCACATGTACATAAGTTAGTAACACAGTGCACACAGTCTTCTATGTAGAAATAGTCATGCTGAGACGATTCTGTCTAATAACTCAAGGCAGCTTACAATGCTTAATATCTACTATGTAGAATCTTTGCCCTGTTAGAATTTGTTTCTGCAGAACCCAAAAACTTGTGTGGAACATACTGGTCACAAGTCATCAACTGTCCTCTGCAAGCCCAGGCGGTGAACTCCACTCCGTTTGCGGAGTTTGCGGAGTTTTCTGCACTCCGCACTCCGCGGAGCACGCGGAGTTCCGAAAAACTCTGCTCTGCGTAGCAGAGTTTTTTTCCTCGCTCGTGCTCCCCAACGTCAAGTTAGCGAGCATGAGTGAGGAAAATCCACCTCCTGGCGAGATTTTTCCTTGCTCGTATTCCCCAACGTCAAGTTGGCAAGCCGAGCGAGAAAAATCCCCCTCCTGGCAACATTTCTCAATGCGGGCGGTTGGATTTCTCAATGCGGAACTCCACGTAGCACGGTGGAGTTTTTTGGTCACTTTGCGGAGTTCCGCAAAGCAAACTCTGCCCAGGCTTAATCATCTGCACACGAGTTACTCTTCAATTCAGAGATTTATAATGTGTTCAATATCACTACACACCTATTGTTGTACGGGTCCTACTATGTCAGTAAGTGTGTGCATTTGGACAACATAAACATCAAAACTATGCCGGACTGAGTCCATGTACACCATCAGGATATGTTGACCTTAGTCGTGGATATCTCACAATGCACCATCTGGGCCACTAAACCTTACAAGGTACCGGATGGTGTCTGCAACCTCAGAACATGACAACCCTGATTCCCCAAGGAAATCGTTGAAACAGGTCTAACCCTTTCATGAGTAACTTAGGCATGCCCAAAGGGAGAAACAAGAAAAACTCAATTGGCATTTCAAACATGTATTCAAGCAACAAGATTTATGTGTAAAATATGTGTGCGGCAAAGATTGATAGAAGGAAACAAAACACAGTAATCAGCATGACTAGAACAGTAAAGAAAATAAACAGTTCAACCTTTGTGCTAGTAGATGGATTATATGAGTACATATAATTGTACCTACACTCTTATCTGGCGCTGCCTATCCTAATATGCATAGGGTGTGTGGATCTGCCAAAATACCCTTAGAGTGGTCTAACTACCCATTTATCTGAGGGTATGTGTTATCTGGGAGCCCATCTTAGTGTAGCACGGGCCGTTGTCCCCCTCAGGAGAGTAACAGGATTCAGCTAGGCAGGAATTCCAGCATGCGGCGACCTCGACAGTGCCAGAGAAATGTTCCTCTCCCAAAACAAAGAGCTTCGAGAGTTTTTATAATAAACTTTACCCATGCACTCTATGCCGGAGTTCTAGTCTGTCTGTTATTCTTTATACTACCCTTGCAGCACTGTCGCCGAACAGACAACAACCAACAATGACATTTTGCACAGTGAAGTTAGTCCTTGTACAGAATGTTCACGGGCCTGATAATATGCCTGTGAGGAATGGCAAATGTAAGCAAATCTATTTCTGAGAACATTATACCATAAGGGTGCACAAACAAAAGTGTGTTAAAAGTCATTGTTTGAAAAAAGATCTAGACTTTAAATGAGAACATGTAAAATCGTGGTGCTCTGTGCCCGGGACCTATGTAACCACACAACACTAGGATGCATTAGAAGGGGAAACATCCTTTACCACACAACCATTACAACGCAGTATGGTTACAACGTGGTTTTCACAACGCAAGTCGTTACATCGACTTACACTGGAGGGCGCTCTAGACTAAGGAATAGTGTGAATTACTATTCCAACACCTTCCCTACTGTACGTAGACTGGAGTTGGAATAGTAATTCACACTATTCCGAAATCCAGCGCCCTCCAGCTCAAGTCGATGTAACGACTTGCGTTGTCAAGACCGCGATGTAACATACCGCGTTGTGATGGTACGCGTTGTATCATCATACATTCCATTAGAAGCACATGCATTTTGTAAACACTTGAACCCAATCGCTGGACACAGGCTGGTCAAAATAAGATAGAAAAGTAATATGGCAGTTACCCGCCACTATGTAAACTATAAAGCAAACTAACAAACTCATTGGATGATGTCATCAATGATGCCATTTGAGATCTGATCAGTGATGTCATAGAACACGTCATAAATGATGTAATATGTGAGGTCATAAGCAGTGCATGGTGGGGGCGCAAGTTCTAGTTAGCTCTGCTAAATATAACTGGTGAATTTCTCTGCTTTTTTTAGGTCAAAACGTTGACACCTTCCTGCACAAACACAATTCTCAGAGGCATTTTCCTCTTTCTACGTGCACTGCATAGAAAGAGGAAGTGAGGAGGAAAAATAAAGATATTTTTCCTTGTTACGCCTCACCTGGGGAGGCGTACCATTCTGACGCATTCCCAGGTCTACCAGTATTGGTAATTCTGGAAATGCTTCAGAATCCATGGGTGGATGCGTGGAAACACCCATGGAACACCTTCCCAGGACAGAGTACCGCAACGTAGTGATTTGCGCTGCGTTGCGTTACTCTGGATTTATCAAGCTATGCAGGGCATGCAAAGTGGCCTTGCATGGCTTGATAAATCAAACTTAAGGGTTGCATCGCTTTTGCACCCGTTGCGTGGTGCAAAAGCGATGTAACCCTATGATAAATAAATGCCCCATAGTGATTGAACACATAGGTGCCTTTAACACTGGCAGCTTTGTGTTTTAAGACATTGGCTTGTATTTGTTTAAGTGTCAAGACGGCTGCTTGCTGCACAATAAAACTAAAACTTGGGGAAATTTGGCATTGTCGTTTAAAAAACAACAAACACACTTCAGTTGAAAATACTATTGGCAAAGCATGCATCGAAACAGTTGGGGGCATAATTACAAGCGCCACCGGATCATCACTTTTTTTGACGCTCTAGTGGCGCTAAGTGCATGTATATAAGGCTGCGCAAAGCCACTCTGCGTGGATTTTCATAGCCTTGTAGATAAGGTATACAACCACGCAGCGCAAGTCGCTGCATTGCCTTACATTGCAGCAGGGAGGCGTGGCATGGGTGTTGCTGTGAGTGTTCCCACACAACACGGATGGATTTTGACACTGCCCCAGATTTACAACATAGCTTGAATGTGGGGCAGTGCCAAAAAGGTACGCCTCTCCAGAGTAGTAGCAATGAGGAGAAATGTTTACATTTCTCCTGGTTTTTTCCTCTTTCCATGTGTGCTGCATTATGCAGCACACATAGAATGAGGAAAATGCCTCTCATGATTGTTTTAGTGCAGGAAGGTGCTCCTTCCTGCACAAAAACAATCATGCCAATAACACAGACACCCTTTTACCATGGTGCAAGGGTGCTTGCGTTGGTGTACGGCTGCAATTTTTGCACCATCTGAAAGGACAGGAATGCACTGTACCTTGTAAATATGGTGCATTTCTGTCCTTTCGAATTGGCGAAGGGCAGCGCAGCAGGAAGACTTACAGCGCTCCCCTACGCCGATTCATTGTAAATATGCCCCTTGGTTTCACTGAAAAAACGGTTTACTTCAGACCCCTCCCTCTGTGACAAATAGAGTGCATCAGATTAACATATTCCTGAAGTGTGTTTTTCAGGGATTTGGAGCGGAAGCCTTTAGAACCAAGATGAACAAAAACTGCAATTTTTTCGTGAATGTGACATCTGGTAAATTATTTGGAAGGTGTATTCAGCACACTGCTGGGCACGGGTTTCTGTTTCCAGTACATACTGTTTCCTGCGCTTGTTTCCCATTTAACACGCAGTGTTAAGTAGCGAATGCAGTATTTAAATGGCACACACAGACAACGAGTGGCTCGTTCGGCGTTGCCGTTACACCACAGGTGATCACATACTAATGAGGCAGGAGGGAATTTCTGCCGTGCTCAAAGATTTATCTTGGAAGAAAAGCAAACCTATTGGAAAGCAGAACCGTAAAATCTATTTTTTTATTTATACTTATACTGCCTGAACTTCTCGACAAAGCGGTGGGTCTTTGTGATAGACTTTTAGCACTTGCTATCTTAAACAAGCCTGTTTCTAAGCACTCCTAATGTTTCCAGATAAGAGACTAAAGGAATAAGGAGATTATGAGGCCTAAATTTGTTTCATTCCTATTCAATAATCAGGTTTTTTGCTTTATACACTCAGCTCCCCAACGGATAGGAACCAGAGAAGGCTTTTACCACAGGATACAATAAAAGGATAGCAGCGCAGGCGCAGCCTAACACTGTATTTTCAAATCTGTGTCCTTTCTAGAGACCAGGGGCAAAATTTAGAGGGCAGAATGGAATGAAACCCTCAAAATAACTCCACAACTTACAGTCCATGCGTTGTACATGCTTCGCTCCACCTACACCCACCTTACACTCATCCTCTCCCCTGCCCTCACCCTGCTGGCCTGAATGCGCCCCTTGGCCCCACCACAGAAAAATACAATTTGGCCCCAGGAAAAAAAATTCTGTGAGTATCTATGGTGTAAAACATCACTTAAAACCATTGGCAAAGCCAACCGGTCCCTAAGGTGAGAACTGTTGGCTTTGCCAATGCTTGTTTAGTTTGATCTTCACTGTCTTGGAAATGTCAGTAAGCATTCTGGATACCATCCACACTGAGAAAAATGTTGTGAGGTATAGTTCAGAAGTGTGATTATCCCATATCTCAAAGAGCAAAAATATGTGAAAAAAATGAAAGGAAAAAGAGAAGGGTGGAAGGTAGAAATATACAAGAAAAGAAAATAAGCAAGGGTTAGGGAGAGTGGAGGAACAATGAACGAGATTGAGGGCTGGAAGAAAGAGAACAGGAGAGAGAGCGAGGAAAGCCATGAGCTTCCATGGAATGCTAAAACACAAATAAAAATATTGTTTCATGATGTCAGCAGTGAAAGGATGCAACTCATCCAATCAAAACAATAGACTGGATTTAAGAGCAGTACAGAAGCAAGAATAGGAAAGAAAACCATTGAATTCTCTGACGTCAGCAGCAGAAAGATACACTCAACCAATCAAATATCAGGGTGAAATCTACATTTGACAAAAGAATAGGGATGAATCTCGCTGGATCAGGGGCATCGAATTGAGACCGACAAGGAAGGCATCCCGTGACGAGCAAGGGCAGACCTAAAACCTAATTTAAGTTTATGCTAAAGTGTTGTGACAAAGCTGTCTGCGATAGTTAAAGCTGTCTGCAGTGAGACAACAACACAAAGGATAAAAGGAAATAGGCAACAGTATTTGATCTCCTTCTTGCAAAGTTGACTTATGATTCCCTGCACTTCACCCTTCTGTGTAAGTTCTTTGGAGCAGGTCCTGGAACAGCTGGACTTCACCCTCACAACAACAAACGGGCTCCTGTTTCCTAGAGCCTTGGAACTTTACTTGGGCCAGTTGTGTCAGCATCTCCCAGGCTGAGCTTCTGCTCCTTTCCACAGTGTGCCTTTCATCTGAGCCCTGGACTCCGCCTGTCACTGGCTCTCCTTGAGGAACCCATGCGGATACTGCTCTGGATTCCTGCCTTCCAACGATACCTTTCAACCTCTCCATGAACCGTTTTCAAAGTCACCACCTTTATTAATCAGAGCCTTGAGCTGTGCCTTCAAGAGGACAACACTTCACTTGGTGTGGTCCATGTCACCGGCCACGGGGGAGATGTTCTTCTTCATTCATGCCTACTCCATCCCTAGCTGCTGGATGTTCATGGAGATATCAAAGATGGCGTTTGTCGTGTCCAACTTACCCCTTGAATCTGTTTAGTGAAGGTCTTGCTTAGTTTATATTGCAGATCCTGAAACCACCCAAATAGGTTTTCCTTCATCAAGGGAGATTGAGCTCCCCTTATTTTGGCCATTTCCACTTCTGAGTCTCTCTGCGATCTCCGAGTGTTACCTTTCTTTATGATATGTTGTTGCACGGATTCCTATGCATGACCATGCCCAAAGGGTTCACGATCACTCAAGGATTCCTGTGCAGTAATGTCTTCAAACGTGTAAGCAATCGAGCACACAGTCATTTCATTCGAGTACCTTCATTCTTTCCAAGTCTTAGGGGCTTAGCAGTAAAAGCGTCGGGAGGTCTCTCTCAACATCCTTCCTCCCCTAATATCACCTAAACTGTCAGTGCAGTGAGCTGTGTAGTGTCTTGTGAGTTAGAGATAATGGGGCCCTTTTGGTCCCTGGTGGTCTCCGTAGAACAGTGATGTAAGTGCTTGGATGTGGGGGATAGGATTCATGCTGTAGAATATTCAGTTTACGGTTAAACGCTGAGGCATAAACACGTGTTATACCAAGCTCCCTGTGTGACGTGATCATTCACATGTACCAGGGCAGGGGAGGACGCTACAAGCTGTATCTTAACATATGTAACATAGCTGCGGCTTTGCGTTACGTTGCATTGAGAAGCACACTCTAGGGGAAAAGAGAGGATTTTTAAAAGCTAGACACACACCTGACTGCACTTCATGTGGTCCAGAGGCTGGTGTACGCCACCACACAGACGCGCAAACTTACTCTGCTCTGGAAGTTAACGGGTGGAAGCGAAGGAAAGAGAACTCCACCTCCGCCATGCGCAGCCCACCGTCTACAGAACAGAGGTAGTCCTCACGCCAAAGGGTGAATCATTGTCAGAAAATTACTTCTAAGTTCTTCATTCTCGTCCCATTTATAAGGTGACTCCCAGCTTGAGACAGGAAACTCCAGGAAATGCTGAGAATGCAACCCCGTCCCCCTAACTGGGCACCAAAAATTGGCAGACACTAGCAGGACTTCAGGAATGCTTTGAGGACTCTTCCAAGCTGGGCCACCATTGAAACTTCCTTAGTTCTTCCCCTGCTGGGCAAACAAATAATGTCAATGCCTCGTTCTTAGTTTGGTGGGGTTCGACCTCTCTAGGCTAGCTTGCAAAATGTCCCCTTCTATTTCAGCAGCCTGACTACCAGAGCCGCTACATCTAACGGCATTAGACACAGATAAACCACAGGGGCTAGACCCCACCACACTCTCTAGAGCAGGGGTTGCATGAACACTAGAACGTGTTTGCATAGTTTGCAACAATTCAAGACATGATGTAACCTGATCCAAGCTATTTGCAGCATCCTTGCTGCAGTGTGCCATTTCTTGCTGAATATGTCTGGTTCTCCTCTGGAGTAACCCTGTAGCAGGTAGCAATGTCTCCACACTCTTGCCATAACGTAGCATTTCAAACTCTACATAGTGATGTCTTTTGTCCTGTGTCTGTGTCTCCTCAAGAATAGCCTCATATGAAGATTTAATCGTTTCATGCAAATTATCTACGTTATTAATCCTTGCAGACAACCAGTAATCCATGTTTCGCTGAACCATGTTTACAGCATCCAACTGATTTCTCTATTTGGACAATTTCTAGCTCTAGAAGGTGTGGCACCTGTATCTTCACACCTTGGGGGAAACATTGCTCATAGAGGTACAATTCTTTGCCTCCTGAGTCTTTGGATCTAAAAGTTTGTTTGTTGTCATGCTAGTGGATATACATGTCTAGAAGGTCTATGCTTGTCTTCTTGGAGTCATTGGTATTTCAGACACTGTGTGTGTAGGTGCAATCCCCATTGGTGTAGGCAGAACATTGATGGTGACGTCCCGATCCTCTGCCTCATCCATGTTCTGATCATCATGACCCTCTGTAATGCTGCTCTTGTACCATGTATGATGTGGCTATGCTGTGGTGTGGAGTTGCGTGTGAGCGCATGAGCATTGTTATCCCTCACGCGTGTTCATCGCTGCATGCTCAATAATAGACATGGCTGTTAAACTGTATTGTTATTTGAGGTTGCATCCTCGACCTATGTCTGTATTTATTTGAAATGTTGGTGTTTGTTTATATAAGTGGCCGCGGTTTTGGTTGAGAAAGTGTCTGCCTGACCACTGAAGCTGAGGAACACATGCTGTGGGCTCCATATCTTTAATTTGTATTAAAGAAGCAGCTCTTCTAAAAGGACCTTGGTTGTCATGGATTTCTTACCTTTTGCACCATTATCACTTTGGTACATTTGGCAACGATTTGTTTGGAAAATTTTGTCCAGTAAATAAGGAGCTAGCAGCCTACGGCACTGGCAGTCTGTCTGTGCACAGAGCCAGGGCTGGACTGGCCATAGCGGGGACCGGGCGTTGGGCCGGAAAGGTGGGGGTAATTTTTTTTTACTGAGGGCCGGTTTTGCAGCAGTGCTGCAATATCGGACCCCTGTAACAAAAGCAGCAGCAGTGTTTCCCACCAGCACTCCCCTACCCCACCCTCTTGTGCTGGTCCTATTTAATTGCCAGGGCTGGTCTGCGTTCTCAGTCCCACCCGGCACGGAGCTGAATGTCTCGGATGCTGACATAAACGCCGCAGAAGGGGTACGCCTTGCCGAGAGGTGGAGTTATTGGGGAAGACCAAGCGCAGCTCGGAGCTGTGTTTCTTTTCGATCTTTTAATTTGGCTTTCTCACTTGGATTGGAAGGCTTGCCAGGTTACCTGTTTCTATTGGTCTGTTCTGTAGAGCCCAGGCCTGGAGAATTTGCTTCCGGTTGTTCATCTCGACATGTTGTAAGGTGTTGGAGGGTAAATGAACTGACTGTGGTGGTCACTACCAGTTTAAACGAGAGCAGGAATACAGCTTGTCTAGAAATGAGGAACAAAGGTGTGAAACGAAGGCACTTGAGATTGAAGTGGCACTTTATTTATCAAAGCACTAACACATTAACACAGAGAAACATTCATCTACTCATTAGCTCAGAGGAATTATTTAAAATCACATTTCAAGTCAAGCAAAAATAGCTGTGCATATGTATTAATAAAAGTGCAGGTGCCTAGAAGGCAAATCTTGAAAGAGAGAGCAACACCATCCAAGGCAACAATATTTAAAGTAAATTAAATGCAAGGAATTGGGTGCAGATGAATAACCTAGAGAAAAAGGCAAAGGCAGAAAGACTTTTAAACTGAGAAGAGCACTACCACCTCAGAATAGGCTTCTAGGCCCAAGATAAGAGATCGGTCGACCGGGAACTCAAGTGCTGAGCACTATAGTAGGAGTTCGGTGTTCTAGCAGGGGTACAGGTCTTTTATACCTGTTTAATGCAGAACTGTTGACCACATTGACGTGGGCGTTTGACCGCAAGCTTACAGTTATGTCGGTAAAAATAGTGAGAACACAGAAGTGGTATCATAAAAACACAGAAGTGGTATCATGGTGAAGCAGGTGTTGTATCAGGTGGTCAGTGATGCTTGACCGCATTTTATAAACAAACTATAACTTTTAACCTAGGCTTCTCGGAAATTTATAAGAAAAGCGGAACTTTTATAAGATGTTCCTGTGTCAAGGTGCTGTCTATGGTTTTGTTTGAGCAAGCTCGGAAAATTTCATAATAGAAATATAGCAATATCGCTTATGAAAGAACAAAATGTACGAGCTGGTCCTTGCCTATGTGTTATCTGAGCTATTCTTGTAGCTGTGGAAAATTTCCGTGGTTGGCCGGGCTGCCTCGCCGTGCTGGGTACAAGAGAAATTCATGTTTGAGATTAGTGGGGCCTAGTAGATTTTATATTTGAGGAGGATAAAATGAGGCACTGGCCTTGAGCCTATATGTAGATGTATCAAGGGAGGTGTGAGTTACTATGGCACTCAGTGGCTGTGTATGATAAAATGGTCAAGATAACGCGTCTTCCAGGACTTAAGTGGTGGGGCCTATATAGGGGGCTTCATGCTACAGGTGTGGATAGAATGGGCCTGGGGTACTATATGATAAAAATAGACCCTGCTTCATTCCCTCCTCTTGTTCATTCTTGAACAAAATCCTTACGGCATACCTTTCAGGCCCTCCTTCTAGTTGGTGTATCCCAGGGGTGTCATCCATATTGGAACATTGGCTCTCTTGTGTCTTCCTTAACGCTATATACCCTCCTTCTGACCTGTCAGCTATTTTTCCATAATGATCTACACTAGGATCCTCCCCTACCAAGTGTCTACCAGGGGGGATTGGGGGAGCGGTAGGTACATGGTAGTGGGCGTCAGGAGGGGTCTGCAACAAGTGTGAGCCAGTTGTTGTGAGCCCAACTATCTCTAATAGTGCTAATTTATCCCTATTCCGTGGTCCACTGTCCCTACGTACGGACTTGCTGTATATCCCTGTCTTGGCATAGTTCATCCCTACTACTTTAGTACTGAATCTTTTCAAACACTGACATATTATCTGTAGGATGCAACAAAAAGAGCAACAGCAAATACATTTAGAACGACAGACAGCCACGGAGGTATCCAGTCAAAGTTCAACCAATCAGTGGCTGTGTCTGCTATGGCACGTCCTCCAGCAATCCTTTCCTTTTCCATCCTGTTCAAGTCGTTGATGGCCTTGGTGATGGAGCCATGTTCTTCATTGATGGAAATGTTCAGCACAGACTCCTTATCCGAAGGTATACCCTCCTCTTGCTCTCTTGAAGATAGCTGGACCCGGTTCAATAGGCGGCTGTCCATCCATAGTATACAGCATACTGCCAATGTTGGTGGAGCAAGGTAACAAACCAGAGATGGGCATGGATGTCGGAGATATTGGCTGCTGGAATGATCAGGGAGACTTTGCATTGTTCTAGTGAGCACAGGCTGCTCCTTCGAGGATGCTGTTGGAGATAGAGACGTTCTCCGCAAGCCCAGTAGAAATCCATTAGGCTGGAGGTGCCATGTTTTATGTACGAATTAAAAATGGTGCTGTTGCAATTTGTGTCCCGTCCCACAGGTACCTGCCATCCTAGAAAACAGAGAAGAGGTCACTTCAATTTGTAATCATTTTATAATTTTGGACATTTTCTCCCCACCCCAAGTAGACTTCCAGTCAGTCTATCCAATCTTCATAATCCTAGTCTACCCTATGTTGCCCTAAGGACGCTGCTCTATATCTCAAGTAATCTGGGGCACTCCATTTGTCATGGATGTAACTTTGTTCAAATAATAATAAGCAATTCTATTCTGGCATGGGCAATGTAGAGTGTGAGACAAAGAGCCATTACAGTCTGATAGTGCTCCTGTTATCATAAACCCATTGTTCCTACAAAAAGCTACACTACGTCCATATCAGGAACACCTATCTACAGTATCCTTGTTACCTTCCCTTCTATTCTGCAATTGTCAGTGATAACCTTGTGCAACATTGGGCTGTGGTCCCATACTGTTCTATTTACAAACACTTCAGAGATGTTGGCCTCAATAATCTGAACTCGTCCCTGTATTCTGTAGGAAAATCAGTCTATCTGAGCCTACTGCATGGAGAATGTATGAGCCATATAACAGTACTCCTCAGTCTTCTGTCTACCTATTGTTGTCATCTGACTGTACCATATGTTGCTGTGAAGGGAGTCATGTGCAGTATGCTGTCTAACTGCTTGGGCACTATTCACATTATTGCATGATTGCATTAATACATTATTACTTCCAACAGGGGAAGTAGATGAGGACACAGGGTGCGCATAAGTATTTGGGGTGCGGACGGTACTTGGCAGAGGATGTTGAACCTCTTTTCCATTCCTACAAGGGCCATTTTCAGTGCATGTGCTAGCAGGTATATTGGAGGTCACCTGGGGTGCACAGTGGTATTGGCAACTTCAACATCTTAAGTAATACAAGCCTTTCCATTAATACAATGAGCTAATCAAATCTTCCTAGTGCCACTCTGACAATAATGTAAAATATTACAATATCAATACATATCTTTCGCATAAGACACTTCTGTGCGGCGGGTGTTGCGGCTACGTCTGAATCCATAAACGACCAAGCGATCACCGTCTTCTTCTTCTTGGACAGTCAATGGGAACTATTACCCTCCTCTAGTTAGTCCTTTAGTGTTGAGGGGGTGCAGGGTCAACCCTGAAGTCTGTTCTGTTAATGCTTTCCTCTTGCCAATGCGGACAGCTGTTGGTGAGGAATCTATTACTTTAAAATGTCTGATATGTGAGAGCTCCGGAATGATGGGGCCCTTCTCCTTCCGCCTGGATACCTGAGTAGAAAGAAACTTCGCAGCGCGTTGCTAACTCATACAAACATTTTTACATTTCATTTTTCTTAAATACAGAAGAACTTTCAGTGTCAGTTTTAGGTCATGTCAGTTCTATGTATAGTTGCTGGTACTTATACATTTATTAATTGTTCAGGGACAAGCTGATGGGGCTTTAAGTGTTGATCAGAACTTGGAGTATGTCGCTTTCACGCCTACCACTCAAGTCCGCCTCTCCCTATTGTCTTTGACTGACCTACCTCCTTCCTCCAAAACTCACACACATTCCCCGCCACCTCCAGATACCACTCACCCTGATCTGCTTTGGCCTGATTATCTATCTGATTCTTCCACCACTTCCACTTTAAATTCAGATTGTGATTATTCCGTGTTCACATGTTCTATTTTGTGTAGTTTTCAGTATCGAGACCGGTGGCTTGTACACCGATTTAATAACTGTATTTGATGTGTTTTAGCGAGACAAGAATAACTAGGACTGCAAATGTGTTTTTAAACATGCAAGTTGAGAGTCCTTGAGTCCCCCGTGAATATTATTGTTATATTAGTATATCCTGTTTTCAAAGCATTACGTGTTGCTGAAGTCTCATCATCATTCAATAGCGATGAGACCCTGCTAGTTAGAATACCAAAAAATAAATAAATAAATAAAGTGGCGCAGTATCACAGTTAATATTACATTTACATTTACGTTCCCATAAGTAGCTAAACTCCCTGATTAGCTAAAGCACACAAAGACACCCCCTGCTCCATGTCATGACGGTAGGTTATAAATGCTTTGAAATACATCGTTACGTTTAACTGGAAACACAGGCTTACAATTCCTGTTAATAAAAATATTAGGAATTACAAAAATAGGCTCACGAGTGGAAGGAAGTACTTAAGAGGAGAACATTGGAACAGAGCCAAAGGGCTACCACTCGGTTTACGTTGTTGATGAGCACTGGGAAGGCTCACACACGTAATGATTGATAACGACCAGGAAATAACAGACATATAGATGCAGTTACACTACAAGTGCCATGATGTGCCTTAGCAGGCAACATGCAAGGTGTTGCATGACACGTGCAGCCGCAGCACCAAGCAATTAAGACCCAACTAATTTACTCCTACCTGTGTACGGCGTTTTACACAACATGCATGACAGGTAATGCCCTCAGTTGGGTCTGTGGGAGCATGTGTGTGACTTCATGGTCACAAGTTCAGATGCTACCAGGTCTACTTAGCATTTTATCATTCTGAAGTGAATAGATGCGGGGTCTGTTCAGCCCTTCACCATTCTGAGGTGGATAAAATGAGTACCATTGAGTTGAGGTACAATAAAGATCCGCTATTCAGCGTCAAAATACCATTCTAAGTGAACGTGTGCTTACCAAAAAAGAAAAAGACATGTTCTGTTAAAATAGGCTCTATTTTGTACAATTAAAAACAACACATGCTTTTTTTGAAGTTACGAGGTATTGAAGGGTTAAAGGATTTCTCTTGGGCTGCCGTTATATTAACGCTGGCCGCAGAGTCTGGGCGTTGAGCCAGGCAGGAAAAGAAACAGTGAAAAAGACTTCCTGGGTTAAGAAACAGAACAGGAAAGTTGAAAATGAATATATATATATTTTTGTACACAGTTGGCAGAATGCAAAGAGCTGTGTGACTGAATGAACAGCATTGTAAGGGAGAGAAAAATAGGTTTAGTGTATAAATTCCTTGTCCAGTAAAAAAATGTATGTCAAGTGCGTTGAGAAATATTATTGTTATTAAAAGAAATAGTTTTAAAGAACGAATATGGGGAGAGACTGATTCTCTTCCCCCACCGTGGCAGACATGCCTATATTGAACTTGGGGTTAAGTTAGAAAAACAGGAACAAGAGAACAAGAGGAATAAACTGCCCAGGATCACACAATTTGGTAAAAGTGGGGAAGCAGAGATTACATTAAGGGTTTCAGGTTTGACGTTCTGCAGTTTAGTAACTGGGTATGTATTATCTACTGGCGGTCGCCAGTAGATAGTTATAGTTAGGACCTATTTTCCATAGGAAATCCGCGACATTCTATTTGTAATAACTCTTGCGTCGGTTGACGAATCTTCACGAAATTTTCAAACTTTATGGCCCGCTCCGGTCCGCTCCTACCCTGAAAGTCTCAGGGTGATTCGTCAAGCGGGGCCGAGAAAAAGGGGGTCCCAAAACGTGTTTTCCCCATTCATTTTCCCATAGGAAACTTTAGACACGGCTACAGCTCGAACTGCTGAACGGAATTACACCAAATTTGGCAAAGAGGTAGTTCTTGGTTCAGAAAGAACCCTTTTGTTAAATGGTGTAAATCCGTTCAGTAGTTGCGGAGAAATTAAAAAATAAGAGTCAAAAATCAATTTCCCATAGGTAACTTTATGCAAGGCTACAGCCCAAACTGCTGAACGGAATTACACCAAATTTGGCAAAGAGGTAGTTCTTGGTTCAAAAGAACCCTTTTGTTAAATGGTGTAAATCCGTTCAGTAGTTGCTGAGAAAATCAAAAGTAAAAACACATATATATCTGGGCGGAGCCTAACCACACATGTCATCGTGAGATCTGATTGGCTGTCAGCACTTCATCCTGGAATTGCTGGCAGCCATCTTGGGACCAATATAAATGATAGTACCCCATTGAAATGCATTGTAGTGAATCGAAGATTTTGAGGGTTACCAAAAGGAGAACTATAAAGGGTGATAACAGACTTTAGTTACATTAGAATTCATTTGTTGATGGTACCATACTAATTTCAGGAATTGTGGTGTGTTCTAAGGTGATTTTACCCTGTGAAAAACCTTCTGCTGGGATATCATGAATCATGTTTGAGAGAAAACTATTTTCACATGCTTGTCCCATACAGTTTTGGAAGGTGCCCCAGAAGCTAAAATGAGAGCATATTTTCTGTAAATTCACATTATCTTTCTCAGTCATGTGAGAATGAAGTCTGACATTCTCAGTAAAACATGTACATCCAACAAGGGCAGAGACTGTCAGTTGATTCC
The DNA here is from genome assembly GCA_963921515.1 of Calotriton arnoldi. NCBI lineage: Eukaryota > Metazoa > Chordata > Amphibia > Caudata > Salamandridae > Calotriton > Calotriton arnoldi. The sequence continues at coordinate 9,852 of CAWUFW010002914.1, read as the reverse complement.
TTTGTGTTCTACTGCAGCTTCCCAGAGTGTTCTAAAGAACAACTAGAGTGCTAACAGCCTTAATTATGACAAAAGTATGGCACACCTGAAGCCATCTTGATTGGAATAAACTGGTAACACTTAAAACATTTAATTTAAAAAGGAACAAAATGATGGGGTTCATCTTGTCATAGAAATTATGGTTAGTGCTCTGGAAAGAAAAATTAGGACATGTTTCAAGTGTGATCTCAAATATCTTCCTGTTATATTTCAACAGGAGCAGCCTGTCAGTTGATGCCTTTGTGTTCTACTGCAGCTTCCCAGAGTGTTCTAAAGAACAACTAGAGCGCTAACAGTCTTACTTATGACAAAAGTATGGCACACCTAAAGCCATCTTCATTGGAATAAACTGGTAACACTTAAAACATTTAATTTAAAAAGGAACAAAATGATGGGGTTCATTTTGTCATAGAAATTATGGTTAGTGCTGTAGAAAGAAAAATTAGGACATGTTTCAAGTGTGATATCAAATATCTTCCTGTTATATTTCAACAGGAGCAGCCTGTCAGTTGATGCCTTTGTGTTCTACTGCAGCTTCCCAGAGTGTTCTAAAGAACAACTAGAGCGCTAACAGTCTTACTTATGACAAAAGTATGGCACACCTGAAGCCATCTTGATTGGAATAAACTGGTAACACTTAAAACATTTAATTTAAAAAGGAACAAAATGAGGGGGTTCATTTTGCCATAGAAATTATGGTTAGTGCTGTAGAAAGAAAAATTAGGACATGTTTTAAGTGAGATCTCAAATATCTTCCTGTTATATTTCAACAGGAGCAGCCTGTCAGTTGATGCCTTTGTGTTCTACTGCAGCTTCCCAGAGTGTTCTAAAGAACAACTAGAGTGCTAACAGCCTTACTTATGACAAACGTATGGCACACCTGAAGCCATCTTGATTGGAATAAACTGGTAACACTTAAAACATTTAATTTAAAAAGGAACAAAATGAGGGGGTTCATTTTGCCATAGAAATTATGGTTAGTGCTGCAAAAAGAAAATTTAGTGCATGTTTTAAGTGAGATCTCAAATCCTCTTCTATTTCATTAGAAAATTCTGACATACAGACTGAAACAATCACTTTCAATACCAGCAGTAGACTTCCAGTTAACTCCTTGGTGAGCAGTAGCTTTACTACAGTGATCTAATGAACAACTAGAGTAATAACATTCTGAATTTATGGCAAATGTGTGACACATCTGAATGCCTTCTTGATGGAATCAAAGTAAAAAACTGAAAGCATTTCCTACTGAGGAGACTGCAGTAAATGAGGAAATTAGGAAACTTCATAACAAAGAAGTCTTCCAAGATGGCCACCAGTGAAAAAGAGCCCAAATGTAGCACAAATATTACCCAGATGTAGCCCACATATAGCCCAATGACAAAAGTGTGCAAAACACTTTTTATTTTTAGTTTTTTTGCAGTTTTATGTAGTGCAGACTGGTCAGGTATTGGAGCGTTGCATCTTAAAACATGACCCCCTACACTACAAAAACACCACTGCACTACCCTAAACCCTAAAACACTACCCCAGCACGACCCCCTACACTACACAAGCACCACTGCACTATCCTAAACCCTAAAACACTACCCCAGCATGACCCCTACACTACACAAACACCACTGCACTACCCTAAACCCTAAAACACTACCCCAAAACCACTGCACTAACCTAAATCCTAAAACACTACCCCCAGCACGACCCCCTACACTACCCAAACACCACTGCACTACCCTAAAACATGACCCCTACACTACACAAGCACCACTGCACTACCCTAAACCCTAAAACACTGCCCCCAGCACGACCCCCTACACTACACAAACACCACTGCACTACCTTAAACCCTAAAACACTACCCCCAGCACGACCCCCTACACTGCCCGAACACCACTGCACTGCCCTAAACCCTGAAACACATACCCTAGCACGACCCCCTACACTGCCCGAACACCACTGCACTGCCCTAAACCCTGAAACACCACCCCCTTCACGACCCCCTACACTGCCCGAACACCACTGCACTGCCCTAAACCCTGAAACACCACCCCCAGCATGACCCCTACACTGCCCGAACACCACTGCACTGCCCTAAACCCTGAAACACTACCCCCAGCAAGACCTCCTACACTGCCCGAACACCACTGCACTGCCCTAAACCCTGAAACATCACCCCCAGCAAGACCCCCTACACTGCCCGAACACCACTGCCCTAAACCCTGAAACACCACCCCCAGCACGACCCCCTACACTGCCCGAACACCACTGCACTGCCCTAAACCCTGAAACACCACCCCCAGCACGACCCCCTACACTGCCCGAACACCACTGCACTGCCCTAAACCCTGAAACACCACCCCTGCACGACCCCTACACTGCCCGAACACTACTGCACTGCCCTAAACCCTGAAACACCATCCCCAGCACGACCCCTACACTGCACGAACACCACTGCACTGCCCTAAACCCTGAAACACTACCCCAGCAAGACCCCCTACACTGCCCAAACACCACTGCACTGCCCTAAACCCTGAAACACCACCCCCAGCAAGACCCCTACACTGCCCGAACACCACTGCCCTAAACCCTGAAACACCACCCCCAGCAAGACCCCCTACACTGCCCGAACACCACTGCACTGCCCTAAACCCTGAAACACCATCCCCAGCACGACCCCTACACTGCCCGAACACCACTGCACTGCCCTAAACCCTGAAACACCACCCCCTGCACGACCCCCTACACTGCCCGAACACCACTGCACTGCCCTAAACCCTGAAACACCACCCCCTGCACGATCCCCTACACTGCCCGAACACTACTACACTGCCCTAAACCCTGAAACACCACCCCCAGCACGACCCCCTACACTGCACGAACACCACTGCACTGCCCTAAACCCCGAAACACTACCCCCAGCAAGACCCCTAAACTGCCCGAACACCACTGCCCTAAACCCTGAAACACCACCCCCAGCAAGACCCCCTACACTGGCCGAACGCCACTGCACTGCCCTAAACCCTGAAACACCACCCCCAGCATGACCCCCTACACTGCCCGAACACCACTGCACTGCCCTAAACCCTGAAACACCACCACCAGCACGACCCCCTACACTGCCCGAACACCACTGCACTGCCCTAAACCATGAAACACCAGCCCCAGCACGACCCCCTACACTGCCCGAACACCACTGCACTGCCCTAAACCCTGAAACACCACCCCCAGCACGACCCCCTACACTGCCCGAACACCACTGCACTGCCCTAAACCCTGAAACACCAGCCCCAGCACAACCCCGTACACTGCCCGAACACCACTGCACTGCCCTAAACCTTGAAACACCAGCCCCAGCACAACCGCCTACACTGCCCGAAAACCACTGCACTGCCCTAAACCCTGAAACACCAGCTCCAGCAAGACCCCCTACACTGCCCGAACACCACTGCACTGCCCTAAACCCTGAAACACCACCCCCAGCAAGACCCCCTACACTGCCCGAACACCACTGCACTAAAGCCTGAAACACCACCCCCAGCAAGACCACCTACACTGGCCGAACGCCACTGCACTGCCCTAAACCCTGAAACACCACCCCTGCACGACCCCCTACACTGCCCAAACACCACTGCACTGCCCTAAACCCTGAAACACCACCCCCTGCATGACCCCCTACACTGCCCGAACACCACTGCACTGCCCTAAACCCTGAAACACCACCCCTCAGCACGACACCCTACACTGCCCGAACACCACTGCACTGCCCTAAACCCTGAAACACCACCCCCTGCACGACCTCCTACACTGCCGGAACACCACTGCACTGCCCTAAACCCTGAAACACCACCCCCAGCACGACCCCCTACCCTGCCCGAACACCACTGCACTGCCCTAAACCCTGAAACATCAACCCCAGCAAGACCCCCTACACTGCCAGAACACCACTGCCCTAAACCCTGAAACACCACCCCCTACACTGCACGAACACCACTGCACTTCCCTAACCCTGAAACACCACCTCCAGCAAAACCCCCGACACTGCCTGAACACCATTGCTCTGCCCTAAATCCTGAAACACTAGCCCCAGCATGACCCCCTACACTGCCCAAACACCACTGCACTGCCCTAAACCCTGAAACACCACCCCCAGCACGACCCCCTACACTGCCCGAACACCACTGCACTGCCCTAAACCCTGAAACACCAGCCCCAGCAAGACCCCCTACACTGCCCGAACACCACTGCACTGCCCTAGACTCTGAAACACCAGCCCCAGCAAGACCCCCTACACTGCCCGAACACCACTGCACTGCCCTAAACCCTGAAACACCAGCCCCAGCATGACCCCCTATACTGCCCGAACACCACTGCACTACCCTAAACCCTGAAACACCAGCCCCAGCACGACCACCTACACTGCCCGAACACCACTGCACTGCCCTAAACCCTGAAACACCAGCAACAGCACGACCCCTACACTGCCCGAACACCACTGCACTGCCCTAAACCCTGAAACACCAGCCCCAGCACGACCCCCTACACTGCCCGAACACCACTGTACTGCCCTAAACCCTGAAACACCAGCCCCAGCACGACCCCTACACTGCCCGAACACCACTGCACTGCCCTAAACCCTGAAACACCACCCCCTGCATGACCCCCTACACTGCCCGAACACCACTGCACTGCCCTAAACCCTGAAACACCACCCCTGCAGCACCCCCTACACTGCCCGAACACCACTGCACTGCCCTAAACCCTGAAACACCACCCCCTGCACCGCCCCCTACACTGCCCGAACACCACTGCACTGCCCTAAACCCTGAAACACCACCCCCAGCACGACCCCCTTTACTGCTCGAACACCACTGCACTGCCCCAAACCCTGAAACACCACCCCCAGCACGACCCCCTACACTGCCCGAACACCACTGCCCTAAACCCTGAAACACCACCCCCTGCACGACCCCCTACACTGCCCGAACACCACTGCACTGCCCTAAACCCTGAAACACCACCCCCTACACTGCCCGAACACCACTGCACTGCCCTAAACCCTGAAACACCACCCCCAGCACGACCCCCTACACTGCCCGAACACCACTGCACTGCCCTAAACCCTAAAACACCACCCCCAGCATTACCCCCTACACTGCCCAAACACCACTGTACTGTCCTAAACCCTAGAACACTACCCCAGCACGACCCCCTACACTACCCGAACACCACTGCACTACCCTAAACCCTAAAATACTACCCCCAGCACAACCCCTACACTACCCGAACACGACTGCACTGCCCTAAACCCTCAAACACTCCCCCAGCACGACCCCCTACACTACCCGAACACCACTGCACTGCCCTAAACCCTAAAACACTCCCCCAGCACGACCCCTACACTACCCGAACACCACTGCACTGCCCTAAACCCTAAAACACTCCCCCAGCCCGACCCCCTACACTACCCAAACACCACTGCACTGCCCTAAACCCTAAAACACTACCCCCGCATGACCCCTACACTACCCAAACACCAATGCACTACCCTAATCCCTAAAACACTACCCCCGCATGACCCCCTACACTACCCTAAGACCACTGCACTACCCTAAACCCTAAAACACGACCTCCTACACTACACAAACACCACTGCACTACCCTAAACCCTAAAACACTACCCCCTACACTACACAAACACCACTGCACTACCCTAAACCCTAAAACACTACCCCCAGCAGTACGCCTACACTACCCAAACACCACTGCACTAACCTAAACCCTAAAACACTACCCCCAGCAGTACCCCCTACACTACCCAAACACCACTGCACTACCCTAAATCACTACCCCCAGCACGACCCCTACACTACCCAAACACCACTGCACTACCCTAAACCCTAAAACACTACCCCCAGCACGACCCCCTACACTACCCAAACACCACTGCACTACCCTAAACCCTAAAACACTCCCCCAGCACGACTCCCTACACTACCCAAACACCACTGCACTACCCTAAACCCTAAATCTACCCCCAGCATGACCCCCTACACTACACAAACACCACTGCACTACCCTAAACCCTAAAACACTACCCCCAGCACGACCCTCTTCACTACCTAAACACAACTGCACAATTTGTTACAGGCGTTGCAACGCAGGCCTGTGGTGCTTACTGGAAGTACCTAGTGGGCTAGTTGGGCCCCAGGGACCCTCAGGATTCAAGGTGACCTAATCCCCCAACTTAAAACGCACCACGGGCGCGTTTGCACAGTGGTGAAGGGAGGGGCGGGGCCTCAGGTGACATGTGCGCAAACACGCCCTGTGGTGCGTTTTAAGTTGGGGAATTAATTCCCTTTGAATCCTGAGGGACCCTGGGGGCCAACTAGCCCACCAGGTACCTTCAGTAAGCACAACAGAGTTGCGTTGCAGAGAGGTGAAAAAGGTGCGTGGCCTCGGAACGCCTCTCTGCAACTCAGCTCTGTGGTCCTAACTGTATTTACCTGGGGGCTAGTTGGGCCCCAGGGACCCTCAGAATTCAAGGGGACTTAATCCCGCAACTTAAAACGCGCCACGGGGTGCGTTTGCACACATGTCACCTCAGGCCCCCTCCCTTCACCACTGTGCAAACGCGCCCTGTAGCGCTTTTAAGAGGTAGTTTTAATCCCCTGCCCTATTATGTACTAGGGACTTGCAGAGGAGGTCATGCTAATCACAGGGGTACCCCAACGCATAGTGTTCCCTAGTGTATGTAGGTGTTTTCACTGTATTCTAAGTGTCTTTTAGCATAGCACTGGCTCTGGTTAGTCAGAGTTAGTTACCACCAGTACCCGTCTGAAAAAGTTGTGGGCACAGGATGATTTTGCAACAAGGCCTCTTTCTGCTCCTCTGTTGGTTCTTTCTGCACATCTTTTGCTTCTTTCTGTGCGTTTTTCTTCTTTCTTCACATGTCCTACCTCTGTAGGCATAGTTAGAAACTAGCATTTAAAAAAACCTTTGAAATTCACTTAAAAATCATAGGTTTCAGGCACGTTATAGTTAGAAATTAGCATTTAAAAACCTTTGAAATTCACTGAAAAAACCATAGGTTTCAGACACGTTATAGTTAGAAATTAGCATTTAAAAACCTTTGAAATTCACTGAAAAAACCATAGGTTTTAGGGACAGTTATAGTTAGTTGGACATTTCACTCGTACAAAACCATAGAAATTCCCCGTTATAGTTAGTTCAGCTAACTATAACTCGCGCCCGCAATGCACTGCTGATGACGTCACATATTACATCACTCATGACATGGTCAGTGACATCACTGATGACATCACTGAAGACATCTCAAATGACATCACTGATGACATCATCCATGTGATAATTTCATGCATCTTCTCACACCCTAATATAACTTTTGATACACCCACTCTAAATTACAGACTGCCATTCTCAAAACCATAGACACTCCAACACCAAAAACTACATACCCACTCACTGATTCTTAGGTCTACACACACATCCACTCACTCACCCGTACAGTCACTCATACTTAGTCACTCAGTACAGGACTATCATATGCACTCATACACCTATATAAACACTCACACACCGCCACTCATCCATAGAGGTACTCACACACCTAGTCAGTCATGCAAAAACTTAATCACACACCCATTTTCTCACCTATACAGTTATACACACACCAGCTCACTTACTCATACAAATACTAGCACATTCTTACACTCTTATACAATCACTGATACAAGTACACACTCATCCATACAGCCACTCTCACAATCACACACTCTCACTTATAGCCATTTATATACTCCAACACACATATATACTGCCTTTCACATATGAAGTTACTCACACATGTACCACTGAGATATACATTCAATCACTAACACACCCATACACACACTCACCCACCCATACAGTCCATCACAGATGCACTCTTGAAACCATGCACACAGTGAATTACCAACTGACACATCTATGCACAGAGTCACACACACCCCACCCACACAAACACTCAGGCACCCATACAGATACTCAGACTATCAATCAATAACCCATGTAGACACTCATGTAGCTATTCAGAAAGCCATGCAGCCGCTTACAAACCAACAGACAGACGGATACAGACATTCACACAGTTTAGTCACTAACCCATGCATTCAGTAAGATACATTTAATCACTCACTTGTAGAGTCAGTCACTCACGTACTAAATCATCCATTCAGACACTTATACACCCACTCATTCTTCAATACGCCTTTCCCTATATATATTAAACATATTTAAACTTTACAGAAACACACAGTCACTGGATGATGTCATCAGTGATGTCATTTGAGATGTCATGAGTGATGTAATATGTGACGTCATCAGCAGTGCATTGCGGGGCGCGAGTTATAGTTAGCTGAACTAACTATAACGGGGAATTTCTATGGTTTTGTACGAGTGAAATGTCCAACTAACTATAACTGTCCCTAAAACCTATGGTTTTTTCAGTGAATATATCTATATGTATATATATACTTCGCTCCCCTAGGACACACTACTGACCAGCGACATCTTTGCCTGGCATCAATTAAATGGGTTAGAGTGGGTTAGAGTGGTGTTGAGGAAAAGTGGTGGGTTTTTGGTGGCAGCAGGAAAGTCAAATAATTGTTTTTTATCACTACGCGCATCACCATTGCTTGAAATAAAGTCAGCTAAGTGTACATGGATATATAAATATACGCATGTCCTTCAGTGACACATTTTTCAGAGAGTGTTGTTTGGCCACTAAAGGTAACTTGGGTATCACAAACAGGGGACGGTGTGTATGATGCAACTGATCCCAGCTTATTTGTTCAGTTGCGGCAACAAGAACAGACTGTTGGTAAAGAATGAGCCTATACAGATATTGTCTGCTTTTGGCATAAAGTACATGTAATAACTCAGAGTTTCCAACAATGTTTAGCAGGTCTAGTGGCTCAGGGTCTGTTTCCACAGCCAGCCATCATGCTATCAATACCATCTGCAGTGCCCTGTCAACAAGAGGATAACCTTCAAGCTCCTCACCCACGCACACAAAGCACTTCACAACTCCGGACCAGCCTACCTCAACAGACGACTCAGCTTCTACACCCCACCCGCCAGCTCCGCTCGACCAGCCTCGCCCTCGCCACAGTCCCCCGCATCCGGAAAACGACCGCCGGCGGCAGATCTTTCTCCCACCTCGCCGCCAAGACCTGGAACACCCTCCCCACCAACCTCCGACAGACCCAAGACCTACTGGCCTTCAGAAGACTCCTCAAGACTTGGCTCTTCGATCAGTAGCAGCACCACCCCCCTCTTCCCCCAGCACCTTGAGACCCTCGTGGGTAGGTAGTGCGCTTTATAAGTGACATGATTGATTGATTGATTGATTGCCAAGTTGTGTATATTTCAAAGGTGGGGACCACATTCCCCAGGCATGTATCGGGTGCATTACCTTTTCTATGGAGAGAGTGAGACATCACTTATGCTGAGGGCTGATCAGCTCTGACAAGATAGGCCTTAGATTTTGGTAGTAATAGCACGGGGTGGACAAACAGGCGTGCTGTGAAAAATAAAAGAGTATAAGTAACACAATTGTTTTAATGATTGACGCTCTGCCCAAAGGGGACAGCAGTAGCATTGTCCAGAATATGGTCCACCATCGAATTCCAGACACACATCTATCTAGATTGCCACCCTTCAACTTTTCCTCTATGAAATAAATTTGGATTCCTCGATATTTAAAAGTTTCCAGACACATGATGGGTGGTGATCAGTATCAGGATTTATCACAATTGC